>CM010927.2:22969912-23017020 GCA_002915635.3 Ambystoma mexicanum
CTCCGGCGAGTGCTGGTAGTAGGGAGTTCCTCGACCTCATTCTCTCATCCTCTTCATCCTCATTCTCTACATCCTCACGTGTGTTCCCCTCTGCAGGCCCTTGGGGAGGTGGTGTGGTGGAGGGTTTGGGGGTGGTGCTGAGGCAGATGTAGCAACAGCAGCACAAGTCAATCTTCAATAGCCAGAAGTAAAATGAAGAGCAGGTCTTGGGTGTGGCCTTTTATAGGGGTGGAGGGGTGCGCCTCTCGACCATATCGAACACTCAAAAATGTTCAAAAAGTTACAAAAAGTATATGCAAAGCCAGGGCCATTGTCTGGGACATGTGAAATGGTGAATTTTTGATGTAAAATAATTTGGATTGTTTGAATAAGTTCTTTTAAAATGTTGGGAACCTGGATAGAGTCCGCAAATTAGGACACATGCTGAGCATGGGTGCGGTCACATGATGTCGTCGGGAAAACGTCCGCGAAGGGAACGGGTGTCCGCAGGACACCAAATGCACAGAAACGGTTGTGCGTATGCACACAGGTGTTCTACGGACAGTGTTCAGGTCCTGAAACTAATTAAAAGTGCGACACAAGCAAGACGGACAGTTACGGACAGGCGCGATGTTCGTAGAATTTACGAGTGTGGTGCGCATTGCGTAGATGTTCTGCAGACTGTATGACCAGGTATAGTGTCCTTAGGACACCTCCATTTTGTTTGATACGGACATCCGGGACACTGCGCCTGTTCTACGGACAGTTCCATCTTGGTTGCGAACGGTACGGACAGGTATAGTGTCCTTAGGACACTCCATTTTGTTCATTTACGGACATCCCGGACAGCTGTGTGTTTCTAAGAACAGTTCCATCTTGGTTGCGATTTGTAGAGATAGGTGTAGTGTCCTTTGGACATCCACATTTTGTTAATTACGGACAAGCCGGACAGGCATTTTAACTGCTTTTATTTAATAAAATAAGACACATTTTCATTTCATTAAAAGAAACATAACTTTTTTTTGTTATATACATATACACAATTTATGAAAGAGATGGGGAAGCAGAAACTGATACAAATACAGGGGAATTAGAGGTTTGGAGAGGGTGGATGGGAGGGGATGAAGGGATGGAAGTCTCATCAAAACTTTTTTCTTGTGTTGAGGGTTTGGGGATAGTTCACTGGGAGATGGAGAGGGGGCATAGGTACAGGTGGGACAATGGTACTTATTTTTTTTCTTTATGTGGTCCTCCACTAACTGTTTCAAATCATTGAAATGTTCCTTGAGCCTGTCTATTTTCTGTTCCATGCCTTCCAGAGTCTTTTCCAATGTGTTTTTTGGTGTTTTATGGTCATGTTTAAAAATAAATATATATATATATATATATATATATATTTGTTAAGTACATCTAAAGTAATGATTTTAATTTCTTGATATAGAGAAGTGTGTACCATTATTATCACTGTCTTCAAACATTTCCTCACGTGGAAAATGTCCTCAAGCCACTCCAAAGTACTGCATATTTCTGTGTGAAAAACAAAAATATATTAATTGTAGTGTACCTCACCCAAAAAGTAGAGTAATATATACAAAAAATGAAGTTTACTTACTAGTTACATTTGTGATGTCATCTTTGATTTCCTGGGTGTTAGTCTTAGCAGTGCACGGTGGTGGTGCGAGTTATGGTTGCTTAACTTACCATAACTGGCGAATTTCAGGGGTTTTTCGGTTTAACTTGGAACAATAACGTCCCTTTAACAAAGTTGTTTTTTCTGAATTTCATAGGTTTTAGAAGTGCAACTTAACCATAACATCCCTTAACAAAGTTTTTGTTACTGAATATATATATATATATTTGTTGAGGTGTGGTTAGGGTAATCATTTATTGTAAGGGGAGTATGTAGACAGGTGAGGGAAGTCTCCCCCACATATAAATGTGTTGAAAAGTACAAACAAAATGCAGTATTTTCAGCCGCAGGCCTTTTGCAGCGACCATATCACATAGAACCGTTTCATCGAGTTTGGTAACATTTTACAATGAATTTCAAGTATGCAGACTATGGCGAAAGTGGGTTTTGAGGAAAGAACAGAAGGTCTTTCGCAGGATTCTCTGTTCGTAATGCCCTCAGTGCTGCTGTCATCGAGTTCTGAGGCAACGATCATTAGACAGCCTTTATTTATGATTAGCTGCAGTCAGTGAATGAGAGTAAGGGTTGAGTGGAGTCTGACAGCAAAGCTCTGATTAAGTGCACCGCCAGTGCCAGAGAGAGGGAAGGGGGAGTGCAATCAGGGCAGAATTATCTAAGTGGGGCCAGAGCAGCACTGCCTGGGTAAGTGCAAGGTGGCAGGGGACTGTAGGGATGACCGATATAGCCCCTCAAGTGCGGTAGGCCCAGAGCCAGTGTAGGGGAGACTGATCATGGAGGAGCCTGGATCCCAGTGAGACTCTGAGGGTAGCCAAGCGACCAGTCATGGCAGCAGATATGTGGGTCATCAAGGGAGGGAGAGGGAGAAAGCAGAGGCAAAAAGGAAGGTATTGAGCTGCGTCCAGTGCTTCAGGTTATGTGGCTTGCTTTTGAGAGGGACTGGGAGGCTGTTCCACAGGCAGGCACCTGCAGAAGAGACAGATCTATCACCCACTCTCTGCCTGGAGAAGCATCTGACCCTCAGAGAGTTAGGGGTGGCTGAGCGATGGGCTCGATAAGGAAGGTATTTTAGAAGAGAGAGTTGGATGTAGTGCAGGCCTCGGCCCCTGAAAGCCCTGTGGATGAGGAACTGGTTCTTGAGCTTGATCCTTGCAGCCACCGGGAGCCAGTGGAAAGATTTCAGGGCTGGGGAGATACGGTCCCTGGGCGTGATGCTGAGGATAATTCTTGAAGTTCTGTTCTGAATTAGTTGCAGAGGGCTGGGAGTAGAGGAAGGCCATTGAGGAAGAGGCTGTTTCAGTGGCCAGCCTAGAGAGAACCAGGGCTCTGGAAACAGTGAGCTTCTAGGGGAAAGTGGAGAAAAGGAAGAATACCTCTGAGGAGTTTCAGCAGGTTGGGGGTGTTCTTGGCAAGGTCTCTGTTGTGAGGAGAGAAGGAGAGAGTACAATCGAAGATGACACCAAGGTTTTTGCCTCACAGGAAGGCAAAGGAAGAGGGCCCAAGGAGAGTGGCCAGAGAGAGAGGGAAAGCGGGGTAGCAAGTCCCAATGAGAAGGATCTCTATCTTACTGGAATTGTAGCAGATTTTATTGGAGACGCACCAATTCTGAATCAAAGATAGACAGTCAGGAATGAGTGAGCGAGGCAAGGAGGGTGAGGGGAGCCTGAAGGAGAGCTGAGTGTCATCCAAATAACAGTGAAAGTGAGAGAAGATAGAGATCAGGTGGGCCATAGAGGCCAAGTAGACATTGAAGAGCTAGGATGAGAGGGTGGAGCCCTGGGGAATACTGCATGTAGGGAGAGAGAGAGTTGGTGTAGAGAAAGGACCCAAGTTGGGCCTGGGAGTGTCGGTCCAGGAGGAAGGAGGTCAACCACTCCAGGCCTGATGTGTAGTGCGCAGGTTCTCACAGAATCAATTGATCAGGATGGCATGATTGATCTTGTTGAAAGCAAGCGAAAGGTCAAGGAGGAATAGGACAGAAGCAAAGCTGGAGTCAAGATTAGTTAGCAGATCTTCACGGGATAAGATGTAACCTAAGAGTTTTGGTCAGTGACATAACCTTTCAAAGTGTCACCATAGTGAAATGATCTGCAAGAACTGGTAGCCAAACCAACCTGTATTTTATTTCATCATCTTTTGGGTTTTGCATGCTTTATCCCTGGAGACAGTAGACAACATGTTGGCTAGTTCCTGTGAAGGCACAGAGTTGTTATTTGCTTGTTGAGAATTTCTAAATTCAGAATACATCCTGAAGTTTTCGGCTGTTTTATGATCTTCTAAAATTATGCAGTTTTGGTGGTTTTATTTTCTTTCTTTATATTATTTCTATGTATTGATTATTTGTAATGCGCCTATACACAAGTGTTTCAAGGTGCAACAAAGCATGGGGGAGCGGGACACAGAATGGACAAATAGGGAAAGGATCATACTAGGCCTTGAAATGCCTGTGGGAGAAGAAGTGGCAGTGGAGGCCAGGTGGATGGGCAAAGGAAGCAGAGAGAGCAGGGAAAGGAGGGTCCACAAGCTAAGTGCAAGATAAGTGGCTGGGGTGGCCTCAGGGGCACAAATCCCCCACGCAAGTTCACGAGGGGCCCATAAGGGTGAATGCAGGATGGGGGAGTCCAGGTGTGACCAAGTGCAACAGGTCGACTGGGCAAGGTGGGGGCTGTGAGACTCGTGAAGGCACCAGTCTGCCAGTCTAGGGCAGAGGGGGAGATTAGCTGGGCAGGGGGAGAGGGAAGGAGGAAGAGAAAAGAAAGGTCTTGAGCAGCTTCTGGAACTTAAGGATATCCAGCTCAATTCTGGGAGGGGCAGAGAGGACTTTCCAGAGGAAGCCACCTGTGGAGGAGAGAGTTCTACCACCCACACTCTGCTTGGAAAAATGTCTGATCAGCAGACAGCTAGAGCTAGATGGCCGAAGGGCTCTAGTAGGGCGGTAGTTTGGGAGAGCAAGTTGGATGTAGTGGGGTCCTAGGCCCGAGAAAGCCTTGTGAATAATGCAGAGGGATTTGAAGTTGATCCTCGCAGGAACTGGGAGTCAGTGGAGGGACTTAAGGGCTGGAGAGATGCAGGTCCCTGGGCTTGAGGCCAAGGATAAGTCTCATAGTCCTGTTCTGGATTAGTTGAAGTGGGGATAGGGAGGAGTTAGGCAGACTGAGGAAGATGCTTTTGCAATTGTCCAGCCTGGAAATAACCAGAGCTCTGGAGACGTTGAGTTTCTGGAAGAAGGTGAGGAAAGGGAGAATACCTCTGAGGAGGTGCAATGGAAGGTAGTTCGTCTTTGCCAGGTCCGTGATGTGAGGAGAGACGAAGAGAGTGGAGTCAAAGATGACACCCAGGTTTTTGCTTCAAGCAGGGTGAGGGGAGGGCCAATGGAGGATGGCCAGAGTGTGGGAGGGAAAGTGGGAGCGGGGTTTGCAATGAGAAGGATCTCTGTCTTACAGGCATTATGGCAGATATAATTAGTAGTGCAGCATGTATGATTAGCAGATAGGCAGTCAGGATGGACAGAGGAGGCAGAGGAGGGTAGCTTGAAGGAGAGCTGTGTGTCATCTGCATAACACTGGAAGTTGGGAGAGAAGGTGGAGATCAAGAGGACTAGAGGGAAAGGTAGATATTAAAACGCCAGGCAAGAGGATAGAACACTGAGGGAAGCCACAGGTGGAGAGTGAGATGGTGGAGAGAAAGGGACCCAGTTTCACCTGGGAGGGTCGTTCACAGAGAAAGGAGGTCAGCCAATCCAGAGCATGTTCCATGATGCCAAGGGTGTCATGGAGCAGCTTTAACAGGGTGAGAAAGTTGACCGTATCGAAAGCAGAAGAAAGGTCAAGAAGGATGACAACAGAAGGACAGCTGGAAGCAAGATTAGAGAGCAAGTCTTCACAGGTGTTCAGGAGAGCAGTTTCTGTGCCTCTGGCCGCTCTGAAGCCAGGCTGGTGGTTGTGGAGGCAACCAACAGATTCTGTGTGGTGGATAAGCTGGAAGATGGCCAGCTTCTCCAAAAGTTTGCATAGGAAGGGGGTGATGGAGGGCGGTAGTTAACAGGACAGGAAGGGTCGGCAGAAGACTTTTTTAGGGGAGTGTGCACCAGGGAGTGATTGAGAAGTGAGGGGCATGGTCCAGTGGCAAAGGAGTGATTGCAGAAATCAGCCAAGGCTGGAGCAAGGGAGGCAATGTTGTCCTTGATAGTTTTGGAAGAGCAAGGGAGCACCTGTGTGGAGGAGACCTTCATAGAAGAGACTAGTCTAGATACCTCATTAGGTGTTATGGGGAAAAGAGGGGAAAGGAGGGTAGTGGAGAGGAGTGCCACGGGGTGGGAGAGCGTAGGTGAGGGAGGAGGGTGTGGAGTAGAGGAGAGGGAAGAGAGGATGTCCTGAGTTTTGGAAATTAAGTGGGAGTCCAGAGAAGTGCAGAGGGCTAGGGAGGGAAGTGGGGAATTGGAGACTGCAGTAGGGTTTTGCGGGTTCCTTGCAGATTTTGAAACGTTCTGCCGTGTAGAGTTGTGGGCTTGGATAAAGGCCCTCTTTGAGCAGATGGGGCGTCTGTATTGCGTTTAGAGTAGGCAGAAGGCCAGTTTGCCAGAGAATGTGCTTGAAGCCTGCTACTTCCGCTTATCTGCTCTGCACTTGTGTTTCATAGTGGTCAAGTCAGAATAAAACCAAGTGTTGCACTTGGCGGTAGGTTTCATGCAGATCTTCATGGCAAGGGCAAGGAAGTCAGCGGTAGGAATAGGAGTGGGTAGCCTCTGTTGCAAATCTTGCAATTAATGTTCTGCTCAAGTATAAGAGATGTGCACCACATTCTCGCCTGATTTTTTTTTTTTTTATATAATTTCAGCTCGATAAACCTGTGTGTAAACAGACAGGTCTCCATGCTTTTATTACATTTCATCTGTTGGAGTAGGAAAGGCACTATACCAGTCAGTCACTCTTCCTAGTAGTTAAGACTAAACTTAAGGTAATCCTTTAGTTTTCATGTAGTTTCAAGGAATCTAGAAAGTTCACTACCCCATATGTCAGTTTGACGTTATGTCCAGATGCTGCATATTGCCACCAATGGTGGTTGTTTAAGGTCTCGGGGGTAAAACCACTTAAATGTTGTGTCCTCCGGTCAACCAACGCCATACACCCCGACAGTAGATGTTCTGTAGTTTCAATCTCAAGCTTGCAGAATCGACAGAGGTTGTCGGTCATTTCTCTCATGTGACGACATACTTGCATTGCTTTAGTCGGGCGTTCAACCGAAGTCGCAAGAACTGAGCACGATGATGTCTAGATGGACATTTGGTCAAGTATCGACTAGGAACATTTAATTTGTGAACTACTAGATCAGATTTCAGCGTGGTTGGCATTAACGCACGTTGGTCATAATTCTCGATCCAACTCCATTGCTCAAATTTCTTTTTCGCCCATTGAGGACGTAGAATCAGATCTTCTTGCGAGATGCTTGCTCGAGTCAATAGTTTGGCCAACAATTGTCTCCATTCTTGTAAAAGTCCAGATGGTGATTGGTCAGGGCTTACTTCGAAAAGATTGTACGCAGGGGCCCTTGGGGTCAGGTTCATTTTACGCAAGGTCATTAGTGACTTCCACATGACATGTGTGTACAAGGGAATTAGTGACAGCTCGTAATTTAGTTGGATCATTGAAATGTAAGATGGAAGTTTCAGCACACGACGCCAAAATAGGCCCTCTAGCTTCTGCCAAATCTTCGCGTCAAGGTTCCACCCAGCCTCAGAACCAAAAGTGATTACTGGAACACTTTTTGGAGGTAGAACATTAAGAATTGGTTTTAGGCTAAATTTACCAAATGAGTTATAGATTTTGCTTGCTTGAATACTCAGTTGGGTCATCTTGTTAAGAAGATCCGATTTCCAATGCTGTTCGTTTATTGAGGAATTAAACATAATCCTAAATATTTTATGGAGTTTTGTGGTGTTCAAGGGGATCCCATTTATGTACCACTTGAATTGCTTTTGCTTTTTAGAGCCAGCAGCTCCGATGGTCATTATTTTGGTTTTTCCAGAGTTCAGATGTAAATCGTTCAAATCCAAGTACTCTTGTAACTTGTTTAAGAGTCTTTGCAACCCGATCTCAGTTGAATCTATCAAAAACAACATCGTCTGATACACAACGCATTGAATTTGTGTGTCATTAATTTTCGGAGCGAAGGAACGTGCTGACGATAAATGTTTGGGGAGATCGGAAATAAACAGTTTGAAAAAGTTCCGCTGCTAATGGACACCCCTGTTTTACACCTTTATTGGTGCATACAGGATTTGACATTTGCCCTGGGTGTTCAGCCGCACTCTAATTGAGGTATCAGAATGTAACGCAATTATTGGAGCAGTCAGCTCTTGAGGACAGTTCCAGGCAAACAACTTCTTCCATAACAGATCACGATTTACATTGTAAACGCTCCTCGTAAGTCATAAAGGCAATATGGATTTTTTTCTTGCTTTTAAGGTTTCTAGTTTTAGGATGTTTAAGATCATGAGGTTTACCTCGACTCCGACTCCTTTTGTAAATCCTGTTTGACGAATGTCGATGATTTGGTTTCTCGTAGCCCAGTTTGACAATTTTAGACGTAGGAAAGAAGCAAAAATTTACCAATCGTGTCCAAAAGAGCATTGGACGATAGTTGTCTGGTCCGCCCTACTGCCTTTTTTGTGTATCGGCACTACAATAGCGTTTTGCCAAGATTTTGGAATCACCATTTTGTTGGAAAATTGCAGAAAGAGCGTCTCGATGAAGACTGCCCATTCAGGGGCGTTTCTTTTTAGCATCACGTTTGAAATCATGTCAGGACCCATTGCATTAGAATTTTTTAGTCCATGTATAGCTTCTTCTATATCAGTTGACGTGATTTGTAGGTCCCAGTTTGGCACAGAACCACGTGGAATTGGTATTGGTTCCATTGTTAATTTACAGGAATTTTGAAAAATGTGCTTCCCACGTTGCAGCGTCGATTTTCGTGTGTTATTAAAGAATGGCATTGCTGGTTTCCTGAATTTAGTATTTTCCAAGTCTCATAGGTGTTTAGTGTAATTAGATGTTTCATGAGTGATTCCGCTCTGTCTTGATCAATTATTGTTTTCTGAGAACGAAGCCAATTACGATATGTTTGCCTTCTCAAACGGATTGCCACTTTTAGGGGCTTTCCACCACAGGTCGGAAGAGGGGACCTTTTCAAAGCTCTAATATCTCTGTGCATTCTGTTTCTTTGCATCTGTAATGAGCATGGTGGTGTGTAATGTTTGTGAGAATTATTTGCAACTTTATGACTAAATTTAGATGATCGAAAATTTGATAACAATGGCACATAATCGACCGTCAAAGATTTGCTTGAATTTTCTAGTTTGTTTAGTAAAAAATTGACTTGGAGCCATTTATTCGTATTCGGTTTCCTCCTGTATTTACTGTCAATGGAATTTAGTAGTTATTTTGTTTGTTTTGACCATTCACACCTACATGAGAATCGGAGAAGATCGTGGTCACTGTATTTCATTTCACAAATTTCTAGGGAAGGATCATTTTCAAACAAGTTTTGGGAAACCCAATAGTAGTCGATGATTGATCGTGATTTGTTGTTGGCCCAATTATGACGGAGCGGTTGATCACCTTTCACCCTTCCATTTACCATTTGGCAGCCACGAAATATTCAAGCACTTCTCCACATATGACTTCTCACTGGTTCGTCGTCGTTGGATATAGGTGTAAATGTCTTTGAAGGTTGTTCTAGCTTGAACCAAGAGCAGTTCAGGTCTCCACTGAATATGATGGAGAGATTTGTATATGTTAGTTGAGCATTGTCGATTTGCGTAATGACAGAGTTTACAAATTTCTTGCTGCTGATTTGTTTCGGATTCCAATAACCGTTTAAAATGAGAAGATGTTTCCTCGTCTGAATGTTGATATCTGCGGTCTGTAGAATAACACCTTGGACGAAGGGGTTCGGGCAGAAGGACTCAGTTATGGACCACCATGGAGTAATTTTTATCAACATTAGTAGGCCAGAGGATGGTCTGCCTGTGGGATTCTTTATGGCCGGATTCAAAAGCGTTACATAACCATCACATGAGGGTACTTCACTCAACCAAGTCTCCTGTAGACTGATGACGAAGGGCGTGTCTTTTTCTGCCCAAGCATTATTAAAAAGATGATTAAAACCTCTTGTGTTCCAAGATAGGAAGACGCACTGAATTTCGTTTGAGTTCTGTGTTTGCTAGTATCTCGAATCAGCGAAGTTTGGTGTGTTGTCCAAGCGTTTGAAGTGGGAAAGGACTTGTTTGTTTCTGTCGCGAGTGTTGCTACCCATTTGCATGGATGAACGTTTCATGGTGCGTCTTTCGCTTTGTTTTGACAAAGAATTGCAAGAGTTGGATTTGGGTCCTCTGCTTAAGTTGACATCATTGAGTTCGAGGGAGATGTCAAAACCAAATACTAGCAGTTCGTCCGCGGCTTTCATAATAGTGTTTCTTACAGAAGATGAAATAATGTGTAACAGTACTTGGTCGCAACATTTTTCTGTGGGATACTCAACGATTTTGATGTCATCAGAGACAATAGTACGGAGTGATGGAATACATTTACATTCTCGCCTGATTTCTGTTTGCCCTAATCATTGTGGCCAAACTTAGGTTGAACAATTAGTTACTTTTCTTTACGAGTGAATTGCCTGTTTTAATGACATCAATGGCTCTTGCTAATTTGGCTTCAGTGTTGGAAATTATTAGTTTCAGGACATCTCCATTGCTTCATTTTGCAAATGTTCTAGTCTGACATTATCTTCAAAATGTTGTTTTGTCATCTTTCTAATGGGGCACATAAGAATATTGCTCTTTTTGGACAGCTTCTTTGCTTCATCCTTATAATCTATCAGTTTCCAGATATTGCTCAAGAGCTTATGGTCAGACTAAGATTTGGGGTGTGAATGGTAAAAGGTTGGAAAATTAAAGTATAGATCATGTACAGCGTCTATCTTCTGATTTGTGTAGCCTAGACACCACTCAGTCTGTCCATCATTTGGGTGAAGGTAAACGAGGGTCCAACACCAGGAAAGTCAAGCAGTCAAGCCATAGGTTGAAACAGCCACCAGTAATATCCTGTTGGCAGAAGCCTGTTTGTGCGCTGGCATGTCTGCTCACTGAGAATCTCTCTCATCTCGGCTCATCTCAACAATGTCATGAGGGCTGCAGGGTCTATCTAGGGTGCAGGAAGTGTAATATGTTGGTGCATTTGACATGTACATATTTGCAAAGACGCCTGGGGGAATCTAATCATGTCTGATACCAGAAGGAGAACACTGCCTCCTCTACTCATACCCTGCCTTTGGGTGTTGTAATATACTGAGAACATGTTATGACCAGCAGTAGAAATGCCTAGATATCGATTTCATCAAACACTAAAGGGGTAAAACCAAATGTTTTTATGCTATGTTACGTTATCTTGCATTTGTATAGCACCTCTGGCCATCGTTTATGGAGTTGAAGCACTTTACCTGTCAGAGAGGCAAAGGCAAAGTATTATAGAACATTCAGTGGTGGTAGGAAGAAGCACAGTCGTGAAGATAGTTGGGATTAGGGCAAGAGATATATAAGATGCACAGGAAGGCATGAGAAGGAAATGGAAGAGGGCAGAATGTGCAAATGGACTGAATGTATTGTGGGACTCAAATGTATTCTATGGGGTACAGTGATAACAGGAAATATAGCTGGGGAGGAGGAATCCGAATTTGCCAAGCTTACAAAAATTCCCTGAAAAGCATGCAAAAAACCTTCAGCTTTGGTTTTCTCATTTTATGTCCTCTTACCAAGACCCTGGGCGTGTGTGCACTGTCTAAAAGTCAGACTTCAAGCCTTCCACAGTGCCATGGTGAACTAAAGCCTGTAAAAAAACAGGTCCAAGAAAATACAGCATGCAACACCAAGTCTACTTACTCCCTTAATCCATGTCTCGGGAGAATAGCTCAGCGGCAACGTACTCGCCTTGGAAGCAAGACGACACAAAGCAACACAGGTTCCATCCCCATGTCCACGCTTAGAATCCTCTGGGTATTAAGCGTGTTATAAATAACCTATCATATCGTATCATATCATGAGTGGCCAGGTACTACATATGGGAAATCTAGAAGGAAATGTGTGCACATTTAACTGAGGGTGGGATTTCGACCACAGCTTCTTTGTGAGCAGAGGCCCACCCCAGCCTTCCTAGAGGTGCCTGTGTCCTGTTAGGGCCTTTACGGTCAATAGTTATATTGGGGTGTGATGCAGGGATCCTCGAAGACTGAGGCTAGGTTACTGTGTACTGTTAATAGAGGGCATCATGCAAATACTAAGTCAAAATAGGAGTGTATGGTCTGATTAACAGGTTACATTTCCAAGTCTACATTGTGGTTTTTTTTGTTTTTAGGGGTTGCTATCTGCAGTCTCATGGCTGCCTCAAATGAGGGTAATCTTTATAGTTCAACCACATCAATATATAACATGAGCGAACCAGCTAGTACAAAGGGAAGCTGATGTCATATTCTCCCTGCTTCCCCCAAAAGGAGTGAATGAGTACAGACAGCAGCACCCAGGTAGATTCTAGTTAAAATACATTTAGCTTTGAGAAAAGAAAATATAGCTGAAAAATGAGTTTAGCATAGATAACCAAGACTTAAGTGGAGAGACTATGCACTGCAGGATGACTATGTAGTTTTATTTATGACTCAGTGTGACAGGCGGCTATCTTGTCAGCATTAAGTTCAATTTGGAGGTATCCCTGATTAGATTTGTACCTGTGATTTGTTGGCAGTGATTAGATCGAGAATACCTGTAGACTAAACAGGGCAATTATCCAGGGACCACTGAGTAACTCCCACTGCCTAACTATTAGGACAATTCAATACAGATTTAACTTTGGCCTCAGTCCTATTTGGCATTGCATGGCTTACCTCTGGATTAACAGGAACCATGGACACTCTGCCCACTTTATCTAAGGGGTGAGTGGGCATTCAGCAGAATTTGATGCTTGGGGGAGTCAGCCAATAAAGTGGCTAGGAGAGTGAGCTAAAACCGACGATCTCAGCTTGCGTTCCAAGCTGCCTGATTGCCAGTTTCCCCGGGCGTCATTTTACCCACCCCATTCCCATGTTTTTATTTTAAAATTCTCACTTCCCCACTTACCTCTTTGCAGTGGCAAGTTCTCCCACTGTAGCTCCTGTTGCTCCTTGCACAGCACCCCTGATGGCTTCCTTGGAAAGGGAGAGGGTCTCTGTATGGAGACCCGCCTTCCCATTACATGGCAGCCATCTTGGAACAGTCTTTTCTTTCCGTGAATGGGTCCATTCACAGAAAGAAAATACTTCTAATGAGCCCCCTCTGTATGGAGACCTGCCTTCCCATTACATGGCAGCCATCTTGGAACAGTCTTTTCTTTCTGTGAATGGGTCCATTCACAGAAAGAAAATACTTTTAATGAGCCCCATCGTAGCCCATGGAATGGGTGCTAATGGCATTAATCACCTGTTCAAAGGGATGGAATGGGTGGTAATAGCCCGTGGCCCTCGTTAAATGCCCTCACTTTGCTCTTGACTTTAATTCGGGACCCGGGTCATTACCACCCTTGGAACGGGTGGTTAACACCATAATGTGTCGGTGCACATGCCTTCCATCCAGTCACCTCTTATGTTTCAGCAAAAGGCAAACCAGGATTATCCCCTAATAGGTGGCATTTGAACCTGCCTGTTGGCAGTCTTGGAGGTAATGTTTTCAGGGATATAAACCCCCTCACATTGTCTAAACTTTAGACTCTAAAGGAAGCCATATTTTCCTAACAAGGAATATCCTATTTGTCATAAAGGATTTTTCCTTTCTTTCAAATAGGGATATTCTTAGTTAGGACAATACGGCATCCTATAGGCAATCAATAGTCCCTGGTACAGGCATGTCTTATTTTATTTGGGGTCTTGGAATGCCTATGCAACACATAGGAAGATTGGGATAGGCAGCCAATGGCACGGGAGGTATGCATAAAGAGGTATCTTGTGAGGCTTTTCCAGTATGTGATGATGGTGTGATGAATACAGATGAGGTAGGCGATTCCAGGTGCTGGATTTCCACTGAGTCAATGCTTGTTTTTGTGTGCAGGTTACTTTGCAGAGTGAAATGTATATACGATGTTGGTTGGATTTTCTGGTGTTTGTGTGAGTGAGTCAGATTTCAGTTTGTTGCAAAGGTAGGATGGGGCATCATAGTGCACTGTTTTGTATACAATGTAGAGTGCTTTGAGTACAATTCTTTGGGTATGAGGTTCTAGTGGATCTGGGAAAGAGCTGGGCAGAACGGTATGATAACGGGTAGGCGCATAATGAGTCTTGATGCTGAGTTCTGTATGGCTTGCAATGAGGACAGAATGTAAGTAGCCGGGCTCGGACAGAGCTATTGCTTGAAGTGCAGTTTTCCTTCATTAAAGGAAAGGATGTGTCTTATCTCACAGAGGGGCTATAGTTGTAGGTTGCAAGTTTTGGTCATGGCATCTATGTGGTGTGAGAAGGATAGGTGAGGGCCATGGTAAAGGATAGGGACTTTACAGTTGTGGAGATACATATGGGAGCGTTCTCCGTGGCAGGTTCTATGATTCATGAGGTGAGGTTTGATTTTATCTTGGAACAGCAGAAAATACATAATTTTGTATCAGATGTGCTCTGTTTAATCAAGTGTGTGGTCATCCTGGTGGTGTTGGTGGTTAGGCGGCTTTTGATGCTGTGAATTGTGAATGGTAGGAGATTCTGAAGTCTATTGGTGTGCTATATGGACTGGAGATTGATGATCTATCATTTGCTTTGCCATGGGAGAGATTTGAAGGCAGAATTTGGAAGAAAGTCCTATCCTTGCCTTCCTCAGTTCCAATTGCATCATTAAGGTATGAACTGCGCATTGCTTCGCATCAAGCCTGGTTTCTGTGGCATGGTGTATCGTTAATGGGTAAACTATACATTCCCATGGACACCTCACTATTCAAAGACCTTCATTTGGAACTGAACAATAAACCCTCTGGTCTTTTGAATACCTTGGACTTAAAAGCTATCGATATACTGGCACATTGTGAGAGGTCAAAAATTGATTTGATAGAAAATCCATCTGCCGTGAAAAAAAGCATAACAGCTATGGATTGGATTGATACAACAGCAAATGTTTGCAGTTATGAAACACATTCTACTTTTTCATATCTAGCTACACCATTGGGACCCCTTCCAAAGTATCTTAAGCCATTCCCATGCCCCAATACTAGCAATCACTTTTTACATTTTAGATTGAATCTTTTGCCGACTTGCAAGATCCTATATGTCCTCTATATGATATGATATGATATGATATGACATTTGTAACGCGCCTATACACAAGTGTTTCAAGGCGCGACGAGGCAGGGAGGGGGGAACAAGGGGCCACCTACTAGGCCAGGTGTCATTTAGATCGCGCAAGTGCAGGGATAAGGGGAAGGGAAAAAGTGCAAGGGGAAGGGGAGGGGGGGAAGTGCAGTACAAGGTAAGTAGAATAAAATAAATAAATAGGGTCAGCTGGTGGCAAGTGCAAGGTAAGTGCAGGCAAGTGCTGGGAAGGGGGGCTGTAGGGATACAGAGACAGTCCCGGAGTGCAGGGGTTGCCAGGGAGGCAGTGCAAGTGGAGAGTGGCTGGCCCAGTTGCAGATTCAGTGCAGTTTCAGTGAAGAATTTAGCAGGGGAGAGGGAGAGAGAATGCAGAAGCAAAGAGGAAGGTTTTGAGGTGCTTCCGGAACCGGAGATGTTCTCCTCAAGTTTCAGGGAGGCAGGAAGGCTGTTACAAATGGAGGCCCCTGCCAAAGAGAGAGATCTACCCCCAGCTCGTTGCTTCGAGAAGCGGCTGACCCTGAGGGAGTTGGAGACGGATGAGCGAAGGGCTCGGGAAGCAAGATATTTAGGAAGAGAGAGTTGAAGGTATGTAGGCCCCAGGCCCCAGAAGGCCTTGTGGACAATGCAGAGGGTTTTGAACTTAATCCTCGCAGCCACTGGGAGCCAGTGTAGAGATTTCAGTCCTGGAGAGATACGGCGCCTGGGCTTGAGGCCAAGGACAAGTCTCGCAGTTCTGTTCTGGATGAGTTGCAGAGGGCAGAGAGTGGAGGCAGGCAGATTAAGGTAGAGGCTGTTACAGTAGTCCAGCTTCGAGAGAACCAGGGCTCGGGAGACAGTGAGCTTCTGGGGGAAGGAGAGGAAGGGAAGAATACCCCTGAGGAGGTGCAGCTGGTAGTGTGACTTCTTAGAGACGTCCAATATATGAGGAGAGAAGGAGAGTGTGGAGTCGAAGATGACCCCGAGGTTTTTTGCCTTGCAGGTAGGAGCAGGAAGAGGGCCAAGAGAGGCTGGCCAGAGAGCTGCAGGGAAGGAGGGAGTGGGTGAGCCGATAAGTAGAATCTCAGTCTTACTGGCATTAAGGCAGAGGTCATTGGCAGCACACCATTCCTGGATAGCAGACAGACAGTCAGAGATGAGGGAAGGAGAGGAGGAGGCCGAGGGTAGCCTGAAAATGAGCTGGGTATCGTCCACATAGCACTGAAAGTTGGGGCAGAGAGCGGCGATGCAGTGGGCAAGGAGTGCCAGATACTGGTTGAACAGCCAGGGAGAGAGATTAGATCCCTGGGGGACACCACAGGTAGAGAAGAAGATGCCAGAGAGGAAGGACCCCAGTTGGACCTGGGAGGGTCGATTGGAAAGGAAAGAGGTCAGCCACGCCAGAGCCTCACCAGTCATACCCAGGTTATCACAGAGACAGTTGAACAGGATGGCATGGTTGACAGTGTCAAAGGCAGAAGAGAGATCGAGCACAATGAGAACACACAGAGTGTTGGAGTCGAGGTTCAAGAGCAGGTCCTCACGGATGTTCAGGAGAGCAGTTTCCGTGCTTCTGGCAGCTCTGAAGCCAGATTGATGGTCATGAAGACTACCAACAGATTCAGCACAGAGGTTAAGCTGGAAGATGGCCAGTTTCTCCAGGAGCTTGACCAGGAAGGGAGCGATGGAGATTGGGCGATAGTTGGCCGGGCAGGAGGGGTCGGAAGAGGGTTTCTTAAGAAGAGGGTCCACAAGGGAGTGCTTAAGGGGGGATGGGAAGACTCCAGAGGCGAAGGAGTGGTTGCAAAAGTGAGCTAGGGCAGGAGCCAGGGAGTCGATGTGGTCCTTGATAGTTTTGAAGGAACATGGGTGAACCTCTTTAGACAAGACATTCATAGATCAGACTTGTCTGGAAACCTCGTCAGCAGAAAAAAGGGGAAAGGCAGAGAAGGAGGAAGGAGGGGTGGCTGCAGAAGGCCAGAGGAAGAGCTGGGAAGAGAGGGAGGTAGGTGATAGGAGGAGAGTGAGGACAGGATGTCCTGTGATTTAGAGATGAAGTGAGAGGCCAGTGCAGTGGGCCTGGGAGGGGACAGGAGAGGTAGAGACTGCAGCAGGGTTGGCAAGCTCCTTGCAGATTTTAAAGAGTTCGGCAGAGTTGTTAGATGCCGCAGAGATGCAGGCTTGGATAAGGGCTCTCTTCTTGGTGAGAGATCAGAGCATCAAGAGTGTGCCCTGCAGAATGAGTAGGCCCAGACGGGAGAATAGAGAGTGAGAGAGAGTCACAGAGGTAACGAAAGAGTCCAGAGGGGGGACAGTAGGCATCCAGGTGGATGTTGAAGTCACCAAGAAAGAGGAGTTGAGTGGTTGAGGACAGGAGTGAGGAGGAGAGGTCAGCCCACTCAGAGAGGAAGGAGGAAATTCGACCAGATGGCCGATAGATTGTAGCCACGGTAAGGGAATGGCTAGGAGAGAGAGAGAGTCGGCAGACAAGACATTCAAAAGAGGAGTAAGTCTGCGTAGGAGTGACAGTGGCAGGAATCCACTCAGGGAAGATAAGGGCTACACCCCCCCCTGCACGGTTGGGCCTGGGCACGGAGAGGATCTTGTAACCGTCAGGTAGGAGTGTGTCAAAGCTGGTGACAGAGCTGGCCGTGAACCATGTCTCAGTGAGACCGAGGACGTCAAGGTCCAGTTCCTCAAGAAGGCGACAGATATCAGAGGAATGTTTGATGGCAGAGCGAGAGTTAAGAGTGGCAATGTGGAGAAGGTTGCCATCCTTGAAGGACTTCCGGGGAGGGGTACAGATCAGAGGTACCCCTGCGGAGGTGTAGAAGAAGGAGGTGAAGAAGGAGCAGAGAGGGGCAGGGAGGGAGGGTAGAGGCAAGGTAGCCGAAGACAGTAGGGGGGACAGCAGGAGAGGAAAGGAAGTTGATGAGGCGTGGGAAGCGTCTATCAAAAAGGTGAAGGTTGGCCTGAGGGCCTTGGACCAAGACGGTCCCATTAGCGTAGACATTAATGATGGCCTTAGAGGAGCGGAAGGGGGCCAAGAGGACATCCCAGCGGGTGCCACCATTAATGGGAGAAGAGGAAAAAGGAGAGAGCACAGAGACCATATGAAGGGTCCATAGGTCAGGTGAAGGCACGAAAAAAAGGATGTCAGTGAGAGTTTCCTTGGAGCAGGCACTAGTGTAGGTGTCAGCGATAGGGAGGCCTGGGTTGGAGACCAGGATGTCCTTTTTAAACTTTTTCCTACCAGATTTAGTGAGGAGAGCAGGATAGTCAATAGAGAAGCAGTTTGAGAAGATAGGCGAGATAGAGAGCACCATGGAGTAGGAGGGAGTGGGGGGAAGACAGACGATACGAGAGCATGCAGACAGGAAGTGAGCGGCAAGTTTACCACATTTCAGAAGGGATCGAGATCCTAATATTGGAAATTGTGTATACTGTAAAAACTCATTGGTCATTCAAACTCTTAAACATATTATTGTTGAATGTCCAAAGTTGAAAGAGATGAGAACAACATGTTTAGGATGCTTCTTCCACCTTAGTAATGATATTTGCAGAGGATTTTTGGTACTGTGTCAATGCAGGTAATGAACTATTTTTAACTACAGAATTAGTGAGAATGCTTCAAGAATAGGGATGCAGTGGTTGACAGGGGTTTGGCCAAGGTATTTAACATATAGTATGAAGAGAAGTGGAGAATGGAGGATCCTTGTAGTACTCCATAATTGATTGGGCGGAGTCTGCATAAAGCGTGCCTGATAGGCCACACATGTCCTGTCAAGGAGGAAGGAGGTGAACTAGACGAGAACCGTGCCCGAGAGTTTCATACTGTGGGATAGGATGTGTAGGAGAATGGAGTAGTCAAGGCTGCAGAGAGATCATGGGATGTGAGGGGGGCTATGTGTCCTCTGTCAGTGATGTTGGGGCTGTCATACAGGATGTGCCATGCTGCAGCCCCTGTGTGACAGAATTCCATCTGTATTCTTTTTAATTGAAAATGATGCATGCATTTCTATTTGTGAAAGAGAGTGCTGCTATTCAGACTCTCCATTCAAAATGGTCAATGTCAGAGTTATAATTCACAGAGTTACCTTGATGTGACCAGTCTACTGACTTAACAGCAGCAAACTCTGCTCCTCAGTAGCACCGAGCAGAGTGACCTTGATGTGACCGGTCTACTGACTTAACAGCAGATCTTGATGTGACCAGTCTACTGACTTAACAGCAGCAATCTCTGCTCCTCAGTAGCACAGAGCAGAGTGACCTTGATGTGACCAGTCTACTGACTTAACAGCAGCAATCTCTGTTCCTTAGTAGCACAGAGAAGAGTGACCTTGATGTGACAAGTCTACTGACTTAACATCAGAAATCTGTGCTCCTCAGTAGCACAGAGCAGAGTGACCTTGATGTGACCAGTCTACTGACTTAACAGCAGCAATCTCTGCTCCTCAGTAGCACAGAGCAGAGTGACTTTGATGTGACCAGTCTACTGACTTAACAGCAGCAGTCTCTGCTCCTCAGTAGCACAGAGCAGAGTGACTTTGATGTGATCAGTCTACTGACTTAACAGCAGCAATCTCTGCTCCTCAGTAGCAACTAGTTTAGTGACCTTGATGTGACCAGTCTACTGACTTAACAGCAGCAATCTCTGTTCCTTAGTAGCACAGAGCAGAGTGACCTTGATGTGACAAGTCTACTGACTTAACATCAGAAATCTGTGCTCCTCAGTAGCACAGAGCAGAGTGACCTTGATGTGACCAGTCTACTGACTTAACAGCAGCAATCTCTGCTCCTCAGTAGCACAGAGCAGAGTGACTTTGATGTGACCAGTCTACTGACTTAACAGCAGCAGTCTCTGCTCTTCAGTAGCACAGAGCAGAGTGACTTTGATGTGACCAGTCTACTGACTTAACAGCAGCAGTCTCTGCTCCTCAGTAGCAACTAGTAGAGTGACCTTGATGTGACCAGTCTACTGACTTAACAGCAGCAATCTCTGCTCCTCAGTAGCACAGAGCAGAGTTACCTTAATGAAGCAGAAATCCTTAGGCGTAGGGCCTTTAGTTCAGGCATGAACCATTTATTTAGATGGGCTTTGGGTTTACCTGTTCTAAGTTTAAGTGGGGCAATTGTGTCCATAGTAGCGAGCGTGATTTTATTGTATTCATAGACTAGTGCTAGGGTCTAGATTGTCTGGCAGTGAATTTAGGGTTGGGAGGATAGCGGGGATAACTTTGTCCACTGTCATATTCTTTTTATTTCTGATTAGGCATGGTGGCACCGTTAGCGAGACTGTAGGAGATTGTCTGGTGGTTAGTAGATTAAAGGACACCAGTGAATGGTCTCTCCAGAGTTGTGGAGAGATGGAGGCGATGTCAGCAGTGCCATTACAATCGGAAACCCAATCTAATGTTCTCCCCTTCATATGTGTGGGATTGTTGACTTTTTGAGACAATCCTAATGAGTTGATGGTATTGGCTATGTCCAATGCGTGCTTATCCGCTGGATCGTTAAAGCATAGGTTAAAGTTACCTAGTAGCAGTAGTTGTTAGGTTATTTTTACATTGTTAGTTAATAAACTGTGCAGGTCCTCTTCAAAGGTCCCAAGAGGACCAGGTGGTATGTAGATTAGATGAATTGTAAGTGATTGGGAGTTGTTTATCATGAGTTTGGTAGTAAAGATTTCACATGATGGCAACATTTGAGTGGGGGCTAGGCTTAGCGATAAGCACATTTTGGATATTATGGCAATTCCACCGCCACGGGTGCCATCTCGGTTTTACCTGGATATAGTGTAACCATCTGGGATAGCTAGCATGAACGACGGTCCTGCAGCATTATGTAGCCAGGTGTCTGTTATTGCGAGGAAGTCCAAATTACCTTCAGTGATTAGATCAGCTATGTCTAAGGCATGGGCAAGTAGCGATCTTGCGTTAAGGAGTGCTCCTTTAAAGAAATGTGCCTCTGTTTCAACTTTGATCTGGGCGGGAGTAGATATATTTGTAGCAATGGGCTTAGAGTTTGGTGGGCCTTAGTGTTAGGGGCTGATAGGGAGGAGAGGTGATTGTTGTGGTTAGGTTTCCTACTATGTTGGCAATTTATTTTCAGGTTAGTTGATGGGAGCAATTATTTTCAGGTTAGTTGATGGGAGAGATATTCTGGGTGGCTCAAACAATTTAGTAAGTCTAGCACAGAGTTTAATATTTCTATCAATTGTGGTGCAAGACCGGGAGGCATAGGCTCCTAGCCCTAGAGCATAATGATGTTTTGTGTGGATGATGGCAGATTTATTTATGACTGTATCTGGCAGGTTGGGTGGGGTTAATTCTGTCTCTGGTGGGGAGAGCCCCATGTAGCATTCCTGACTACTAATAGCAAGGTGTATGGTGGTAGCCATTATACAGTATGTAATAATTAGACTCAATGGCCCTCATTACGACCCTGGCGGAAAGTGACTGACCGGACCGCAACAGCGTAAATAGCGTTTCCGCCATTGCACGAAGGAGCAAAGTGCGGCCCATTCCGACCCATCGGGCACGAGCACCACGGCATGGCGGAAGTGCAAAGTCCGCGATGGCGTAAATGACCCCAAAACGGCCCACACCACCGCCGTACGTCGCCCTAGGTGCAATACCCCACCCATCACAGCGGACACCGCAGAGTGCGCCTACCGGAAAGTACGGTGACCGGAAATATACGGAAACGGAAGTAAAACATGGCCCGGAACGGGAAACATCCCGCCGTACACCTATAAAACCACAAAACCACACAACCACTAAGAACACTACCCCGAGACACACCCAACCCGTCATCCACCCTAGCGAAACCAAGAAAAATGGGAAAAGTAGCGAAGAAAGCGTGCGACCGCAAGCGGCAGGTCCACTTCTCCCGTGAGGAACTCACCGTGCTAACAGAGACCCTCCAGGAGAATGCTGCGTCGTCTTCTCCACGCAAATGACCAGGACGGCACTTGCGAACAAGAAGGCCATATGGGCTCTGGTGGCACAGCGGGTAAGTGCGGTGGGGACCGCACCCCCGCACCCCACAGCAATGCCGAAAGCGATGGGACGACCTGCGGATACGCGTCCGCAGCATACTCTCTGCCAACCGCAACATTGCCACAGCCACCGGGGAGGTCCAGAATCATCCATCAAGTTGACCCCCTGGAAGAAATCTGTGCCTCCACCATCGGAATGGAGAGCATAGAGGGAGTCGGAGGGATGGAGAAAGGAGTGCAGACATCCGAAGATTCAGGTAGGTGGGCCAGATAAAACAATGCTAAATCCACAATGTCCAATCATGTGAACTACCATGTGTCCACATAGTGCAACAGAAACACATGTCCAGGAGAACGTCCACACACATCGCCCTGATAGCGCACTTTAAAACTCACAATAAATACATAAATAATTAAAAACCCCTAAAACACCCACTACACGTGCAGCAGGCACACCCTAACTGCAGGCTGCCAAACAACTGCACCTCACTCCACACACAAATGAAAGCACCTCCAAGGCCCCGACCCAAATCACCCTCAGGTACCACCCAATGCATGTGATACAATGCCATTCCAATACCCACAGACCCATTATTAACCCTCGCCCTCCTTTACTCCACCACAGGGTCTGATCAAACGACGAGCATCAGGACACCCCTACCAGCGCACCTGCAAAGAGGGCCAAGACCAACGGCCAAAGACCCTCCACCTCAGCTGCACGCATCAAGACACGGCAGCAGCACACATCAGGTGGCAGCACAGAGGAGGGAACATCAACAGGCACCCCAGCAGCCAGCATGCCCACAACACCACCACCACAGGTCCCCCAACGGATGCCACAGAAGGCACTGCCTCTGGTGGCAGCAGCACCATAGGTGACACCCCAATGATGGCAGCATGCTCCGACACAGAAGACGGGGATGTCGAAGTCAGATCCATCCATGACCTGTCCCATTCCCCTGTCTGTCCCATCCCATACAACATGAGGATACCACGCAGGGGCACCCACAAGACGACGACTGGCCATCCCCCACAAGCCCTGTGGCAAGGCAACATGAGGTCAACAGCCCTCTGTGACACCCCCGCAAATGGCCATGGCCCAGCAGAGGGCAACAGTCCCTCGACCAGTTAATCGTGCAACAGCAGCAACTGGCCACGCTCCTCAAGGACCATGCCGATGAATGTGGGCGCACTAAGGCAGACATAGAAACATCAACTGAGACACTCAGGGCAGAAATGGAGAGAAGTACAGAGACACTAAGGGCACAAATGGAGAGTAGCACCGAGAGCCTGAGTGGGGAACTGCATGCGACGTCCAAAGACGTATGTGCTGAACTTGCCGCAGTGCGCCGTGTGCTCACTGAGCTCTCACAAACCCTTAGGGACATGCATGGACGTGAGCAGGCAGAGACATCATCCGTTGCAAGTTCCGTCCAGGGCAGCCCCAACGTAGATCTGGAGGAACTTGCGCTCCACAGGCAGGGGTGCCCCTGACACCCGCAGAGGGGCTTGCAATAGCGACAGCCCACTGACAATGAGCATCTTTGGACACTGGTGTTCGGGGGGAGGTAGGAGGGTGGAGGGGGTGTGTTGGGCTCACTTGGGTGGCGGGTCGATAGGGTGTTCAACATGATATCACATATGCCATAAACAGTGCACGATCAACCAATGAGATGTGTGGACAATGATCTTTGTGTACTAGGCCATCATAGGCGTACAGTCCATATTGTGCATGTACCAGACACACACAGTGTCACGAGTCCCGTGTCCATGTATCAGCCACCAGGCGTGAGTGCTAGAAGCATGCATCAATGAGATGCTGACGAATGTCACGGCCCTCCGGTGCCTCGCAGACTCCTTGAGGTGCTGCCACATCCCCACCCTCATCATGACCATCATCAGGTGCTTGCAGTTCTGCGTCAGGGGGCATGGGCACATTTCTACGTACGCACATGTTGTGGAGCATGACACATGCCATGACATCTTTGCAACCTTCTCATGGCGGTACAGGAGTGCCCCTCCAGACCTGCTGAGGCAGCGGAAATGAGTCTTCAGTAGGCCGAATGCCTGTTCAATGACTACACGGGTACGTGAGTGGCATGGTTGTAGTCCTCCTCTTGCTGGTCCCGTGGGTTCCGGACTGGTGTGAGGAGCCATCTCTTCAGTGGATACCCAGCATCACCTGTATGTGGACGATAAACGTATGATGTGGAATGCCATAGCTACGTACGCACACTCCCCCCCCCTTCCTGCCAGGTCATTGCCGCATCACATACCCCACATCATCATGCATGAAAAGAGACTCACCGAGTAGCCAGGATCTGTTCCCTGCGTGTCGCTCCATGTAGCGTGGTATAGTAGAGTTCCTCAAGACCATAGAATCATGGGTTGATCCAGGAATCTGGCACAACAATGTGTAATGATCCTGTTGGAGTCACACACCATCTGTACATTCAGGGAATGAAATTGTTTTCGGTTGCGGTACTGGGCCTCCATGGCATGTGGGACGACCAATTCCACATGGGTGCAGTCGATGGCACCAATGCAACCCGGTATGCCGGCAAGTGCATGGAATCCCACTTTTGTGTTGGTAATTTCCTGCTCCGAGCGTGGTAGAGAGATGTAGTCGTCTGCGTGCTGCAGGAGGGCATCGAGCACTTGCAATAGTGTCCGTGAGAACAGTGGCTGAGAAATGCCATGCAACTGTCCGACTGTGTGCTGGTAGGTGCCTGTGGCCAGGAAGTGGAGTACAGACACCACCTTCAGTAGGGTGAGATGGCGGTTGGGCTATCTATCATGCTGACAAGGTCAGCCTGTGTCATGTCCACTATTGCGGCTATGGTGTCCCGGTCCAAACGGTAGAGGGTGTGGATCTGCTCATCAGTGGAGGTTGAACGGATGTGCTCGGAGGCGTGGGATTGCGGGCTGCCTGCGTGGTGGTAGTGGCTGTGCTGGCGGCCCTTGCTGGCCCTGCCTTGGCCTCCTCCTCCTCCTGTGTCTCCTCCGTGCGGCCGGTTGTAGTTGGTGTTCGTCTTCTTCTTGGAGTTGCAGTACTTGCAGTGCTATCAAGTCCCCAGGGCCAACATCGCGAGTCCTGCCGGTAGCATTTCGGAGTGGGTGTGGTTGTGGGAGGAGACTGGGTGTGCATTTTATGTGTTTTCAGGCTGTATGGCCTCCACTGTGGTGATTCATTCCACCTGTGCAAGCTGCTCTCTCCTTTGGGCGAGCACGTCCCGCACACAACGCTGCAAATCGAGGAATGGCATCTTGCTATTGCAATCATGTATTTGTACCCGATGGCCGTGTAACATTTGTTGATATGTACATTCGGCTATGGTCCCATTGTTTCACATACAATCTTTGCAGTCGCGAACAGACTTGTGATGGGTCAGTGGAACGTAGTAGTCGAGTAACGGGGGCCTCATGCATCACTGTACCGAGTTGCAACGACGGGCGGGGCGTCCCATTAGTGGGTGATGGCAGTTGCCATTTTCACACACAGCCGCACTAGATGGATTAATTTGTGATTTCAAACGGCCACAGATGCCTTTTCGACGTGATGTTGCAAATGAGGAATTCCAAGGCCGGCGCTTTCGGTATCAGCTAGCGTAGAGGAGATGCCCACAGGTCTGACTGCAAATATAACGTTCTATTGTTCAATGTCCTTGAGACAGAGGCCATGGCGAGGAGCAATGATTGATATGAATAGTTTGGGGTGCGCAATAGTGACGTGGCCGATGAGCCGGACGTTCCCAAATACATGTAACTTCACAACACTGGAATTACGGCTGGGGCACTGTGGATTTTGCAGGCTGCATAACGCACAGACTCAATGGAAATTTCGAATGTATTGTGAGTAAATATTCAGGCGTTTTTATGACAGGATGAGGGAATGATGAATGGATGCATGGGCAGGTGATTTGATACAGGGTTTGCCATGTACAGGGCTTCTTGGAATCTATCCGCCTCCCCTGCGCTATGTGATGCAGGGCTGCCATAGTGGGACCATCGTCTATCTGGCCTTGTTGAGCCCTCCCTGTCTCGACGCGCCTTCAGACACTTGTGTCCATGCACGTTAACATTCCCATCGGATGGAATCTGTTTTGACAGATGCATGCAAAGGTACACTCGTTTGTGATGGTGTTTACACCTCGATATAGATAGTATGAGTCGCAAGTGGTTTTTGGGTGGTGATGATCCTTTGGAGTGGGCTAGCATGCATATGGCTGTGGATTTAGTGTGATCATTGAAGTGAGTTGTTCGAATGTAGTTCTGATGGCCATTCTGTTCTTTTTCTTTTCTTTTGGTTGACAGGTATCTCCTCCCCTTTTGCCACTGTCATCTGTATGCCACTCCTGCAGATGGCGTTTACTCCCCGACACCTGCTGCTTCGTGTTTAATCAGTGGAGCAGCATTACGATCTTATGGGACGATCGCCAATGGGCCACATGCCTTACGCAGTACTAGTGGCTCGGAGCAACATTTCGGCCTTTCAGCTGGACTAGTGCCTCCCCATTGGGACGGGCCTGCGGTTCTGTGCGCTTCCATGTTGCCTTTCCGTACGTGAATGTGGCTCTGTGTGCCATGATGGAACAGGGCGTCACACAAGTAGTAGCTGGGTCATTCCTTGCGGATGCAGCCCACAATGGTGATATGTGTTTTTGGAGTTCATGGACTAATGGCTGTATGAGCTTGGTGATTTAGTTGTGCATTAAATTTCTATTCTGATATGGGCCGTGTAGCGTTCTTCTTTGCGAGTGATGTGGCATATTCCTATTTGGGGAGCGATGTATTGTGAGGAGATCTGCATTGGGTTCCGGCTTCGGAGTATAGTCGCGTGGTACTGTGCTGGGCGCGTTTGCCTACGGAGCCCAGTGAGGTCAGGGATGGGGCTGCCAATATGACTGTTTGAATGTTGTCATGCTCAGGGGCGGGGGATTGGGTTTTGTGTAACAGACGCCGGTCAGCCAGGTGGACTGGTGGAATGTTGTGATTTTCGGAATATTGCTGGTCACAGGTGCCTGTGTTTGCGTGCGTTTCGGGGGGGGACTGTGGTCATGTCCATTGGAATGGCTTCTGTATTTGTGCCATCTGTGCCCTGCAGCTCCCATTGGCCCCTCTTGTGAATCTTTTGTTCGTTGGCATGCATGGGTGACTTGTACATTTCACTGGTTGCATTGTGACTTCATTGCACCTACGGGGAGTTGTACTTTGTGGGCAGGGAGCGGTGTACAGGCACTCAGTGGGCCGTTTTACGGTTGATTCGCGATGCCGTACTTCTCACCATGGCGGAATGGTGCTTTCCGCCATGCTTGATGGCGTTAGGTACATGTCCGCTAGGGTCGGAATTCGCGTACCCTTGCGCCATGGTGGGTATTTACGGTTTGGCATGGCGCGCGCGCGCGTACTTGGTGCAGTTAGCGTTGGCGTTCACTACGGTGTCGCTAATGGCTTCGTACTTTGCGGTGACGGGTCATAGTCGCACCGAGCGCTATTCGATGGCGGTATTGCATTTCCGCCATCGTTTTCCGATTTCCGCCAGGGTCGTAATGAGGGCCAATGTCTTGCGCAGCTAAGGCTGTAGATAAATTTAAGGAGGCAGTGCAGGACAGGTGTTTCCAGAGAGTGGAAATGGTAAATGTAACCAATATAAAGTGTAGGTAGATGCACACAGAATCAAGTTGTAGATAAGGGCAGTAAATTAAACCCTGAGAAGGCACTCATGCATACATATAAGAGGTGCTAGATCAACACACACATGCAGGCAGTAGGCATAAACAAGGTTGGATGAAGCATAGGTAAGTGAAAACAGCATGCACACGTTCAGTAAATCATAAAGCAATGACCAATATCAATGATTCGAAGTGCGCGGTAACAAATCACAGTGGGCGCGGTAAAGGTAGAGACGTGTGATATGACAAGTCAAGTATTTGATAAAGTGCCGGCAAATCGTGGAATGAACACTATAAAAAGCACACATGTTATGGAGTTAAGGCTAGAGCATATGGGGTAATGGTAACCCGAGCGGACTCATGAGTAATACGGATCAGGATACATGGGTGGATTGGGCATGACACAGTGATAGGCTTTTGTACGTGATACTGAGAGTGACAGGTGCACAGTCAGATTACCGGTGTTCAGGCAGTTCGGGTTACCGGTGGAGGCAAGAGTTAGCGGTCAAGTGCGTGACTGTGGGAGGTTACCTTCGACTTGTGTAGTGGATGCTTGTCCCACTTAACCGGGGGTTCTGGCTAACGGCGTAGACGGCTTATGACAGGCTCAGGACAGGTGTTGGCCTTGTTTCCCTGGGCCTTGGTGTAGATGGGCTTGCTTACGCCTGCCGGCATTCGATTGGTGGTGATGTTTGGCACTGTAGCCAATCGAGACCCAGGCAGTGTGGGCTGGGCCTGATTGGGCTTAGGAGACCGAAGCAAAACGTCGGGCAGCCATCTAGGAGTGAACTACCATCCTCATGGTAGTTAATGGCGATTTTGGGAGGTGATGACCATGGAAGTAGACACGGTGTATCTGGATATCAGAAACGGATGGCAAGAGGGGAATTTCACAAAGCGGGCAACAAGGGAAGCTTGCATACAAAAACGCGGGCATAAGGTGAATTTCAATTTTTTCCTGCGCATTTGCCTGTGCGCTTACCGCAATTGAGGGTCTCTCTAGGATGTTTATAACTGACTAGAGGTATGAGATCCATCCAGGAGTGGATTAAATCCTCCTGTCCCTTAGTCTGGGGGGGCGAGTGTTAGGGAGAATTCTCATTCTATGGCTAATTTCCCTCCCTCACCTAGTGAGCCCCCCAGCAGCTTTGTTGGATTTCTGGAGTTTATTTTTCCACCTGGTAAGAGTGTGAGCCTTTTTTCCCACTCTAACATGTGTTTTGCCATGTGTACTTCTACTTGATCTTTGATGTTGGGCCCTGGAGCACACCACTCCATGAGCCCAACTTGTTGTGTGTGTTACACAGCACCTTCAGTGCAGTGACACAGGGTTGTCGCTAAGACTTCCCAATGACTTAATTTTTCTGGGGCTGACTAGTGTCCCCCAGAAACATGTAAAGTTGCTATTAAATTTATATAGTCACTGTAAAACTGCAGACCCAGTACACCCCATCTTACATGGAGTACAGGAAAGGGTTAATTCTTACCCCTTTTTGTCTGTGCCTCTCTGAGCTTTGTTTTGCTCTTTTAACATTTAGACTTGGCTGGTGGCAGTGGTATCTACCCTAACTTTTCTACCACGATTATACTATATAAACGTGGTACTGTTCCAGGCTATTATATTAGCCTCAATCATAAACCCATTTGACCAAATACTCTTTGTTTTGGCTCCGGCCGGGTTTATTCACTATTTCTTTTTGTTAAAGTCCTTCTTGTATTTTGCTTGGCGCGGAAAACCAGGTTTGACTTCTTTGTTCTCTGTCTTTTGGCGGGCTTCTCTGAAGAAGCCCTCCTTTGGCGCCTGGGTGTCTAGGTGGTCTGAATGTGAGAAAGGGGTGTAGTCACCCCCTGCACAGGGTCTCCTTGGAGACCCAAGTTGCACTTTGCGTCCATTGGCTGGAGGGGTTGTCCGGGCTGAACAACCCCCCTGCTGTGTGATTGACAGCCAGGCTGTGTGAATGGGGGATTTTCGCATAAAAGGCAGGACTCTTGGGCTGGAAGTGAGAGTCGCCATTGGAACTGCAAGGAATCAAAGATAAGCGGAGAAGAAGACGGCTGCTGCAACTACCGAGTCCCGGTGAAGCCCTGCTGCAGGTTGAGCTATCTACCCTTCGACGACAAGAGAAGATCCAGTCCGGAGTCTTCTTCCCTTGAGTCTGGTGGGATCAACTAGCTCACCTTCCACAGTCAGAGGATACTCTTCTTGGTCGAAATCGCTGCCAACTGCTGTAGTGGTCCGGATAGCCATCTGAAGAGCCTCTCCTGTTTTAAAGGAGCGCACCTTTTATTCACTGTCGCTTTGCTGCTGCTGGCTTCATCCCTGGGTAGTGCAGATCGCTCCAGAAGTCCTACTTCTTGTCTCCACGACTGAAGCTACAGGAACCGTGAGTCTGCAGGAACTACCAGGAACAACTGCTATAGCACCAGCTCTTCTTCACTTTGAAAAAGGTACTGTGTCCAGCTTTGGGCAATTGGGGTAAACCCTTTTTCCTCACACAAGGCTTGCCCTTGTCTTCCTTCCCTCTTATAACTTTTTCCTCCTATTTTGACAATATCTAAGTACTCCTGGCAATCTTGAATCTTGAACTGTTCTAACCTTGTGATCCTTGACAACAGGTCCCCTGTCCCATTGACACTGACACAGGCCTATTGTCTTTGATCTATGGTTTAGAAAGTGCCTTTTGATTCTATCTGCCTTGACAAAAGTATTGCCCATGATATTTATCCCCAATGTTCTTGTGTTAATTCATGTGATAAGTGTGTTTGACTACAGTAACATTTCTTCTCCCGGGTACGCTTTTCTTTTGTAAGACCGAACTGTCATTACTGTCATAAAGTGATTGCGTAACAACCCCCGGTAACGTCTTTGTTTCAAAACACCGGTCTGTCAAAACAAAAGTTACTTACCTTGAATTGTTCTGCACAAGGGGAATTGGTTGTGTGTAGTGTACTTGAAGTGTGGTTTTAATATTAATAGAAGTGAAGTGTGTTGTGATTAGATGGTTTAAAATGAAGGTACTTTTACTTTTTAATCAAAAACCTTGAGTCAGTATTTGCTTGAGTCACAGTAATTGTGGTCCCTTTGTGTAATCTCTGCTGCTACTCATATACTCTTGAGATAAGCCTGGCTGCTCAGCTACTGCTACCACTTTAACAGTGTAGTACAGGCTTGTACCAAATGTGAACTTGTACTGTCACTTGTAGTCTTAATTGTGTGTGGTGTTCCCAAAGGGTACTGCATGTAAGTCTGTCTAACACCCTCAGGGGCCCAAACAGGGTTAAACATACATATGCTCCATCTCTGGTTTGATCTCTGTATGCATCTAGGCTCTAGCTTCCCATATAGAGATGGCATGTGCTTTCCTGTTTTGAAACTCACCTACTCCAAGGCTGTTCTTTCTTCTCTTGTGATGTGTTTAACACTTGATGGAAGCACTTGTGAGCATTGTACTTTGCATAGATGTGATTGTGAAAATCCAGAGAAATGCAGATAATCATGATCATGATCTTGAAAGGTTAACTGGTTTACAGTGCAGTAACAAATACAAATCAATCAAACATCAGGAGTAATTAAACTATGTACTTACCAGAACCAAGCGATAAGCCACCTGCAATTAATTAGAAGAGGGCAGAAATAGGTAAGGCCGTCTCTGTCTCACGTGTACACAGATCTACAGATATTCATCTAAGGGGACTTTGTTTCCAGCATCTTATGTCATTTTTTTAGCTTACTCTTTAATTGGGTTATAGCACAATGATCACTTCATGAAGTAATGCTCAGTGCATGCACCGTTTGCAGTTTAATGTTGCCAGCAGAAACCTTGTAGTTCACCTTTTAATTGTTTAAAGCAGTCACATAGCAATAACTCTGAGCAATGATTGAAATACTTTCCTTTTTTTAAATAAAGAGCTTGTTAGAGAGGGCAACAGAACCACAACGGCACACACACATGTCACACCACCTAGTAAATCTGGAGCTCATTAAAAGAGGTCAGGGCCCCATTCCACTTGAACATATGTTTACATTGCATTTCTGCATTGAGCTAATTCAGTCAGGTCTGAGATCATGCCACCTTGCTGGTATTTATTAGTTCCAATACGTTGTATATTTGTTTTGCAGTGACTGTCAAAGAGCAGTGAACCCATAACTATAGCCACATGGCAGAAGCGTTGCAAGTGAGGGTTTACGCATGCTATAGCCCCGGGTCCATTGGTTGTAGCCCCGGATAGAAGCTCAGGGGATACAACCAAAAAGCTAGCTAGCCCCAAGGCCTGACAGTCCTGATATTAGCATAGCCACAGATCTTTTCTAGAACTAGCAACACCCCTGCCATGGATTTCAAACTGTCTTTGTTTTCTGTTAAATACACATCATGGCTGACTTTATATACAGTGAGTGAAATGAAGGCACCCTAGTGGAAATCATCACCTCAGTTCCTCTCACCCCAGGTACTTTGCAGGTCCATGATTCTAGTGGAAATCACCACACCAGTACCTCTCACCCCAGGTACTAAGCAGGTCAATGATTCTAGTGGAAATCACCACCTCAGTTCCTCTCGCCCCAGGTACTTAGCAGATCAATGAGTCTAGTGGAAATCACCACCTCAATTCCTCTCACCCCAAGTACCTAGCAAGTCAATGATTCTAGTGGCAATTGCCACCTCAGTTCCTCTCACCCCAGGTATTAAGCAGTTCAATGATTCTAGTGGAATCACCACATCAGTTCCTCTCACTCCAGGTACTTAGCAGGTCAGTGATTCTAGTGGAAATCACCAGCTCAATTTCACCACGTCAGTTCCTCTCACTCCAGGTACTTAGCAGGTCAGTGACTCTAGTGGAAATCACCAGCTCAATTCCTCTCAGCCCAGGTACATTGCAGGTCAATGACTGTAGTGGAAATCACCACCTCAGTTCCTCTCGCCCCAGGTACTAATCAACTCAATGATTCTAGTGGAAATCACCACCTCAATTCATCTCACCCCAGGTACTAAGCAGGTCAATGATTATACTGGAAATCACCACAATTCCACCCACCCCAGGTACTCAGCAGCTCAATGACTCTAGTGGAAATCACCACCTCAATTCCTCTCACCCCAGGTACTAAACCGCTCAATGATTCTAGTGGAAATCACCACCTCAGTTCTTCTTGCCCCAGTTACTAAGCAGCTCGATGATTCCACCTCAATTCCTCTCGCTCCAGGTATGTAAAAGTTCAATGACTCTAGTGCAAATCACCACCTCAGTTCCTCTTGCCCCAGGTACTTAGCAAGTCAATGATTCTAGTGGAAATCACCACCTCAGTTCCTCCCACCCCAGGTACTTAGCAGGTCAATGACTCTAGTGGAAATCACCACCTCAATTCCTCTCAGCCCAGGTACATTGCAGGTCAATGACTGTAGTGGAAATCACCACCTCAGTTCCTCTCACCCCAGGTACTAATCAACTCAATGATTCTAGTGGAAATCACCACCTCAATTCTCTCACCCCAGGTACTAAGCAGGTCAATGATTATACTGGAAATCACCACAATTCCACTCACCCCAGGTACTAGCAGCTCAATGACTCTAGTGGAAATCACCACCTCAATTCCTCTCACCCCAGGTACTAAACCGCTCAATGATTCTAGTGGAAATCACCACCTCAGTTCTTCTTTCCCCAGTTACTAAGCAGCTCGATGATTCCACCTCAATTCCTCTCGCTCCAGGTACGTAAAAGTTCAATGACTCTAGTGCAAATCACCACCTCAGTTCCTCTTGCCCCTGGTACTTAGCAAGTCAATGATTCTAGTGGAAATCACCACCTCAGTTCCTCCCACCCCAGGTACTTAGCAGGTCAATGACTCTAGTGGAAATCAGCACCTCTGTTCCTCTCAACCAAGGTACTTAGCTGGTCAATGATTCTAGTGGAAATCACCACCTTGGTTCCTCTCACCCCAAGTACTTAGCAGGTCAATGATTCTAGTGGAAATCACCACCTCAGTTCCTTTTGCCCCAGGTAATTAGCAGGTCAATGAGTCTAGTGTATATCACCACATCAATTCCTCTCACCCCAAGTACTTTGCAGATCAATGATTCTAGTGGAAATCACCACCTCAGTTCTTCTTGCCCCAGGTACTAAGCAGGTCAATGATTCTAGTGAAAATCACCACCTCAGTTCCTCTCACTCCAGGTACTTAGCTGGTCAATCATTCTAGTGGAAATCACCACCTCAATTTCTCTCGCCCCAGGTACTTAGCAGGTCAATGATTCTAGTGGACATCACCACCTCAGTTCCTCACCCCAAGTACTAAGCAGCTGAATGATTCTAGTGCAAATCACATCCTCAATTCCTCTCACCCCAGGTACTTAGCAGGTCAATGACTCTAGTGGAAATCACCACCTCAATTGCTCTCACCCCAGGTACTAAGCAGGCCAATGAATCTAGTGGAAATCACCACCTCAGTTCCTCTCACCCCAAGTACTAAGCAGGTCAATAATTCTAGTGGAAATCACCACCTCAGTTCCTCTCACCCCAGGTACTAAGCAGGCCAATGAATCTAGTGGAAATCACCACCTCGATTCCTCCCACCCCAGCTACTAAGCAGGTCAAAGAGTCTAGTGGAAATCACCTCCTCAGTTCCTCTTACCCCAGGTATTAAGCAGGTCAATGTTTCTAGTAGAAATCACCACCTCAATTCCTCTCACCCCAAGTACTTAGCAAGTCAGTGATTCTACTGGCAATCACCACCTCAGTTCCTCTTGCCCCAGGTACTAAGCAGGTTAATGATTCTAGTGGACATCACTACCTTAGTTCCTCTCACCCCAGGTACTAAGCAGGTCAATGATTCTAGATGAAAACACGACCTCAGTTCTTCTCACTACAGGTACTCAGCAGGTCAATGATTGCAGTGGAAATCACCACCTCAGTTGCGTCTATCCCAGGTACTTAGCAGCTCAATGATTCCAGTGGAAATCACCACTTCAATTCCTCTCACCCCAGGTACTTAGCAGCTCAGTGATTCTAGTGGAAATCACCACCTCAGTTCCTCTCACCCCAGGTACTAAGCAGGTCAATGATTCTAGTGTAAATCACCACCTCAGTTCCTTCCACCCCAGGTACTAAGCAGGTCAATGATTCTAGTGGGAATCACCACGTCAGTTCCTCTCACGTCAGGTACTTAGCTGGCCAGTAACTCTAGTGGAAATCACCACCTCAATTCCTCTCAGCCCAGGTACTAAGAAGGTCAATGATTATACTGGAAATCACCACCTCAATTCCTCTCCCCCCAGGTACTCGGTAGCTCAATGATTCTTTTGGAAATCACCACCTCAATTCCTCTCGCCCCAGGTACTTAGCAGGTCAATGATTCTAGTGTAAATCACCACCTCAGTTACTCTCACCCAGGTACTGAGCAGCTCAATGTTTCTAGTGGAAATCAACACCTAAATTCCTCTCACCAAAGGTACTTAGCAGGTCAGTGACTCTAGTGGAAATCAAAACCTCAATTACTCTCACCCCAGGTACTAAGCAGGTCAATGAGTCTAGTGGAATCACCACCTCAGTTCCTCTTGCCACAGGTAATAGGCAGGTCAATGATTCGAGTGGAAATCATCACCTCAATTCCTCTCACCCCAGGTATTAAGCAGGTCAATGATTTAGTGGAAATCACAACCTCAGTTCCTCTCACCCCAGGTACTAGCAGGTCAATGAGTCTAGTGGAAATCACCACCTCAGTTCCTCTCACCCCAGGTACTAAGCAGGTCAATGAGTCTAGTGGAAATCACCACCTCAGTTCCTCTCACCCCAGGTACTAAGCAGGTCAATGAGTCTAGTGGAAATCACCACCTCAGTTCCTCTCCCCAGGTACTTAGCAGATCAATGAGTCTAGTGGAAATCACCACCTCAATTCCTCTCACCCCAGGTACTTAGCAAGTCAATGATTCTAGTGGAAATCAGCCACCTCAGTTCCTCTCACCCAGGTATTAAGCAGTTCAATGATTCTAGTGGAATCACCACCTCAGTTCCTCTCACCCCAGGTACTTAGCAGGTCAATGATTCTAGTGGAAATCACCACCTCAAGTCATTCCTCTCACCCAGGTACTATTAGCAGGTCAATGAGTCTAGTGGAAATCACCAGCTCAATTCCTCTCACGCCAGGTACTAGCAGGTCAATGACTGTAGTGGAAATCACCACCTCAGTTCCTCTCACCCAGGTACTAAGCAGGTCAATGAGTCTAGTGGAAATCACCACCTCAGTTCCTCTCACCCAGGTACTAAGCAGGTCAATGAGTCTAGTGGAAATCACCACCTCAGTTCCTCTCACCCCAGGTACTAAGCAGGTCAATGACTCTAGTGGAAATCACCACCTCAGTTCCTCTCACCCAGGTACTTAGAACGTCAATGAGTCTAGTGGAAATCACCACCTCAGTTCCTCTCACCCCAGTGTACTAAGCAGGTCAATGAGTCTAGTGGAAATCACCACCTCAGTTCCTCTCACCCCAGGTACTAAGCAGGTCAATGAGTCTAGTGGAATCACCACCTCAGTTCCTCTACCCAGGTACTAAGCAGGTCAATGAGTCTAGTGAAATCACCACCTCAGTTCCTCCCACCCAGGTACTTAGCAGGTCAATGATCTAGTGGAAATCAGCACCTCAGTTCTCTCACACCAAGTACTTAGCAGGTCAATGATTCTAGTGGAAATCACCACTTGGTTCCTCTCACCCCAAGTACTAGCAGGTCAATGATTCTAGTGGAAATCACCACCTCAGTTCCTTTTCCCCAGGTACTTAGCAGGTCAATGAGTCTAGTGGTATTCACCACCTCAGTTCCTCTCACCCCAGGTACTAAGCAGGTGAATGAGTCTAGTGGAAATCACCACCTCAGTTCCTCTCACCCCAGGTACTAAGCAGGTCAATGAGTCTAGTGGAAATCACCACCTCAGTTCCTCTCACCCAGTACTAAGCAGGTCAATGATTCTAGTGGAAATCACCACCTCAGTTCCTCTCACCCCAGGTACTGAGCAGGTCAATGAGTCTAGTGGAAATCACCACCTCAGTTCCTCTCCACCCAGGTACTAAGCAGGTCAATGAGTCTAGTGGAAATCACCACCTCAGTTCCTCTCACCCCAGGTACTAAGCAGGTCAATGAGTCTAGTGGAAATCACCACCTCAGTTCCTCTCACCCCAGGTACTAAGCAGGCAATGAGTCTAGTGGAAATCACCACCTCAGTTCCTCTCACCCAGGTACTAAGCAGGTCAATGATCTAGTGGAAATCACCACCTCAGTTCCTCTCACCCAGGTACTAAGCAGGTCAATGAATCTAGTGGAAATCAGCACCTCAGTTCCTCTCACCCAAGGTACTAAGCAGGTCAATGATTCTAGTGGAAATCACCACCTCAGTTCCTCTCACCCCAAGTACTTAGCAGGTCAATGATTCTAGTGGAAATCACCACCTCAGTTCTTTTGCCCCAGGTACTTAGCAGGTCAATGAGTCTAGTGTAAATCACCACCTCAGTTCCTCTCACCCCAGGTACTAAGCAGGTCAATGATTCTAGTGGAAATCACCACCTCAGTTCCTCTTGCCCCAGGTACTAAGCAGGTCAATGATTCTAGTGAAATCACCACCTCAGTTCTCTCACCCAGGTACTTAGCAGGTCAATGATTCTAGTGGAAATCACCACCTCAGTTCTCTCACCCAGGTACTAAGCAGGTCAATGATCTAGTGGAAATCACCACCTCAGTTCCTCTCACCCCAGTACTAAGCAGTCGAATGATTCTAGTGGAATCACCACCTCAGTTCCTCTCACCCATGTACTTAGCAGGTCAATGATCTAGTGGAAATCACCACCTCAATTTCTCTCACCCCAGGTACTAAGCAGGTGCAATGAGTCTAGTGGAAATCAACCACCTCAGTTCCTCTCACCCCATGTACTAAGCAGGTCAATGAGTCTAGTGGAAATCACCACCTCAGTTCCTCTCACCCCAGGTACTTAAGCAGGTCAATGAGTCTAGTGGAAATCACCACCTCAGTTCCTCCCACCCAGGTACTAAGCAGGTCAATGAGTCTAGTGGAATCACACTCTCAGTTCCTCTCACCCCAGGTATAAGCAGGTCAATGTTTCTAGTGGAAATCACCACCTCATTCCTCTCACCCCAGGTACTTAGCAGGTCAATGATTCTAGTGGCAATCACCACCTCAGTTCCTCTCACCCAGGTACTAAGCAGGTCAATGAGTCTAGTGGAAATCACCACCTCAGTTCCTCTCACCCAGGTACTAAGCAGGTCAATGAGTCTAGTGGAAATCACCACCTCAGTTCCTCTCACCCACGGTACTTAGCAGGTCAATGAGTCTAGTGGAAATCACCACCTCAGTTCTCTCACCCAGGTACTTAGCAGGTCAATGATTCTAGTGGAAATCACCACCTCAGTTCCTCTCACCCCAGTACTAAGCAGGTCAATGAGTCTAGTGGAAATCACCACCTCAGTTCCTCTCACCCCAGGTACTAAGCAGGTCAATGAGTCTAGTGGAAATCACCACCTCAGTTCCTCTCACCCCAGGTACTAAGCAGGTCAATGAGTCTAGTGGAAATCACCACCTCAGTTCCTCTCACCCCAGGTACTAAGCAGGTCAAAGTCTAGTGGAATCACCACCTCAATTCCTCTCACCCAGGTACTAAGCAGGTCAATGAGTTCTAGTGGAAATCACCACCTCAGTTCCTCTCACCCAGGTACTAAGCAGGTCAATGATTCTAGTGGAAATCACCACTCAGTTCCTCTCACCCAGTACTAAGCAGGTCAATGATTCTAGTGGAAATCACCACCTCAGTTCCTCTCACCCAGGTACTGAGCAGGTAATGAGTTCTAGTGGAAATCACCACCTCAGTTCCTCTCACCCCAGGTACTTAGCAGGTCAATGAGTCTAGTGGAAATCACCACCTCAGTTCCTCTCACCCCAGGTACTAAGCAGGTCAATGAGTCTAGTGGAATCACCACCTCAGTTCCTCTCACCCCAGGTACTAAGCAGGTCAATGAGTCTAGTGGAAATCACCACCTCAGTTCCTCTCACCCAGGTACTTAAGCAGGTCAATGAGTCTAGTGGAAATCACCACCTCAGTTCTCTTCCCAGGTACTAAGCAGGTCAATGAGTCTAGTGGAAATCACCACCTCAGTTCCTCTCACCCCAGGTACTAAGCAGGTCAATGAGTCTAGTGGAAATCACACCTCAGTTCCTCTCACCCCAGGTACTAAGCAGGTCAATGAGTTCTAGTGGAAATCACCACCTCAGTTCCTCTCACCCAGGTACTAAGCAGGTCAATGAGTCTAGTGGAAATCACCACCTCAGTTCCTCTCACCCCAGGTACTAAGCAGGTCAATGAGTCTAGTGGAATCACCACCTCAGTTCCTCTCACCCCAGGTACTAAGCAGGTTAATGATCTAGTGGAAATCACCACTCAGTTCCTCTCACCCAGGTACTTAGCAGGTCATGATTCTAGTGAAATCACCACCACCTCAGTTCCTCTCACTCCAGGTACTTAGCAGGTCAATGATTCTAGTGGAAATGACCACCTCAGTTCCTCTCACCCCAGGTACTTAGCAGGTCAATGATTCTAGTGGAAATCACCACCTCAATTCCTCTCACCCCAGGTACTAAGCAGCTCAATGATTCTAGTGGAAATCACCACCTCAGTTCCTCTCACCCCAGGTACTTAGCAGGTCAATGATTCTAGTGGAAATCACCACCTCATTCCTCTCACCCAGGTACTAAGCAGGTCAATGAGTCTAGTGGAAATCACCACCTCAGTTCCTCTCACCCAGGTACTAAGCAGGTCAATGAGTCTAGTGGAAATCACCACCTCAGTTCCTCTCATCCCAGTACTAAGCATGTCTCGATGGAAATCACCACCTCAGTTCCTCTCCCCCAGGTATTAAGCAGTCAATGAGTCTAGTGGAAATCACCACCTCAGTTCCTCTCACCCCAGGTACTAGCAGGTCAATGAGTCTAGTGGAAATCACCACCTCAGTTCCTCCACCCAGGTACTTAGCAGTCAATGAGTCTAGTGGAAATCACACCTCAGTTCCTCTCAACCAGGTACTTAGCTGGTCAATGAGTCTAGTGGAAATCACCACCTTAGTTCCTCTCACCCCAGTACTTAGCAGGTCAATGAGTCTAGTGGAAATCACCACCTCAGTTCCTCTCACCAGGTACTTAGCAGGTCAATGAGTCTAGTGGAAATCACCACCTCAGTTCCTCTCACCCCAGGTACTAAGCAGGTCAATGAGTCTAGTGGAAATCACCACCTCAGTTCCTCTCACCCCAGGTACTTAAGCAGGTCAATGAGTCTAGTGGAAATCACCACCTCAGTTCCTCTCACCCCAGGTACTAAGCAGTGTCAATGATTCTAGTGGAAATCACCACCTCAGTTCCTCTCACCCCAGGTACTTAGCAGGTCAATGAGTCTAGTGGAAATCACCACCTCAGTTCCTCTCACCCCAGGTACTAAGCAGGTGAATGAGTTCTAGTGGAAATCACCACCTCAGTTCCTCTCACCCATGTACTAAGCAGGTCAATGAGTCTAGTGGAAATCACCACCTCAGTTCCTCTCACCCCAGGTACTAAGCAGGTCAATGAGTCTAGTGGAAATCACCACCTCAGTTCCTCTCACCCAGGTACTAAGCAGGTCAATGATTCTAGTGGAAATCACCACCTCAGTTCCTCTCACCCCAGGTATAAGCAGGCCAATGAGTCTAGTGGAAATCACCACCTCAGTTCCTCTCACCCCAGTACTAAGCAGGTCAATGAGTCTAGTGGAAATCACCACCTCAGTTCTCTCACCCCAGGTACTAAGCAGGTCAATGAGTCTAGTGGAAATCACCACCTCAGTTCCTCTCACCCCAGGTACTAAGCAGGTCAATGAGTCTAGTGGAAATCACCACCTCAGTTCCTCTCACCCCAGGTACTAAGCAGGTCAATGAGTCTAGTGGAAATCACACCTCAGTTCCTCTCACCCCAGGTACTAAGCAGGTCAATGAGTCTAGTGGAAATCACCACCTCAGTTCTTCTCCCCAGGTACTGAGCAGGTGCAATGAGTTCTAGTGGAAATCACCACCTCAGTTCCTCTCACCCCAGGTACTAAGCAGGTCAATGAGTCTAGTGGAAATCACCACCTCAGTTCCTCTCACCCAGGTACTAAGCAGGTGAATGAGTCTAGTGGAAATCACCACCTCAGTTCCTCTCACCCCAGGTACTAAGCAGGTCAATGAGTCTAGTGGAAATCACCACCTCAGTTCCTCTCACCCCAGGTACTAAGCAGGTCAATGATTCTGTGGAATCACCACCTCAGTTCCTCTCACCCAGGTACTAAGCAGGTCAATGAGTCTAGTGGAAATCACCACCTCAGTTCCTCTCACCAGGTACTAAGAGGTCAATGAGTCTATGTGAAATCACCACCTCAGTTCCTCTACCCCAGGTACTAAGGAGTCAATGAGTCTAGTGGAAATCACCACCTCAGTTCCTCTCACCCCAGGTACTAAGCAGGTCAATGATTCTAGTGAAATCACCACTTCAGTTCCTCTCACCCAGTACTAAGCAGGTCAATGAGTCTAGTGGAATCACCACCTCAGTTCCTCTCACCCCAGGTACTAAGCAGGTCAATGAGTCTAGTGGAAATCACCACCTCAGTTCCTCTCACCCCAGGTACTAAGCAGGTCAATGAGTCTAGTGGAATCACCACCTCAGTTCCTCTTCCCCAGGTACTAAGCAGGTCAATGATTCAGTGGAATCACCACCTCAGTTCCTCTCACCCCAGGTACTTAAGCAGGTCAATGAGTCTAGTGGAAATCACACCTCAGTTCCTCTCGCTCAGGTACTTAGGCAGGTCAATGAGTCTAGTGGAAATCACCACCTCAGTTCCTCTCACCCCAGGTACTGAGCAGGTGAATGAGTCTAGTGGAAATAACCACCTCAGTTCCTCTCACCCCAGGTACTGAGCAGGTGAATGAGTCTAGTGGAAATAACCACCTCAGTTCCTCTCACCCCAGGTACTGAGCAGGTCAATGAGTCTAGTGGAAATCACCACCTCAGTTCCTCTCACCCCAGGTACTAAGCAGGTCAATGAGTCTAGTGGAAATCACCACCTCAGTTCCTCTCACCCCAGGTACTAAGCAGGTCAATGAGTCTAGTGGAAATCACCACCTCAGTTCCTCTCACCCCAGGTACTAAGCAGGTGAATGAGTCTAGTGGAAATCACCACCTCAGTTCCTCTCACCCCAGGTACTGAGCAGGTGAATGAGTCTAGTGGAAATCACCACCTCAGTTCCTCTCACCCCAGGTACTAAGCAGGTCAATGAGTCTAGTGGAAATCACCACCTCAGTTCCTCTCACCCAGGATACTAGCAGTCAGAGTCTAGTGGAAATCACCACCTCAGTTCCTCTCACCCAGGTACTAAGCAGGTCAATGAGTCTAGTGGAAATCACCACCTCAGTTCCTCTCACCCAGGTACTAAGCAGGTGAATGAGTCTAGTGGAAATCACCACCTCAGTTCCTCCCCCCAGTACTAAGCAGGTCAATGAGTCTAGTGGAATCACACCTCAGTTCCTCTCACCCAGGTACTAAGCAGGTCAATGAGTCTAGTGGAAATCACCACCTCAGTTCCTCTCACCCAGGTACTAAGCAGGTCATGAGTCTAGTGGAAATCACCACCTCAGTTCCTCTCACCCAGGTACTAAGCAGGTCAATGAGTCTAGTGGAAATCACCACCTCAGTTCCTCTCACCCCAGGTACTAAGCAGGTCAATGAGTCTAGTGGAAATCACCACCTCAGTTCCTCTCACCCAGGTACTAGCAGGCAAATGAGTCTAGTGGAAATCACCACCTCAGTTCCTCTCACCCCAGGTACTGAGCAGGTGAATGAGTCTAGTGGAAATCACCACCTCAGTTCCTCTCACCCCAGGTACTGAGCAGGTCAATGAGTCTAGTGGAAATCACCACCTCAGTTCCTCTCACCCCAGGTACTAAGCAGGTCAATGAGTCTAGTGGAAATCACCACCTCAGTTCCTCTCACCCAGGTACTAAGCAGGCTCAATGAGTCTAGTGGAAATCACCACCTCAATTCCTCTCACCAGGTACTAAGCAGGTCAATGAGTCTAGTGGAAATCACCACCTCAGTTCCTCTCACCCCAGGTACTAAGCAGGTCAATGAGTCTAGTGGAAATCACCACTCAGTTCCTCTCACCCAGGTACTGAGCAGGTCAATGAGTCTAGTGGAATCACCACCTCAGTTCCTCTCACCCCAGGTACTGAGCAGGTGAATGAGTCTAGTGAAATCACCACCTCAGTTCCTCTCACCGCAGGTACTTAGCAGGTCAATGAGTCTAGTGGAAATCACCACCTCAGTTCCTCTCACCCCAGGTACTAAGCAGGTCAATGATTCTAGTGGAAATCACCACCTCAGTTCCTCTCACCCCAGGTACTAAGCAGGTCAATGAGTCTAGTGGAATCACCACCTCAGTTCCTCTCACCCAGGTACTAGCAGGTCAATGAGTCTAGTGGAAATCACCACCTCAGTTCCTCTCACCCCAGGTACTAAGCAGGTCAATGATCTAGTGGAAATCACCACCTCAGTTCCTCTCACCCAGGTACTAAGCAGGTTCAATGATTCTAGTGGAATCACCACCTCAGTTCCTCTCACCCAGGTACTAAGCAGGTCAATGAGTCTAGTGGAAATCACCACCTCAGTTCCTCTCACCCCAGGTACTAAGCAGGTCAATGAGTCTAGTGGAAATCACCACCTCAGTTCCTCTCACCCCAGGTATCAGCAGGTCAATGAGTCTAGTGGAAATCACCACCTCAGTTCCTCTCACCCCAGGTACTAAGCAGGTCAATGAGTTCTAGTGGAAATCACCACCTCAGTTCCTCTCACCCCAGGTACTAAGCAGGTCAATGAGTCTATATGGAAATCACACCTCAGTTCCTCTCACCCCAGGTACTAAGCAGGTCAATGAGTCTAGTGGAAATCACCACCTCAGTTCCTCTCACCCCAGTACTAAGCAGGTCAATGAGTTCTAGTGGAAATCACCACCTCAGTTCCTCTCACCCCAGGTACTAAGCAGGTCAATGAGTCTAGTGGAAATCACCACCTCAGTTCTCTCACCCCAGGTACTAACAGGTCAATGAGTCTAGTGAAATCACCACCTCAGTTCCTCTCACCCAGGTACTAAGCAGGTCAATGAGTCTAGTGGAAATCACCACCTCAGTTCCTCTCACCCAGGTACTAAGCAGGTCAATGAGTTAGTGGAAATCACCACCTCAGTTCTCTCACCCAGGTACTAAGCAGGTCAATGAGTCTAGTGGAAATCACCACCTCAGTTCCTCTCACCCCAGGTACTTAGCAGGTCAATGAGTCTAGTGGAAATCACCACCTCAGTTCCTCTCACCCCAGGTACTAAGCAGGTCAATGAGTCTAGTGAAATCACCACCTCAGTTCTCTCACCCCAGGTACTTAGCAGGTCAATGAGTCTAGTGGAAATCACCACCTCAGTTCCTCTCTCCCAGGTACTAAGCAGGTCAATGAGTCTAGTGGAAATCACCACCTCAGTTCCTCTCACCCCAGGTACTAAGCAGGTCAATGAGTCTAGTGGAAATCACACCTCAGTTCCTCTCACCCCAGGTACTAAGCAGGTCAATGAGTCTAGTGGAAATCGCCACCTCAGTTCCTCTCACCCCAGGTACTAAGCAGGTCAATGAGTCTAGTGGAAATCACCACCTCAGTTCCTTCTCACCAGTTACTTAGCAGGTCAATGATCTAGTGGAAATCACCACCTCAATTCCTCTCACCCAGGTACTAAGCAGGTCAATGAGTCTAGTGGAAATCACCACCTCAGTTCCTCTCACCCCAGGTACTAAGCAGTCAATGAGTTCTAGTGGAATCACCACCTCAGTTCCTCTCACCCCAGGTACTAAGCAGGTCAATGAGTCTAGTGGAAATCACCACCTCAGTTCCTCTCACCCCAGGTACTAAGCAGGTCAATGAGTCTAGTGGAAATCACCACCTCAGTTCCTCTCACCCCAGGTACTAAGCAGGTCAATGATTCTAGTGGAAATCACCACCTCAGTTCCTCTCACCCAGTACTAAGCAGGTCAATGAGTCTAGTGGAAATCACCACCTCAGTTCCTCTCACCCCAGTACTAAGCAGGTCAATGACTCTAGTGGAAATCACCACCTCAGTTCCTCTCACCCCAGGTACTAAGCAGGTCAATGATTCTAGTGGAAATCACCACCTCAGTTCCTCTCACCCCAGGTACTTAGCAGGTCAATGATTCTAGTGGAAATCACCACCTCAGTTCCTCTCACCCCAGGTACTTAGCAGGTCAATGATTCTAGTGGAAATCACCACCTCAGTTCCTCTCACCCCAGGTACTAAGCAGGTCAATGATTCTAGTGGAAATCACCACCTCAGTTCCTCTCACCCCAGGTACTAAGCAGGTCAATGAGTCTAGTGGAAATCACCACCTCAGTTCCTCTCACCCAGGTACTAAGCAGGTCAATGAGTCTAGTGGAAATCACCACCTCAGTTCCTCTCACCCAGGTACTTAGCAGGTCAATGTAGTCTAGTGGAAATCACCACCTCAGTTCCTCTCACCCCAGGTACTAAGCAGGTCAATGAGTCTAGTGGAAATCACCACCTCAGTTCCTCTCACCCCAGGTACTAGCAGGTCAATGAGTCTAGTTGGAAATCACCACCTCAGTTCCTCTCACCCCAGGTACTAAGCAGGTCAATGAGTCTAGTGGAAATCACCACCTCAGTTCCTCTCACCCAGGTACTGAGCAGGTCAATGATTCTAGTGGAAATCAACCACCTCAGTTCCTCTCACCACAGGTACTTAGCAGGTCAATGAGTCTAGTGGAAATCACCACCTCAGTTCCTCTCACCCCAGGTACTAAGCAGGTCAATGAGTCTAGTGGAAATCACCACCTCAGTTCCTCTCACCCCAGGTACTGAGCAGGTGAATGAGTCTAGTGGAAATCACCACCTCAGTTCCTCTCACCCCAGGTACTGAGCAGGTGAATGAGTCTAGTGGAAATAACCACCTCAGTTCCTCTCACCCCAGGTACTGAGCAGGTCAATGAGTCTAGTGGAAATAACCACCTCAGTTCCTCTCACCCCAGGTACTGAGCAGGTCAATGAGTCTAGTGGAAATCACCACCTCAGTTCCTCTCACCCCAGGTACTGAGCAGGTGAATGAGTTAGTGGAAATCACCACCTCAGTTCTCTCACCCCAGGTACTGAGCAGGTGAATGAGTCTAGTGGAAATCACCACCTCAGTTCCTCTCACCCCAGGTACTGCAGGTCAATGAGTCTAGTGGAAATCACCACCTCAGTTCCTCTCACCCAGGTACTAAGCAGGTCAATGAGTCTAGTGGAAATCACCACCTCAGTTCCTCTCACCCAGGTATACTAAGCAGGTCAATGAGTCTAGTGGAAATCACCACCTCAGTTCCTCTCACCCCAGGTACTAAGCAGGTCAATGAGTCTAGTGGAAATCAACCACCTCAGTTCCTCTCACCCTGGTACTTAGCAGGTCAATGATTCTAGTGGAAATCACCACCTCAGTTCCTCTCACCCAGGTACTAAGCAGGTCAATGAGTCTAGTGGAAATCACCACCTCAGTTCCTCTCACCCAGGTACTAAGCAGGTCAATGAGTCTAGTGGAAATCACCACCTCAGTTCCTCTCACCCAGGTACTGAGCAGGTGAATGAGTCTAGTGGAAATACCACCTCAGTTCCTCTCACCCCAGGTACTGAGCAGGTCAATGAGTCTAGTGGAAATAACCACCTCAGTTCCTCTCACCCCAGGTACTAAGCAGGTCAATGAGGTCTAGTGGAAATCACCACCTCAGTTCCTCTCACCCAGTACTAAGCAGGTCAATGAGTCTAGTGGAAATCACCACCTCAGTTCTCTCACCCAGGTACTAAGCAGGTCAATGAGTCTAGTGGAAATCACCACCTCAGTTCCTCTCACCCCAGGTACTAAGCAGGTCAATGATCTAGTGGAAATCACCACCAGTTCCTCTCACCCCAGGTACTAAGCAGGTCAATGATTCTAGTGGAAATCACCACCTCAGTTCCTCTCACCCCAGGTACTAAGCAGGTCAATGAGTCTAGTGGAAATCACCACCTCAGTTCCTCTCACCCCAGGTACTAAGCAGGTCAATGATTCTAGTGGAAATCACCACCTCAGTTCCTCTCACCCCAGGTACTAAGCAGGTCAATGATTCTAGTGGAAATCACCACCTCAGTTCCTCTCACCCCAGGTACTAAGCAGGTCAATGAGTCTAGTGGAAATCACCACCTCAGTTCCTCTCACCCCAGGTACTAAGCAGGTCAATGAGTCTAGTGGCAATCACCACCTCAGTTCCTCTCACCTTGGGTACTTAGCAGGTCAATGATTCTACTGGAAATCACCACCTCAGTTCCTCTCACCCCAGGT
>CM010927.2:23017040-23077990 GCA_002915635.3 Ambystoma mexicanum
CCCAATAGATGCTGGACAAGTTAGGCTCAAAATGAAGTGTGAGCAAAATGGCACTCCAGCAATTAAAAAGGGAGGGAAAGACAAAGGTTAGGCAGAAATTGAGCAGCACCAACAAGTTAATAGAGCAGGGCAATCTAGAAAAAGGAACTACAATGAGGAAATCGAATTCAAGGGATGTGGCCCAAAGTCAATGGAACAGAGTCTTTGCTCAAGATCACACAGTTCAGAGTAGTTCACGTTTAAGTCTTTGCCAAGTGTTCAGAATGAAGTTGGTCAGATGAAAAGTTACTTTAAAGAATGGAGAAGGACAAGCCCTCGAATTGGTGAAGGGTTCACACTGCTTTCACCGCTGCTGGACGAAACAAACAACCGGATTTGAACAGTACCTTAAATGAAGAAGAAGGCTGTAGCTAAGGCGGACGTTCCTGGCAGGTCCTGCAGGCTCACGGTTCCTGAAGCGACTGTTGGACTGACACGAAGTAGGAAGACTTGAGGGTCCTGCACCGCCCGGGGAAGAAACCAGCAGCAGAGCAAAGTAACAAATAAAAGGTGCGCTCCTTAAAAGACAAGCAGGGTCCGCTACTCCTGGCTATCCGGTTCACTATAGCTCTGTACAGCAAATTCGACCAGAGAAGGGAGACCTGGCGAGCAGTTTGGTGAACTGGTTGTTCCCACCAGCTCAAGGGGCGAAGATTCTTGGAAGATCTTCCCTGTCGTTGGAGTATGAATATTTGGACCTGCAGCAGGACTACACTGGGTGTTTGAGTCATTGTAGGGGTCCTCTTCTGTCAGCTCCTCTTCGGGTTCTTTCGTTCCAGTGGCGACTCTGACTTCCAATCTCAAGAGACCTGCTTTTTAAGCAGTTTTCTCCCATTCACACAGCCTGGCTGTCAATCACACAGCATGGTGCTGTCCCGCCGGGACAGTCACCTCAACCAATCATGCTAGAGTGCAATATGGGTCTCCAAGGAGACCCGGTGCAGGGAGTCTCAAACCCCTCCCTCACATCCTGTCCTCAGACATTCAGGCACTTAAGGAGAGCTTCTGTGCAGAAGCCCGCAAAAGTAAGTCAAACAAAGGAATCAACCCTGTTTGGCGCGCAGAGAAGAACACGAGAAAGACTTTTACAAAAAGAAATGGCAAATAAACCCAGCCGAACCATACAAAAATCCATATGGACCAGCGGGTTTAAGTTTGAGGCTACTAAGATAGCCTAAAACACTACCAGGGTTATTTAAGATAACCGCGGTATGAAAAATAGGGTAGTTACCACTGCCACCAGCCAAGTCTTAATGAAAAGGGAACAAAACAATGTTCCATGAGAAACAGACAAAAAGGGATAACTATTGACCTTTTCCAGAACTCTATGTAATATAGTTTGTACTGGGTCTGTGAGATTAAAGACTAATAAAGTCAATGGCAACTTTACATGTTTCCGGGAGACAGTAGTCAGCCCCAGAAAAATGGAGTGGAGTTGGGAAGTTTGAAAAAGACAACCCTGTGTCACTGCACTGAAGGTGCTGTGTAACACACAGGGCCTCATTACATGTTGTGCGGGAACCATGGCGCTATTAGCGCCATGGTTGCCGCTGGTATTTTAACGTGTCCGCCTTGGTGGATGGCGGAATTACCGGCCTACTCCAAGGTGAGCGGGGCCGGTAATTCCCCATTCACCAAGGCCCTTCCCCATTCCCATTTTTGCCCCCATAGGGCATAATGGGAATGGGGAAGGTGGTAATTACGGTTCCGCAAATTGCTGTACCGTAATTAGCACCAAGGTCCCTTTGCGGCACACTACTTTAACGGCTGGTAAAACCAGCCGTTAAGGTCGGGTCCCGCAAAGGGACCTCGTAGTAAGGCGGTAAGGGTTTACCGGTACCGGTACCCTTAACGGTACCGGTTACCCCTTACCGCCTACCGTGTAATGAGGCCCACAGTAAAAAGATGATGCATATGGAGTAGGTGAAGCTCCACAGTCCAAGAACACATAAAAATGTAAACACACACAGCAAAACACATGTAAGAGTAGGGAAAAAAGGCTCACACTCTTACAAGGTGAAAAAAATGAATCCTAGAAATCCAGCAAAGCTGCTGAGGGACTCAGTAGGTAATGGAAATTAGCCATTCTGGAGAATTCTCCCTTTCAGGTGGAAAGTGTGCAAACTAATCTCTGATTAGAGAAGAGTGGACCTGTGCCTCAGCGATAAACTGTGGCGGAAAGTGTGCAAACTAATCTCTGATTAGAAAAGAGTGGACTCTGTGCCTCAGCGATAAACTGTGGCGGATAGTGCGCAAACAAATCTCTGATTAGAGAAGAGTGGACCCGTGCCTCAGTGATAAATTGTGACAGAAAGTGTGCAAACTAATCTCTGGATTAGAGAAGAGTGGACTCGTGCCTCAGGATAAACTGTGGCGGATAGTGCGCAAACAAATCTCTGATTAGAGAAGAGTGGACCTGTGCCTCAGCGATAAACTGTGACGAGAAGTGTGCAAACTAATCTCTCATTAGAGAAGAGTTTGACCGTGCCTCAGTGATAAACTGTGGCGTGGAAAGTGTGCAAACTAATCTCTGATTAGAGAAGAGTGGACCCGTGCCTCAGCGATAAACTGTGGCGGGAAGTGTGCAAACTAATCTCTGATTAGAGAAGAGTGGACCCATGCCTCCGCGATAAACTGTGGCGGGAAGTACGCAAACTAATCTCTGATTAGAGAAGAGTTTACCCGTGCCTCAGCGATAAACTGTGGCGGGAAGTGTGCAAACTAATCTCTGATTAGCAAAGTGTGGACCCGTGCCTCAGCGATAAACTGTGGCGGGAAGTGTGCAAACTAATCTCTGATTAGAGAAGAGTGGACCCGTGCCTCAGTGATAAACTATGGTGGAAAGTGTGCAAACTAATCTCTGATTAGAGAAGAGTGGACCCGTGCCTCAGTGATAAACTATGGTGGAAAGTGTGCAAACTAATCTCTGATTAGCGAAGTGTGGACCCGTGCCTCAGTGATAAACTGTGGTGGATAGTGCGCAAACTACCTTTGCCTCACAGATACTTAACAGACGACAATGTTTGAAAATTAATTGGACTCAAGGGGGAGGTGGGTCAGACTGCTATTTTTATGGGAGCACTGAGCTTTGATAGTCAACTATTTCTATGAGCTATTGATATGTAGCTGCTTTTAAAAATAAAAAAGAAAACATGTAATTGTATGTAGTGCAATGTAAATACTGCTTTGATAGAAGATGTTTTGTATGCTACCATTTTCTATAATCTGTAGTGTGTTAACCTAACACAAAAATAATGGAGCTGCTGGTATTACTTTCATGAAGATAAGTAAAGTTGCTTTCCTCTTAATTTCAGGAGGCCTGAAAGCTAGTGCTGGTAAGTGCCTGCTTTAATTATTCCTCATGTTGCCCTGATTTTCATTTGCTATTTAGGAAGTCCTCAAATGCAGGTAAGTCTATGAGATGTATTTTAGTATAACAATATACAGCAGCAGCCCAAGCCCTTCCTCTTCCTCTTCCTCTTCCTCTTCCTCTCTTCCTCTTCCCTCTTCCTCTTCCTCTTCCTCTTCCTCTCTTCTCTTCCTCTTCCTCTCTTCCTCTTCCTCTCTCTTCCTCTTCCTCTTCCTCTTCCTCTTCCTCTTCCTCTTCCTCTTCCTCTTCTCTTCCTCTTCCTCTTCCTCTTCCTCTTCCTCTTCCTCTTCTCTCTTCCTCTTCCTCTTCCTCTTCCTCTTCCTCTTCCTCTCTCCTCTTCCTCTTCTCTTCCTCTTCCTCTTCCTCTCTTCCTCTTCCTCTTCCTCTTCCTCTTCCTCTCTCCTCTTCCTCTTCCTCTTCCTCTTCTCTTCTTCCTCTTTCTCTTCCTCTTCCTCTTCTCTTCCTCTTCTCTTCCTCTCTTCCTCTTCCTCTTCCTCTTCCTCTTCCTCTCTTCCTCTTCCTCTTCCTCTTCCTCTTCCTCTTCCTCTTCCTCTTCCTCTTCCTCTTCCTCTCTTCTCTTCCTCTTCCTCTCTTCTCTTCCTCTTCCTCTTCCTCTTCCTCTTCCTCTTCTCCTCTTCCTCTTCCTCTTCCTCTTCTCTTCCTCTCTTCCTCTTCCTCTTCCTCTTCCTCTTCCTCTTCCTCTTCCTCTTCCTCTTCCTCTCCCTCTTCCTCTTCCTCTTCCTCTTCCTCTTCCTCTTCCTCTCTTCCTCTTCCTCTTCCTCTTCCTCTTCCTCTTCCTCTTCCTCTTCCTCTCTTCCTTCCTCTTCCTCTTCCTCTCTTCCTCTTCCTCTTCCTCTTCCTCTCTTCCTCTTCCTCTTCCTCTTCCTCTTCCTCTCTTCCTCTTCCTCTTCCTCTTCCTCTTCCTCTCTTCCTCTTCCTCTTCCTCTTCCTCTTCCTCTCTTCCTCTTCCTCTTCCTCTTCCTCTCTTCCTCTTCCTCTTCCTCTTCCTCTTCCTCTTCCCTTTCTCTTCCTCTCTTCCTCTTCCTCTTCCTCTCTTCCTCTTCCTCTTCCTCTTCCTCTTCCTCTTCCTCTTCCTCTTCCTCTTCCTCTTCCTCTCTTCCTCTTCCTCTTCCTCTTCCTCTCTTCCTCTTCCTCTTCCTCTTCCTCTTCCTCTCTTCCTCTTCCTCTTCCTCTTCCTCTCTTCCTCTTCCTCTTTCTCTTCCTCTCTTCCTCTTCTCTTCCTTTTCCTCTTCTCTCTTCCTCTTCCTCTCTTCTTTCAAACCAAAGCATTCTATCCTTTCACACTCGACACTGCATTGGAAGTTTCCGTTCTTTAGATTCCACTGAGCTGCTGGTATTTGTCACACCAACTATTTACAATGTGTGTAAATACACGGATAACACTGGTCTCTTCCTTTGCTGAAATTAATATGAATTATCCTGACACATCCTCACCACCTTCCAATTCTTCTTCCACCCAACACTCTAGGAACCTTTGTCACCCTTTCCTTATTCCAGACCTCACCATTCTCCAGTCTCACAGAATTCCCCAAATCTTCTACTGCCACTTCTCTTTAGTATTTAGACCATACTTTCTACACATGTCTCCTTAACCTCACTGATACCACCGATCCTCTGGGCATGCTAATGGATCGTACACAATTGAGCTTACCATTCTCTTTCTTAGCATCTACCTTCTTCCTCCTCACCCTTTCCTAAATCTCATCTTCATCCATTTCCACTGTCCTTGCTCTTTTCAACTATCCCGGACATAACCTTGTGTTAGGCTTCTGGTGCCTCAAACTTTAAAACTGAGATATTCCATTTGTGTCATGAGGAGCCAGCCTGGGCTGAAATACTCCCTCCATCACAGGGAGGAGCCAGCCTGTACTGAAATACTCTCTCCATCATTGGGTGGATCCTGCCTTTACTGAAATACTCTCTCCAACACAGGCCTACTAGTTTCTCATTTGCTTCCATACATTCTTCACATTCTCTGGTCACAAACTGTTGACCATTATCTGAAGTCAACGTACTTGGAAACCCCTTTCTCCAAAATCAAGATGCCAGGAAGTGTATATCTTCCTATCACTGATGTCTTTGATCACACATATTTTTGGCCATTTTGATAACACATCCACTACCATCACAATGTAACTGCCTTGCACTCCTCTGCCATTTAATGGCCCTAGTATATCTATTGACACCACATCCCACACCATATCAGGTACGTGGCAGTTCCCTCACATCTTGGCACTAATCCTATTACTCACACTCACCTAGTTTTCTTTGTATATCTGCATCTACTCCATCTCACAAGTAAGCAGGAGAACAGTCTTGCCCCTGACACTTCCACTATAAGCTCATGGATCTTGGGCAAAGGAAACCTGTCTGCAATTGCATTCCTATTACGCACCCTCAGGTTGATGCACAATCTCATCACATCACTACTCCTCCACACCACCACGACCAGACGTATCCACTCAGCAGCTCCTGCTTTCTCTATTATGCCTTCTTTTACCAGCCTTCTAAGTTCACTCCCATGCGTGAAAAACCCAGATTTGCGCGCCTTTCTGCCCGAAAACCCCCATACTTCAAACAGGGATTTTCGGGCAGAAAAGCACACAAATCTGCATTTTTCACACAAATAATTCCATGAATCAGGCTGTGAATGTCTGCCTTCAGAGTTGCAGGTATTGTGCAAGCCTTAGCCCTAGCCACTGCTGATCCACCTTTAATTGTTATACAGTGCACAACTACCTTGAGATAACCCATTTTGTTCTAAACACTCTGGATGCCAACTTTCAATCTCACTTGCACCACCCCCATCATTCATGCACACAGCCAAAACTTTTAAAACTTGATCAGGATGATCCAGGTCCAATTCTATTCCCAAATTGGCTTGAGCAACCAAAACAATAAATCTCCCCATTGTTTGGTTACTTGCACAAGGTCCCTAGTTTCTCTGTCTTTAAATGGAGGCTGTGCCTCAAATTCCTTGAGTATCTCTCTGGGCAAAAAGCCTCAGGCGTGGGCAGAAACCGTAGTCTCTTGCAAAGTGCAACACTTCATCTTTTCTTTCCATGTGTCCCCACTCATTAAGGCATAGACTGCACCACTATCTATTATAATTTAAAAACCATTTCCATTCAAGTTGATGGTGAAACTTGATTTAGTTCTTCTCGAGTGAGCTGAGATTGTGCGTGTTAGCTGCTCCAGCTGCTGTTCTGACCTTGTACTGTGGGACACCTCAAGTGCACCCAAAGTGAGTATCTCTGAGGGACTTGTGTTCTAACCTCAGGGCATCCCTGTGGGCCTGTGACTCTGCAGATATGGCTGTGCCCAGAGTCTCCAGTTCAGCCCGGTTGTCCCTGTTGGACGCCAACATGTCCTCCTTTTGTGAGTGGCACATGGACTCCATTGCCTGCTGCTGGTGCTCCATCTGCCTTTCTGGGGGGATAATGGAAGTGGCCACCCTATCAATGGCCTCAGCCATCATCTCACACGATGCCCCTGTTGTGCTGCAATAGTATGCATGGAGTTCTCCAACACAGTATTGATTGGTGAGGCACGGCCACTGCATTGGCGGATACCACACCTGTTTGGGCCAAAGTGATGTGAACCGTGCTGTGCTGGCACTGCCTGAGGCTGCAGGATTGCATTCCTCCTTTGATCTGATAGCCCAGGAACAGGAGCAAATATTGTGGAGTGTGACCCTGCATCCGTAACCGCCACAGGCGGACATTCCAATACTGAATGGACCATTGAAGGGTCTACCCCCAGTGCAGGTGCGCTGGACAGAACAGCATCCCTGCCAGAAACACTCACCTGCAACGTGACATTTGTCTCAATGTCTGATTCAGCACCTGAGCCATAGAGGTCATCGGAGGTGTACCCAGAGACACCCGTGGGCAGGATGGTCTGTAGGACTAATGGATATTCCACCATCACCCCACATCCTCCACTGGTGCCTGGTTGGTGCTGTGAGTACTCCTGCCCCATCGCCATCTCCTCCTCCTCAACAGCATCTAGTGCCTCATCATCTGCACAAAGATAAAACAAATGTAATGACGACAGGCATGTACAGCATAGCCGACACACATAGGCATCACAATCTACACATTGAATACATTAATGAGACATGTCACACATGACACTAACTCTGTAATGCATGCACTGGCAATGACGTGGAAGGGACCCTAAAAGCAGACACTGAGGACTCCAAGATGGAAAAGCAACACATGTGCTGCATGGTGCATAGCCCCTGCATCACACATTAGCCTGTGAGTGGCATGGACAATCCACAAACATGAATTATTATGACACATGCCAGCACACAGATGGCACGTAGCATAGCCATGGCGGAATTGACAAGGACATACAGATGGTGGTAAATCAGTACCGTCCCCCACCCATGTGAGATGCACATCATGAAATAGAACATGCAAAAGAGTGTGACAAAACACACATGTGTCACACGCTGCAACAAAGCCAGTTTTTACTAATACAGTGATGGTAGGCACATGGATACATCAATGGTCGGTCACTTGGACATGACACAAGTTATGTTGTAGGTTCGAGTCCTGCAGTTTTGCGGTGCTCCGGCCCTAGCGGCTGGGGATAGAATGATCGTCTGTGAAGGGACAGGTGCCTTTTCTCAGCTTCCAAATGAAGTATGAAGACAATTCCAGTCCAGCAGGCATCAGGGCACAGGAGAGCAGAACAGCAAGGCACCTATAGGAACTGTCACCAACAGGTAGATACCCTGTGGTAGAGCTGGACAGTTCACTGGATGACCCAGGAACACTTCCGAAGGGGCTCCTTTGGTGGGTAAGCAGGAAGCGCCGAGAGTATTTGTTCCCACTACTCCAAAGGGGCAAATAACCTTGGCAGGGCCTCTTGATGGATGAAGAAAGCAGGGGTCCAACGGAACAGCAAAGGGCAAAGGGTTCCAACACCTTCTCCAGTGGTTTCACAAGTCTGTTTCTTCATGCAGGAGGCTTGGCTCCTTCTGTAGTTTGGGAAGAACTCAGGCGATCCACATGGAATGGATGCAGAGCCCCTTCTCTTATCCAAGATTAACTTTGTGCCAAAATCAAGGACTTACAATCGAAGATCTGCTCTCATGCAGGCATTCCAGTCATGTCCCAATCATGGTCCACAGTGTTCTCAGTCATTCAGGCACTCCAAACATCTTGGCACCAGTAGTGTGGATTGGGAGACTGTCCCAACCCGCTTCCTGGGCACACACACGTTACAGGCAGAAACCTGCAAAAATTATTGTTTTTTTGGAGGAGGCTGCATGCCTAAATAAGGAAAACCCGGGTTACTCGACCTGGGTGAAGGGCAGGAACAAAATGGCCATGGGACGGAACAAAAAACATTGTTGTTTGGTCCTTTTTGGACCTTGCCACAGACTTGAACCAAACTCGCTAAATGCTGTACGAGTTAGTGAAAAGAAGTAAAACATTATAGAAAGTAACTTCTGCCACCAGTTTATCCCAGGTACACTCATACAACCACCACAAAATCATTTGAGGGTGTCTAGGGCCATAAACGAAAAGGACCCCAGTGCACGGTACTGGAAGGTACTTTGTGCACTGTTAAAAAGTTGCCAAGAAATGGCAACATAGTCAAAGACTAAGGGACAATTAGTTTCCCCGTACTGACAGTCTGAAGGACATGGCAGTTTCCGCTTAACAAGTGAGCAAAAGCCCAGGGGAGCTCAGCTGAAGGCTGCGCTTCACTGGCAAAAGTCTGGATAGGACATTCAAACAAAAGCAAAATGTTTGCAGAGTCCACAAATGGAGGGAAAATTACACATTAATTAAATCTTTCATAACAATTGTTCCATCTCATCAGGGGCAGATGTGTGTTGCCCATATAGATCTTGTATTAGTCTATTTATCTGGGGTGATGTGTATCTTCAGTGAGCACACCAGTTGTAATTCTTATTAAAATGTGAGCATCTGTTCGATCTGAAGACTTATGCATGTTTTGTGCAGGTTCTCTGTAGAGAAAATGATGCTGCAGATTCACAAGCATTCTTTGTATCCTAATGTTTTGAATATGGGTTGGCCTTTGACTAGTCTTAACTCTAGCAGGTCTACAAAAACAATAACATGTCTTCCTCCAAAGAGTTCTTCTTATATAGTTGCTAGGACTTCCTGCATTTTTAGATGAATAAAAGCAAGCATGAGGTTGGAAACCATGCTTACTTCATCTACTAGGAGAACTTTCATTTGTCACAAAATTCTGACAATTTATAATATTCTAATTTGTTGTGGTGTTCTACTGGAAAGAGGAGTAGTCGGTGTAAAGTTATACCTCTCATGTAGTAAGCAGCTGAACATGTGGGGGCCATAACAACAGCTGAAATGGTGTTGTTTGTTCTGTCTTATACACATTTTCTGATTATTTTAATTAAGAAGGTGCTGCTAGAAACAGCTAACCACTTATACAAGAGCAGGGGGTATCAATTTTCACAACTGCAAGCATTATTTTCATGCTTTAGTCCATGCTCAATTTCTTTAGTGGCTTCTAGGTAAATGGTGAGTAGTTCATCATTCTACTGTAATTTGAGCACTGACACATCTTCTTTAGTTTGTTTGGATTGATACTTGGGGCCTCATTATAAGTTTGCCGGTCTGGGAAGTACGGTACCGGTAAGCATGCTGGTACCATAGTTCCAAGACCGGCAAACTACGAGTTGTGCTCGCAGGTGCCTTTCTGCCCACCAAGTCGGGCCTGGCAGGCAGAAAGGCACCTGCAAGCACATCATGTCGGATGCACCGGCACTGTTATAAAGGGTGCATCCAACCTCCCCATTCCCATTCAGCCCTACGGGGCCGAATGGGAATGGAGAGCATCTTTTTTCCGGTGCCTGCAAATGGGCAATTACGGGGTCCAGCAGGGCCGTAATGACCCGGTAGTAGCCCATTTGCGGGCGCCGGAAATTTTCAGAAGTTTGGCGGCAGCCTGCCGGTTTTACTCGCAAGGCTACTGCCAAACTTCTAATGAGGCCCATGGTGTGTACTACCTCATTTCTGCTTCATTCTGAATGAGTGGTTCTCCAGATGGTTCTTGGATTCCTGTAAGAGATGTTTGACTTTATCTAGTATTGTTTCTATTTCTTCTTCGTGCTGGCCGTCATTGTTCAGCATGTCTTTGTACTGTTTAAAATGTTCATTTGTTATACTGCTTTCATTTGCCTTGAATGCAGTTTCAAATGTGTGATGACGACCTCAAAAGTCTTCCTCTTTTCTCCAAGATTTGAATAGTTGCAGAAGGGCCATGCAGAATTGTGCTCTATGGTCAGCAGATTTAAATGATAACCTTTCATGGTTAATTAGGCTGCGTTTGGAAAGTCTTACTAGGCTCCTTCACAATGTAACACTGAGTGTTTGCCAGTTGTCTCATCTGGCATTGCATTCTTTTTGTAGGCATAATGTTGTGCTATATCATAGAAGCACATGTTTTCCAAAATAGTACTTCTGTTTAGATAGTATGTGTTAATCAGATTATTGTTGGGATCCTTTGTGGATATTGTGAGAAACCTGAAGGTGTTATCCTAGCTAGTCCCTGGGGATCTGTCATCCAGGTGACCAGGACAAGGCCTTCGCTATTGGATCCAGTTCCTGGGGGTGGACCAGTGAGGGAGGATCACCTGGTGGGGGGGTCCTTGGGGAATAGGAGTTGGACACTGACGGGTGAGATGTGGTATCCCCCTTCTTTCAACTTCTTTTCCACATCCTCTCACATAGCACATTTAAAAACACTGCCCCCCCTTTTCCGACATGAACACTTTCGCACACAACGAAAGACAATGGACCAACACCAGAGTCGTTATTTATTTATTGGTCACCTGTTAGGCGCTTATACAATTAGCAAAACTGATTCAAAGCGCCCACAGAGCAACACAACGTGGGGACATGAAGGTAGACACTGAATTACAAATGATAGATAGTTCAATTGATAGCACAAACACATTATGAGAATGAAGGGGGGTGGATGAACCTACTGTGCCGTGTGAGTGTTCAGAATGTGCAAGTACAGAGGGGAGGGGGGTTAGGGGGGTGAGGGATAGGTGCAGTGGTGCTCATGGAGAAGTGCTAGAGGTGAAGTGCTTACGAAGGGAAAAGGTAAGTGCAACCTCACAAGGGAGGGTGAGCATAAGCAAGTGCAATCAATAGACATTGGCTGGGATGAAGATGTGGGTGGTCAGGGCCATAGGAATACATAAGGAACCTGTTCATCAGTCACACTACTGCATGATGAGCAGGGAAGAGCGGAGTAGAAGGAAGAGGTGAAGGGAAAAGTGTTGAGGCTTTTTCGGAACTTGAGAAAGTCTTGCTCAAGACGCAGAGGGGAAGAGAGGTTATGCCACAAGAGGGGTCTTCCGGGAAAGAGATCACCTACCAGCTCTCTGTTTAGCAAATCACATGCAGAGAGTTGGTGCCAAAGGAGCGCAGGAATCTAGAACGAGATTATTTGGTCAGAAAGCTTTGAAGATAGAGTGCTCCCCGGCCCCAGATAGTGTTGTGGATGATACAAAGGGATTTGAATTTAATCCGTGCTGAAACCGGGAGCCAGTGAAGGCTTTGTACGGCAGGAGAGATGTGGTCCCTGGGCTTGAGGACAAGGATACATATCGCTGCACTATTCTGGGCTAGCTGGAGGCGTCACAGGGTGGATGAAGGAAGATTAAGTAGGAGGTTGTTGCAATAGTCTAGCCTGGAGAGAACCAAAGCATGGGCAACAATGAGTCTCTGGGGGAAGGTGGAGAGAGTTAGAGTACCTTTGGGAAGGAAGAGCTGGAAGTGGGACTTCTTGACAATGCCCTGAACATGAGGGATGAAGGAGAGGGAGGAGACTCTGAGATTCCTGGCTTCAGTGGAGGGGCGGGGAGAGAGCCCTTAAGGAAGGCATGAGAGAAGAAAAGAAGTAGGGTGCTGTGGACCCAATGGGGAGAATCTCTGTTTTGCTGGTGTTGAGGCAAAGGTGTTTAGCAGTGGACCAGGTCTGGATGACAGAGAGGCAGCCATGTATGAAGGGAGGTACAAGGGCATTGGTGGGAAGTTTGAAGAAGAGTTGTGTGTTCCAATACAAGGGTCAGGCAAAGTCAGGCAATTGACCAGAATCACCCACAACCGACGGCCCTTTTCCTTCCACACAGGGATAAATGATGGAGCACCAGAGCCCTATACAAGCAAGATAGACTGCACAATGAGACGGCTATCCAGGCACAACAGTTCAAGAGAAGGAGAAAGGTGGTGGGAAGCGAGAGGGTGACAAGGAGAAAAGTGACCTTGCCCTTTCCATCCAAGTCCTGCAAAACCTTTTTAGAAAGAAATGTAAGACTGCAAACAATAGCAGCAGTGTGTTCTAGCAGGTGTCAACGGTAAACAAAGTGTGTCGACGCTGATAAGCCAGAGCGAGGGAGACTCCTGCTACCGTGGTACTGGCCTTGACTGCAGATACAAGTAAAGCCAAGTGGTTTATCACAGCCGGTGAGTTGAAGGGAGAACCAATAAGAACCGAGCAGTGTTGAATGAAAGTCGCAAAGTGGCATATTGAGAAAAGTTCAAAGAAATGTAACATTGTTACGGGAAGACCAGCTTGAGGGGGGACCAGCACCACGTGGATGCTGACTCAAGAAACCCTGGTTGATCTTGTGTTGAATGAAATTACAGATACCAGAAGGCTGTAGGAGAGCCGCCAAGAAAGGTCAAAGTGGTCATACAGGAGGTCTAGCAAAATTCCCGTACAGTCGGAAGTCTTTGACTGACAAACTAAAGAGATAGCAAGGGAAGTGAATCCCACAAACATTGAAAGCAAAAGGAATTGTGAAATGGCAAGAGTGAACCTGGCAGAGGGATGCCAGTAAAAAGGGGCAAAGTCTAAAAGTCCCATGAAACAGTGTATTCACAAAAGTGAACCCAGCAGAGGGCTGTCCATGGAGAAATGTTTAAAAAGACATTAAGATTTGTGAAAGTAAGGAAGGCTGTAGTGAACCCGACGGAGGGAGGTTGAGATTCGATTTGGGTCTGCACCGGGTAGACAGGGACCCAGGGCTGAAAAATCATCATCCCAAATACAAGTCGCAAAGAACCTTAAAAGCCGCAGTGAGCCCGGCAGAGGGATGCCGAGACTTGAGAGGGATCTGAGCTGAGAAGAGGGATATCCAAAAGTGAGAAGTTTTCACCCATAGAACTGTGAAATCAGAAGAGGAAAGCCTGTGAATAAGAGCCAGAGTGAACCTGACAAAGGGAGGCTGATATTCTAAAGGAGTTTACGCACAGAAGATGGGAACCCAAAGGTGAAGAAGTACCACCCTAAGAAAAATCTGAAAGAACTTTTTGTTTGTTATTCGAAACTATCAGATCCTCGGAAGCAGGAGAGACAACCTTTTAAAATCTTGATATTGATGAGAACTGTTTGAAGGGTCTGCAACCGGAAGAGGGGGAACCAGGGGTGAAACCATCACCCAACATATATATGAAGCAGAATATTCATTAGTTTGTTATTTTACTGGCCCTCGAAGATGGGAGACTTTTTGTTGAAAAGAGACTTGGTGTCGAGGGTTATGAGATGATGAAACCAGACTGTCGCCGCATGCTGGGCAAAGCACAATCATATGCTGTGCTCAGAAGTCCCACCTTGTCCCGTGCACAAAGCGTGGGGAAGGGAGACCTACACTAACGCATCCTGACATATTATTTGTGAACACTTCTTCCTTTTCTTGGAAACTGTTCAACAACCTTTTTGTATTAGTTGTAAGGGCTGGCAACAGATTTTTCTTTGTATAGGCATTTTCATTTGACACACACACCTAGAAGGGGCTCAATTTTCATTTGATGGTTGAAGCATGCTCCCATCTTAGATTAAGGTTTAGATTAGGCATGTTTCCAACTGCATGCAGTTTAATAAACACCCTTGAACTGTGATCACCTGTGCCTGTCTTTACTGTTTTAGAACTTATTATGTTTTTATATGTTTTGAAATATCCTGATGCACATGTGAACAAACTGTGTTATTTACACTATGGTTCTTTCCACAGAACATGTTCTGTTGCCACCTGATTGTGTTGTGTATTAGCATGTCTCCAGTTTTGTTGAGAAACAGTTTGTACCTTTTGTTTATAACAACACAAGTCGAGTTATTGCTTTGGAATTCTTATTGTTTATTGATTATGAACAGGTTTAACGACCTTTGATTTCTTAAATATTCTACCTGGAAAAAGGTTTTGGACCATTATTGAATTTAATTGGGTACTATATTAGTTTACGTGTGGGCCTCCCCAGTGCGGTTGACCCAGATGATAGACCACTAACTTTTATTTGGGACTATGGGCCTTATTATGAGTTTCGGGGTAGCCATGCCCTTAATAAGGTCATGGCTGCCTCCAAACCCGGGTCTGGGTTCCCTGAATGGGAAAATACCAGGCCATTCCGACCTTGGAGGACCCGGTATTTACCCATTCAGGGAACCCAGACCCGGACCATCCCCATTCTCATTTGAGCTCAATGGGAATGGGGAGCATGCTAACAATGGGCCCGTTAATGACGTTGTTAGAATGCTGGGCTGCTTGCAGGACCCGCTAAGGACGTTTGGTAAAACCAGGCGTCCAGAGCGGGTACCGCGAGAGGACCTCGTAATAGGGTGGTAAGGGGTTAACGTCTCCGGCACGTTTACTGGTGCCATTAACCCCGTAGCCGCCTACCTCGTAATGAGGTCCAACATGTCCCCCAAGGAGTGCATAATAGAGCTATGGTGTGGTAACATTCGGTTTAATTTTGTTTAGTCCTGTCTTTACTGTTGCCACCATGAGTTTCTTACAATATTGTTTCAATGTCTTGATAGGATTTAAGAACACTTTTTTTTCGTAATGAAGTTTTCAGATTTCCCATATAAGGCTGTACCTATTAAACGATCTGCAGCTTTGTAGGACCCACATTGTTTATGTACAGCATTTTGATTCCAAAGTTGTATGATTTCTGTGGCAGGGTCTTGTCTAATGATATGTCACACCAAAGGTCTTTCAGCTCAGTCTTATACTTTTGGTGAGATATGATGTTACATTTCTTGCAACTGCAGTTCAATGGTCTGCAATGTATTGAATGTCTATATTAGCATTCAACAAGAGGTCAATTATTGGATTGCAATCATTGATGTACTTGGATGCCTTATCTCTTTTATTGTTGTATGTTTTTTTGGGAGATGAAGACATGAAACTATTTACTTGAACTTTGGCACAAACTGGTCTATGGAATCCAAAGCAACATTTGGTGGAGTATTTCCCTTCATTTTTGTATCACCGTAGGCAGTATTTGCCACACTTATGTCTTTGGAAACATAAGATTTGTGTATTTTAGTTTTTGTAAAGCACTATACGCCCATAGGCCTCAAAACTCGCTCTAAAAACAAAACAAAACAAACAACAGTAGGCATATAGAGCGCAGGAAAATGTCTGAACCTAGTGGGGGACCGGAACCTGAGAGAATTAGTCAGGGTTCAGATTGAACAGGAGAGTTTTGATGCCTTTTTTTAAATCAAGAGTGGGTCATTATGTATGTCGTCTGAAGGGATGTCACAGGTAATGTCGTTTTAAATAAATTGTAAAACAGTATCATCACTGTCGTGGCGAAATCTGGGGGCATCTTTAATTCACAAAAGCATGTGGATATGTTGTGCACCTCTGGATTCATATTCTTTTCTCCAAAAAGAAGTGTTCTTCGTCTATGAGTGGGAGACAGTTTTTATTACAGATGAAGTGTAACATCGCAAAGAAACAATTGTGAAAGTATCCTGAGACATTGCCAGGAATGAGATAACAGAATTCTCCTGATTTTTTTTATTTTTATTCCTTCTTGATTTTGGTTGCAGTGTGCAGAAAGTCATGCACGTCACGCAAGCATATTCTGTGCAACTTAAAGTAACAAACTATGTGTGGGCACGGCTCCTTAATATACAACTTACATGACATTGGATCCAGTATTCTTTTCTTTCATGCATATTTGGCAAGAGATTTGCAATACTTGACTTCATCACTTCATCTTTGTCTTTTATCTTTTGAAGGAGTTGAGTAGCTGACATGTGTAAGAAAACGGTGCCTATTTTAGTGTGTGTCCAACCCGGTAACATAGAGTTGGTAGGTCGCTTTCAAACAAGGGATGGAAAATGTATTCAACATTCTGTCTGTATCTTGGATCTGCAGAATGCACTCATAGAGAAGATATTCTGCTGCCGGCATCTTGGATCTGCAGAATAAACTCATAGAGAATGATATTCTGCTGCCGGCCAATATTCTGCTGCCGGCATCTTGGATCTGCAGAATAACACTCGCATAGAATGATATTCTGCTGCCGGCATCCTGGATCTGCAGAATGCACTCATAGAGAACGATATTCTGCTGCTGGCATCTTGGATCTGCAGAATACACTCGTATAGAACGATATTCTGCTGCCGGCATCCTGGATCTGCAGAATGCACTCATAGAGAACGATATTCTGCTGCTGGCATCTTGGATCTGCAGAATACACTCGTATAGAACGATATTCTGCTGCTGGCATCTTGGATCTGCAGAATACACTCACAGAGAATGATATTCTGAATGTCGGTATCTTGGATCTGCAGAATACACTCATAGAGAGCGATATTCTGCTGCCGGTATCTTGGATCTGCAGAATACACTCATAGAAAACGATATTCTGATGCCGGTATCTTGGATCTGTAGAATAAACTCATAGAGAATGATATTCTGATGCAGGTATCTTGGATCAGCAGAATACACTCATAGAGAACGATATTCTGATGCCGGTATCTCGCATCTGCAGAATATACTCACAGAGAATGATATTCTGCTGCCGGTATCTTGGATCTGCAGAATACACTCATAGAGAACTATATTCTGCTGCCGGTATCTTGGATCTGCAGAATACACTCATAGAGAACGATATTCTGATGCCGGTATCTTGGATCTGCAGAATATACTCATAGAGAACTATATTCTGATGCCGGTATCTTGGATCTGCAGAATATACTCATAGAGAATGATATTCTGCTGCCGGCATCCTGGATCTGCAGAATATACTCACAGAGAACGATATTCTGATGCCGGTATCTTGGATCTGCAGAATATACTCACAGAGAACGATATTCTGCTGCCGGTATCTTGGATCTGCAGAATATTCTCATAGAGAATGATATTCTGCTGCCGGCATCCTGGATCTGCAGAATATACTCACAGAGAACGATATTCTGCTGCCGGTATCTTGGATCTGCAGAATATACTCATAGAGAATGATATTCTGCTGCCGGTATCTTGGATCTGCAGAATACACTCATAGAGAATGATATTCTCATGCATGAGTCTTTCATTGCGTCTTCCTCCTTTTCTTGTTGGAAAGAGTAGTAGAAACAGGTAATAACCAATATGATCGGAAATTGTGTCTGTATGGATGATTTGGCCGAATTCAGCCACTACTAACAAATCGAAGCCTATACTGAACATGAGGAGCAGGGTTGCAGGGGTGTCCCCAGCTCCCCATGTTTGGTATAATGGGCTTTGGGGTTACGGAAGTGTCCCCTGCTTCCAGGACATTGGAAGTGGGGAACTAAAAAAAAGATAAAGGGATTCTGCAACGTCAGCTCCGACTTGCATTGGAGGGATGGAACTGATGCTGCAGGGTTATAGCAGGAGTGCCAGCAGCTGGCGAAAAAGGTAAGTAGGGGAGGGGGGATTGGTATAGTGCTGCTGGCGGGACTGGGATTTGAGTTGTTTGCACAAAGGTCATATATATTTGTGGCGCAATCAACTATGGTCAATTCCACCACAAATCTATTGACTTCAGTCAAACAACACAGATCTGGAAAACAACGTGCTTCTAAACTTTTTTCCCATATGCTCATTGGAGACCCTTTGGCTTGACGCATTTGGTATACTGCTAAAGCATCTTCCATGGTATTTCTGGAATGTAGTGTGTGAATAGTATAGTGGTCTACAATGTTGTCCATAGTGATAGGATCAACATGTTCAAATTGACCATTTTGTAATAAATCTTCATATATTTGAGTGGTTTCTTTTACTTTTTGTTCTAAGTTAATATCTTTGTAGTATTCATTGTTTTCTTGAAGATACTTGAGGTCTTATTTAACTTAGTTTAAGTCAACTAGTTTTTTGTCTTTTGTTGGCACACCATTAACTAGTACAATCAAAGATGGTTGTACTGTTCGTACTACTCCTAGCGTTTGTAAATTTTCATTAAGGTCTATTGGTAAGTATACTACTTTGCCACAAATGCCTTTGAGTAATTCTGCAGGTGGCAATTTGGCAGATTTGGGTTGTAGACACATTAGAGCTTAGAATGGGTGTTATGTTTGAATTATGATACTCTCATACAGATAGAGGGCCGATTCATGGAATAAATTGTGCAGAAAAAAGGGCGCCCGTTTGTTGATTCATGGAACACATTGTGCGTGGCTTACCCGAGACTTGCGCTGAATCCGCGCTGTTCAACATGTCACTGCGACACCACAAACGCCTTGCCCGAGATACCCAGCAAAGGCACATACCATCTAGCGCAGTCACATAAAAAGGGGGTGGAACATGTGGAATGTGGAACAACAAGCGTAAATGTAGGTGTTACATGGGTAGTACTACAATAAAATACTCGCAACGCCCCCATGTGCACTAACAACACGTATTTATGGAATCGAATAGGGCCCACCGGTGCACAAAAAAAGTGACGCTAATCCTGAAACACGTCTGCCATGCAAAAGCTGACGTAAGCGTCACCGCGCACTAAATACAATGCATAAAAAGTGAGCGCAAAAGCCAACTCGCGTATACCACTACGATGAATGTACGTTTTTTCGAAGCAGTGATCGTGGGACACTGTAGGGGGAGGACGATAGCCAGGGCACACATTTTTTTACTCAGGACCAGCCGTTTTGGGATGCCTGATGACCAGGTCTATGGCAGGTATAGGTTTCCACCTCGTATCATCCTAGACCTGGTCAGTGAGTGGGAGGATGACCTCACATCACCCACCCTGTGCTCCCAAGCACTGAGCCCCGTGGAGAAGGTGCTCAATGTATTGCATGTTTGTTCCACTGGGTAATTTCAGAGGACAACTGCCATAGTTGGGGGCGTCTCACAGGCCACGCAGTCCCGCTGCCTACACCAGGTGTTGGCGATCATGACTGCATGCCTCTCAGTCTGCAGGTACATATACATGCCCAGAATATCCGCAGAAAGACAGGCCATGGTCCAGGACTTTAATGGGGTGGCGCACTTTCCTAAAGTGCTTGGTGCCATCGATTGTACCTATGTAGCCCTAGATCCACCTAGGGCCACAGATCACATCTATCACAATCGCAAGCACAGGCATTCCGTCAACGTGCAGGTTGTATATGCCATTGATTGTACCCATGTAGCCCTACATCCACCTAGGGCCACAGAGAACATCTATCGCAAGCACAGGCATTCCATCAACGTGCAGGTTGTATGTGATGGCAAGGGAATCATCACCTCTGTATATGTCAACTATCCAGGGTACACCCATGAGAGTTTCATATTCATAATATCACCCCATCCCCGGGCCCTGGAGGCTCTGATGTATTACAACATATGGCTCATTGGCGAGTACAAATGGCCCTGCAAATGTATGCATGACTCACACAGACAAAACCACACCACTGACAACCCATCTCACCTCCAAAGGGGACAGTGCCTACCCTCTGAGCACCTACATGATGATGCCAATATGGAACCCCACCACACCACCCAGGTAAGATACAATCCAGCCCATATTGAAACTAGGGCGATAGTGGAGTGCACATTCGGAGTGCTCAAGTCACGCTACCACTCCCATGACCACTCTGGTGGCAAGCTACTAAATGCACCACCAGTAGTGTGCAGGATCATTGTGGCAGCATATGTCCTGCACAACGTTGCAACACTGCGTGGCATACTGGTGGACATGGTGGTATCCCCAACCACATGAATGGTCGCTGCACATAGGAGGGGAAAGGGCACACAGGGAGGCTGCCAGTATCCATCTTGTGGCACAATTTTTCACCTAAAGTCCAACCCTTGCAGAGTGCACACAGCCCTGGCACATGCCAGGTGACAATCGAGGATGACAAAGGGACAATCAACTGACCCAACCTTACAACCCTGAGAATGTGTCCTTGGAAGTACTACATTGTGTGCATCCCTTAGTTCTAAAAGTAACTCAATCTGGTGTGCACAAAAGGAACACATGCAAGATGGAGTATTTCACTAACACCATGCCAAAGTACACATCTAAATGCTGCTATGTCACCTAAACCCTCCACATATCAGGTCACCGGGTTCACACACCATGCGATGGCATGCAATGTCCAAACTGAGAAATAAATGGCCAACACATAACACCACTGACACAAAGCGCTGAACAATCAACATAACAAGTCTAGAAATAACTCACACTTACTCATCAATATAATAATGTGACCAGTACAACATACCAGAAACACAAGACCCAAGAGTGAATCTCTCTGGCTGTGACCATGCACAATTGCACTTGTGCCTCAATGTGTCGTGACTTGCACATGGCACCCATGTATATTTGTGTGGCACTGCTATCCAAAGGGGGCAGGGAATAGCATACAGCATGAAGGCTAACACCAATGGAGATAGTCAAGCCAATACATGAAGATGGAACATGAACAAAGGATGGATCTCAATGTCCAAACAGAAAGGGACAAACAATCATGAATCCCACTGGGTCGGACTTGAGACTGCCCACAGATAGAATGGAAGCCCAATGCCACTGTATAAGTTACTTTCACATGCTGCACTCCTTGAAAGCCCATAGAAAGATGAAGCAGGAGTGGCATATGTGTCTGGACACTAAGGCAACAACAAGGAGGGTACCAACATGACACAAGCCTGCATGGGTCCAGCTGGAATCTACAATGGATGCCCTCGGCTGCCACACAAAGCAACACACTGCCACATAAATGCACAATAGACAAAAACAAGTTTTAAAAATCAAAAATCAAAAATGCCCATGGGGGGCCGGAGGGGTCACCCAGGAGGGAGGAGGTGAAGAGTGCACGTCAACACCCACATGTGTGAATGTTGAGAGAAATAAAAAACCCTCCATGGGTTAATGGGCTGCACGGCTATCATGGGCCAGGAGACCTGTCACTGCTGTCGCCACCCTCTGGTGTTGCATCAGAATGTGATAGTGGCAAGGGAGGATCACCACATATAGCCCTGGAGTTGTCCTCAATGGCAGTGGCCATGCTGGACTGAGATGCTTGCATCTGCAACATGATGGCTCGAAGGTCTCCATGCAACACCTAACAGATGCATGCAGTAGCTTAGTGATGATACAAGTCATCAGTTGCATCTGCTGTTCAGACGTCTACTGCTGGCTGCCTCGAGTGCAGCCAGTGTAGTCCCGAGGAACCTATACTCTAACCTCAGGGCTTCCCTGTGGGCCAGACCCTCTGCAGCCATGGGTGTGCACAGATCCCTCAGTTCTGCACGTCGGCTCCTGTTGCTGGCCACCATGTTCAGCCTGTGTGAGTGGCATGTGGACCGCAATGCCTGCTGCCGGTACTCCACCTGTCTTGCCATCATGAAATTGGCCACCCAATCATGCCCTGAGCCAACATCTCATATGAAGCAGCCTGTTGTTGTGCAACAGCATACATGGACTGCTCCCACACAGTATTGCAAGCTAACACACAGCTACTGCATTAACAGACCCCACGCCTGGCCTCGCCAAGGGAACCTGGCCCTTGATGTGATGGCACAGTCTGTGGCTGCGGGACTGCATCCCTCCCTTGATCAGCTGTCCCAGGACCAGGAGGCAATAGTGTGGAGCATGACCCTGCAGGCGTAACCATCATAGATGGACGTACCAACACTGACTGGTCCTGTGAGGGGTCCCCCTTTCAGACGTTTGGGATACAACAGCACCCACAGACGATGCACTCACATGCGACAGCACAGAGGTATCCATATCTGTTTCACCACCAGAGCCATAGGTTTCCTCAAAGGCCGACTCAGACTGAGTCATGTCCCGGATGGCATGTAGCTCCAGTGGATCTTCATGGGCTACCACACCACGGCCTCCACTGGTGGTTGGTCACAGCTCAGTATCCTGTTCCTCCTCCATCTCCTTCTCTGCATCCAGTGCCTCATCACCTGCACATGGAAAGAAAAATACACGAAGAGCCATGTAAATAGCATAGGCCACACACATAGGCATCACAATGACATCATGCAACACATCAACTTGCCATGTCACAAACTCCCACATGTACGCAGTGTCAATGCAATTGAAAGCTAGCATGAAAGCAGACATGGACGTGTGTGGAAGGGCTAAATACCACATGCAGTGCTCCACCCATGAGCACCTGACTGGCAAAGTTCATTCAACAGCATCCCTGATACAAACACACATATGCCACGTAGCATAGCCATGCCTGAACTGTTCAACTGCATGAGACGGAACTTGCTGACTACTGTCCCAGAGCCATGTAGAATGGACATGACATGACATGTAATTCACTAACTCAATACACACAAGTCTCACATGGTGCTATGATGCAAGGGTGTTGGAATAGAGTGAAGCCTGACACACACATCCCATGAGGACATGTCCCCTTGTCATCACACAAGTGAATATGCACAGTGAAGGTGATCCATGTGGCTGTAAGTGGGAGTGGCCAGTGCAGTACATGAGAACGGCATACAAATGAAATACAACATGGTCATCTATGACAATGTGGCAGACTGGTTGAAGTGTAAGTGCAGACCTCGGGTGTTAATTGCTGGAAGATGGTTGTAGGGATACAGTAAACAGCCACAGAGTGTGGGTTATAGCGGGGAGGCAGTGCATGGGTTCAACTGGTGGCTCAGAGGCCCGTGTCAGAGATCAGAGTGTGGAAAGGTGACTAGTGCATTCGCTCAGTCATCCAGGACTCCAGCAGAGGATAGGAGGAGAGAAGGCACAACACATGAGGAAGCATCAGAAGTGCCTCTTGGCCCAGAGAAGGTTAATCTACTGTTCCATTGAGGGACAGAGGCTGTACCAGAGGGAGGCCCCAGCCAAAGATCAACATTAACCACCATCTAATTTCTTTGTGAAAAGAAACTGACCCTGAGGGAGTAGGAAAGGGATGATCAAAGACATGGAGAAGAAGCAAATTTGTAAGATGGAGTTGTAGGAACTGCATCCACAGACCATAAGGCCCTGTGGAGAATGCACAGGGATTACAAATGAACAGTCGTAGCCACTAGGATCCAGTGCCATCATCACAGTCCTAGGGAGATGCAATACCAGGCCCCAGACAAAAGGACAATTCCCACAGTAGAGGTCTGGATGAGTTGCAGAGGGAAGAGAGTAAGAGCACAGAAATCTTGGTACAGGTTGTTGCAGTACCCACCATAGGTATGGCCTGTCCTCTGGAGACAGTGAGCTGCTAGTGGAAGGAGAGAAAAGGAGAATTACCTCCGAGGAGGTTCAGCATGCAGGGTGACCTCTCAGAGACATCAGAGATGTGCAGAGAGAAGGCAAGTATGGAGTGGCAGATTTTCAAAGGCTATCCTCCATCACACACTTTGGAGCAGGAAGAGGGCCAAGAGAGGCCGGACAGAGAGTGACATGGAAGGAGTGAACAGGTGTGGTGATGGGGTTTGTCGTGGTGTGCAGCACATCGTGGGTATGCAGGCTGCAGGAAAACAAGCAAGTGTCAGTCCACCATGACATGGTTCACCTATGGCAGTCATGTAAATGCAGGCCGAACTGCCAGAAAATCAATATACTTCATCCAAGCAACATACACATGTCCTGGACGCACACGCATCACCAGTCACCAGACATTCCTTCAGAAATTGGCAGGTCTCCCATGCCTTGGATCTGCTCCACATCTATCATAACACTAATGATCTCTTCATGTGGAGTGAGTTATTCGTCTTCTTGTGGTGGCCCACCTCTCGTCACCAAAGTAGAGGCGTAGTTGGCACCCAGCTTATCTTTGGCTCTGCGCTGGAGGTCATTCCAATGCTTCACTGCCTCAGAAGCTGTACGCCTCTCAATGCCCATCGCGACGCACAGCAAGTGGGCCACACGCTGGGCAGGTGTATGTGTGCTCCCTGCCCGCACAAGCATGTCATGTTTGTGTCCCTGCATGTAGTCCATGAGGATCTGGAGTTCCTCATCACAAAAGCTCCTCTTCCTCGACGTGTGGTCCTCCTGCGCCGTGCCTTGGGACTGAGCCTATTTGCCTACTGCATGTTTTCCATTCTTGTAAGGTCGTGCAGACCCTGAGTGGCTGGGACCACTTGGGTCAGTAGGGTCTCTTGGAACACTGGTGGACCCTAGGACCCTGTGTGCTGGTGGCTGGACCTTTGTCCACACGTCTCTTGGCCTTGGAGACACATACATCTGCCTCTGGGTCTCTCTAGCCCTGGGCCTGGACCACTACAGGTCTGGCTGGGGGACCCTAAATCTGGGTTTTGGGTGCTGCCGCTGCCCCTGCAGCTTCCACACCTGGCCTGGTGTGGACAGCAGGTGGCAATGCTGCCCCAGGACCCTGGGTGCTGGTGGCTGGACCTTTGTCCACACGTCTCTTGGCCTTGGAGACACGGACATCCGCCCCTGGGTCTCTCTGGCCCTAACCTGGGACCACTACACGCCTGGCTGGGGGACGCTGAGCCTGGCCGGTAGATGCTGCAGCTGCACCTGCAGCTCCTGAACCTGGCAGGTCTGGCCAGCAGATGAAATTGCTGATCCTGGACCCTGGGTGCTGGGGACATCAGCATCAGCTGCATCTCCCTGACCCTGTTGAGTGGGGAGCATGTCTCTCCCTACATGGACCTAGGCAGCTCAGCCACCTCGTCCCCCACAGCCACCTCTGCCAGCTCTGCCACCTCGGGCCCCTTGGCCATCTTCAACACCTCAGCTCCCTCTGCCACCTTTGCCTCCCTTCCCACTTGTTGCCCTCCCAGGCATGGCATTGATGGATTAGTGCAATTGGAGGTGCATCAACTATCTCAAGGGTCGGTGGCCAGTCTGAATCACAAAAGTAGATCCATACAAGTATGGTCTAAACTTCTTCAGTGACCACACAATAGCAACACATTCTCTTTCAATGGTTGCCCACCTTGTTTCAGGTTCATTCAGCTTCCTGCTGATGAAACAAATGGGGTGCTTCCTACCTTTCTCATCCAGCTGACTCAGAACTGCACCTATACCTGTATAGGAAGCATCGTTTTGCACAATGCAGGTTTGGTTGTAGTCAGGAGATCTTAGGACTGGAGCTTAACAAAGGGCTTTCTTAAGTCTGCCAAATGTTTGAGTGAACTCCTCATTCCACCTGACCTTTTAAGGAAATTTGGGTGAGGAGACCACATTCAAGGGAGAAGCTATGGTCCCATAGTTTCTCTATGAAGTTCCTACAGTAACCAGTGAGGCCTAGGAAGGCTCTCACTTGGGTTTGAGTAGTAGGGTTGGTCAAGTTTTGTACAGCTTGTACTTTGCTAGGTAATGGCCTGATTTCACCTCCTCCTACTTCATGTCCAAGGTAGACCACTTTACTCTGACAAATTTGACACATACTCGCATTTATGGTCAGATGGGCCTGCTCAAGAGCCTGCAAAACATATCCTAAGTGGTCAACATGTTCTTTCCCAGTAGGGCTGAACACTGCAATGTCATCATCCAAGTATGCAATGCAGAAGTCCTCCATCCCATTCAGTACTTGATTAACCATCCTTTGGAATGTTGCAGGTACATTCTTTAGTCCAAACGGCACTACCTTAAACTGGTAAAGGCCTGCTGGGGTTGAGAATGCAGTTTTCTCCTTGGCATGGTCTGTCAGTGCTATTTGCCAACACCCTGAAGTGAGATCAAATGTACTGAGGTACTGGCTGTACCAAGTCTGTCCACCAGTTCATCTGTCCTTGGTAAAGAATGGGCATCAGTCTTTGTGACTGCATTAAGAGCTCTGTAGTCCACACAGAATCGCAACTCCTTCGATCATGCCTTTGGCACTAGTACAACTGGACTAGACAATGGACTTGTAGATGGCTCTATTACCCCGAGATTAAGCATCTTGTTGACTTCTTCCTTTATGTGGGTTCTGACATATCTGATAACCTGTAACCTCTTCTTTTGACAGGTAAACAGTCACAAGTGAGAATATCAAGCTGGACCCAAGGGGTCAAGCCTGGTGATAGTGAACGCAGGGAGGCAACTGATTTAACAAAAACTTGCACTCCTCCTGTTGTTCCAGTGTCAGATGAGAAGTGAGATTGACTCCTTCTATATTCTCATCTAAAGGCTGTCCTCTGAGTAGGTCAGGTAGAGGTTCACTCTCCTCCTCCTCTTGAGCTGAAGCTAGAAGCAAAGCTCCTACTGCTGGACTTGAGACAAAGCTTTTAGACTGTTGTTGTGAAAGACTTGGGAGACTCCTTAGGTTGCCTAAGTCCACCAGATAGATGACCTCTCCAAGTTTGCCCACAACCTTGAAGGGTCCTATCCATTTGTCCTGTAAGGCCCTCTGCCTTGTAGATACCATAACTAGAACCTGCTGATCTTGAGTAAACTCAACCATGTTGGCCTTCTGGTCATGCCAATGCTTCACCAGTGCCTGACCTGCTTTCAAGTTATATGCCGCTTCTGCCATGATGTGTGACATTCTCCTCCAGAGACCTATCACATAGTCAGTGACTCTCACTGGTTTGGGGGAAGGAGCACTCGTCAACCACTCCTTAATTAGGGCAAAGGACCTCTAACTGGATGGCCATAGAAAAGCTCAAAGGGACTAAATCCAACTTCCTCTTGAAGGACATCTCTATAAGTGAATAGAAGGCATGCAGTAGAAGATCCCACTTTCTTCTAAGGGTTCTTCTAAAGCACCTATCAGACTCTTCATTGTACGGTTAAACCTCTCTACCAATCCAATTGTCTGTGGATGGTAGGCAGTTGAGAACTGGTAAGTCACTCCATCGTTCTTCGACATGGCCTGCATGTAGTGGGACTTACAATTGGATACCCTGTAAGAGATGACTTCCTTAGGAAAACCTAGCCTGGTAAAAATTCCAAGTAGGGCCTTAGCAACAGCCTAAGCTGTACAAGTCCTTATAGGTATTACCCCAACTTATGCCAGTAGAAATACAGAGACAGCCTCTCCTTGGTTTTCTTGAAGCTGAATTGACCAGCCAAAGGAATATCATGGGCTAACTGTGGGAACTGTTGTCTGATTTCCAGGGGCACTACAAGATTTCCATAGTTCTCTGGAATAGACTCAGTAGGTTCACTGTAGAAGAGGCTATCCTCCCAGTATAACCTATGCTTCCCTGGCCCTTGCCCTTCCAGTTGGGAAGCTGCCTGTTGGCGCAGACCTTCAAGAGTAGGACACTCTTTTGATGTCTGCTGAAGTCTGACCTGCAGGGTCCACATTCTGCCTGTAAAGACTGCAGCTCAGATGGTCTGCAGGATCCAGATCTCCAACAGAAGCAAGGTCCTCTTCCAGCTCTGATTCCTCAGCAGCTGATTCAACCACACAAGGTTGTTCCACACACTCAGCCTCAGCTGGTGGAGGAGTCACGGTGTGACTTTGGACAGTCCTCTCGGGGATGTTCTTGTTGGTAGCACAGGAGTGCTCGCTGGTTTCTACCTAGAGGTTTAGATTCCCCCTTTTCCTCTTTCTTTTTTGAAATTTCAGTCAGTATGTCCTGTGGATTTGGAGTAATATTTTCTTATATAATCTCCTCTTGAGAGCCTTTTAAGGTACTCTCCCTGGCCTTCCTGGTCTGCTCTTGTTTCCTTTTGCTGGGAGGCATGGGGTGCTTGATACAACTCCAAGACTTTTTAAGTCTTCCCCAACAGGACTCTCCCAGGTACTTCACTCTGCCACACTTACAGGTATCTTGACAGTCATGTCATTGCACTGGATGAGAGCTGGTACACTGTGGAAACATTGAAGAGGGCCTCCAGCATGCTTAGTTGGGTATTTTAGGTGCCTTAGCAACATCCTCAACCTTGAAAAATGATTTATCAACTACAGTTATGCTGGCTCCAGTGTCTCTGATGGCAGGGGTCTCCTGACCATTCACAATAACACTGTCTTTGTAATACTCTTTAGTATTGTCTGGAATAGAATTATAGACATCTAAGTTCTGTTGTTCCCACAGACACAGGGATACTAAAGAAACACTGGCTGAGACTTTCAAAGGTTCATCAGCCGGGAAGTGAGAGTTTCCACTTGCCATTGGTACTTCATCCACTGAGGAGAAGGCTAAGGAGACACTGTAGATCCCTGAAGGTTTACCCTTACATCTGGGATCCCCTTTCATATGGTCAGTTTACCCACAAGCATAACATATTCCAAATGTCTTCATGAATGGCGGTTTGTTCTGACCTCCTTCTGGTTTGGCACCAGGAGGTAGACTTGCCTGATTCGGTTTCCCTTGTGGCTTACCTTTGTTATGTTTGGGGCCCTCTTTTGGAGTGGAAGTATTAGAATACTCTTTGTTGTCTTTTGTGTGCTGTGTTCCTTCCTCCTTCTTCTGAGTTACCCCAGAATCCTCATGAGTAGCCCTGTTGGCAACCCACAAGTCAGCAGCCCTTGCTAACTTCTTTGGATCAATTTCCTTAGAGTCAGCCAAGTGCTGTCTCAGCTCAGGAGAGCAGGCATCATACATAGACTCCAACATAAACAGATGTCTCATACCTTCATAAGTGTTAACTCTGTAACCCTTAACCCATCCATCTAAGTGTTTCAAACATTCAGTCAAGGGCTTCCTCGGTGACTAAATGTTTGAAACATCATGCTTTTTGAGGATCCTAAACATCTTAAAATATTGAGAAGGGGTCTTCCCAAATCTAGCTTTTAAAGCTAGCTTCGAAGTTTCATACGCCTTTCTGTCTATATCCCCCAACTCCATTACCACATCAGTTGCAACAGGGGATAGCCTATAAAAATCCAAGGAATCAGATGATTCCCTGTAATGTCTTGAATTTCATGGCTATATTCAAAAGTAGCCAACCAATCCAAAATATGAAGCTTACCCTCATACATACTTACTGCATCTTTGGGCATGCAAGCTCTCTTAGAACTGGAAGAACTAGAAGACACTCTGAGAGAACCAGTTTCAAGAGACAACTTTTTCAGTTCAAGTGTATGATTCAACTCCATTTCTCTGAGTCTAAGTTCTTGATGTTTGCTTTCAGTTTTAGCTTGGATTCTTTTGAAAATTTAACTTCAAGTCTCATTTCTTTCTAAAGAGACACATTCAGGCCTTAGTGTTGGACCTGATGGGGTCCCTGTGGTCAAAGGTCGAGGCCTAATGAGCAGGTAAAGGTAAAACAGGCCTACATCCTGAGACTCTTCTGCCTCATCTAACCTCATCCACAATATTAGAGCTGGGCTCTGACATATTATAATCCTCATCAACATTTTCCACATTTGCTGTAGGTGTGGGGTTTCAGACCCACTCCTCAGACTTTGGTATTTAACAACTTTTCTATCAATTCAACTGTGTTGCCGTTTACAGTGTGATTCCTAGCTGTGCACATATCTCTCAATTGATGAACTGTTAAAGTCACTGGGGTCTCCTGTCTGTAGCTTTCCATATTAGTCATGATAAAACAATTGCTTTTCTAGTGTTGCTTAGCCTTGTGAGGGTTATTTGAACAAAGGTAAGAACAGTACTCTAAATGTAACAAGTATACTTTATCCTCACCGCTGTACACCAGTGTTAGGCAGAATCACATGCAGTACCCTTTGGGAACACTACATGCAATTAGGACTACAAGTGGTAGCACAATTTCACCTTTGGTACAAGCCTGTACTACACAGTAAAGTGGTAGTGATGGCTGAGCAGCCAGACTTATCTCAAGAGTTTAAGTGAGCAGTAGAACAAGTTACACAAAGGACCAACAAATGCAGTGATTCAAATATACACTTACTCAAGGTTTCTTGGTAAAAGAATATACATTTATTTACACAGTTCATTTGAAAACATTACACTAGCAAGAGCAGCTCAATATCACACACTAATAGACCACAAATACACAACCGATAAGTAAATTAACAAGTTTGGCTCTATTAAAGTGGGAGAAAAATGGCACTTCATATACTTTTAAAAGGGGTGAAAAGACAAGGTTATAAGAATCAACAGCACAAATGCATCTCATAGGCCAGGGCCAAAATCAATGGTTCAGAGTCTTTGTATTTGATAATACAGTTCTGGTAAAAACAATTCTTTTCCACAGAGTTTAGAATATTTTTTTTTAACCTGGCGAAAAGCTTGATGAATGTTTAGGGAAGGACAAGCCTTCAAAGTTGAGGAAAGTTCCACAGACTTTCACAATAGCAGAAAAGATTTTCAGAATGCGTTTGCACAATACATTTTTAGTGAAGAAGAGCTGTAGCTGAGTCAGTTGTTCCTGGCAGTTTGAGCAGATCTCGCTGTTCCTGAGTTTCAGTCGTGGGGACAAGAAGGAGGACGTTGGGAGGTTCCTGCACTGCCCAGGGTGGAGGCCAAAACGCTTAGCAAGACGTCAGTTTAAGGTTTTAGTGCCTTAAAGTCCACAAGCTAGTTTCCTTCCCCTGGCTATCTGGTTTTAAAAAGCACTCTGATGAAATTTCGACCAGATGATGAGAGTGTCCAGGTGGCTTACGAGTTGGTTGTTCCACCAAACTCAAGGGAAGAAGTTAACCTTGAAGGGCTTCTCTGTCGATTGGAGTTTCAGGCAATTCGGACCTGCAGCAGGGCTTCACCAGTGTTAGGGAGAATTCTCAATAAATTGCTGATTCCCCTTACCTAATGAGTCCCTCCGCAGCTTTGCTGGATTTCTGGGGTTTATTTTTTTCACCTGGTAATAGTGTGAGCCTTTTTCCCACTCTTACATGTATTTTGCTGTGTGTGTTTTTACTGTTTGTGTGATCTTGGGCACTGTAGCCTCACCTACTCTAAGTGCACCACTTTTTGTGTGTGTTACACAGCACCTTCAGTGCAGTGACACAGGGTTGTCTTTAAGACTCCCCTCTGACTCCATTTTTCTGGGGCTGACTACTGTCCCCAGAAACAGGTAAAGTTGCCATTAACTTTATATAGTCACTTCAAATTGCAGACCCAGTACACCCCATCTTCCATGGAGTACTGGAAAGGGTTAACTCTTATTCCTTTTTGTCTATACCTCTTGGTGCCTTGTTTCGCTCCCTTAACTTTAAGACTTGGCTGGTGGCAGTGGTATCTACTCAAACTTTTCTACCGCGATTATATTACATAAACGTGGTATTGTTTAAGGCTATTATAGTAGCCTCGAACATAAACACGCTTGACCAATTACATTTTATTTTGGTTCCAGCTGGGTTTATTCGCCATTTCTTTTGGTTAAAGTCTTTCTCATGTTTTACTCTACGCGCCAAACCAGGGATGATTCCTTTGTTTGCTGTCTTTTCGCGGGCTTCTGCACAGAAGCCCTCCTTAAAGCGCCTGATAGTCTAGAGGGGCAGGATGTGAGGGAGGGATCTTCAGACCCCTGCCATGGGTTATCTTGGCAACCCGAGTCGCACTCTTGTCTGATTGGCTAAGGGAACTGGCCTTGCCAGGCCAGCCAACCTGCTGTGTGATTGGCAGCCAGGCTGTATGAATGGGAGAAAACTGCATGAAAAGCAGGTCTCTGGGTCTGAAAGAGCAGAGTCGCTACTGGTACAAAAGAACCAATGGGGAACTGGAAGAAGAGGACCCCTACCACAACTGAACCGCCCGGTGAAGCCCTGCAGCAGGTGCCGAATCTCCAAATCCGACGACAGAGAAGATCCTCCAGGAAACATCTTCCCTTGAGCTGCTGGGACCAACCAGTTCACGCAAACTGCAAGCCAGGACCCCACCTCTGGTCGAATTTGCTGTACAGAGCTACAGTGGGCCTGATAGCCAGGAAGGTCGACCCTGCTTGGGTTTAAGGAGCGCACCTTTTATTTGTTGTTTATCGCTGCTGCTGGTTTCTTCCCTGGACAGTGCAGGACCCTCCAGTCTTCCTACTTCTGATCAGTCCAACAGTCGCTTCAGGAACCGTGAGCCTGCAGGAACTACCAGGAACCTCTTCCTCAGCTACAGCTCCCTCTCCGTTTTAAGGTACTGTGCAAATCCGGTGTGCGTTTCGCTCAGCCACGGAGAAAGTGTTTGAAATCTTTCTCCAATCTGCGGGCTTGTCCTTCTTTTCTCTTTTACCTAACTTTTCTACCGACCAACCTCGTCCAGAATCTGTACCACAAACTTTACTGCGATTTGCATTCAACCTATTATCTTGAGTGAAAGACTTTTGAACCATTGACTTTGGCCCTAAGCCTTTTCTTTCTCATTTTACCCTTGTAGTCTCTCTTGTTCAGTTGCCTGCTTACTTACCTGGTGGTTTGCCTAATTTATAATAACTTTGTCTTTCCCTCCCTTTTAAATAGCTAGAGTGCCATTTTGCTCCCACTTCATTTTGTGAGCCTAATTTGCTCAAAACTTAAGGAATGCTGTATTTTTCATTGTGAAATGTTATACAACTGTTGAGTAAATAATTGTTTTATTTAATAGTGTGATACACTTTAGAATATAAACTTTACACATATGATAGTAGAGAATAAAATACAGATATGTAACATCAATAAAATAAGATCAAACAATATTGAACAAACCAAAACAAACAAGCCAAAGTCAAACGGGACAAGGGGAGACATATATTTCTAGTTCAAGACAAGCTGTTCTTATGGTCAAATTATCAATGATGGATCTAGTCAATTTGTCATCATATAGTCATATTACTTAGAATTTGCACTAATCAGTGTCTCCCCTTTACTGGTCTAAACAACTGTATATACTTTCAGCTAGTTACATTAGATTAAAAGTCAAAAGTTCATAGACCTGATAAAAGGGAGCAGTCTTTTTAGGTCTTGTGATATATACTTTAGGTCTGCCTAGTCCTATTCACATTAGCGTAATTTAACTGTTATAGGACTAAATGCTTATCGCCAAAGATTTCTCGATATTCAGCCATATGCTGTACATCGCTGTTTGAGTTTTTATAGATGTTGAATTTAGGCTATGATGCCAAAACCATGGCTCTTCTATGTGGACAGGATTATGGACCACTTTCCCATAACATTGTTCGTATATTTTGAGCATTGTAGGACAATATAAATATATATTTTTTACTTAGAAACCTTGAGTCAGTGTTTGCCTGAACCATAGCAATTGCTGCCCCTTATGTAAACACTTGTACTGCTCACATACTCTTGAGATAAGTCTGGCTGCTCCTCTACTGCTACCACTATAACTGTGTGGTACAGGCTTGTACCAAAGGTGAAATTCTACTATCACTTGTAGTCTTAATTGTGTGCAGTGTTCCCAAAGGGCACTGCATGTAATTCTGCCTAACACACGTTCATCCTGGAGTTGCAGCAGTCCTCTTCCTTCAGCTCGTCTTTGGTCCTTTCGTTCCAGTGGTCAACTCTGCTTTCCAAGTCCCAGGGACCTGCTTTTAAATATGTTTCCCCCATTCATTCCACCCTGGCTGTCACTCACACAGCAGGGTGGCTGTCCTTGCCGGACAGCCAGCCGGCCAATCATGCCAGAGTGCATTCAGGTCTCCTAGGAGACTAAGCACAGGGATTACCGGACACCTCACTCACATCCTGTCCACCCCAGACACTCAGGAGCCAGAGCAGGGCTTCAGCACTGCAGCCCACCAAAGGCCAACAAACAAAGGGACCAAACCTGGTTTGGCGCACAGAGACAAAGACAAGAAGGACCTTTCCTAAAAGAAATGGCGAAAAAAGATAACCAGAGTCTGTTTTTACTGATAGGTCTTGGGCGCCATATTTAAAAACATGGCTGACCTGATTTTTAACTACCATTGGTAGCGTTCAGGAAAAATCATGGTGGTTGATCTAAACCACTGCCATCAGCCATTTAAAGTAGGAAAAGGTCACAGTTGACTGTTACACAAGTGTTTTGACTCAGGGGAAGCTAGGCAATTCCTCCAGCACTCTATAGGAAGATAGTGTGTGCTGGGTTAGTAAATTTAAAAAGACTAGTAAAGCCAATTTAACTTTACATGCTCTAGGAGACGGTAGTCAGTCCCAGAGAAAGTATTTAACCCTTGAGGAGTCTGAAAGACACCCTTGTGCCACTGCACTGAAGTTGCTGTGCGACACACAGAAAAGATGATGCCTATAGAGTTGTTTTGAAACTCCATAACCAAAGAATACAAAAGTAAAACACACACAAAATACATGGAAGAGTGGGAAAAAAGGCTCACATTCTTCCCAGGTAAACAAATCAAATCATAGAAATCCAGCAAAGTTGCTAGGGGTCTCAAAAGGTGAGGGAAATTAGCACTTTTTGAGAATTCTCCCAACGGTCCAAAACATGTGGATCATTTCGCCTTTCTCATCCCCACACCTCAGGCATTTAAGGAAAAGGTGCAGTGTCATGTAGGCTCCGTGTCGCATGTACAATTGTGTCTGCTGAAACTGACATTTCTGGAGAACTCCTTGGGGTACATCAACGCTCAAACCCATTCAGGGTCTGTAAATTCCCTTCCTATATCTGACTCCCATTTACAGTTCCCTTTGAGGTCCTACATTAATGCCACATCCAGCATTCCTTGATATATTCTGGACAGGCCCTGTCCTTCCTCGGAAACCACGTATAATAATCCCAATAATGTGTCCTCCTCTGGGGGGGACAGGCAATCACACCATCTATGCCCTAACTCGTGTATCAATCTGGAGCATACTAGAAATTGTTCGCTACTCGCTACATATTCCTCTACTATCTATTGAAACTGTTGTATTCCTCTTGATGAGTACAGATCGCTCAATGCAGCAGTGCTAAATATCCTATATTTATACCATATATTGCACTCATTGGGACATGGGGGAGTGAGGCTCCTTCATCTTTAATAATCTCTTAGCTCTGATCCACATTCTTCACCCCAACTGGAAGAGGTAAGGGGGGTCTCTGATTCTCACTTCTTTCAGCCTTAACACTTCCTTTAGCAAGTATGGAGGTGTCCATGTGCTCAAGAGTGCATGGTCCACTGCCTCTACATCCGCTAGCCTTTCCACGATATGTTGTAAACTGTGCAGCCAAGAAATATAATTCAAAGTGTGGGAGTCCCATCCCCCCACCCTTTTTCTTATTCCCTATGTAAAGTATCTAGGGCCACTCGACGCCTTCCCGAGCCCCATACGAAACCTACTAGCATTTTGATTAGTTCCTGAAAGAATATTCTTAGTATGAAGTATGGGACATTCAGAAAATCATATAGCAACCGGGAAGGGCCAAGATTTTAGTAATGTGATACTACCCATCATAGGGAGGCGTAGTTTCTCCAAAACTTGATGGAATTCAGTATTTCCTTATTAGCCCTCAATGTGTTTTCTTTGTGTGTCTTTTCCATGTCATGATATATATTAATGCAACAGTATCTAAACATAGTGGTTCTCCACTGTAGTCCCAGTACAGGAAGCTGTGTTTCATACACCCCTACCCATCCTGCTAGTGGAACGATGGAAGATTTTGTCTTGCTAATTGCGTTCCCGGACATCTTTGTAAAGTTGTCCGAGATTTCCAGATAAAGCTCTAGATGGTCTTCTGGATTGCGCATGTATAGCAACATGTCATCATTTTAACCATGACTCGTATCTAAGTGCTATTGAGTAAACTAATAGGGGGTTTAGGAGATGCATCCCCCTAATTGTAACCATGATGATTTGTACTCATTTGTATTTTGCATGTTGTATTTACGCCTGGTTTGTATCTGTCAACTCTCCTTTGTTGATTCTAGTCTTCTTATGATATGTAGTCATTTTGTTGCAACTATCTTTTATGGTCTGGATAGGCTGAAATAAAGTATGATGAATACATGCACTGCACACCCTCCATGAGTCCATGGTAAAAGAAACAAGCAGAGTGAGCAGCGGGGAGTGGTCAGCACATGTTTTGCTTGGGTGCCACATGGCTGGCCGTGTTCATGAAGATATTAGTCCTGATTCTCATATTGGCCCTAAGTGGTTTCTGCACATGTCGATTGGTGTTGAGGTGCTGCCAGGGGGATGGGTACAAGGGGGAGATACATGGAGACAATGGGCCTCATTACGACCCTGGCGTTAACCATGGCGCTATTAGCGCCATGGTTGACACCAGTATTTTACCAATTCCGCCATGGTGAATGGCGGAATTACCGCCCCATTCCAAGGTTGGCGGGGTGGTCATTCCCCATTCACCATTGACCCTTCCCCATTCCCATTTTTGCCCCCATAGGGCTCAATGGGAATGGGGAAGGCAGTAATTACGGTACCGCAAATTGCGGTACCGTAATTACCTCAAAAGTCCCTTTGCGGGTTCCTTCCTTAACGGCTGGTAAAACCAGCCGTTAAGGTCGGGACCTGCAAAGGGACCTCGTAATTAGGCGGTAAGGGTTTAACGGTGCCGACACCTTTTACGGTGCTGTTAACCCCTTACCGCCAGGGCCGTAATAAGGCCCAATGTAAATAAACCTGAGTAGGCAACGTGAGAAATATTAGACTCATGAAATAAAGCACCTCCTATACAGTCAAGACTTAGGCATATTAGGCATCACTGAAGCATGGTTGCATGGGGCATCTGGCCCAGCCATCATTCTAGCCTTGCCTCCAGGCTACACCATCCTCAGAGAGGACAGGCCATGTAAAATAGGAAGGGGGTTGCACTAATCTCCGAAGATGCATTATCCATCAGGCCCATTCCTCACCTCAGGGAGGGCAATGCAAACATCTATCTGTCAAACTATTGCTGTCGCCCAACAACACCATCAATATCCATGTTCTATACCGGCTCCCTGCAGGCTTTCAGGGACACCTCATCCACCTACTCAGCGATAATATTAAATAAGCTACTAAAACTATTCTCCTAGGTTACCTGAACCTAGGCTACAAGGATCGTAATGATAAATCCGCCACCACAATTGACAAAGATCTCTTAGACCTAGGATTCACCCAAAAAGTTCTCTGCCCGACCCTCTCCAAAGGCTGCACCCTTGACTGGGTTGTTGATCACATTTGTGCCTCCTCCATCACGTCTAATGTTGCTTATCCGTGGACAGACCACAATTGCATTCAATTTACCATTCCTACTGTCTCCTGTACCAAAACTTCCACACACGCCCCTGCTTCGCAAGTAAGAAGTTCAAAAAAGCTCACTGCGGACAACCTCCGTCCTGCAGGACCCCAACATTCTAGCAGATATTTTTAAGAGCACCCTCACCAATGCAGTCAACTCTATAGCTCCACTCGAACACAAGGAGAAAAAAGTCCTTTCACAGAAACTCTTGGTTCACTGAAGAGCTCCAAACTCTGCGCTCGAACAAACGTCTGGCTCTCAAAAACTGGCAGATCAACCCCAGTGACGCATCCACAGAAACTTTCAAATCGACTGCATTGAAGTATAAAGAGGCCATCATCACTGCCAAATCTAATTCATTCAATCTGTGAATATCTAATGCCAACTCCCAAACTAAAGAACTATTCAATATCTTCAATGAACTCACTGCACCTCCCACCAGCACTGATGAAATCATCAAAGATGAAGCCTGGTGTGCAACCATACAAGCCGCAATATTGAACAAAATAGGCCTCCTCCAAAAGTAAATTCAGGATCACTATGAAGCTCTAATGAGTCAGAACAAACCCCTTAAACCCCCACGAACACAACGTATTCCTCTCCCTAAATTCTCTTTTAAGGACATCTCAGAATCTGAAGTTATAGACCTCCTCAAACACCTTAAAACATTGCTATGCAAAGGCGACATTTGCCCACCTAAGATTACCAAGGATTGTGCCAAGGCTTTTGCCCCTCTTGTGACATCCTTTATCAACGCCTCATTTAAATCAAGCATTGTTCCTGACAGCCTCAAAGAGGCGTGGGTGCGCCCCCTCTTGAAAAAGCCTACGCTAGATCCTGCACCGCCTAACAACTACCAGCCTATAACCAACGGCCCCTTTCTTCTCAAAATTCTGGACAAGGCGGCTCACAGCCAGATCCAACTGTACCTGGAAACAAATTCCATCCTAGGAAAAAGACAGTCCGGGTTCCGTAAAGGGCATGGCACGGAAACAGCATTATTAGACTTAAAAAACAAAATCACTCATTTCTTAGACAAAGGCAAACGTGCGCTCCTCCTCCTCGTCCAAGACCTCTCAGCGGCCTTTGATATTGTAGATCACAAGATGCTTACCGCCCACCTTACCAAGCAGCACAATTCTCCAAACCAGCAGCCTCCTGGATCACCTCTTTCCAGGAAGTTAGACAATTAAAGTTTTCTCTAACATAGCAAATGCAGGCCCTACTACCATTCGTTGTGGAGTCCCACATGGCTCATGTACAGGCATTCTGCACCTCACAGCCTGTATGTGCCGTCCTGGCTGGTAGTGGATGGAGAACTAGTCAGGCATTCTGCTTCACAGCCTGTATGTGCTGTCCTGGCTGGTAGAGGATGTAGAGCTAGTCAGGCATTACGCTTCACAGCCTGTATGTGATGTCCTGGCTGAAAGAGGATGGAGACCTAGTCAGGTATTCTGCTTCACAGCCTGTATGTGCTGGCCTGGCTGGTAGAGGATGGAGACCTAGTCAAGCATTCTGCTTCACAGCCGGTATGTGCAGTTCTGGCTGGTAGAGGACGGAGACCCTATCAGGCATTCTGCTTCACAGCCTGTATGTGCTGTCCTGGCTGGTAGATGATGGAGACCCAGTCAGGCATTCTGCTTCGCAGCCTGTATGTGCTGTCCTGGCTGGTGGAGGATGGAGACCTAGTCAGGTATTTTGCTTCACAGCCTGTATGTGCTGTCCTGGTTGGTAGAGGATGGAGACCCTATCAGGCATTCTGCTTCACAGCCTGTATGTGCTGTCCTGGCTAGTAGAGGATGGAGACCTAGTCAGGTATTCTGCTTCACAGCCTGTATGTGCTGTCCTAGCTGGTGGAGGACGGAGAGACCTAGTCAGGCATTCTGTTTCACAGCCTGTATGTGCTGACCTGGCTGGTGGAGGAGGGAGACCTAGTAAGGCATTCTGCTTCGCAGCCTGTATGTGCTGTCCTGGCCGGTGGAGAATGGAGACCTAGTCAGGTATTCTGCTTCACAGCCTGTATGTGCTGTCCTGGCTGGTGGAGAAGGGAGACCTAGTAAGGGATTTTGCTTTGCAGCCTGTATGTGCTGTCCTGGCTGGTGGAGGATGGAGACCTAGTCAGGTATTCTGCTTCACAGCCTGTAAGTGCTGACCTGGCTAGTAGAGGACGGAGACCTAGTCAGGCATTCTGCTTCGCAGCCTGTATGTGCTGTCCTGGCTGTGGAGGAATGAGACCTAGTCAAGCATTCTGCTTCACAGCCTGCATGTGCTGACCTGGCTAGTAGAGGACAGAGACCTAGTCAGGCATTCTGCTTCACAGACTGTATGTGCTGTCCTGGCTGCTGGAGGATGGAGACCTAGTCAGGCATTCTGCTTCACAGCCTATATGTGCTGACCTGGCTAGTAGAGGACAGAGAACTAGTCAGGCATTCTGCTTCTCAGCCTGTATGTGCTGCCCTGGCTGGTAGAGGAGGGAGACCTAGTCATGCATTCTGCTTCACAGCCTGTATGTGCTGTCCTGGCTGATAGTGGATGGAGACGCAGTCAGGCATTCTGCTTCACAGCCTGAATGTGCTGTCCTTGCTGGTAGAGGACGATACCTAGTCAGGCATTCTGATTCACAGCCTGTATGTGCTGTCCTGGCTGGGAGAGGACGGAGACCTAGTCAGGCATTCTGCTTCGCAGCCTGTATGTGCTGTCCTTGCTGGTAGAGGATGAAGGCCTAGTCATGCATTCTGCTTCTCGGCATGTATGCGCTGCCCTGGCTGGTAGAGGAGGGAGACCTAGTCAGGCATTCTGCTTCACAGCCTGTATGTGCTGTCCTGGCTGGTGGAGGATGGAGACCTAGTCAGGCATTCTGCTTCACAGCTTGTATGTGCTGTCCTGGCTGGTGGAGGATGGAGACCTAGTCAGACATTCTGCTTCACAGCCTGTATGTGCTGTCCTGGCTGGTAGAGGAGGGAGACCTAGTCAGGCATTCTGCTTCAGAGCCTGTTTATGCTGTCCTGGATGGTGGAGGAGGGAGACCTAGTCAGGTATTCTGCTTCACAGCCGGTATGTGCTGTCCTGGCTGGTAGAGGACAGAGACTCTATTGGGCATTCTGCTTCACAGCCTGTATGTGCTGTCCTGGCTGGTAGAGGATGGATAGCTAGTCAGGCATTCTGCTTCACAGCCTGTATGTGCTGCCCTGGCTGGTAGAGGATGGAGAATTAGTCAGGCATTCTGCTTCACAGCCTGTATGTGCTGAACAGGGTGGTGGAGGATGGAGACCTAGTCAGGCATTCTGCTTCACAGCCTGTATGTGCTGTCCTGGCTGGTAGAGGAGGGAGACCCAGTCAGGCATTCTGCTTCACAGCCTGTATGTAATGTCCTGGCTGGAAGAGGACTGAGACCTAGTCAGGCATTCTGCTTCACAGCCTGTATGTGCTGTCCTGGCTGGTAGAGGATAGAGACCTAGCCAGGCATTCTGCTTCACAGCCTGCATGTGCTGTCCTGGCTGGTAGAGGACGGAGACCCAGTCAGGCATTCTGCTTCACAGCCTGTATGTGCTGTCCTGGCTGGTAGATGATGGAGACCCAGTCAGACATTCTGCTTCACAGCCTGTATGTGCTGTCATGGCTGCTGGAGGATGGAGACCTAGCAGGCATTCTGCTTCACAGCCTGTATGTGCTTGCTGCTTATAGAGTGTGAGGGGTTGGTGTGGTGGAGACCTAGATCAAGCTTTGCTTCTCAGCCTGTATCTGCTGTCTTGGTCCTGGTAAGCAGGACAGATGACCCATTCAGACATTCTGCCTTCTCAGCTGTATGTGATGTCATGGCTGGTGGAGGAAGGAGACCTAGTCAGGCACATTCTTTTTTTTGTTTACATCTAGTTTTTCTTGCCGCTTAGCAAGCGGATCACCAGGACTCTTCTTCTCTCGACGAGAAGGGGTCAAGGAGGGGTTTCAGGTAAGCTTTTCTTAGAGGGGCGGTTTCTGGGCACCTCATCAGCAGGTGTCGACCGATTCAGATTCGGTCGGAACCTTGCAGAGTCAACAGCTGCCTAAGTAGGTTTAGCTTAGCCCTTAGAAAAGTTTGTCTCAGACGTTTGTCTGGGAAGTTTCTGAATACTTGTTGATTTGGTTGAGTTTTTTGCTTTGGTTCGGAAGATGGGACAGGAGTTTGTTTGAGGCGGCCTTGTCTTGAGTTTCTATCCAGTCTAGTTCTTGTAACTTTTTCTTGAATCTTAATGGATTTTGGCAGAGATCCTCTTCAATGCACCCCAATTGCTCCAATTGAGTTTTTTTCTTAGCGGCCCAAGTTGAAAGCATTTTGCAGCCATCGGCGGCAATCTTTTCATTTATCAGTTTGTATTGCGGTGGTGTTTCGGTAATAATCACTTTTCTGTATAAGGACATTGCATTCCAGTCTACTACTGCTTTTAGCGAGAGCAGCCCCAGTTCTCTCCTTATTGCCGGCAGTGATGTTGACTTTGGGAGGCGGAGCACTTCTCGCCAGAAGTGGCCTTCAAGTTTGTCCCACAGACTTTGTGGAATTGTCGGGCTGGCTTCCCCTCCATAGGTTAGGGACGGAATCACTTTAGCCTTGTAATATTTTTTCACTGGCAGCAGCGAGAAGCGTCCGTATTTTCTGTCCAACGCCTTAGCCTGGGAAGGGAGTTTCCTCGTTTTTTTCCATATGTTGGTCTGCATACTCAGCTCGTTGCCAGAGCTGTCTATCATAACTCCGAGGTACTTAAGTTCTTTCACTTGTTCGATTTTAACAGTGTCGATTGTCCAATAGCTCGAGTTTCTTTTTGTTGATGTCGTTTTTTCAAAGACCAAGATTTTAGTTTCTTCTTTGTTGATCTCAAGGTTGTTTCTTGCTATGTAGATTGCCAAGTTATTAAGTTGGAGTTGGAGCCCAATTGGTGTCTTTTCTATCAAGATGATGTCATCTGCATATAGGAGTCTGGGGACTCGGCCCCCTCCTATTTTGGGTGGAAATGTTCTCAAATCTTTGCAGGTATCTTGATAGTCTCCCGGGAACGCTGTGAATAGCGCAGGCGCCAAGGGGCAACCTTGCTTGACTCCTCTTTCTATAGGTATCTCTTCAGCGAGGGTCCCTTTCCGGTTTAACTTTACTCTTATCGAACTTTCGGTATGAAGAAAAATGATGGGGTCTAGTATCTGGTGGGGACAGTTCCATGCGTCAAGTTTGGACCATAAAAGATTGCGTTCAATCTTATCGAAAGCCTGGGTGAGGTCGACGAAGGCCATGAAGGTCTTTTTTTTGTTGGGCTCTTACCTTGCTTTTTATTATGCTTAGAAGCATTATGTTTACTGTTGTCCCTATGTTCTTGGAAAAAACCCTCTTGAAAGGGGTCGTTGCAGGGGGAGTGTGTAGCCCAGCGTTGGAAGCTTTTTAGAAGAAACAAGCCGTAGATTTTCCCTATCGTGTCCAGCAGGGCGATTGGACGATAGTTGGTCGGGTCTGATCTGTCGCCTTTTTTGAAGATGGAGACGACTGTCGCCGAGGTCCAGGAACTGGGTTTTTTCTTACATAGGCTTATTTCTTTAAAGACAATGCTGATAAAGGCTGCCCATGTTTCTTGCTGGTTTCTCAAATCGATGTTTGTTATGCCGTCCGGGCCTGAGGCTCTGGATGTTTTTAACTTTTGGATCGTTCTTACTATGTCAATTTTGTCGGAAAAGTCCTCCCAGGGCGGTCCCTCTGAGTGGTTGCGTACTTTCGAGTTTGGAGACGGCTTCTGGAAGAGGGTGTTGAAATGGTTGATCCAGTTTTCCTCGCTCACCGCATTGGTTGTTGAGGGGTGTGTGTTTTTGTCGATCCCTTTTACGAGGTCGCAGAATTCTCTTGAGTTTTTGCCATTGACCTTCCTTAACATTACCTATGAATCATGTTGATACAGGGTTGCTCGATAGAATTTGATCCAGCTTGCGTAGTTCTTTGCTTCCTCTTTGTATTGTTTCTTGGTATTTGCAGAATTTGATTTGATGGCTTGGCGTTTCAGATTTCAGAGAGCGCGACATTTCTCTACCAAGAGTTTATTGTATTGGTGTGATGTTTTGTTTGGCTCTATTCAGTTTTTCCCTGGGCCCGTTTGGTAAGCAATCAATAGGGGTTGGTAATCAATTTCAGTTTCATTGGTGTTTTCGGAGGCTCTGAGTTTGTTCTTGTATGCCTGAGACAATTCCAGAATTCTTTCTTTTGTAAGACGAAGCCGGTTCCCTTGATTCGTGACTTCTACTGATTCGTTCATCGTCGGGTTAGGAGGTCTTTGGGAGGACCACATAAATTCCAGGATATTATGGTCACTGGCTTTGGTTCTTATGTCAAAAGATAGTGCTAGGTTTAGCATTGCCTCAGAAGCAAAAATGTAATCGATTGTCGCTTTTTGGTTGTTTCTTTCCCAAGTTGGTATTTGGGATGGTTTTGAAGAGATTTGGTCTAGGTTGTAGATGTGTCTTGAATCCATCAATTTTATCCATTTTTGGCCCCTGGAGTCCCCCCGCCACTTTCCGTTCTTTATTGGGGCGGGTAGGTTTGTGGTAGAGCAAGACGCATTTAGGTCTCCGCGTAAAACGATCAGTGTAATTTCTGAGTTGGCTTGGATGTCATCTATTTCGGTTTCCACTGTCCTTAGGAGGCTGTCATCCGTAGTGGCTTTGGGATTCCAGTAGACCGTTATTATGGCCATGGAAGATTCCCGAGGCTTTTTGGTGAGAGGGTCCTTTCTGGTCCACTTAACCTGCACGGACAGGTGGCTTTGGGAGGAGGATCTCTTTTTTTTCTATTTCCAGGCCTCCTCCCAATCGTACTGAAATTAGTAGACCAGCTGAAGGTCGACCAACCAGGCCTCTTTTGGCTGGGGCAAATTCTATTGCGTAGCCGTCCATTGATGGCACGGATGTCAACCAGGTCTCTTGGAATGCTAGGATATCTTGGTCTCCCAGGTTGGTCTCTCCATTGACATCAGATGTTTAAAACCCCTTGTGTTCCACGAACCCATTTTGAGTGAGGCTGGAGATGATTTCAAACTTTCTTGGTTGGTCGGGGGTTCTTGTTTGTTTTGCCTCACTGCTGGTTGCTATTTGTAGACCACTGTGGTTGCTGGTTTTGTAGCCAGGCCCATGGTTGTTTTATTGGGGCAAAGGAAAGAGTGTTTCCTTTGGCCACTGTGTTTTGTGCTGGTTCGCTGGTCATTCCGGTTTTCTTTGTAGGTGTGGTTGACTTTTCTTGAGGTTGCTTTTTGCTGTCTGGGCGTGTAGGTTTCCCTGATTTGTTCTTTTGGGTAGGGTTCGGTGAGCTTAGGTTGCTGTTTTCGGCGGTAGGAGCTGCCAGCGATCAAATCTGTCCTGTGGTAGAGTGCCGCTTTTGTCGTATGGTGTGTCGTTTGGCCACTTATCGTTTTGTTGCCAAGCCTTTGGTAAACGATGAAGTTTTATCCAGGTATTCTGTTAGGAGGTACCCTTTTTTGAGTAGGGTTTCAATGTCTTCTTTGGTCAGAGTTGTTCTGGAAGATTTGTTATGTGTATATACGCCTTTGCCTTCCTGGCTTTGTGGTAGGGTTCAACTAGTGTGATGTTATCCGGAGTTAGGTGTTTAAGGTCGGTGGTGTTGCTCAGAATCTTCATGATTATCCCTCGGTTTAAAGTTGAGGCTTCTGAGTTTTGATCTGTTTGTTCTAATTTAATAATTTTGCTTCTTGGTGATGTCTCGGGTTGACCTCTGGTGGTTCGGGGTTTGTTGTGCTCAATTTCTATTGCTTTGCCCGTTTGTCTAGAACAGTAAGGAATCTTCTGGTCAGTGCTTGTACGTTTCGTGGGCCTTTTTTGTACCAATGTAGGGTGCCAGTCCGTCCCTTCTTTTTCCCTTCGATGTCTTTGAGTGCCGTGTTCTAATTGTTTTGATGTTAGTGGCCCTTTTGGGAATCTTGCTTTTGTCCACGGGTTTGGGATCGATGTTGTCAAGCTAGTCCTTCTTCGTTTTTTTGATGGTGGTATCTTTTCTGGGGTTCTCAGGTTTGCTGCTTCTCTTTTCCGTTCGTCAGTGTTTACCTCTGATTCGGGGGAGAGGTGTTGTGTAATGTTCATTTGTCCGCCAGGAAATCCTCGGCTGTTCTAGGTGTCTTTTGCCTTGAGTGGTGTGAATTTGCTATCTGTTGTTGAAATGTTGTTTTCTTCAGGTTGAATATTGAATGGTTTTGATTGTGCGAGTTTTCTTTCTCACAGATGCCAGACTGCAGACTTCCCGACTTTGTTGGGGGCTGTTTTGTTGGCATGGACTTGGCCACAAGGTCTACCGAGAGCCCTCTTAGTTTGGTTGAGGACTTAGATTTTGGTGGGGAGTCGATGATGATACATGTTTCTTTGTTTGAGGTTGTATAGCCGGGCAGTGCTTTTTTTTGAGGTTGCAGTTTTTTTCAATCCTATTGGTGTTTCTTGTCGGATCCCTGAGAATGCGAAGGTTGTGGGGCCCGGTTGGCAGTCTGTTTGAGTTTGTACACTTGGGCCATGGATCTTTGGTCCTTCTGGAGTATTGCTAAACTTGTCCTGTGAGTGCCTGACGGGCGAGAGACTTGCGTGTGTGCCCTTTGAGTTGCTTTCCTTTCCGATGATGAAACCTTCTAGGTAGATCAGTTTAGTGTGCATCAGTGCTGTAAGGGTAGTGTGATCTTTTAAGGTGTCATTCAGGGACTCATACAGTTTCCCGAAGGGTGCCAGGGGGGTCGTAATTGCCAACATTATTGTCGTCATATCTGGTTTTTTCGTTGGAGTTTCTTTTGAGAGCGAGTGGCCAGGGCCTACGCTTCTAGCCGGTGTGCCGTGGGCACGGTCATGGAGCGAGCTGTCATTCAGTAGGTTTTGTTGGCGCATGGGGTCCCTTGGCAGGTGGAGTAAAGAGGACCTTCTTGCGGCTCTTGGAGTTGTTGGAATCTGCCAATCCCTGTCAGCCGTGGGTCTGATGTGTGGGGGCAGGTGGTCGGGTGTTTTGTGAAGAGCCTCTTGGTGAAACGGGGATATTACAGAAAGGGCTTGTGGGCAAGACATTCTCAGTTCTGCGGGCATATAATGATTCTCCTTAGGTGGCAACGACGGTCCATGGGGGGATTCCGGTTGTTTGCCTGTGTGTACGTCCACCTTTTGTTTCTCAGCGGATGGAGGTAGGGATTCAAGAGGAGATTCCGATTGTTCGCCTGAAAGAACAGGAGATGGTGGTTTTGGGGAGGTGGGATGTAGGTTTGGAGTCTGCAAGCGGTGGCGTCTAGGGTGTTGTTGTTGTGCCGGGCAAGCTCTTGTGGCTGGTTCTTGTTTGACTCCTCTTGGTGCTTTGAGTCAGGCCCCGTCTTGTTGCATTGAGGTATTGCTGGAAGGCTGTGTTTGCAAGCTGTCTTGGGTGTTTTCTGAACTGGGGACCAGTCTAGCAAAGCTTCTAGGATTTCGTCGTCTGTAAGTTTGGTTAATACTTCATGCTTTGTTTTCCCTTGTCTTGCGAAGAGATCTTTTAAGGAGTTGCAGAAGGATGCTTTCGAGTGTCAGTTGGGCCACTGGGGGAGCCCATGAGTGCTCCACGTCCTCGGCAGTGCCTGAGCTGTTTGTCTTCGGGGCTTGTGGGTGGAGCCCAGGGAGCTCTGCGTTGGCGGCTGTCCACACGGCATGGACTTGGGCTGTGATCGTGAAAGGCGGCATCCCCACCTCGTGTGCCTGGGAGCCCCTCGAGGACGGGCGGGTGTTCTAGGCCCGTCGGCCGTGTTCGCGGATGTAACCACAACAGCCCCCAGGCCACAAGGATCCCCCTCAAGGTGTCTTCAGTTTCGTGTAGGAAGTTTTTATCACTTCGATTGCTTGGCAAATGGCCGCCGGCCATGAGGTCGGGGGCACTCATCTGTTTGAGCAGGTCCGTAGCAGTCTGTCCTCCGACGGGCTGCGCAGGGCTGCACCCCACAGAGGGCTCTGGCCGAACGATCAAGGCGGCCCTGGAGTCAGTTTCTTTATTGCCAATGTGAAGCTCTTTTTGCAGCTTTTGAGGGCTCATTCCAGAGTCCAAGGCAGTTTCTCCTTTTGGTGCTGGTAGAGTGCGTTGGTTTGGGGTTTGTTCTGCCAGTAATTGCAATGTCTTCTTTGAAGTTTTTTGATGCATTTGCACTGATTTTGCAGGCCGAAATTGTATGCCTGTGATGTTGATGGCATTGGTTCCTGGTAGCATGGTAATTATTGCAGGGAGGTCTGGCGGTCTGGACTTTGTGAGATGTTTTGCTGTAGATGGAGGGCATGGAGGCAGCTGGGTTTGACGTGAGCTCCTCAATCGCCTTTTCTCGTTGTCTTCACCGTCATAAGGGACTTTTGCCAGCTAGGGAGAATGACGGTCTTGTTCTGAGGCCATGTCCTTTGCAGTCCTGACAAGAATTGCAAAGACTGCTCTACCTCTGCTCTAGATCCGCGACCACTCCGCGGTGTCAGAAGGGCTTTTATGGGTCCTCCCACAAAAGAAAGGTAATGGTAGAGAGACTGGAGCACAGAGGCAGTGTTGACTGCAAAGACTGCTCTACCCTAGTAAGGGATTCTGCTTCTCAGCCTGTATGTGCTGTCCTGGATGGTGGAGGATGGAGACCTAGTCAGGCATTCTGCTTCACAGCCTGTATGTGCTGTCTAAGATGGTAGAGGAGGGAGACCTAGTCAGGCATTCTGCTTCACAGCCTGTATGTGCTGTCCTGGCTGGTAGAGGAGGGAGACCTAGTCAGGCATTCTGCTTCACAGCCTGTATGTGCTGTCCTGGCTGGTAGAGGAGGGAGACCTAGTCAGGCATTCTGCTTCACAGCCTGTATGTGCTCTCCTGGCTGTGGAGGAAGGAGACCTAGTCATGCATTCTGCTTCACAGCCTGTATGTGCTGTCCTGAATGGTGAAGGAGGGATACCTAGTCAGGCAATCTGCTTCACAGCCTGTATGTACTGTCCTGGTTGGTAGAGGAGGGAGTCCTAGTGAGGCATTTTGCTTCACAGCCTGTATGTGCTGTCCTGGCTGGAATAGGAGTGAGACCTAGTCAGGCATTCTGCTTCACAGCCTGTATGTGATGTCCTGGCTGGTAGATGATGGAGACCCAGTCAGGCATTCTGCTTCGCAGCCTGTATGTGCTGTCCTGGCTGGTGGAGGATGGAGACCTAGTCAGGCAATCTGCTTCACAGCCTGTATGTACTGTCCTGGTTGGTAGAGGAGGGAGTCCTAGTGAGGCATTTTGCTTCACAGCCTGTATGAGCTGTCCTGGATGGTGGAGGAGGGAGACCTATTCAGGCATTCTGCTTCACAGCCTGTATGTGCTGTCCTGGCTGGTAGAGGAAGGATCCCTAGTCATACAGGCAAACTGCTGTGTTCTCAAGTCAAGACCCTCTGGATTTCTCATGCTCATAGGGCAGAAACTTTTGACATGTCATGACCCTAACACTCCTCCTCCTTGTCCTGGCGGTAGAGGAAGGAATCCCTAGTCATACAGGCAAACTGCGTGTGTTCTCAAGTCAGACCCTCTGGATTTCTTTCTCCATGGCGCAGAAACTTTTACATTCATGAACCCCTAACACAAATAGAGACCGGCTGGAGGATGACATCCAGAGACATGAACAGCCTCAAGTGTAATGTGTCCTGGCTGTAGAGGAAGGATCCCTAGTCATACAGGCAAACTGCTGTGTTCTCAAGTCAAGACCCTCTGGATTTCTCATGCTCATGGGGCAGAAACTTTTGACATGTCATGACCCTAACACAAATAGCAGACCGGCTGGAGATGACATTCCAGAGACATGAAGACAGCCTCAAGTGTAATGTGGAGAGGCACCAGTAAAAATGCATTGTTTTAATCATGACAGGAGTGTACTTATAAGGAACAAGTAGATGCATGCTCTCCTGAGACATAGCACCCCACACATGGCATAGATGTGTACACGTACCAGGAACCCTCATGTGAACTGGCCCAAAGTTTAAACAACATTAATTCAGCAGCAGAAAGACATGCTTAATCTAAGACCTTACAAATGATGGAACAGCATATTCGTAAATCAAAATCACACAAGTGTGTCATAAATGTGATTAAGCACTCAAGAGAGCACTGCCTGTTGCACTGACAAATGTATTTTAAAGTTACAAAAGTCATGAAGAAATTATCATATTGCAGGTTGTAAGCTTTGTTCCACACAAGGATGTGTAAGTGCATTATTTTAAAATAGGAAAACATCACTGTGTAAATACATGCACTATCATATAGTGCTTTGAGATGGTTGGTCAATGCCGGTTAGATTTACAATGAAATCACTAAGAAGCACACTTCTTCACATCACCCCTGCATACATGTTCCATGTGCGGTGCGGAGGTTCAGAATCCCATGAGACTTGCCTTGCCTTAGCCCTCTGGAATGTATAACCTGGGTTTGTCTTTAATTATCTGAATAAAAGTGCCATTTGGAATACGTCCGCTGTGGTAAGAAGTGGCCCCCACCTCTGTGAAATCATCTTGGCATGATATATTCTTATCAGTACAGCCTCAATTCCCCAAAACCAAAATCTATGGTGTGCTGGCTCATAAGCATCCGGCCAGTTCTCCTAAGGCCAGACTTTAAACATGTCTTGCTGCACTTCATGTTTTATATTTGAACTCTGTCTAGATGGTCCACCTAAAGTAAATTAGAGACATGTGTCAGCAGACCCAGGGTAACAATGAACTGCAGGAAATCCTAGCATTTTGGTTTCACTATCCCAAGTAAATGATTGTGACTTTGAGTTTATAGATCAAAAAGTAAATTAGTTATAATCAAACAGAAATGTTTGTTTGATCACAAGAATGCTCTCTATCAAATTAATTTGAATGTAAAAGTCAGAGGATTAATACATGAATTTACTAAAGTGAATATATTTATGAAAAACAATGCCAACCTTCATGCCACCTATGCAGGCGTTAGTTTAGGCTTGGGGTTCCCCGAAACTCATTGTGGCATGTTGCTACAAGAAAATATGGCAAATAAACTCAAGAAAGGGTCAAGGGTTTTCATATACATATTTGTGGGCCTTAGGGAAGTCCATCTCTCTCTCATTTTTATTGACACATCCTCTGTAACCTAGGCATCCATAACTCCAGGTTAGTGCTATGGTGGCCTGTACAGTCTAATTGCTATCTATGCTGCGGATTGCCCCCTAAATTGTGGATTGCCTAGTCTCAGGGACTATAAACTGTCCCTACTCTACTACTCTCTCTTCGTATTCCACTGGGGCTTGCTCTGCCGGTTGTTCTGTAAGATTTTATGCTGTCTTCCATTCCCACTTTCTCTTCTTCCTTCTCTTCCCCTCACTCTGCACATCGTATCCACTCCTCCCACCTTTTCTCTCGCTCTTCACTATTCTGTCCTTCTATGCCTCTAACATTTAGAGAGCCTAATACAATACAGTTCTCACCCTTGGATGTTACTCCTACCTTTGCATACTGCTTCCCTCTTCACCTGACTGCTACTCGCCCCAGTACTAATACTCTCATCCACCCATAAATACTTACTCATTCCACTCCTCAATCCAAATCAGTACTCTGTAGCATCCACTTCAGAATCACTCCCTTCACAGCTCTCCCTAACTATTCACCACACAAACACAGACATGCCAACTGCATAACTGCATTCACTCCCGAGCCAATAGCTCACCTGTTTCCAGATCTCCTTAAGAAGAAGCACTAGTTTGTTCCTCCGGCTGGTCTGTTGGTCCAACACCTCCACTTCCAGGATATTCGCCAGAATAATCCTCACTTCCTGTTTCCTGTTTCCTTCTCTTATCACACATCATATGATGAATTGAACAGCCCAGTCAGTCTCTGTATTCCCATTCTCCATCCAGGGCGGGGATGTATAGGGGAAGGCGTAATTAGTGGGCTAAGCCCTGCCCACTAGCTCTGCATATGCTCACTGCATATCATTGATAGTGGTCAGGGGCAAAGCCAAAGTTCATGTCCATGATTTGGGACCTTTTTTTCTCCTAGGCTCCCTGGGGAAGGGTAGATCCTTCTTGCCCTTGGTCCCTGGAGGTCTAGGGGACCTCTGACTAGCTATGTTAGCTCACCCACAAGTGTAACCTTTACCACAGGATGGATTCCTGCTGTGTTTACATGGGCTGCACTTGGCTTCTCTCTCGCCTCACACTGTGTGTGGTGACAAGAGGCGTTTGGTGGTGTTGTGATCTCTCTGTTTGGCTTGTTCTTCTTAGTTTCCAACACCTGAAAATAAACACAAACGCTGACAGCTTCTGACCTGAGGTGAGGATTGAGTTAAAGGTCTGCAAGCAGACATGCAGTCACAGGGAAAGGGGTTAGGAGTGTGTCCCTGCCAGGTCGCTTCTCCCTCACCACCTATTCAAAATCATTGAGTTCTGAGTCTGGATTAAGTGGAAAAATGGGCCTTACCCATAAGAAGAATACGACCTGGAGCAGACTTCCTTTCCAAGAGGGAGAAGAGGCTGACTGGGGGTTCCTTGAAAACATATAGGGTCCAATCTGCACCCGTAAATAATAATTCAAAGTGAGTATAAAGATTCCAAAAGGCAATTAGGTAAGTCAGCTAGAAGCATTCACCTGCTTAGTACCTGGGGTGAGAGGAACTGAGGTGGCGATTTCCACTAGACTCATTGAGCTGATTAGTACCTGGGCTGAGAGGAACTGAGGTGGTGATTTCCACTAGACTCATTGACCTGCTAAGCACCTGGGGTGAGAGGAAGTGAGGCGGCGATTTCCACTAGAATCATTGACTTGATAAGTACCTGGGGTGAGAGGAACTGAGGTGGTGATTTCCACTAGACTCATTCACCTGCTTAGTACCTGGGGTGAGAGGAACTGAGGTGGTGATTTCCACTAGACTCATTGAGCTGCTAAGTACCTGGGGTGAGAGGAACTGAGGTGGTGATTTCCACTAGACTCATTGACCTGCTTAGTACCTGGGGTGAGAGGAACTGAGGTGGTGATTTCCACTAGACTCATTGACCTGCTAAGCACCTGGGGTGAGAGGAACTGAGGTGGTGATTTCCACTAGAATCATTGACTTGATAAGTACCTGGGGTGAGAGGAACTGAGGTGGTGATTTCCACTAGACTCATTCACCTACTTAGTACCTGTGGTGAGAGGAATTGAGGTAGTGATTTCTACTAGAATCATTGACTTGATAGTTACCTGGGGTGAGAGGAACTGGGGTGGTGATTTCCACTAGACTCATTGACCTGCTTAGTACCTGGGGTGAGAGGAACTGAGGTGGTGATTTCCACTAGACTCATTGACCTGCTTAGTACCTGGGGTGAGAGGAACTGAGGTGGTGATTTCCACTAGACTCATTGACCTGCTTAGTACCTGGGGTGAGAGGAACTGAGGTGGTGATTTCCACTAGAATCATTGACCTGCTTAGTACCTGGGGTGAGAGGAACTGAGGTGGTGATTTCCACTAGACTCATTGACCTGCTTAGTACCTGGGGTGAGAGGAACTGAGGTGGTGATTTCCACTAGACTCATTCACCTGCTCAGTACCTGGGGTGAGAGGAACTGAGGTGGTGATTTCCACTAGACTCATTGACCTGCTTAGTACCTGGGGTGAGAGGAACTGAGGTGGTGATTTCCAGTAGATCATTGACCTGCTTAGTACCAAGGTGAGAGGAACTGAGGTGGTTATTTCCACTAGACTCATTGACCTGCTCAGTACCTGGGGTGAGAGGAACTGAGGTGGTGATTTCCACTAGACTCATTCACCTGCTTAGTACCTGGGGTGAGAGGAACTGAGGTGGTGATTTCCACTAGACTCATTGACCTGCTTAGTACCTGGGGTGAGAGGAACTGAGGTGGTGATTTCCACTAGACTCATTGACCTGCTTAGTACCTGGGGTGAGAGGAACTGAGGTGGTGATTTCCACTAGACTCATTGACCTGCTTAGTACTGGGGTGAGAGGAACTGAGGTGGTGATTTCCACTAGACTCATTGACCTGCTCAGTACCTGGGGTGAGAGGAACTGAGGTGGTGATTTCCACTAGACTCATTGACCTGCTCAGTACCTGGGGTGAGAGGAACTGAGGTGGTTGATTTCCACTAGACTCATTCACCTGCTCAGTACCTGGGGTGAGAGGAACTGAGGTGGCGATTTCCACTAGACTCATTGGGCTGCTTAGTACCTGGGGTGAGAGGAATTAAGGTGGTGATTTCCAGTAGAATCATTGACCTGCTAAGTACCCAGGGTGAGAGGAACTGAGGTGGTTATTTCCACTAGACTCATTGACCTGCTTAGTACCTGGGGTGAGAGGAACTGAGGTGGTGATTTCCACTAGACTCATTCACCTGCTCAGTACCTGGGGTGAGAGGAACTGAGGTGGCGATTTCCACTAGACTCATTGACCTGCTTAGTACCTGGGGTGAGAGGAACTGAGGTGGTGATTTCCACTAGACTCATTGACCTGCTTAGTACCTGGGGTGAGAGGAACTGAGGTGGTTATTTCCACTAGACTCATTGACCTGCTTAGTACCTGGGGTGAGAGGAACTGAGGTGGTGATTTCCACTAGACTCATTGACCTGCTTAGTACCTGGGGTGAGAGGAACTGAGGTGGTGATTTCCACTAGACTCATTGACCTGCTTAGTACCTGGGGTGAGAGGAACTGAGGTGGCGATTTCCACTAGACTCATTCACCTGCTCAGTACCTAGGGTGAGAGGAACTGAGGTGGCGATTTCCACTAGACTCATTGGGCTGCTTAGTACCTGGGGTGAGAGGAACTGAGGTGGTGATTTCCACTAGACTCATTGACCTGCTTAGTACCTGGGGTGAGAGGAACTGAGGTGGTGATTTCCACTAGACTCATTGACCTGCTTAGTACCTGGGGTGAGAGGAACTGAGGTGGTATTTCCACTAGACTCATTCACCTGCTCAGTACCTGGGGTGAGAGGAACTGAGGTGGTTATTTCCACTAGACTCATTCACCTGCTCAGTACCTGGGGTGAGAGGAACTGAGGTGGTTATTTCCACTAGACTCATTCACCTGCTTAGTACCTGGGGTGAGAGGAACTGAGGTGGTGATTTCCACTAGACTCATTCACCTGCTTAGTACCTGGGGTGAGAGGAACTGAGGTGGTGATTTCCACTAGACTCATTCACCTGCTCAGTACCTTGGGAGTGAGAGGAACTGAGGTGGTTATTTCCACTAGACTCATTCACCTGCTCAGTACCTGGGGTGAGAGGAACTGAGGTGGTTATTTCCACTAGACTCATTCACCTGCTCAGTACCTGGGGTGAGAGGAACTGAGGTGGTGATTTCCACTAGACTCATTCACCTGCTCAGTACCTGGGGTGAGAGGAACTGAGGTGGTTATTTCCACTAGACTCATTCACCTGCTCAGTACCTGGGGTGAGAGGAACTGAGGTGGTGATTTCCACTAGACTCATTCACCTGCTCAGTACCTGGGGTGAGAGGAACTGAGGTGGCGATTTCCACTAGACTCATTGACCTGCTTAGTACCTGGGGTGAGAGGAATTGAGGTGGTGATTTCCACTAGACTCATTGACCTGCTAAGTACCCGAGGTGAGAGGAACTGAGGTGGTGATTTCCACTAGACTCATTGACCTGCTTAGTACCTGGGGTGAGAGGAACTGAGGTGGTGATTTCCACTAGACTCATTGACCTGCTTAGTACCTGGGGTGAGAGGAACTGAGGTGGTGATTTCCACTAGACTCATTGACCTGCTTAGTACCTGGGGTGAGAGGAACTGAGGTGGTGATTTCCACTAGACTCATTGACCTGCTTAGTACCTGGGGTGAGAGGAACTGAGGTGGTGATTTCCACTAGACTCATTGACCTGCTTAGTACATGGGGTGAGAGGAACTGAGGTGGTGATTTCCACTAGACTCATTGACCTGCTTAGTACCTGGGTGAGAGGAACTGAGGTGGTGATTTCCACTAGACTCATTGCACCTGCTTAGTACCTGGGGTGAGAGGAACTGAGGTGGTGATTTCCACTAGACTCATTCACCTGCTTAGTACCTGGGGTGAGAGGAACTGAGGTGGTGATTTCCACTAGACTCATTGACCTGCTTAGTACCTGGGGTGAGAGGAACTGAGGTGGTGATTTCCACTAGACTCATTGACCTGCTTAGTACATGGGGTGAGAGGAACTGAGGTGGTGATTTCCACTAGACTCATTGACCTGCTTAGTACCTGGGGTGAGAGGAACTGAGGTGGTGATTTCCACTAGACTCATTGACCTGCTTAGTACCTGGGGTGAGAGGAACTGAGGTGGTGATTTCCACTAGACTCATTCACCTGCTTAGTACCTGGGGTGAGAGGAACTGAGGTGGTGATTTCCACTAGACTCATTGACCTGCTTAGTACCTGGGGTGAGAGGAACTGAGGTGGTGATTTCCACTAGACTCATTGACCTGCTTAGTACCTGGGGTGAGAGGAACTGAGGTGGTGATTCCACTAGACTCATTGACCTGCTTAGTACCTGGGGTGAGAGGAACTGAGGTGGTGTTTTCCACTAGACTCATTGACCTGCTTAGTACCTGGGGTGAGAGGAACTGAGGTGGTATTTCACTAGACTCATTCTACCTGCTTAGTACCTGGGGTGAGAGGAACTGAGGTGGTGATTTCCACTAGACTCATTGACCTGCTTAGTACCTGGGGTGAGAGGAACTGAGGTGTGATTTCCACTAGACTCATTGACCTGCTTAGTACCTGGGGTGAGAGGAACTGAGGTGGTGATTTCCACTAGACTCATTGACCTGCTTAGTACCTGGGTGAGAGGACTGAGGGTGATTAGCATATTCGTAAATCAAAATCACACAAGTGTGTCATAAATGTGATTAAGCACTCAGAGAGCACTGCCTGTTGCACTGACAAATGTATTTTAAAGTTACAAAAGTCATGAAGAAATTATCATATTGCAGGTTGTAAGCTTTGTTCCACACAAGGATGTGTAAGTGCATTATTTTAAAATAGGAAAACATCACTGTGTAAATACATGCACTATCATATAGTGCTTTGAGATGGTTGGTCAATGCCGGTTAGATTTACAATGAATCACTAAGAAGCACACTTCTTCACATCACCCCTGCATACATGTTCCATGTGCGGTGCGGAGGTTCAGAATCCCATGAGACTTGCCTTGCCTTAGCCCTCTGGAATGTATAACCTGGGTTTGTCTTTAATTATCTGAATAAAAGTGCCATTTGGAATACGTCGCTGTGGTAAGAAGTGGCCCCACCTCTGTGAAATCATCTTGGCATGATATATTCTTATCAGTACAGCCTCAATTCCCCAAAACCAAAATCTATGGTGTGCTGGCTCATAAGCATCCGGCCAGTTCTCTAAGGCCAGACTTTAACATGTCTTGCTGCACTTCATGTTTATATTTGAACTCTGTCTAGATGGTCCACCTAAAGTAAATTAGAGACATGTGTCAGCAGACCCAGGGTAACAATGAACTGCAGGAAATCCTAGCATTTTGGTTTCACTTATCCCAAGTAAATGATTGTGACTTTGAGTTTATAGATCAAAAAGTAAATTAGTTATAATCAAACAGAAATGTTTGTTTGATCACAAGAATGCTCTCTATCAAATTAATTTGAATGTAAAAGTCAGAGGATTAATACATGAATTTACTAAAGTGAATATATTTATGAAAAACAATGCCAACCTTCATGCCACCTATGCAGGCGTTAGTTTAGGCTTGGGGTTCCCCGAAACTCATTGTGGCATGTTGCTACAAGAAAATATGGCAAATAAACTCAAGAAAGGGTCAAGGGTTTTCATATACATATTTGTGGGCCTTAGGGAAGTCCATCTCTCTCTCATTTTTATTGACACATCCTCTGTAACCTAGGCATCCATAACTCCAGGTTAGTGCTATGGTGGCCTGTACAGTCTAATTGCTATCTTATGCTGCGGATTGCCCCCTAAATTGTGGATTGCCTAGTCTCAGGGACTATAAAACTGTCCCTACTCTACTACTCTCTCTTCGTATTCCACTGGGGCTTGCTCTGCGGTTGTTCTGTAAGATTTTATGCTGTCTTCCATTCCCACTTTCTCTTCTTCCTTCTCTTCCCCTCACTCTGCACATCGTATCCACTCCTCCCACCTTTTCTCTCGCTCTTCACTATTCTGTCCTTCTATGCCTCTAACATTTAGAGAGCCTAATACAATACAGTTCTCACCCTTGGATGTTACTCCTACCTTTGCATACTGCTTCCCTCTTCACCTGACTGCTACTCGCCCCAGTACTAATACTCTCATCCACCCATAAATACTTACTCATTCCACTCCTCAATCCAAATCAGTACTCTGTAGCATCCACTTCAGAATCACTCCCTTCACAGCTCTCCCTAACTATTCACCACACAAACACAGACATGCCAACTGCATAACTGCATTCACTCCCGAGCCAATAGCTCACCTGTTTCCAGATCTCCTTAAGAAGAAGCACTAGTTTGTTCCTCCGGCTGGTCTGTTGGTCCAACACCTCCACTTCCAGGATATTCGCCAGAATAATCCTCACTTCCTGTTTCCTGTTTCCTTCTCTTATCACACATCATATGATGAATTGAACAGCCCAGTCAGTCTCTGTATTCCATTCTCCATCCAGGGCGGGATGTATAGGGGAAGGCGTAATTAGTGGGCTAAAGCCCTGCCCACTAGCTCTGCATATGCTCACTGCATATCATTGATAGTGGTCAGGGGCAAAGCCAAAGTTCATGTCCATGATTTGGGACCTTTTTTTCTCCTAGGCTCCCTGGGGAGGGTAGATCCTTCTTGCCTTGGTCCCTGGAGGTCTAGGGGACCTCTGACTAGCTATGTTAGCTCACCCACAAGTGTAACCTTTACCACAGGATGGATTCCTGCTGTGTTTACATGGGCTGCACTTGGCTTCTCTCTCTCGCCTCACACTGTGTGTGGTGACAAGAGGCGTTTGGTGGTGTTGTGATCTCTCTGTTTGGCTTGTTCTTCTTAGTTTCCAACACCTGAAAATAAACACAAACGCTGACAGCTTCTGACCTGAGGTGAGGATTGAGTTAAAGGTCTGCAAGCAGACATGCAGTCACAGGGAAAGGGGTTAGGAGTGTGTCCCTGCCAGGTCGCTTCTCCCTCACCACCTATTCAAAATCATTGAGTTCTGAGTCTGGATTAAGTGGAAAAATGGGCCTTACCCATAAGAAGAATACGACCTGGAGCAGACTTCCTTTCCAAGAGGGAGAAGAGGCTGACTGGGGGTTCCTTGAAAACATATAGGGTCTAATCTGCACCCGTAAATAATAATTCAAAGTGAGTTATAAAGATTCCAAAAGGCAATTAGGTAAGTCAGCTAGAAGCATTCACCTGCTTAGTACCTGGGGTGAGAGGAACTGAGGTGGCGATTTCCACTAGACTCATTGAGCTGATTAGTACCTGGGCTGAGAGGAACTGAGGTGGTGATTTCCACTAGACTCATTGACCTGCTAAGCACTCTGGGGTGAGAGGAAGTGAGGCGGCGATTTCCACTAGAATCATTGACCTGCTAAGTACCTGGGGTGAGAGGAACTGAGGTGGTGATTTCCACTAGACTCATTCACCTGCTTAGTACCTGGGGTGAGAGGAATTGAGGTGGTGATTTCCACTAGAATCATTGAGCTGTTAAATACCTGGGGTGAGAGGAACTGAGGTGGCGATTTCCACTAGACTCATTGAGCTGATTAGTACCTGGGCTGAGAGGAACTGAGGTGGTGATTTCCACTAGACTCATTGACCTGCTTAGTACCTGGGGTGAGAGGAACTGAGGTGGTGATTTCCACTAGAATCATTGACTTGATAAGTACCTGGGGTGAGAGGAACTGAGGTGGTGATTTCCACTAGACTCATTCACCTGTTTAGTACCTGTGGTGAGAGGAATTGAGGTGGTGATTTCTACTAGAATCATTGACCTGCTTAGTACCTGGGGTGAGAGGAACTGAGGTGGTGATTTCCACTAGACTCATTGACCTGCTTAGTACCTGGGGTGAGAGGAACTGAGGTGGTGATTTCCACTAGACTCATTGACCTGCTTAGTACCTGGGGTGAGAGGAACTGAGGTGGTGATTTCCACTAGACTCATTGACCTGCTAAGTACCTGGGGTGAGAGGAACTGAGGTGGTGATTTCCACTAGACTCATTGACCTGCTTAAGTACCTGGGGTGAGAGGAACTGAGGTGGTGATTTCCACTAGACTCATTGACCTGCTTAGTACCTGGGGTGAGAGGAACTGAGGTGGTGATTTCCACTAGACTCATTCACCTGCTTAGTACCTGGGGTGAGAGGAACTGAGGTGGTGATTTCCACTAGACTCATTGACCTGCTTAGTACCTGGGGTGAGAGGAATTAAGGTGGTTATTTCCAGTAGAATCATTGACCTGCTAAGTACCCAAGGTGAGAGGAACTGAGGTGGTTATTTCCACTAGACTCATTCACCTGCTCAGTACCTGGGGTGAGAGGAACTGAGGTGGTGATTTCCACTAGACTCATTGACCTGCTTAGTACCTGGGGTGAGAGGAACTGAGGTGGTGATTTCCACTAGACTCATTGACCTGCTTAGTACCTGGGTGAGAGGAACTGAGGTGGTGATTTCCACTAGACTCATTGACCTGCTTAGTACCTGGGGTGAGAGGAACTGAGGTGGTGATTTCCACTAGACTCATTGACCTGCTTAGTACCTGGGTGAGAGGAACTGAGGTGGTGATTTCCACTAGACTCATTGAGCTGCTTAGTACCTGGGGTGAGAGGAATTAAGGTGGTTATTTCCAGTAGAATCATTGACCTGCTAAGTACCCAAGGTGAGAGGAACTGAGGTGGTTATTTCCACTAGACTCATTCACCTGCTCAGTACCTGGGGTGAGAGGAACTGAGGTGGTTATTTCCACTAGACTCATTCACCTGCTCAGTACCTGGGGTGAGAGGAACTGAGGTGGCGATTTCCACTAGACTCATTGACCTGCTTAGTACCTGGGGTGAGAGGAACTGAGGTGGTGATTTCCAGTAGACTCATTGACCTGCTTAGTACCTGGGGTGAGAGGAACTGAGGTGGTGATTTCCACTAGACTCATTCACCTGCTCAGTACCTGGGGTGAGAGGAACTGAGGTGGTTATTTCCACTAGACTCATTCACCTGCTCAGTACCTGGGGTGAGAGGAACTGAGGTGGTGATTTCCACTAGACTCATTGACCTGCTTAGTACCTGGGGTGAGAGGAACTGAGGTGGTGATTTCCACTAGACTCATTGACCTGCTTAGTACCTGGGGTGAGAGGAACTGAGGTGGTGATTTCCACTAGACTCATTGACCTGCTTAGTACCTGGGGTGAGAGGAACTGAGGTGGTGATTTCCACT
>CM010927.2:23078010-23109968 GCA_002915635.3 Ambystoma mexicanum
TAATACTGTGATATGTGCACCTTCCTGGTAATGTTATACCTGAACTCAGGGTAATGCTGTGCCATGTGCACCTTCCTGGTAATTATAACCTGTAACCACAGTAATGCTGTGATATGTGCACCTTCCTGGAAATTATAACCTGTAAACCAACGGTAATGCTGTGATATGTGCACCTTCCTGGTAATCTATAACATGTAACCACTGGTAAGTACTGTGATATGTGCACCTTCCTGGTAAAGTATTACCTTATCCATGGCTAAATGCTGTGATATGTGCACCTTCCTGTAATTTTATCACCTGCTAACCTCAGGTAATGCTGTGATATGTGCACATTTCAGGTAATTTATAACCTGTAACACATGGGTAATGCTGTGGATATGTGCACCTTCCTGGTAATTTTATAATCTGTAACCTTGGCTGATGGTGTGATATTTTCACCTTCCTGTTAATTTATAACCTGCAACCACGGGTAATTGCTGTGAAATGTGCACCTTCCTGGTAATTTATAAACGTATCCACGTCTGATGGTGTGATATATGCACCTTCTTGGTAATTATAACCTGTGGCCTACGGGTAATGCTGTGATATGTGCACATTCCTGGTTATTTATAATCTGTAACCACGGCTGATGACGTGTGATATGTGCACATTCCTGGTAATTTGATGACCTGTAACCACGGGTAATGATGTGATATGTGCACCTTCCTGGTAATTTATAACCTGTATCCACTGCTAATGCTGTTGATATGTTCACCCTTCTGGTAACTATAACCTGTAACCACGGTAATGCTGTGATATGTGCTCCTTCCTCGTAACTTATAACCTGTAACCATGGGTAATGCTGTGATATGTGCACCTTCCTGGTATTTTTATAATCTATATCCACTGCTGATTGTGTGATATGTGGCCCTTCCTGATAACTTAATAACACATATCCACTTGCTGATGGCGTGATATGTGCACCTTCTTAGTAACTTATAAACATATCCACTGCTGATTGGTGTGATATGTGCACCTTCCTGATAATGTATAACCTGTATCCACGGCTGATGGTGTGATATGTGTCCCCTTCCTGGCAAGCTATAACCAAATATCGCGGCTGATGGTGGATATGTGCACCTTCCTGGTAACTTATAAACAATATCCACTGCTGATGGTTGATATGTGCACCTTCCTGATAATGTATAACTGTATACCAGGCTGATCGTGTGATATGCGCCCTTCCTGTAATGTATAACCTGTATCCACGACTGATGTGTGATATGTGCCCTTTCTGATAATGTATAACCTGTATCCACGCTGATGTGTGATATGTGCCCCTTCCTGGTAAATTATAAACAATATTCCACTGCTGATGGTGTGATATGTGCACCTTCCTCGTAACTTATAAACAATATCCACTGCTGATGGTGTGATAATTGCACCTTCCTGAAAATGTATCACCTGTATCAACGGCTGATGGTGTGATATATGCCCCTTCCTGATAATGTATAACCTGTATCCATGGCTGATGGTGTGATATGTGCCCCTTCCCGATAATGTATAAACTGTATCCACGGCTGATGGTGTGATATGTGCCCCTTCCTGGTAACTTATAACCAATATCCACGGCGCTGATCGTGGTATATGTGCACGTTCCTGGTAACTTATAAACAATATCCACTGCTGATGTGTGATATGTTCACCTTCCTGGTAACTTATAACAATATCCACTGCTGATGGTGTGATATGTGCACCTTCCTGATAATGTATAACCTGTATCCACGGCTGATGGTGTGATATATGCCCCTTCCTGATAATGTATAACCTGTATCCAAGGCTGATGGTGTGATATGTGCACCTTACTGATACTGTATAACCATTATCCACGGCTGATGGTGTGATATGTGCCCCTTCCTGATGATGTATAACATGTATATACGGCTGATGCTGTGATATGTGCAACTTCCTGGTAACTTATAACCTGTATCCACGGCTGATGCTGTGATATGTGCACCTTCCTAGTAACTTATAAACAATAATCACGGCTGATGGTGTGATATGTGCACCTTCCTGGTAACTTATAAACAATATCCACGGCTGATGGTGTGATATGTGCACCTTCCTGGTAACTTATATCCTGTATCCACTGTTGATGGTGTGATATGTGCACCTTCCAGGTAACTTATAACCTGTATCCACGGCTGATGCTGTGATACGTGCACCTTCCTGATAATGTATAACCTGTATCCATGGCTGATGCTTGATATGTGCACCTTCCTGGTAACTTATAAACTGTATCCACGGCTAATGCTGTGATATGTGCACCTTCCTGGTAACTTATAAACTGTATCCACTGCTTATGCTGTGATATGTGCACTTTCCTGGTAATTTACAACCTGTATCCACTGCTGATGGTGTGATAAGTGCACCTTCCTGGTAATTTATAACCTGTATCCATGGCTGATGCTTGATATGTGCACCTTCCTGGTAACTTATAACCTGTATCTACTGCTAATGCTGTGATATGTGTACCTTCCTGGTAATTTACAACCTGTATCCACGGCTGATGCTGTGATATGTGCAACTTCCTGGTAACTTATAACCTGTATCCACGGCTGATGCTGTGATATGTGCACCTTCCTAGTAACTTATAAACAATAATCACGGCTGATGGTGTGATATGTGCACCTTCCTGGTAACTTATAAACAATATCCACGGCTGATGGTGTGATATGTGCACCTTCCTGGTAACTTATATCCTGTATCCACTGTTGATGGTGTGATATGTGCACCTTCCAGGTAACTTATAACCTGTATCCACGGCTGATGCTGTGATACGTGCACCTTCCTGATAATGTATAACCTGTATCCATGGCTGATGCTTGATATGTGCACCTTCCTGGTAACTTATAAACTGTATCCACGGCTAATGCTGTGATATGTGCACCTTCCTGGTAACTTATAAACTGTATCCACTGCTTATGCTGTGATATGTGCACTTTCCTGGTAATTTACAACCTGTATCCACTGCTGATGGTGTGATAAGTGCACCTTCCTGGTAATTTATAACCTGTATCCATGGCTGATGCTTGATATGTGCACCTTCCTGGTAACTTATAACCTGTATCTACTGCTAATGCTGTGATATGTGTACCTTCCTGGTAATTTACAACCTGTATCCACTGCTGATGGTGTGATAAGTGCATCTTCCTGGTAATTTATAACCTGTAACCACGGGTAATGCTGTGATGTGTGCACCTTCCTGGTAATTTATAACCTGTAACCACGGGTAATGCTGTGATATGTGCACCTTCCTGGTAATGTATTACCTGTAACCACGGTTAATGCTGTGATATGTGCACCTTCCTGGTGATTTATAACCTGTAACCACGGGTAATACTGTGATATGTGCACCTTCCTGGTAATGTATTACCTGTAACCATGGGTAATGCTGTGCTATGTGCACCTTCCTGGTAATTCATAACCTGTAACCACAGGTAATCCTGTGATATGTGCACCTTCCTGGTAATTTATAACCTTTAACCACGGGTAATGCTGTGATATGTGCACCTTCCTGGTAATTTATAACATGTAACCACGGGTAATACTATGATATGTGCACCTTCCTGGTAATGTATTACCTGTATCCATGGCTAATGCTGTGATATGTGCACCTTCCTGGTAATTTATAACCTGTAACCTCAGGTAATGCTGTGATATGTGCACATTTCAGGTAATTTATAACCTGTAACCATGGGTAATGCTGTGATATGTGCACCTTCCTGGTAATTTATAATCTGTAACCTTGGCTGATGGTGTGATATGTTCACCTTCCTGTTAATTTATAACCTGCAACCACGGGTAATGCTGTGAAATGTGCACCTTCCTGGTAATTTATAACCTGTATCCACGTCTGATGGTGTGATATGTGCACCTTCCTGGTAATTTATAACCTGTGGCACGGTAATGCTGTGATATGTGCACCTTCCTGGTTATTTATAATCTGTAACCACGGCTGATGTGTGATATGTGCACCTTCCTGGTAATTTATGACCTGTAACCACGGGTAATGATGTGATATGTGCACCTTCCTGGTAATTTATAACCTGTATCCACTGCTAATGCTGTGATATGTTCACCTTTCTGGTAACTTATAACCTGTAACCACGGTAATGCTGTGATATGTGCACCTTCCTCGTAACTTATAACCTGTAACCACGGGTAATGCTGTGATATGTGCACCTTCCTGGTAATTTATAACCTGTATCCACGGCTGATGGTGTGATATGTGGCCCTTCCTGATAACTTATAAACAATATCCACTGCTGATGGTGTGATATGTGCACCTTCCTAGTAACTTATAAACAATATCCACTGCTGATGGTGTGATATGTGCACCTTCCTGATAATGTATAACCTGTATCCACGGCTGATGGTGTGATATGTGTCCCTTCCTGGAAGCTTATAACCAATATCCGCGGCTGATGGTGTGATATGTGCACCTTCCTGGTAACTTATAAACAATATCCACTGCTGATGGTGTGATATGTGCACCTTCCTGATAATGTATAACCTGTATCCACGGCTGATGGTGTGATATATGCCCCTTCCTGATAATGTATAACCTGTATCCAAGGCTGATGGTGTGATATGTGCACCTTACTGATACTGTATAACCTTTATCCACGGCTGATGGTGTGATATGTGCCCCTTCCTGATGATTTGTAACCTGTATATACGGCTGATGCTGTGATATGTGCAACTTCCTGGTAACTTATAACCTGTATCCACGGCTGATGCTGTGATATGTGCACCTTCCTGGTAACTTATAAACAATAATCACGGCTGATGGTGTGATATGTGCACCTTCTTGGTAACTTATAAACAATATCCACGGCTGATGGTGTGATATGTGCACCTTCCTGGTAACTTATATCCTGTATCCACTGCTGATGGTGTGATATGTGCACCTTCCAGGTAACTTATAACCTGTATCCACGGCTGATGCTGTGATACGTGCACCTTCCTGATAATGTATAACCTTTATCCATGGCTGATGCTTGATATGTGCACCTTCCTGGTAACTTGTAAACTGTATCCACGGCTAATGCTGTGATATGTGCACCTTCCTGGTAACTTATAAACTGTATCCACTGCTTATGCTGTGATATGTGCACCTTCCTGGTAATTTAAAACCTGTATCCACTTCTGATGGTGTGATAAGTGCACCTTCCTGGTAATTTATAACCTGTATCCATGGCTGATGCTTGATATGTGCACCTTCCTGGTAACTTATAACCTGTATCTACTGCTAATGCTGTGATATGTGTACCTTCCTGGTAATTTACAACCTGTATCCACTGCTGATGGTGTGATAAGTGCATCTTCCTGGTAATTTATAACCTGTAACCACGGGTAATGCTGTGATGTGTGCACCTTCCTGGTAATTTATAACCTGTAACCACGGGTAATGCTGTGATATGTGCACCTTCCTGGTAATGTATAAGCTGTAAACACGGGTAATGCTGTGATATGTGCACCTTCCTGGTAATGTATTACCTGTAACCACGGTTAATGCTGTGATATGTGCACCTTCCTGGTAATTTATAACCTGTAACCACGGGTAATACTGTGATATGTGCACCTTCCTGGTAATGTATTACCTGTAACCATGGGTAATGCTGTGCTATGTGCACCTTCCTGGTAATTTATAACCTGTAACCACAGGTAATGCTGTGATATGTGCACCTTCCTGGTAATTTATAACCTGTAACCACGGGTAATGCTGTGATATGTGCACCTTCCTGGTAATTTATAACATGTAACCACTGGTAATACTGTGATATGTGCACCTTCCTGGTAATGTATTACCTGTATCCATGGCTAATGCTGTGATAAGTGCACCTTCCTGGTAATTTATAACCTGTAACCTCAGGTAATGCTGTGATATGTGCACATTTCAGGTAATTTATAACCTGTAACCATGGGTAATGCTGTGATATGTGCACCTTCCTGGTAATTTATAATCTGTAACCTTGGCTGATGGTGTGATATGTTCACCTTCCTGTTAATTTATAACCTGCAACCACGGGTAATGCTGTGAAATGTGCACCTTCCTGGTAATTTATAACCTGTATCCACGTCTGATGGTGTGATATGTGCACCTTCCTGGTAATTTATAACCTGTGGCCACGGGTAATGCTGTGATATGTGCACATTCCTGGTTATTTATAATCTGTAACCACGGCTGATGGTGTGATATGTGCACATTCCTGGTAATTTATGACCTGTAACCACGGGTAATGATGTGATATGTGCACCTTCCTGGTAATTTATAACCTGTATCCACTGCTAATGCTGTGATATGTTCACCTTTCTGGTAACTTATAACCTGTAACCACGGTAATGCTGTGATATGTGCTCCTTCCTCGTAACTTATAACCTGTAACCATGGGTAATGCTGTGATATGTGCACCTTCCTGGTATTTTATAATCTATATCCACTGCTGATGGTGTGATATGTGGCCCTTCCTGATAACTTATAAACAATATCCACTGCTGATGGTGTGATATGTGCACCTTCTTAGTAACTTATAAACAATATCCACTGCTGATGGTGTGATATGTGCACCTTCCTGATAATGTATAACCTGTATCCACGGCTGATGGTGTGATATGTGTCCCTTCCTGGAAGCTTATAACCAATATCCGCGGCTGATGGTGTGATATGTGCACCTTCCTGGTAACTTATAAACAATATCCACTGCTGATGGTGTGATATGTGCACCTTCCTGATAATGTATAACCTGTATCCAGGGCTGATCGTGTGATATGCGCCCCTTCCTGATAATGTATAACCTGTATCCACGACTGATGGTGTGATATGTGCCCCTTTCTGATAATGTATAACCTGTATCCACGGCTGATGGTGTGATATGTGCCCCTTCCTGGTAACTTATAAACAATATCCACTGCTGATGGTGTGATATGTGCACCTTCCTCGTAACTTATAAACAATATCCACTGCTGATGGTGTGATAATTGCACCTTCCTGAAAATGTATCACCTGTATCAACGGCTGATGGTGTGATATATGCCCCTTCCTGATAATGTATAACCTGTATCCATGGCTGATGGTGTGATATGTGCCCCTTCCCGATAATGTATAACCTGTATCCAAGGCTGATGCTGTTATATGTGCAACTTCCTGGTAACTTATAACCTGTATCCATGGCTGATGCTGTGATATGTGCACCTTCCTGGTAACTTATAACCAATATCCGCGGCTGATGGTGTGATATGTGCACCTTCCTGGTAACTTATAAACAATATCCACTGCTGATGTTGTGATATGTTCACCTTCCTGGTAACTTATAAACAATATCCTCTGCTGATGGTGTGATATGTGCACCTTCCTGATAATGTATAACCTGTATCCATGGCTGATGGTGTGATATGTGCCCCTTCCTGATAATGTATAAACTGTATCCACGGCTGATGGTGTGAAATGTGCCCCTTCCTGGTAACTTATAACCAATATCCGCGGCTGATGGTGTGATATGTGCACCTTCCTGGTAACTTATAAACAATATCCACTGCTGATGTTGTGATATGTTCACCTTCCTGGTAACTTATAAACAATATCCACTGCTGATGGTGTGATATTTGCACCTTCCTGATAATGTATAACCTGTATCCATGGCTGATGGTGTGATATATGCCCCTTCCTGATAATGTATAACCTGTATCCAAGGCTGATGGTGTGATATGTGCACCTTACTGATACTGTATAACCTTTATCCACGGCTGATGGTGTGATATGTGCCCCTTCCTGATGATGTATAACCTGTATATACGGCTGATGCTGTGATATGTGCAACTTCCTGGTAACTTATAACCTGTATCCACAGCTGATGCTGTGATATGTGCACCTTCCTGGTAACTTATAAACAATAATCGCGGCTGATGGTGTGATATGTGCACCTTCCTTGTAACTTATAAACAATATCCACGGCTGATGGTGTGATATGTGCACCTTCCTGGTAACTTATATCCTGTATCCACTGCTGATGGTGTGATATGTGCACCTTCCATGTAACTTATAACCTGTATCCATTGCTGATGCTGTGATACGTGCACCTTCCTGGTAATGTATAAACTGTATCCATGGCTGATGCTGTGATATGTGCACCTTCCTGCTAATGTATAACCTGTATCCATGGCTGATGCTTGATATGTGCACCTTCCTGGTAACTTATAAACTGTATCCACGGCTAATGCTGTGATATGTGCACCTTCCTGGTAACTTATAAACTGTATCCACTGCTTATGCTGTGATATGTGCACCTTCCTGGTAATTTACAACCTGTATCCACTGCTGATGGTGTGATATGTGCACCTTCCGGGTAATGTATAACCTGTATCCCTGGCTGATGCTTGATATGTGCACCTTCCTGGTAACTTATAACCTGTATCTACTGCTAATGCTGTGACATGTGTACCTTCTTGGTAATTTACAACCTGTATCCACTGCTGATGGTGTGATAAGTGCATCTTCCTGGTAATTTATAACCTGTAACCACGGGTAATGCTGTGATATGTGCACCTTCCTGGTAATTTATAACCTGTAACCACGGGTAATGCTGTGATATGTGCACCTTCCTGGTAATTTATAACCTGTAACCACGGGTAATGCTGTGATATGTGCACCTTCCTGGTAATGTATTACCTGTAACCACGGTTAATGCTGTGATATGTGCACCTTCCTGGTAATTTATAACCTGTAACCACGGGTAATGCTGTGATATGTGCACCTTCCTGGTAATTTATAACCTGTAACCACGGGTAATGCTGTGATATGTGCACCTTCCTGGTAATGTATTACCTGTATCCATGGCTAATGCTGTGATATATGCACCTTCCTGGTAATTTATAACCTGTAACCTCAGGTAATGCTGTGATATGTGCACATTTCAGGTAATTTATAACCTTTAACCATGGGTAATGCTGTGATATGTGCACCTTCCTGGTAATTTATAATCTGTAACCTTGGCTGATGGTGTGATATGTTCACCTTCCTGATAATTTATAACCTGCAACCATGGGTAATGCTGTGATATGTGCACCTTCCTGGTAATGTATTACCTGTAACCATGGGTAATGCTGTGCTATGTGCACCTTCCTGGTAATTTATAACCTGTAACCACAGGTAATGCTGTGATATGTGCACCTTCCTGGTAATTTATAACCTGTAACCTCAGGTAATGCTGTGATATGTGCACATTTCAGGTAATTTATAACCTTTAACCATGGGTAATGCTGTGATATGTGCACCTTCCTGGTAATTTATAATCTGTAACCTTGGCTGATGGTGTGATATGTTCACCTTCCTGATAATTTATAACCTGCAACCACGGGTAATGCTGTGAAATGTGCACCTTCCTGGTAATTTATAACCTGTATCCACGTCTGATGGTGTGATATGTGCACCTTCCTGGTAATTTATAACCTGTGGCCACGGGTAATGCTGTGATATGTGCACCTTCCTGGTTATTTATAATATGTAACCACGGCTGATGGTGTGATATCTGCACCTTCCTGGTAATTTATGACCTGTAACCACGGGTAATGATGTGATATGTGCACCTTCCTGGTAATTTATAACCTGTATCCACTGCTAATGCTGTGATATGTTCACCTTTCTGGTAACTTATAACCTGTAACCACAGTAATGCTGTGATATGTGCACCTTCCTGGTAACTTATAACCTGTAACCACGGGTAATGCTGTGATATGTGCACCTTCCTGGTAATTTATAACCTGTATCCACGGCTGATGGTGTGATATGTGGCCCTTCCTGATAACTTATAAACAATATCCAATGCTGATGGTGTGATATGTGCACCTTCCTAGTAACTTATAAACAATATCCACTGCTGATGGTGTGATATGTGCACCTTCCTGATAATGTATAACCTGTATCCACGGCTGATGGTGTGATATGTGGCCCTTCCTGATAACTTATAAACAATATCCACTGCTGATGGTGTGATATGTGTCCCTTCCTGGTAGCTTATAACCAATATCCGCGGCTGATGGTGTGATATGTGCACCTTCCTGGTAACTTATAAACAATATCCACTGCTGATGGTGTGATATGTGCACCTTCCTGATAATGTATAACCTGTATCCAGGGCTGATCGTGTGATATGCGCCCCTTCCTGATAATGTATAACCTGTATCCACGGCTGAGGGTGTGATATGTGCCCCTTCCTGGTAACTTATAAACAATATCCACTGCTGATGGCGTGATATGTGCACCTTCCTCGTAACTTATAAACAATATCCACTGCTGATGGTGTGATAATTGCACCTTCCTGATAATGTATCACCTGTATCAACGGCTGATGGTGTGATATATGCCCCTTCCTGATAATGTATAACCTGTATGCACGGCTGATGGTGTGATATGTGCATCTTCCTGATAATGTATAACCTGTATCCACGGCTGATGGTGTGATATGTGCCCCTTCCCGATAATGTATAACCTGTATCCAAGGCTGATGCTGTGATATGTGCAACTTCCTGGTAACTTATAACCTGTATCCACGGCTGATGCTGTGATATGTGCACCTTCCTGGTAACTTATAAACAATATCCACGGCTGATGGTGTGATATGTGCACCTTCCTGGTAATTTATAACCTGTATCCACTGCTGATGGTGTGATATGTGCACCTTCCTGGTAACTTATAACCTGTATCCACAGCTGATGATGTGATATGTGCACCTTCCTGATAATGTATAACCTGTATCCAGGCTGATGCTGTGATATGTGCACCTTCCTGGTAATGTATAACCTGTATCCATGGCTGATGGTGTGATAAGTGCACCTTCCTGGTAACTTATAACCTGTACCATCTGCTGATGGTGTGATATGTGCACCTTCCTGGTAACTTATAACCTGTATCCACGGCTGATGCTGTGATATGTGCACCTTCCTGGTAACTTATAACCTGTATCCACGGCTGATCGTGTGTTATGTGCACCTTCCTGGTAATTTATAACCTGTATCAATGGTTGATGCTGCGATACATACACCTTCCTAGTAATTTATAAATGCCAGGATGCTTTTATCCTCAGGCAGGGCTGTTAGGGCTAGTTGGATGTCTGCCTCTATCTTCTCTGTGGGGTCCTCTGCTTCTTTTCATACTGGTCCAGGCTTAGGAATTCCAAATCTACTCCTATCTCAAAGATCTCTCTGTCCCTTGGCTTGGTACGGCAGTTACCAGTGAACCCCCAGCTTTGGATGTCTTGTCCATGTTCCTTTGGCTTAATGTCAGGGGTAGATGAAATCCCACTTTTGGCACAATGTCTCAGGTGGCACGGAAAATCTCTCCAGGAGACAGTTCAAGGGTTTTTATTTTTATTTGTGGGGCCTTGGCTGTCCCTCTCTCTATCTCTCTCTCTCTCGTCTTGTTACGACCCTCTGCCTAACCCAGGCTCCCATAACCCAATGGTTAGTGCTACCAGCATTGAAACCCTACTGTCTAAAAACAGTCTAATACTAAGGATGGTTCTGGGAATGCCAGCCCGCTATGCTCCCTCCCAGACTTCCTAACTCTCCCTACACTATCCTAATGTTACTCTCCTAATGGGAACTGAGGAGGCATCCTACACTTTTGAGTTAGGCTATCCTTGCAGATTCACTATTGCCTCTAGCTCTACTCTGACTGCTCCCTAGTCACACCTGATATTACCTCAATGTTTCACCCCTCCTGATCTTGCCTCAACCCTGTGATGTTGCTTCTACTTCTACTCCACTTCACTACTCCTCTTCTCTACTACTATTCCACTCCTACACAAAATGACACCCCTCCACCACAAATAATACTCTCCTCTTCCCACTCCTACAAGCCACCTCCCGGTACTACTGTCTTCCTCCCACCAACTACTCAAACGCCCCCGTTCACCCTGTGTGTTCAATTCATATTCACTCTCTATTCACTCATAACACACACACTCTCACTGTAGAACCACTCCCATTCCTAAGCCAACACTGCACATGATCCTCAAATCTCCTCCACAAGCTGCCTCTCCCTCCTTGCTCCTTGCTCAGCTGGTCTCTGGGCTGTCCTCCACCCCTGACCTCACTAAATTCCCCTGTCTCGTCTGGGATTGGACGTCTCTCCATGGCCAATCTGGCCGTGTATTCCTCACCCATGGGTGCATGCACAGGGAAATGTTTTCATGAAGGGGCTAAGTTCTCCTTCTTTCTCCACACGGGCTCGCTTCATACTGAGTTTACAGGCTTGGAAAGTCCAATGTTGAGGTCTGTTTTGGGGTGCCCTGCATCATGAGGTCTCCAAAAAAGTCTTGAGAAGGAGGGTGGGTTATGTTCCCTGGAGGTCTAGGGAGCCTTTGTATGCTGCACACACTCCCTAATCTATTAATGCGGCTATGCAAAGTCTCCTGGTTTTCCCAATGTCAGGGTTGTTTTGTGGAGCGGCTGGGATTCGCCCCATTGTGGAGCGCCGGAGGGCTGGGTGTTGGTTTTGCTGGGGGTCAACCTCTCTTTCCACCTTGGGAATCTGCTACTTTTGTAATGGTTTGACTGTGGGTCTCTCTCGCTCTCTCTGTTTCATCTCTGCAACCTTCTAGTAACCCAATGGATCCTCTTTCTGGGAAGAAATTTGGACACTCATGGCCGGGGCGACCCTCAGGAATTTGGCTGTTCCTGGATTCCTCTCTACCCTTCAAAAACCCCATAAAGAGGGGATGCTCCCCTTGCTTTGACAAGACCAGGTAACTGGGATCAGCACAGTTAGCATAAGCAGAGATCATACATTGAAGGTTAACACTGTTCTGGCATGTATTATTGTATGTTCATTGCATGTTAATACTAGTATTCACATGTTGCCAAAGCAAAGTCAATCAGCCCATAACATGATGGCATTGATCATTGATGTGAAGAAAAAAAAAGCAATGGGGGAAATAGACACCCCTGTCTTGCTCCTAATTGAGCGGCATCCCGGTCATGCAATGATCACCCATGCCCGCTCTTACTGAGGGGCTGATCATTCAACCCTGGCGCTGCACAGCACTGCACCACTAGACCACCTAGACTGACCCACGCTTCTCATCATGCCTCACCTGTCCCCCGTGCGACCAACTCACTCCAGCCTCCTCACTGCTCTGCTCCAATTGAAGGGCTGATTATTGAACCCTGGCGCTGCACAGCACTGCACCACTAGACCACCTGGACTGATCCATGCATTCCTTCATGCCTCACTTGTACCCCTTCACCACCTCTTACAGCGGGATCAGCCCGTTACAGGCTTCTCACTGTTCTGCTCCAATTAATGGGGTGATTCTTCAAGCAGGGCGCTGCACAGCACTGCACCGCTAGACCACCTGGATTGCACCGCAGCTCTTCTCCTGTTGCCTGGCTACACCTTTTACACCAGGAACCGTCTGCCCCAGCCGCTTCTCCACACTGATTAAGATCTGACTATTCAAGGCGGGCGCTTTGTAGCGCTGCATCACTAGACCTCCTGGGCTGGTCCATAGCATGCAGCATGTCTGACTGGTCCCACAGCTCAAACTGTTAGAGCTGCAACAGCACACTCCAGCCTCCGCTCCGCTCGCATTAAGGACTGACTATTCAAGGCAGGCACTTTGTAGCGCTGCACCACTAGACCTCCTGGGCTGGTCAACAGCATGCAGCATGTCTGACTGGTCCCACAGCTCAACCTGTTAGAGCAGAAACAGCACACTTCAGCCTCCGCTCCTCTCGGATTGAGTGTATATCATACTGCAGTGAAGCCCCACTAATAGACTCCATGAATGGATCCATGGCACTAAGCATGCCTCACTGGTCCCTGGCAGAGGCATCCCACTCCAGCCAAGTTTGCTCATCTTCTCAAACCCAGCAGAGCAAAGCTTACTATCAAAGAATTCTGCATAGTTGAGGAGCAGAGAACAAACATCAGCCAAGTGTTCCGTATAATGTTCGGGATGAGCTGCATGTATTTCTGGTTCCCTAATAGGTCCACCTTTACATTCTCTGCTGCTTCATTTATTTATTTATTTTATTTCTATTTATTTATTTGTATAGAGCACGACAGCCCGTGGGCATCAAGGCACTGTTACAGAGGTAGCCAAGCTCCTTAGTTACAGTGGCACATACAACAAATATCAAAGATATTACAGTGGTAGGTAAATAAGTTACAGTGGTAATGGACAAAACATATCAAGTGCACACAGTTCATTTGGTTACACGGAACGCGAGTACACAAACGTAAGGCAATAACCAGAGGTGCAGAGGTTAGTCAAACAGCCAGGTTTTGAGTGCTTTGCAGAATGCAGGGTGGGAGGGTTCATTTCTGAGGGTGAGTGGCAGGGAATTCCATTGTCTGGCAGCAATGAAAGGGGAGCTGGCACCACCTGCTTTGGAACATTTCTCTCTGGGGATTATGCGTTGGGGAGAGAATGGTGTGCTAATGGGTCTGGAAGAGCCAGCTCTAACTACTTTTGAGGAAAGGTAGGGGGGGTGTGCGAGTGAGACGCGTTCTTTGATGGGGAGTTAGTGGGCTTTGCGTCCTGCTGCAGAGATGTGTTCTCTTCTGGGAATTTTGAGAGCAGCTCAAAGTGCGTTGTTTTGGATTATTTCAAGTTTCATTAGGTTTTTTGAGGAAGCGCCGGCAATGAGGACTGTGTAGTAATCCAGTCTTGAGCCTATTGTTGCTCTAGCGATGGAGAGGCAGTTCTCAGTGGATAAAGATGGTTTGGCTGTGTCAATCAGCTTGGTGTAGTAGGCCACTGAGGAGGCGATAGTGCTGAATTGACATGACATGGATAGGGTGGCATCAAGGTTGACTTTTAAGGTTTTGGCCGAGGAGGAGACAGAGATCTGTATGTTGTCAATTGTGAAAGTGATGTATTGACTTGTGAGTTTTTTTGGGTATCCTAGGGACCTACTAGGAGGATTTCCATCTTATCGCTGTTGAGGCATAGCCAGTTGGCTGCCATCCAGGCCTGACTAGCGGTGTAGGCCGTGTTGAGGGCCTTGGCATAAGTTTTGTAGTTGACGGAGAGTGGGAGGAGGACTTGGGTGTCATCAGCATTGTTGAGGTAAGCTATGCCAATGGAGTCCAAGATGTCAAATAGAGACTTAGTGAAAATGTTGTAGATAGTGGGAGAGATACAGCATCTGCATTGGATGGTGGAGAGGGCTGCACAGCCTTATCTGAGAAAGGTCTCAGGGCTCTTCCTTCCAGGAATGAGGTGATCCACACTGTGGCTTTGGGTGAGAAGTGGGCTGAGTAGGTACGGTGATGGCACCGAATGCTGTGGTCCACTAGGTGAAATGCAGCTCATATGTTTAGGAGGAGGAGTAGGGCAGGTTTGCTTGAATCCTTGCTCTCATCGAGTTGTTTTTTTAGGTCAAGTAGAGCAGATCATGTGCCGTGACCAGGGCGAAAGCTGGATTCACGTACGCCCAGGATGTAGTTGGTTTCAAGGAAGTGTTGGACCTGAGTGTAGGCAGTTCTTTCAAGGATTTTTAAAAGGAAGGGTACTGTAGTTAGGCGCCTGTAGTTGTTGGGGGAGGCTGGGTCAAGTGAAGGTTTCTTTAGAAGTGGTCATAACCAGGCTTCTTTAAGGCTATGGGGAACCAGTTCTGAAACAAAGGAAGCATTTACGAATGCAGTGAGAAATGGGGCCAGTGTGACAGAACAGTCTTTGACGATGGGTGGGCAGTCAAAACCTTTGCAATTAGATGGTTTGAGTTGTTTCAGGAGGGTGAGGACTTCGGGTTCAGTGACATCTTTGAAGGAGACGATTGGGAGGCCCAGGGCGGAGGGGTTATTTGTGCGTGTACCTGTGGGTGAGGACAGTGCATTCTGGTTGGTTCGGATTCTTCTATGCAGTAGGTCAAGTTTGTTAAGCACAGAAATTTCGATATTAGAGCACCACAATTCATCTTTGGAGATGACCTGCGCAGTAGGAGCTGGTGATTATAGTTCCCTGACGATGGCGAAGATCTCCTTAGATCCAGATTTTGCATTGGCAATCTTAGTGTTAAAGGAGGCAGATTTGACTAAGATGATTGCATTTTTGTATTCGGCGGCTATCTTGATCAATTCTAGTTTTATGGATCCAAGTGGGTTAGTTGCCAGGTTGAGAGGGCAGTGTGTTTCATGTAACGGAGTTCCAGTAGGTCAGGGGCGAATCTGGAGTTTGCATGTCAAGCAGTTTTATCTTTGCTGGCTGACAGCGGGGCTATGGCGTTGACTGCATTCTTTAGTGCAGAGTTGTATAGTTCAGCTAGTACTGTGGTGTTATTGGGGAAGGGAGGTCTGAAAGCAGGAGTTTCTAGATAGGGCAGATGCCTCTCTTTGGTTAGTTTACATGAGCTATGTGCTAGGGCGGCCAGTAGGGGAGTGGTGAGAGGCTGTTGTTTCGTTTACATCAGGATGGAGAAGCGGATGACATGGTGGTCTGTCCGGGGGCAGGGGCATTGGAGCTTGTGGATGGGGAGCCATTGTGGTCCGCTATCAAGTCCAGGATGTGGCCTTTAGAGTGGGTGGGGTTTATGATCTATTCTCTGAACCCCAGGGTGTCTAGAGCTTTGGTGAGAGATTTGGCTTGTGAATCCTCCGAATCGTTGAATCCGAGGTTCAGGTCTCCTAGTAGGATGGATGTAGATGAGATTGATAGGTTGTTGGATAGGAGATGGAGGAGGTTCTCATGGAAGTATGCCATAGGGCCGGGGGGTGGTAAACAATATGAATTGTGATGGCGTAGTTAGGGGGAGTGGTAAGCTTGAGGGTCAAAATGTCCCTGTTACCGTCAAAAGAGTTTAAGACCTTTCTTAGAAGAAGGGATTCCTGGGAAATGAGGGCAACACCACTGCCTTTGGTGTGTAGGCAGTCCTGATGGTAGATGTTGTAGCCTTGGGGTAGGGCTATTGAGATGGTGCGCCAGAGGCTTTGTTTGGCCAAGTTTCTGAGATGGCTAAGAGGTCTAAATTGTGAGCAGTGAGCAGGTCGCAGATTTCCAGGTCGTGTGCTCGGAGGGGACGGCCATTAATGAGGTCATATTGGAATGAGGCAAGAGGTTTGATGGGATGCTTGGGGAGGTGGCTTCTAGTAGCATCAAGGGTGGTTGTGGCAGGGGGGCTGTCCGTGGGAGCTATACTTAACATAGATCTAGATAGGATGGAGGTAGTGGTGCCAGGATACACCCTAACAGGTGTTGGGTTAGGACTAGCGTTAGATTGCAGAGGATTTACCGGAATAACCTGCAGGAGAGATGGGGCAGCAATTGGATTCACCAGGTTGGGGGTCGGGTCATAGGCAGTGGGATTGAGACCAGCAGAATATGGAGTAGGTATGTCAGGATTGACGTGTACAGTTGCATTTGTGCATGGAAGGCAAGTCAGAGAGGCAATTGGATACAATGGTGTTCCAGTGGCATGGTCAGAGGAGGTGGTTGTTTGACGAATGGATTTGATGAGGCTTGGTACTTTTTAGGTGGTCAGGGGGAGGTAGCTTTGGCAGGTGCAGCACAAGGTAGTTGGCTGGAGATGCCAGCAAATGAGAATATGGGTGGGGGGTACCCGAGTTCATATGTGTGATGAGACTGTAATCTTTGCTTAGTTTAGGCAGGTAGAGAGTTCTTTTTAGGTGAATGTGGGTGGAGGTGGCTGGGGCAGAGCAGCGATTAGAGGGGGTTGGGGTTGGGATCTCTGTATACTGATGCAGTGATAGGAAGTATAAGCACAGTGAGTTGTTGGTGTACAGTTGGCAGGGTTTTGACTTTACTGTTAGACATGTGGTGAGCCAGGGAATGTGCCATGGTGCTTGGCAGTCAGGAGGGTGAGTGATGCATGGAGTTGTGGTGAGATCGAGTGATGCAGGAATGAGTGAGCTCATTTCCGTGAGATTGCATATGCGTATGGTCGGTGTTGTCAGGCTGACATGGCTGTATTTGGTCACTGAGACTTGGATGTGCAGACAGAGTAGTCGATTTTTTGAGTACACAACTCTTGAGCCAGAGGGGAGATGAATTGATAATGTACGGGCATGCAGCATTATTAGTATAAGGTTATGCAGTTTCTATGCCAGCAAGGAGACGGAAGCATAGATGCACTAGGTGAGTAGGTATGGGTGAGTAGGTAAGGGTGTGTTGGGAATGGAGGATAAGGGGAGTTGGCGACTTTGGAGGCATCTGGCTTGGTGGGTTTCGGGGGCACATGGGTGCTGGATGTGCTGCACAGGGCTGGCTGTGAGGGCGTGAAGTTGAGTGGATGGAGAGGGTGTATAGTACCTTTTGGGATGGTACGGTAATGTTGTTGTGAACACTGAATCATAGGTGTAATTGTGTGTGATCATTGGAGAGTGGGTAGGAAGGTAGGGAGCGGGACAGTGCTGGTGGGTACATTGCTTGGCTGGGAGGATGGTAGGAACCAAGCAGGTAGAGGAATAGCAGGGTCGATATTAAAGTACAGTGTAAAATAAAAATTATTATCACAGGAAGGCATTCCTAAATACACTTACAAAATGAGTGCCCCTCTTGCACCGTTTCCATTCCTAAATACACTTCAATATGGTGCCCCTCTTGAATCATTGCCATTCTTAAATACACTACAATGTGTGTGCCCCTCTTGCACCATTTCCATTCCTAAATACACTTCAACATGTGGGCCCCTCTTGCATCATTGCCATTCCTAAATACACTTACAATATGAGTGCCCCTCTTGCATCACTGCCATTCCTAAATACACTTCAACATGTGGGCCCTTCTTACACCATTGTCATTCCTAAATACACTTCAACATGTGTTCCAATCTTGCTTCAATGCCATTCCTAAATACACTTACAATATGTGTGCCCCTCTTGCATCACTGCCATTCCTAAATACACTTACAATATGAGTGCCCCTTGAAAGCAAGCGTCCCCAAACAGCACGATCCTCCCCGCAATGAGAGACAATGAAGGACTCTCCCAAAATGGGAATAAGGCCAAGACAGAGTGCGGGTGAGCGTAAATGGGAGTTTATCAATCAGAATTGGGCATGCAAAGAACTCTGCAAACTCCGAGAGCGCTCTGTCTGACAATAGCAAAGACAGGCGTATATATTTACAAAAAACGTCATCAAAACCTACATACTATAGGGGGCACAAGTTCATTGGGATTGGGTGGCGACGACTAACTATAGGTGCTGCTGCGGTGTGGTTGGTCTTGGCTGGAGGACGTCACTGGTCACCCTCGTGGGTTGGGCTGGGCCTGGCAGGTCGGCTTGAGTTCATCCGGGCGGTGTTGGTGTGCCGAGGCGGCCTGTGGCAGAGATGAATGCCTTTTCTGACTTACTTGCCCTTCTGCCATGCACACTGCAGTCATTCAGTCATTTACAGTTCTATTCTCTTTAGTAAATCTTTCAATAGGTTAATGCAACACAGGAGGAATGCACCTTGTGAGGGGTCTGGAGATAATATATCGTGGCCTGGCTACTCGTGATCTGTTGACCGGGACCGTAGGTCGAGGGGCTAAGCTTCGGGGACTGGGGCGGGTGGTACAGGTCTTTCTGTCTTGTTAGAAGTGGTTATGGATGTTTCGCTGTGTGTTGTCAAAGTGTTGGGTGTCCTGATTGCACAGGGCCATAAGTCTGAGACAGTCCGGTGGGTTGTGGGGTTTACGAGGGGGCGCTTGAGTTTAAACTAAGGTTTACTGCTGTGCTGTAAATAATGCAGGTGGCTGGCCGCGGCCTTGGGTGCTGTAGTGGGGCTACACGTCTTTGAAGCTGCTCCAGTCGGGTCGGGGGAGGCGTGATAACGCAGAGCGGGGCTCTGTTCTCCTGTCTTGGCAGCCTTCTGAGGGAGGGAGGGGGATACATCGAGACCTTGTACGCTTTCACAAAGGTATCTCCCTCATGTGTTGCCGAATATAAGTAAAGACATCGCAAACATTTGAATACTTTCTATAATACTTATTTAAAATCACTTCAAAACATGCATTTAACCTTTGCTGGGTGCGTTTCGATTATACCCAGTTCGAGCATCATATTTGTACATTATACTCTAGCAGCTACAGTGTTTCAGTTACATGCTGGTCAAGTGGCACAGCGAGTAGAGCGCTCACTTTGACACCCGTGCAGAGCCTGTTAACGCAGGTTCGAATCCCGGCGGGGCCAAACTCAGCCTTTCATCCTTCCGAGGTCGATAAATGAGCACCACACACCGTGGGTAATAATAAGCAGCGCTCGGATACCTGAGGGTTTGTAGCGCTATATAAAAGCCTAATTATTATTATTATTATTTATTATTTATGCATATACATTCGCAGTAAATGAGGTAGTGGTTAGATCAGTGGAGTACATAGAAAACGACCCGCCACTGTACGTGACGGTGGTGGCATATGAGGGGCTCAGACATTCACACATGATAAGTGCACTCTCGCGCATTCTTTAATGAGTTCATAGTATAATTGCATCCGCTTTTCTCGTGTACTCTAGCAGCATTAGCTTTAGTTATGGCGCGAAACCACATGAGGTAGGCTGCCCAGTGATACACGCAACGAACAGATCCCTGGAGCGTTCCTTTATCATTGGCATCCACCTGCAATGGTGCGAGCTCGCCATAGCTTATATCATGGGAGCATACTCTCTCATTTTAATACCTTCTACAGGCGTTTGTATGTTGTGGAAGAAAGAAATAATGCAAGGGGTCTTGACATTAATACATAAAGACTGTCTGCCATCTGATGACCATATTACTGTTCTTTTCATTTCCCAGGCCTGCTGGCCGGGTCATGCTAGGAGCGATGATACACTGCGGGAGGTGAACTGATACAATGTTAGTGTATTACGCTAGCTCATGTCCGTCTTGTTCGTGGGAACGTGCTCGCAGCGGATCTGCCAGGGTGCTGCGGCAACAGGGATGTTCTCCAAGGGTGGGGGCCGCGCTACAGTGTGCTGAGCTCACACCATCTTTACCGGGCGAAGAATGGTTTTTGGGCCTAGCTAAATTTGTGTTGTAATCAATACATATGGGCATTCGATACGTGTGGGCAATGTCTCCAGTGGGTGAGCCCTCCACCACCTGGGCCCGGGTGGCATGAGGGAACGCCCAATGGGCCATAGCCCTCACCTGGGGAAGAAACGCAGGCGAGAGGGGTCTCCTGGACCAGCCCTCCCCTACATTTCCCCCCTTTCGTTACTTAAGTAACGAATTCTTTAACTCCTCTATCCTCCTACACTCTGCTTCGTCCATCACCGCCTCATCCCATGCAGGAGTTCCTTTGATAGGCATCCATGCTCTGCACACCCCCCTTAAACTCTCACCTCTCCTGGCGTATTCATCTGGAGTACACGTAAGATATATGCACCCACCATCTCCTTCCAAATCTACCCACACTTCCTCGTACCATTCTAGTATGCGGGGCTCTTTGATGGTGGTGTGCCAAAGCTTATCTACAATATCCTTATCGTGGTACATGGGCACCAGTTGGTACCTGGGTGTGTTGTCTACCCCTGTTTGTACTTGTGCTTCTTGCACCGTTTTTATTGTACCGTGTGAGTTGCCCATTGTCACCATCATCATTGCACCATTTGGTACTGCGCTAGCACAGACTCGAAGACCCACCTGGCATAGGCAGAAAATCAAAAGGAGGAACACCACAGCTGGCATCAAAAATTTCATCGTTGTTCCAAGCCATGAGGGGACCCAGGAGAAGAGGTTATCGAACCATGTACTATCTTCTGCTCCGCCTTCCATCTTCATTTTTTCTCCTAGGTTGTGGACTGCTTCGATCACATGGGACAGGGAGCTGTTCTCTGCGTCTTCAGAAGGTACGAAAGTGCAGCAGGCACTTCCTATTTTTCGGCAAACACCGCCGTCCATCGCCGTCAACAGGTCCAGGACATACCTGTTTTGCATGGTCATCAGTCGCAAGGCTCTTAGTTCGACCTTTATTATGTTAAAACCTTCTTCAGTGTCGTTCGCCAGCTGAATTAATTCCCAGCGGGTTATCTGGAGCCATTTTGCGTTAGCCCTTGCTTGGACACTTGATACGAGCGAGGCAAAAAACGTTTCTGCTGAGCTGAATAATCGATATTTGTCTGGGATCTGGGCCAATAGTTCTGATGATGCCTTTGATATATAGTTTGATGCTCGTCTGTTGCGGGTCAGCACCTCTTCCTTGCTTCCAGAAGACAGGACATACATTTGTGGTTCTGGTTGGGCCACACTCTGTTGTGTGCGTTCCTGTGTCCTTTTGCTTCCATCGATGTGGCTTTCTGGTATCACCATCAGAGCTGAGTGCAGAGTGGCCATTGAGCAGCTGCCACTCCACGACGGGGGGAGGTGTAGGTATGCCTGGTTTCCACATACCCAATACGTGTCCATAAGGGCCGCAGTCCCTTTTCTTAGGTCTGGGATAGTGAGGGTTTTGTTGCACTTCTTGTTCGTCCCCATGGACGTTCTCCCCTCTCCTTTGAAACATAGTTCATAGTCTATTTCATTCTGCAACTTGAAAGGCTTTTCGATGGGCGTAACCCAGGTTAGTTTTGAAATGTGTTCTCTCCATACGGGTGTGCATGTTTCTGCTATCCATTGCAATTTCTCTGGTGCCACACCCCTCAGTGCTTCAGCTTTACACATTACTTCTTCATTCTTCCACTTGTTATCAGAAAAAAGTGTCCCTTCGATTGCAAAAAATGGTTCTTTCAGACATACAACCCCTGACGGTTTTGGGTAGCACGTTTTCTCGTTCTGCAGCATTTGAAAAGTCACTTCATGTGCCTGGAAGGTGTTCTTAATTCTGCATAACGTGAGATGAAGGAGACATTGGGCATCTATAATCGGCAACTCTTTGGGTAACAGTACTTTGGGTGTACCTGATGCGTGAGGAATGAGGGAGCAAACATAACAGCTCTCGTTTGTTGTTTGTCTAGCTGTGGCACTCATGTCTGCATACCACTTATTTGTTTGGTGGGGGTGTCGTGGGTCTTCCATCTTATCTAGACCTAGCCCATAGTACTCATCATATTTCCTCCTTCCTGCTTCCCTCTTCCGTCTATTGTTCTTATTCCTCATATTCTTCCCGATTCCCTGGGCAAGAGACAAACTGGACCCCCCTTTCTCATTCCCGCCCCCCTTCACCCAGTCATCATATAATATTTCATGTGTTTCTCTCATTCTTTGATTCTCTATGGCCGTGGGGGCAGGTTGGCTGGTGGGGGTATTATACAACCAGGATATGGCAGAGGGATTCCGGTCGTTTAAGCTGTGAGCATTGTAATTAGACATCTCAGGTGGGGACAGTGTGTTGTTTTGTCTCTCACCCTTTGGCCCTCCATCGTGTGAGATGACGACATTGGGAGACGTAGTATAGTAGCCCCACACAAGTTTAGTTCCATCCCATATCACAAAATCACCTTCCCTTGTAGTTGCATTGACACTTGCAGTTGTATTGGTCCCAGTAGTTGTGTTACTCCCTCCCCCCTCGTTCATCTCGATAGAGATGAACGCTATGAACCAGTATGTAACCAGACCAAATAATAATGTAAAAAACAATATAATGCACGCAGATAGTCCACATTCATACGAATATATACATTTCACAGTTAACCATTCTCTAATTCTAGTAAATCTATCCGTTGCAGGCCGCCCGTTAGATGCCATGGAAGCTCCTGTTTTAATATATAAAAGTGCATTGAGTGCATACATGTAAACATTTTGTTGGCACCATCAGTGCCAATATACATGTGACGGGGAATGGAAGCGGGTGGGGATACGGGGAGGGGTATTCACAGACAAGGGTGTATACAAGCTCATAGTTTGGCATTCCATTTAATATATGTATATATATATATATTCACACTCAACAAGATGAAAGTTAAAACAAAATTTTCCCCCTTTTTTTTTTTTTGCATCTTTATCAGTTGTGCATTTCTTCAAATTCAGTACCAGCACATACACACAAGTTCATATTCAGTCATTCTGTTCAGTTGCAGCGTTTGCTGTTGTCTGTGCCTCCCCATCTAGCTCCTCTTGTACGTTGCTATATCCCTTCCGTACATCGGTCAAGTGCACCTAGTACCTCAACCCTTTGACCTTAACCGCCGTAGGCGTGCAAAATATTACTTCATATGGGCCATGGAATCGTGGTGCATTCCACCGACGCACAAAACTTCTGACATATATCCAGTCGCCTGGCATTAGCTGTAGTTGTTGCTCTGGCTCCGTGACAGTGCCTGTTACATTTCCCTCTTCTCTAGTGAAGGGTGGGGACAATTGCTTTGCTATCACGCGCGCTGCCCTTGTCAGTTTCTTTAAATAGTCTGTGAACTCATCTCCCAATATCGCGACGCTTCTGTGAGCGTCTGAGTGTTCGCGCAGTGGTGAATGTGCTGTGTTCATCCGTCTCCCGGTCACGATCTCGTGCGGGGACAAATGGTGGTCTTTGCTTGGCTGGTTTCGTACTCAAATAGCGCAAGCGGTAGGCAGTAAATCCAATTCTTTTTAATGAGAAGCATAGTTTTGATAACCTGCCCTTCAACAGTCCGTTCATCTTTTCCACTACGCCATTACTTTGAGGATGATAAATTGAGCATAATTTATGTTTTATTCCAACAATGTAGTCACTTCCTTAAAAAGCTCATTCACAAATGAGTGCCATTGTCTGAGCGGATGACGTCACAAATTCCCCAGCGCGGGAATACTTCCCTTACTAGGAACTTGGCGGCGCTCTTGGCATCGGGTCGCGCGCAGGGTCCTGCTTCCACCCACTTGAAAATGGGCACACGACCACAATCATGTACCGTGCACCATTACACCTTTCCCCATGTCTGCGTAATCTATGTGTAGTTCCTTGAATGGGCCAATGGGTTTAGGATTGTTCCCCGGAGAGTGCGTAATGTCATCCCTGAATTGTATATTTGGCATGTTGTACATTCCATTGCCAATCGAGACACATGCTCCTGAAGACAGGGCACGAACCATTCTTCCTGTATTTCTGCTGCGATGTGTTGTTTGGTGTTATGTGCAGGGAAGTGTAGCTGTTGAAATGCAATCTCTAGTAGCTGAATTGGCATTACCACCTTCCCGAGTTATTTTGCCTCCACAGCAGGTCTGTTCCTGACTTGCTGCACCCTCGCTTTGTCCACAATAGTTTTTCCTCTGCACTGGCTCCTTCCTGCAATTCTATTATTTGTGGTATGGGCATGACATTATATCCCTCTGGGGGCTCTTCGTTTGTTTTGTCCTTAAGCATGTATTCACCTGTGTCATTTTTCTGAAAATAGGAAGCCTCCTTGGCGGCAGCGTCCGCTGCCGCGTTCCCTAAAGACACAACATCTGTGTTGGACGTATGTGCTTGGCATTTTACTATTGCTACTGCAGTGGGGTTTTGCAGGGCCTCAATTAACTCTTTTAACAATTCTGCATGCTGTACAGGTGTACCATCTGCCCTCCTAAAGCCCCTCCGCCCCCATCTTGCTAGGCCTCCATGTACTGTCGTTGTCATGTAAGCTGAGTCTGTGTATATCGTCACTGCACAACCCTTTGCTGCATGTAGTGCTTCTATGAGTGCAATCAGTTCTGCTGCCTGCGCGGAGTAATGTGATGGGAGACGATATTGTACCAGTGTTTCATACTCACCGTCTTCTAACCTCACCACTGCCATGCCAACGTGTTTTTCTCCCGTGTCCGTGTCAATTGATGCGGACCCATCCACAAAGTACACTTCCCCTCGCTTAGAGCGTTCTCACACACCACTGTCTCCTCCCCACTTCCTCCTGTGTAGGTTGCGCAATCGTGGTTCTGCATGTCTTCGAGCGTGCACGCTTCTGTAATGAATGTGGCGGGGTTCACTGTCTTGCATCTCACTATATGGATGTTGGCACTGGACAGTATAATCTCGTAGGCAGTCGCCCGCTGTGTGGTCAGTGTGCTTTTTGATCTCTCGAGTATTGCAAATAATGAATGTTCCACAAACAATGTCACAGGGCAGCCCATTACTATTGTGGCACTTTTCTCAATCGCGAACGCGGCTGCAGCGAGTGATTGCTCGCACGCGAAATGGCCCTGCATCACGGCATCTAAAGTGCCACTATAGTAAGCCAGTGGCTTGTGTCCTAAGATGTTTTTTGTGTCAGGACTGCTGTCATCAGTGTTTCCTTGCAGTGGGAGAATAGGTAAAACTCGCGTCCATAATCAGGGTTTGCGAGTACTGGGGCCTTGAAATCACTCTTTTAGTGTTTGGAAGGAGGAACTCATCTCTTCCGTCCATTCCACCTTCCTGTTTTCCTGTTGGGCCACCTTTAATGCTTGTAATAAGGGCCTAGTGTATGCCGCATAATCTAATATCCATGCTCGGCAGTAATTGCACATTCCCAAAAATTTCTGCATGTCTTTTACTGTTGTGGGTTCTTGTACTGATCTTATGGCTTCTACCCTGTCTGGTATTATTCTTTTCCCATCTCTGAAATCAGCTGTCCCTAGGTACAGGACCTCTGTCAGACAGTATTGTAGCTTTCCCTTGTCCACTTTGTACCCCTTGTTGGCCAGCAAAGTCAATAATGTTATGGAATCTGTTCTGCATGTCTCTTCGTTTCGTGCGCAGACTAGTAAATCGTCTACGTACTGAATAATGGTGCTCTCAACTGATAGGTTTCCTAGGTCTTCATGTAATACGCGATTGAAGATGCTCGGGCTCTCGCAGTAACCCTGTGGTAATCTGCAATGCTCATACCTTTTACCCCCCAGTGTGAAGGCGGTAAGGTATCTACTCTCTTCAGCCAGGGGTATAGAGAAAAATGCGTTTTTTCAAATCCACTACTGTGAAATGTGATGCCTCTTTCGGGATGCTGCATAGTATTGATGCGGGTTCGGGACTAGAGGGAACTCCTTCTGAATTACATCATTGAGGGGGCGTAGGTCTTGTATCATCCTCCAAGACCCCCCTTTTGCTTTTTTGATCGGATAAATACAAGTGTTACATGGGGAGTTTTGAAGGCACTATTATCCCTTGTGCTAGTAGGGCATTTATTGTCTCTTTTATCCCTTCTTCAGCTTCACGAGACAGAGGATACTGTTTAACTCGTGGTAAAATTGCTCCTTGCTTTAGCTTTATTACCACAGGCTGTACTCCATGCAACAGTCCCACATCATGGGGCCTGTTGTCCATAAGTTGTTTGGTACGAGCCTCATGTCGTCATCAAAAAACGACGGTGGTGCTCCTACCACTGTCATCAATTGGACGGGAGTCTCCCTTGCTTGTATTAAAATATCACAGGGCATCGCTATTTCCATCACTATTTCACCATCCCCTTCTGAGTCTGAAAAGATCCTCATCTGTTACCTCTCGCAGGGCGATGTTGGCGTTTGTGCATAGCACTGTGCGCCACTCACACCCTTCCTCGTCCACTCCGATCACAGCTATTCTTTTTTGCTGACACTTGCACAGCGTGCAAATCTAACGATACCACTGATCCTGGTGCTGCGTTGGGGCATACTATGGGGCGGAAGAGGAACTCCGCCGGGATCCTCCAGTCCATGCTTCTCAGCTCGGGAATTATGAGGGCCAGAGTCTTCAGCCCTTTGATAAACATTTCCTCATTTTGTGGCAGTCCTCGTATTTCCTGCGTGGTTGTGTAGGCTTGCACTACCAACATTGCACGCAAGGGGCATATCCCGGGTGTGGAACACACTATCCCTCTCTCGGTAAATGATATGGTCATGTTGAGTTTACTCAGGAGATCCCTCCTAGCAAGTTAATTGGGGAATGTTCGTAATACAATAAGGGTGCCTTCACAGTCTTACCCCCCACTGTTACATCCAAAGCTTCTGTGTAAGGAACTTCAACTACAGCCCCAGAGAACCCCTGCGTCTCTAACTTCCTGTTAGATAACGGGAATCGGCCCTCTCTGATACATGATTTCTCCGCTCCCGAATCAACCATGAATATAAACTGCTTGTCTCCTATCTGCGCCCCTACCAATGGTTCCTCTGCTGCATTGTAGGTGGTGGATAGAACTGGACACGCAAGTGTTCTCTGTGGGCTGTCCTATGCGGGGTATCTCGTCGCCCCTCCCTCATTAAAGACATTTCCGGAAACTACCGACATGCCGCTGTAAGGCGCTGGCGCGGGGGCCCCGTTCGCTGTTGTCGCGAAAGGGTTACCTGGCGTGTATTGCATGCTGTCATTGTTTTGGGGGTGGTTTTGTGTCCTATACTGGTGTCCTTGTTGCTGGCCCGTGGTACCCTGGCCGGGGTTTCTTAGTTGCTGCTGTCCCATTGGGAGACCGTATGGGCTTCCCGGGTGTGGATGACCATAAGTCTCCCCCTCCTGGAACCCATTGTTTTGTCTACTTCTGCACTCCCTGGAGTAATGTCCCCATCGTCCCAGTTCCAGCAACTCCCTTGGGGCCCTGGGACCCTGCCATCCATTTCCTCCCATTCCCCCATACCCCTGTCCGCCTCCTCTCCGGCCCTGTACCCACCTCGTCCCCCTCGAGGGTCCACTCTTGCCACTGCGGGCTTCCACCTTGCTCTTGCTCAGTCCACTGCCGCTGTGCTGGTCCTGCCCAATTAGTTGCCACCCTTCCTTGGAGTGCTATCAGCCCCTCCTCCTCCTCATCTCCCTCCCTACTGTGTGGGAGCGCGGCTACTGCTGCTGCAACCTTCACTAACTTTGACTGTACTAACTTCGCCTCGTCTGCCAATCTTTTCTGCGCCACCCTCCTTCTCCCTCTCCTTTATTCTTTTACAATGGTGTACTATTATGCTCTGAATTTCTGGCCATCCCTTTGCTTCAATACCTGCTATCTTGTCAAGCGCCTTCTGCACTTCCTTTGGGAGCCCTCTCTTTATAATAAAATAAAATAAAGATGTCGATTGATACCAGGGCGTGCCCGTTTCTGCTCTCCACATCTCTTGGACCCGAAAAATATAATCCATAGCCTCTTCCCCGTCATTCATTGTACACTGCATCACTGACTGCAAGTCCGGTGTGTCTGGGAATGTTTCGCGTAAGGCATCCCACACCCTGGCACGCACCGTGTTAAAGGATGCCCCATCATGGCGGTCACAGTCTAACGTTACTCCCGGGAAACCGGCCTTAACCCATACCCTTTCAGCCTGGTCACCTACTGCTGATACGAGTAGACTTTTTACATCTCCTATGGCTAGGGGTACCCCGGCAGTATGTTTCTCAAAGGCATATATCCACTTACTTGCCCCTCCTGACAACGGGGGCAATAGCTTTAATAAATTGGCTTTATCCATCTGTGCCCATGGGATATAGTTAGGCCTCCCTCCTCCCCTGTGTATCAACGGGAGCTGTAGCCTTCCTTTTGTCGTTCCGTCCGGACCCGTTTGAGCTGTTGATGTCCCTAGTGATGCCATTTTTCCCACTCTGTTCCTTAGTCGCCCCGTCCACTCATCATCCAGGGTTCTCAGTGAACACGTACCTTCCTCCCCTTCGCTTCCCCCTCCTATCGCCATACTCAACCTGTCGCTTTCTTCTACCTCGTCCCTTATATCACACAGCAACTCCTCTCTAATTCCCCCCCGCCTTTCTTCGCTTGCAACATCTCCCTCTCCGGGCCCTACTTCTATTATTCGCGTTGGTTCTTCCTCAATTCTGAACAAAATCTCGCCCTTTTTCCACCCCTCTTCGGGCTTTCTATTTTCACCTAGCGCTCTGGACGTACGCCCTGATCTAGTTGCATCTAGTGCTGTTCGTTCGCATATGTCTTTTATCCTCGAGAGCTCATCCTTTGCTATCGTCAGTCTTGATTCTAAATCATCTGTGAGCTTCTCTATATCTACCCTTTGTGCGCCTGCCTGGGCTCGCTCCCTCGTGCTTTCGTATGGCGGAGGTGCCGTGGGCCGGAGGGGTGTAGTATCTCTCGGGGGAGGTATGTAAGTGGGATCACTGTACCCCTCTGCGGGCACAGGCTTCTTTATTATCGGGTACAAACTTATTACCTCTACTGGTGGCGCTACACTTGATTATCACGTCGGGGTCACCACTGAAAGCAAGCGTCCCCAAACAGCACGATCCTCCCCGCAATGAGAGACAATGAAGGACTCTCCCAAAATGGGAATAAGGCCAAGACAGAGTGCGTGTGAGCGTAAATGGGAGTTTATCAATCAGAATTGGGCATGCAAAGAACTCTGCAAACTCCGAGAGCGCTCTGTCTGACAATAGCAAAGACAGGCGTATATATTTACAAAAAACGTCATCAAAACCTACATACTATAGGGGGCACAAGTTCATTGGGATTGGGTGGCGACGACTAACTATAGGTGCTGCTGCGGTGTGGTTGGTCTTGGCTGGAGGACGTCACTGGTCACCCTCGTGGGTTGGGCTGGGCCTGGCAGGTCGGCTTGAGTTCATCCGGGCGGTGTTGGTGTGCCGAGGCGGCCTGTGGCAGAGATGAATGCCTTTTCTGACTTACTTGCCCTCTGCCATGCACACAGCAGTCTCATTTACAGTTCTATCTCTTTTAGTAAATCTTTCAATAGGTTAATGCAACACAGGAGGAATGCACCTTGTGAGGGGTCTGGAGATAATATATCGAGGCCTGGTTACTCGTGATCTGTTGACCGGGACCGTAGGTCGAGGGGCTAAGCTTCGGGGACTGGGGCGGGTGGTACAGGTCTTTCTGTCTTGTTAGAAGTGGTTATGGATGTTTCGCTGTGTGTTGTCAAAGTGTTGGGTGTCCTGATTGCACAGGGCCATAAGTCTGAGACAGTCCGGTGGGTTGTGGGGTTTACGAGGGGGCGCTTGAGTTTAAACTAAGGTTTACTGCTGTGCTGTAAATAATGCAGGTGGCTGGCCGCGGCCTTGGGTGCTGCAGTGGGGCTACAAGTCTTTGAAGCGGCTCCAGTCGGGTCGGGGGAGGCGTGATACGCAGAGCGGGCTCTGTTCTCATGTCTTGGCAGCCTTCTGAGGAGGGAGGGGGATACATCGAGACCTTGTACGCTTTCACAAAGGTATCTCCCTCGTGTGTTGCGAATATAAGTAAAGACATCGCAAACATTTGAATACTTTCTATAATACTTATTTAAAATCACTTCAAAACATGCATTTAACCTTTGCTGGTGCGTTTCGATTATACCCAGTTCGAGCACCATATTTGTACATTATATTCTAGCAGCTACAGTGTTTTAGTTACATGCATATACATTCGCAGTAAATGAGGTAGTGGTTAGATCAGTGGAGTACATAGAAAACGACCGCCACTGTACGTGACGGTGGTGGCATATGAGGGGCTCAGACATTCACACATGATAAGTGCACTCTCGCGCATTCTTTACATGAGTTCATAGTATATTTGCATCCGCTTTCTCGTGTACTCTAGCAGCATTAGCTTTAGTTATGGCGCGAAACCATGTGAGGTAGGCTGCCCAGTGATACACGCAACGAACAGATCCCTGGAGCGTTCCTTTATCATTGGCATCCACCTGCAATGGTGCGAGCTCGCCATAGCTTATATCATGGGAGCATACTCTCTCATTTTAATACATTCTACAGGCGTTTGTAATTTTGTGGAAGAAAGAAATAATGCAAGAGGTCTTGACATTAATATATACATAATAAGACTGTCTGCCATCTGATGACCATTTACTGTTCTTCTCATTTGTTCAGGCCTGCTGGCCGGGTCATGCTGGAAGTGATGGTACACTGCGGGAGGTGAACTGTTACAATGTTAGCGTATTGCGCTAGCTCATGTCCGTCTTGTTCGTGGGAACGTGCTCGCAGCGGATCTGCCAGGGTGCTGCGGCAACAGGGATGTTCTCCAAGGGTGGGGGCCGCGCTACAGTGCGCTGAGCTCACACCATCTTTACCGGGCAAAGAATGGTTTTGGGCCTAGCTAAATTTGTGTTGTAATCAATACATGTGGGCATTCGATACGTGTGGGCAATGTCTCCAGTGGGTGAGCCCTCCACCACCTGGGCCCGGGTGG
>CM010927.2:23109988-23181685 GCA_002915635.3 Ambystoma mexicanum
CCTAAATACACTTCAATATGTGTGCCCCTCTTGCATCATTGCCATTCCTAAATACACTTCATAATGTGGTGCCCTCTTGCATCACTGTCATTCCTAAATACACTTCAATATGAGTGCCCCTCTTGCATCACTGCATTCCTAAATACACTTCAATATGTGTGCCCCTCTTGCATCACTGTCATTCCTAAATACACTTCAATATGAGTGCCCCTCTTGCATCACTGTCATTCCTAAATACACTTCAATATGTTGCCCCTCTTGCATCACTGTCATTCCTAAATACACTTCAATATGGTGCCCCTCTTGCATCATTGCCATTCCTAAATACACTTCAATATGTGTGCCCCTCTTGCATCACTGCCATTCCTAAATACACTTCAATATGTGCCCCTCTTGCATCACTGCCATTCCTAAATACACTTCAATATGAGTGCCCCTCTTGCATCACTGTCATTCCTAAATACACTTCAATATGTGTGCCCCTCTTGCATCATTGCATTCCTAAATACACTTCAATATGTGTGCCCCTCTTGCATCACTGTCATTCCTAAATACACTTCAATATGAGTGCCCCTCTTGCATCACTGTCATTCCTAAATACACTTCAATATGGGTGCCCCTCTTGCATCACTGCCATTCCTAAATACACTTCAATATGGTGCCCCTCTTGCATCATTGCCATTCCTAAATACACTTCAATATGGTGTCCCCTCTTGCATCATTGCCATTCCTAAATACACTTCAATATGTGTGCCCCTCTTGCATCATTGCCATTCTAAATACACTTCAATATGGTGCCCCTCTTGCATCACTGCCATTCCTAAATACACTTCAATATGTGTGCCCCTCTTGCATCACTGCCATTCCTAAATACACTTCAATATGTGCCCCTCTTGCATCATTGCCATTCCTAAATACACTTCAATATGGTGCCCCTCTTGCATCATTGCCATTCCTAAATACACTTCAATATGGTGCCCCTCTTGCATCACTGTCATTCCTAAATACACTTCAATATGGTGCCCCTCTTGCATCATTGCCATTCCTAAATACACTTCAATATGGTGCCCTCTTGCATCATTGCCATTCCTAAATACACTTCAATATGTGTGCCCCTCTTGCATCATTGCCATTCCTAAATACACTTCAATATGTGTGCCCCTCTTGCATCATTGCCATTCCTAAATACACTTCAATATGAGTGCCCTCTTGCATCACTGTCATTCCTAAATACACTTCAATATGGTGCCCCTCTTGCATCACTTCCATTCCTAAATACACTTCAATATGAGTGCCCTCTTGCATCACTGTCATTCCTAAATACACTTCAATATGAGTGCCCCTCTTGCATCACTGTCATTCATAAATACACTTCAATATGTGTGCCCCTCTTGCATCATTGCCATTCCTAAATACACTTCAATATGAGTGCCCTCTTGCATCACTGTCATTCCAAAATACACTTCAATATGAGTGCCCCTCTTGCATCATTGTCATTCCTAAATACACTTCAATATGAGTGCCCTCTTGCATCACTGCCATTCCTAAATACACTTCAATATGAGTGCCCCTCTTGCATCACTGTCATTCATAAATACACTTCAATATGTGTGCCCCTCTTGCATCATTGCCATTCCTAAATACACTTCAATATGTGTGCCCCTCTTGCATCACTGTCATTCCTAAATACACTTCAATATGTGTGCCCTCTTGCATCACTTGCCATTCCTAAATACACTTCAATATGAGTGCCCTCTTGCATCACTGTCATTCCTAAATACACTTCAATATGTGTGCCCCTCTTGCATCATTGCCATTCCTAAATACACTTCAATATGAGTGCCCTCTTGCATCACTGCCATTCCTAAATACACTTCAATATGAGTGCCCCTCTTGCATCACTGTCCATTCCTAAATACACTTCAATATGTGTGCCCCTCTTGCACCATTGCCATTCCTAAATACACTTCAATATGTGTCCCCTCTTGCATCATTGCCATTCCTAAATACACTTCAATATGAGTGCCCCTCTTGCATCACTGCCATTCCTAAATACACTTCAATATGGTGCCCCTCTTGCATCACTGCCATTCCTAAATACACTTCAATATGGTGCCCCTCTTGCATCACTGTCATTCCTAAATACACTTCAATATGGTGCCCCTCTTGCATCATTGCCATTCCTAAATACACTTCAATATGTGTGCCCATCTTGCATCATTGCCATTCCTAAATACACTTCAATATGTATGCCCCCCTTGCATCATTGACATTACTAAATACACATCAATATGGTGCCCCTCTTGCATCATTGCCATTCCTAAATACACTTCAATATGGTGCCCCTCTTGCATCACTGTCATTCCAAAATACACTTCAATATGTGTTCCCTCTTGCATCACTGTCATTCCTAAATACACTTACAATATGAATGCCCCTCTTGCATCATTGCCATTCCTAAATACACTTCAATATGGTGCCCTGCTTGCATCACTTCCATTCCTAAATACACTTCAATATGGTGCCCCTCTTGCATCACTGCCATTCCAAATACACTTCAATATGGTGCCCCTCTTGCATCACTGCCATTCCTAAATACACTTCAATATGGTTGCCCCTCTTGCATCATTGCCATTCCTAAATACACTTCAATATGGTGCCCCTCTTGCATCACTGCCATTCCTAAATACACTTCAATATGTGTTCCCCTCTTGCATCATTGCCATTCCTAAATACACTTCAATATGTGTCCCCTCTTGCATCATTGCCATTCCTAAATACACTTCAATATGTGTGCCCCTCTTGCATCATTGCCATTCCTAAATACACTTCAATATGAGTGCCCTCTTGCATCACTGCCATTCCTAAATACACTTCAATATGAGTGCCCCTCTTGCATCACTGTCATTCCTAAATACACTTCAATATGGTTCCCCTCTTGCATCATTGCCATTCCTAAATACACTTCAATATGGTGCCCCGCTTGCATCAATTCGATTCCTAAATACACTTCAAAATGTCTGCCCCTCTTGCATCACTGTCATTCCTAAATACACTTCAATATGTGTGCCCCTCTTGCATCACTGCCATTCCTAAATACACTTCAATATGTGTGCCCCTCTTGCATCACTGTCATTCCTAAATACACTTCAATATGAGTGCCCTCTTGCATCACTGCCATTCCTAAATACACTTATATATGGTCCCACTCTTGCTTCACTGTCATTCCTAAATACACTTCAATATGGTGCCCCTCTTGCATCACTGCCATTCCTAAAAACACTTCAATATGTGTTCCACTCTTGCATCACTGTCCTTCCTAAATACACTTCAATTTGTTTCCCCTCTTGCATCACTGCCATTCCTAAATACACTTTAATATGTCTCCCCTCTTGCATCATTGCCATTCCTAAATACACTTCAAAATGAGTGCCCCTCTTGCATCACTGTCATTCCTAAATACACTTCAATCTGTTGCCCGCTTGCATCATTGCCATTCCTAAATACACTTCAAAATGTGTGCCCCTCTTGCATCACTGTCATTCCTAAATACACTTCAATATGAGTGCCCCTCTTGCATCACTGTCATTCCTAAATACACTTCAATATGTGTGCCCCTCTTGCATCACTGCCATTCCTAAATACACTTCAATATGTGTGCCCCTCTTGCATCACTGTCATTCCTAAATACACTTCAATATGAGTGCCCTCTTGCATCATTGCCATTCCTAAATACACTTCAATATGGTGCCCCTCTTGCATCACTGTCATTCCTAAATACACTTACAATGTGTGCCCCTCTTGCATCACTGTCATTCCTAAATACACTTCAATATGAGTGCCCTCTTGCATCACTGTCATTCCTAAATACACTTCAATATGAGTGCCCCTCTTGCATCACTGCCATTCCTAAATACACTTCAATATGGTGCCCCTCTTGCATCACTGTCATTCCTAAATACACTTACAATATGAGTGCCCCTCTTGCATCACTGCCATTCCTAAATACACTTCAATATGAGTGCCCCTCTTGCATCACTGTCATTCCTAAATACACTTCAATATGGTGCCCCTCTTGCATCACTGTCATTCCTAAATACACTTCAATATGGTGTCCCTCTTGCATCACTGTCATTCCTAAATACACTTCAATTTGTTTCCCCTCTTGCATCACTGCCATTCCTAAATACACTTTAATATGTCTCCCCTCTTGCATCATTGCCATTCCTAAATACACTTCAAAATGAGTGCCCCTCTTGCATCACTGTCATTCCTAAATACACTTCAATCTGTTGCCCCGCTTGCATCACTGCCATTCCTAAATACACTTCGATATGTGCCCCCTCTTGCATCATTGACATTCCTAAATACACTTCAATATGTGTGCCCCTCTTGCATCACTGTCATTCCTAAATACACTTCAATATGTGTGCCCCTCTTGCATCATTGTCATTCCTAAATACACTTCAATATGGTGCCCCTCTTGCATCATTGCCATTCCTAAATACACTTCAATATGGTGCCCCTCTTGCATCACTGCCATTCCTAAATACACTTCAATATGAGTGCCCCTCTTGCATCACTGTCATTCCTAAATACACTTCAATATGAGTGCCCCTCTTGCATCACTGTCATTCCTAAATACACTTCAATATGGTGCCCCTCTTGCATCACTTCCATTCCTAAATACACTTCAATATGTGTGCCCTCTTGCATCACTGTCATTCCAAAATACACTTCAATATGAGTGCCCCTCTTGCATCACTGCCATTCCTAAATACACTTCAATATGAGTGCCCTCTTGCATCACTGCCATTCCTAAATACACTTCAATATGAGTGCCCCTCTTGCATCACTGCCATTCCTAAATACACTTCAATATGAGTGCCCCTCTTGCATCACTGCCATTCCTAAATACACTTCAATATGTGTGCCCCTCTTGCATCATTGCCATTCCTAAATACACTTCAATATGTGTGCCCTCTTGCATCATTGTCATTCCTAAATACACTTCAATATGTGTGCCCCTCTTGCATCATTGCCATTCCTAAATACACTTCAATATGTGTGCCCTCTTGCATCATTGTCATTCCTAAATACACTTCAATATGTGTGCCCCTCTTGCATCACTGCCATTCCTAAATACACTTCAATATGAGTGCCCCTCTTGCATCACTGTCATTCCTAAATACACTTCAATATGTGTGCCCCTCTTGCATCATTGCCATTCCTAAATACACTTCAATATGGTGCCCCTCTTGCACCATTGCCATTCCTAAAAACACACTTCAATATGGTGCCCCTCTTGCATCACTGCCATTCCTAAATACACTTCAATATGGTGCCCCTCTTGCATCACTGCCATTCCCAAATACACTTCAATATGGTGCCCTCTTGCATCACTGCCATTCCTAAATACACTTCAATATGGTGCCCCTCTTGCATCACTGCCATTCCTAAATACACTTCAATATGGTGCCCCTCTTGCATCATTGCCATTCCTAAATACACTTCAATATGTGTGCCCATCTTGCATCATTGCCATTCCTAAATACACTTCAATATTATGTCCCCCCTTGCATCATTGACATTACTAAATACACATCAATATGGTTCGCCTCTTGCATCATTGCCATTCCTAAATACACTTCAATATGGTGCCCCGCTTGCATCACTTCCATTCCTAAATACACTTCAATATGTGTGCCCCTCTTGCATCACTGTCATTCCTAAATACACTTCAATATGTGTGCTCCCTCTTGCATCACTGTCATTCCTAAATACACTTCAATATGAGTGCCCCTCTTGCATCACTGTCATTCCTAAATACACTTCAATATGGTGCCTCTCTTGCATCACTTGCCATTCCTAAATACACTTCAATATGGTGCCCCTCTTGCATCACTGTCATTCCTAAATACACTTCAATATGAGTGCCCCTCTTGCATCACTGTCATTCCAAAATGCACTTCAATATGTGTTCCCCTCTTGCATCACTGTCATTCCAAAATACACTTCAATATGTGCCCCTCTTGCATCAATGCCATTCCTAAACACACTTCAATATGTGGGCCCTTCTTACACCATTGTCATTCCTAAATACACTTACAATATGTGTGCCCCTCTTGCATCATTTCCATTCCTAAATACAATTCAATATGAGTGCCCTCTTGCATCACTGTCATTCCAAAATACACTTCAATATGAGTGCCCCTCTTGCATCACTGTCATTCCTAAATACACTTCACTATGTGGTCCCTTCTTACACCATTGTCATTCCTAAATACACTTACAATATGTGTGCCCCTCTTGCATCATTGCCATTCCTAAATACACTTCAATATGCTGGCCCTTCTTACATCATTGGCATTCCTAAATACACTTACAATATGTGTGCCCCTCTTGCACATTGCCATTCCTAAATACACTACAATATGTGTGCCCCTCTTGCACCATTGCCATTCCTAAATACACTTCAATATGGGGCCCCTCTTGCACCATTGCCATTCCTAAAAAGACACTTCAATATGGTGCCCCTCTTGCATCACTGCCATTCCCTAATACACTTCAATATGGTGCCCCCCTTGCATCACTGCCATTCCCAAATACACTTCAATATGGTACCCCTCTTGAATCATTGCCATTCCTAAATACACTTCAATATGGTGCCACTCTTGCATCACTGCCATTCCTAAATACACTTCAATATGGTGCCCCTCTAGCATCATTGCCATTCCTAAATACACTTCATTATGTGTGTCCATCTTGCATCATTGCCATTCCTAAATACAGTTCAATATGGTGCCCCGCTTGCATCACTTCCATTCCTAAATACACTTCAACATGTGTACCCCTCTTGCATCACTGTCATTCCTAAATACACTTACAATATGAGTGCCCCTCTTGCATCACTGTCATTCCTAAATACACTTCAATATGTGTGCCCCTCTTGCATCACTGTCATTCCTAAATACACTTCAATATGAGTGCCCCTCTTGCATCACTGTCATTCCTAAATACACTTCAATATGTGTGCCCCTATTGCATCACTTCAATTCCTAAAAACACTTCAATATGTGTGCCCCTCTTGCATCACTGTCATTCCTAAATACACTTCAATATGAGTGCCCCTCTTGCATCATTGCCATTCCTAAATACACTTCAATATGGTGCCCCGCTTGCATCCATTCCATTCCTAAATACACTTCAAAATGTGTGCCCCTCTTGCATCACTGTCATTCCAAAATACACTTTAATATGAGTGCCCCTCTTGCATCACTGTCATTCCTAAATACACTTACACTATGAGTGCCCCTCCTGCATCACTGCCATTCCTAAATACACTTCAATATGGTGCCACTCTTGCATCACTGTCATTCCTAAATACACTTCAATATGGTGCCCCTCTTGCATCACTGCCATTCCTAAAAACACTTCAATATGTCTCCCCTCTTGCATCATTGCCATTCCTAAATACACTTCAAAATGAGTGCCCCTCTTGCATCACTGTCATTCCTAAATACACTTCAATCTGTTGCCCCGCTTGCATCACTGCCATTCCTAAATACACTTCAATATTGCCCCCTCTTCCATCATTGCTATTCCTAAATACACTTCAAAATGTGTGCCCCTCTTGCATCATTGTCATTCCTAAATACACTTCAATATGTGTGCCCCTATTGCATCACTTCAATTCCTAAAAACACTTCAATATGTGTGCCCCTCTTGCATCACTGTCATTCCTAAATACACTTCAATATGAGTGCCCCTCTTACATCACTGTCATTCCTAAATAGACTTCAATATGGTGCCCCTCTTGCATCATTGCCATTCCTAAATACACTTCAATATGGTGCCCCGCTTGCATCCATTTGATTCCTAAATACACTTCAAAATGTGTGCCCCTCTTGCATCACTGTCATTCCAAAATACACTTTAATATGAGTGCCCCTCTTGCATCACTGCCATTCCTAAATACACTTCAATCTGTTGCCCCGCTTGCATCACAGCCATTCCTAAATACACTTCGATATGGCCCCCACTTGCATCATTGCCATTCCTAAATACACTTCAATATGTGTGCCCCTCTTGCATCACTGTCATTCCTAATTACACTTCAATATGTGTGCCCGTCTTACACCATTCTCATTATTAAATACCCTTCAATATGAGTGCTCCTCTTGCATCATTGCAATTCCTAAATACACTTCAATATGGTGGCCCTCTTGCATCATTGCCATTCCTAACTACACTTCAATATGTGTGCCCCTCTTTTATCATTGCCATTCCTAAATACACTTCAATATGTTTGCCAATCTTGTATCATTGTCATTCCTAAATACTCTTCAATATGAGTGCCCCTCTTGCATCACTGCCATTCCTAAATACACTTCAACATGTGTGCCTGTCTTACACCATTGTCATTGCTAAATATACTTCAATATGTGTGCCCCTCTTGCATCATTGCCATTCCTAAATACACTTCAATATGTGTGCCCTTCTTGCATCACTGCCATTCCTAAATACACTTCAATATGTGTGCCCCTCTTACACCATTTTCATTCCTAAATACACTTCAATATGTGTGCCCTTCTTGCATCACTGCCATTCTTAAATACACTTCAGTATTTGTGCCCCTCTTACACCATTGCCATTCCTAAATACACTTCAATATGTCTGCCCCTCTTGCATCATTGCCATTCCTAAATACACTTCAATATGTGCACCCCTCTTACACCATTTTCATTCCTAAATACACTTCAACATGGGTGCTACTCTTGCATCATTGCCTTTTCTAAATACACTTCAATATGTTTTGGATTCTAGGTGCCACACCAACAAAACGAAAATAGACATATTAGGTATATTCCAGCTGAACGCCACCTTGTGTATATTGTTGTGGTTATTTACACTGCCAAATACCTCAATATCACTACCACCACGAGTGCAAACACTTCCAGTATGTAGGATACTTCAGAGTGCAGTGCACTTCCAGTATGCTGGCCACTTCAGAGTGCAGTGCACTTCCAGCATGCAGGCCACTTCAGAGTGCAGTGAACTTCCAGTATGCAGGCCACGTGTGCAGTGCACTTCCAGTATGCAGGCTACTTCAGAGTGCAGTGCACTTCCAGTATGCAGGCCACTTCAGAGTGCAAACACTTCCAGTATGCAGGCTACTTCAGAGTGCAGTGCATTTCCAGCACGCAGGCCACTTCAGAGTGCAGTGCACTTCCAGCATGCAGGCTACTTCAGAGTGCAGTGCACTTCCAGCATGTAGGCTACTTCAGAGTGCAGTGCACTTCCAGCATGTAGGCCACTTCAGAGTGCAGTCCACTTCCAGTATGCAAGCCACTTCAGAGTGCAGTGCACTTCCAGTATGCAGGCTACTTCAGAGTGCAGTGCACTTCCAGAATGCAGGTTACATCAGAGTGCAGTGCACTTCCAGCATGCATGCCACTTCAGAGTGCTGTGCACGTCCAGTATGCAGGTCACTTCAGAGTGCAGTGCAGTTCCAGCATGCATGGTACTTCAGAGTGCAGTGCACTTCCAGCATGCAGGCTACTTCAGAGTGCAGTGCACTTCCAGAATGCAGGCTACATCAGAGTGCAGTGCACTTCCAGCATGCAGGCTACTTCAGAGTGCAGTGCACTTCCAGAATGCAGGCTACATCAGAGTGCAGTGCACTTCCAGCATGCATGCCACGTCAGAGTGCAGTGCACTTCCAGTATGCAGGCCACTTCAGAGTGCAATGCAGTTCCAGCATGCATGGCACTTCAGAGTGCAGTGCACTTCCAGCATGCAGGCTACTTCAGAATTCAGTGCACTTCCAGCATGCAGGCCACTTCAGAGTGCAGTGCACTTCCAGTATGCAGGCCAATTCAGAGTGCAGTGCACTTCCTGCATGCAGGCTACTTCAGAGTGCAGTGCACTTCCAGCATGCAGGCCACTTCAGATTGCAGTGCACTTCCAGCATGCAGGCCACTTCAGAGTGCAGTGCAGTTCCAGCATGCATGGCACTTCAGAGTGCAGTGCACTTCCAGCATGCAGGCCACTTCAGAGTGCAGTGCACTTCCAGCATGCAGGCTACTTCAGAGTGCAGTGCACTTCCAGCATGCAGGCCACTTCAGAGTGCAGTGCACTTCCAGCATGCAGGCTACTTCAGAGTGCAGTGCACTTCCAGCATGCAGGCCATGCACTTCCAGCATGCAGGCTACTTCAGAGTGCAGTGCACTTCCAGCATGCAGGCCACTTCAGAGTGCAGTGCACTTCCAGCATGCAGGCCACTTCAGAGTGCAGTGCACTTCCAGCATGCAGGCTACTTCAGAGTGCAGTGCACTTCCAGCATGCAGGCCACTTCAGCGTGCAGTGCACTTCCAGCATGCAGGCCACTTTACTGGTAACAGCTTCAGCTCAGGCACTAGACCAGCCTCTCAGAGAGAATTACCCACACCATGTTATAATCACAGGGCTCCTCCACCCTTGCCAGATGGCGATCCTTCACAGTCGGTGGTACTGCACCTCTCCAAGTATATTCGTTGGGAGCACATCTGTCAGTCTGTGCATAATTGCAGCCTTTATTCTGGTTTTTGGTATTGGGGAGTAGCCTGGTGGAGGTCACGTAGCACCCACTTAGGCCCCTAGAAAGCATGCACTGTCGAGGTGGCAACTTAAACCAGCTGGGAAAGGCATTATCAGTGGGTAGAGCTCGCTGCCAAAGGAGCATGAACCGGCTCCATCTGGAATGCCTCTGAAAGAGAGAGTTAATGAAAATGTGGGTAAACAACGTTGTCATTGGTAGACACAGCCCTGCTCTAATGAAAGAGTCTTCTGTGTACATTGACTCATGCCAGACCGGTTGGCAATGCCTGTGCACACAGGCCTGGACTGGCCCCGTGGGACACTCCTGGACTGGCCCCGCGGGACACTGGGGTTTCTCCAGTAGGCTGCGGGCACAGGGGCCTGGACTGGCCCCGTGGGACACTGGGGGTTCTCAAGTAGGCCACAGGCACACCGTCCTGGACTGGCCCCGTGGGACACTGGGGGTTCTCCAGTAGGCCGCGGGCACAGGGGCCTGGACTGGCCCCGTGCGACACTCGGTGTTTCTCCAGTAGGCCACAGGCACACGGTCCTGGACTGGCCCCGGGGGACACTGGCGGGTCTCCAGTAGGCCGCGGGCACAGGGGCCTGGACTGGCCCCGTGGGACACTGGGGGTTCTCCAGTAGGCCACAGGCACACTGTCCTGGACTGGCCCCGTGGGACACTGGGGGTTCTCTAGTAGGCCGCAGGCACAGGGGCCTGGACTGGCCCCGTGCGACACTGGGTGTTTCTCCAGTAGGCCACAGGCACACAGTCCTGGACTGGCCCCGCGGGACACTGGGGGGTCTCCAGTAGGCCGCGGGCACATGGGCCTGGACTGGTGTCCCACGGGACCAGTCCAGGCCCATGTGCCCGCGGTCTACTGGTGAACCCCCAGTGTCCCGCGGGTCCAGTCCAGGCCTGACCCTGAACCTCAACCCCACACGCCTAGGCAGTGTCTGTGCAGTGCTCTGCTTGCGCAAGGGCCAGCAAGCACACTGAACCTCAACCCCAATCCCCTTAGATCCATCCAGCGACGTGTGTGGGAGCAGACATGCAATGGGGCCACTCCCCCTGCGTAGGTACCATATAGGGGCCATGCTATATGGTCCCACTTCCTTTCGCTGCCCGTGCCACACTAGTGAGGCAGCTGGCAGGTGGGGGAGGAGGTTCGGCCCATCCGCCCTGTTATGCCTTGGCTCTTCAACCTCCTTGGGGGCAGTGCCATGTGCCTGTCATGTGCTCCCTGCCACCATCCCCAGTAAGTGCCAAAGCCTTGCTGCTGGCTACCCATCCTGAATGGCAAACCGTCACAGAACAAGGTGGTTATGACGGCAAACGATGACTCTCAGTCTCAGAGAAAGAGTCATTTAGGTAAAACTTTAAAGTAAAAGCACACGGGCCCATACATTCATCAACTATGTATCCTTCCCCCAAGAAAAAGATGCCCTATGTGGGGACCTACTGGAGAACCCCCAGTGTCCCGTGTCCCGCTGGGCCAGTCCAGGCCTGTGTGCCCGGGGCCTACTGGAGAAACCCCCAGTGTCCCGCTGGGCCAGTCCAGGCCTGTGTGCCCGGGACCTACCGGAGAAACCCCCAGCGTCCCGCAGGGCCAGTCCAGGCCTGTGTGCCCGGGGCCTACTAGAGAAACCCCCAGCGTCCCGCTGGGCCAGTCCAGGCCTGTGTTCCCAGGGCCTACTGGAGAAACCCCCAGCGTCCCGCTGGGCCAGTCCAGGCCTGGTCAGGGTGCCTGCTGGCCCCTGTGCAACCAGAGCAGTGCACAGATAATGCCTTGTCAGGTGGGGTAGAGGGTCAGGGTGCCTGCTCACCCCTGCACACGCAGAGCAGTGCACAGACACTGCCTCGGCAGGCCGGGTTGAGAGTCAGGGGGCTTGGTGGTCCCTGCACAAGCAGAGAAGTGCACGGACACTGCCTCGGCGGGTGGGGTTGAGGGTCAGGATACTTGTAGCCCCCTGTGCAAGCAGAGCAGTGCACAGACACTGCCTCGGCGGGTGGGGTTGAGAGTCAGGGTGCCTGCTGACCCCTGCGCAAGCAGAGCAGTGCACAGCTACTGCCTCAGCGAGTGGGGTTGAGAGTCAGGGTCCTTGTAGCCCCCTGTGCAAGCAGAGCAGTGCACAGACACTGCCTCGGCGGGTGGGGTTGAGGGTCAGGGTGCCTACTGGCCCCTGTGCAAGCAGAGCAGTGCACAGCGACTGCCTCAGCGAGTGGGATTGAGGGGCAGGGTGCCTGCTGGCCCCTGCAGAAGTAGAGCAGTGCACAGTCACTGCCTCAGCGAGTGGGGTTGAGGGTTAAAGTGCCTGCTGGCCCCTGTGCAAGCAGAACAGTGCATGGACACTGCCTCGGCAGGTGGGGTTGAGGGTCTGGGTGCTTGCAGCCCCCTGTGCAAGCAGAGCAGTGCATGGACACTGCCTCAGTGGGTGGGGTTGAAGGTCAGGGTGCCTGCTGGCCCCTGCGCAAGTAGAGCAGTGCACAGACACTGCCTCAGCAAGTGGGGTTGAGTGTCTGGGTGACTGCTGGCCCTGCGCAAGCAGAGCAGTGCACAGCCATTGCTTCGTTGGGCGGGCTTTTCAGCCACAATCTCATTCCCCAATTTGCTGTTTCCTGGGCCGGCATAATGCAGTCTGGTGCCGGGTGGGTACTCGAGGGGTGAAGCAGGCGCAGAGGCTATGAGGGAGAGGACGGTGGTATGGGTCAGTTCCCGAGTAGATTGCTGGTACCCTCCCCCCACTTACCTCATATGTGGGGCCATTGGGGGGAATGGTGGTCAGAGTATGTTGAGTCATGCATGTTTCCTCTGTGGTCTGTAACACTGCAGGACAAGAGACTAATTGTTTCAGTGGTGCATCGGTTGTTACCTTTGGGAGTTGGGGAGATTGCAGGGCTGTCGGCACTGCATTTCTCTGCCAATGAAGTGGGGCAGAGCATTCCCTGCCTAGGGTTTGGGTCTCAAAGCTAAGCAGGGTCTCATGTGGTTATGTTGCTGAATGGAAGACAGCTGAGCCGCATTGGCGAATTGTGCGGTGGTCGGTACAGGGATAGTTCTGCAAACCGAAGGGTATTGCCAAAGCATAGCAGGGTGATATAATGTTGCATCTACGCGCTTACGATAGTTATGCCTGTTGAAGGGTAGCAGGATGTTATAATGTTGCATCTACGCGTTTATGACAGTTCTGCATGCCGAAGGGTAGCAGGGTGCTATAATGTTGCATCTATGCGCTTATGATAGTTATGCCTGCTGAAGGGTAGCAGGGTGTTATAATGTTGCATCTACGTGTTTATGATAGTTATGCCTGCTGAAGGGTAGCAGGGTGTTATAATGTTGCAGCTACGTGCTTATGATTGTTATGCCTGCTGAAGGGTAGCAGGGTGTTATAATGTTGCAGCTACGTGCTTATGATTGTTATGCCTGCTGAAGGGTAGAAGGTCGTTATAATGTGGCATCTACGCGCTTATGATAGTTAATCCTGCTGAAGTGTAGCAGGGTGTTATAATGTTGCAGCTAGGGGCTTATGATAGTTATGCCTGCTGAAGGGTAGCAGGGTGTTATAATGTTGCATCTACGCATTTATGATAGTTCTGCGTGCCGAAGGGTAACAGGGTGTTGTAAAGTAGCAGCTACGTGTTTATGATAGGTATGCCTGCTGAAGGATAGCAGGGTGTTGTAATGTTGCATCTACGCGCTTATGATAGTTGTGCCTGCTGAAGGGTAGCAGGGTGTTATAATGTTGCATCTCCATATTTATGATAGTTATGTGTGCTGAAGGGTAGCAGGGTGTTATAATCTTGCATCTACTTGTTTATGATAGTTATGCCTGCCGAAGGGTAGAAGGACGTTATAATGTTGCATCTACGTGTTTATGATAGTTCTGCGTGCCGAAGGGTAGCATGGTGTTATAATGTTGCAGCTACGTGCTTATGATAGTTATGCCTGCTGAAGGATAGCAGGGTGTTATAATGTTGCAGCTACGTGCTTATGATAGTTATGCCTGCTGAAGGACAGCAGTGTGTTATAATGTTGCAGCTAAGCGCTTATGATAGTTATGCCTGCTGAAAGTTAGCAGGGTGTTATAATGTTGCATCTACGCGCTTATGATAGTTATGCCTGCTGAAGGGTAGAAGGGCGTTATAATGTGGCATCTACGCGCTTATGATAGTTATGCCTGCTGATGGCTAGAAGGCCGTTATAAAGTGGCATCTATGCGCCTATGATAGTTATGCCTGCTGAAGGGTAGCAGGGTGTTATAATGTTGCATCTACGCATCTATGATAGTTCTGCATGCCGAAGGGTAGCAGGGTGTTATAATGTGGCATCTACGCGCTTATGATAGTTATGCCGGCTGATGGCTAGAAGGCCATAATAAAGGTTGGCATCTACGCGCCTATGATAGTTATGCCTGCTGAAGGGTAGCAGGGTGTTATAATGTTGCAGCTACGCGCTTATGATAGTTATGCCTGCTGAAGGGTAGCAGGGTGTTATAATGTTGCAACTACGCGCTTGTGATATTTATGCCTGCTGAAGGGTAGCAATGTTTTATAATGTTGCTGCTACTCTCTTATGATAGTTATGCCTGCTGAAGGGTAGCAGGGTGTTATAATGTTGCATCTATGCGTTTATGATAGTTCTGCATGCCGAAGGGTAGCAGGGTATTATAAAGTTGCAGCTACGCGTTTATGATAGTTATGCCTGCTGAAGGATAGCATTGTGTTGTAATGTTGCATCTACGTGCTTATGATAGTTATGCCTGCTGAAGGGTAGCAGGGTGTTAAAATGTTGCATCTACATGCTTATGATAGTTATGCCTGCTGAAGGGTAGCATGGTGCTATAATGTTGAATCTACATATTTATGATAGTTATGTGTTCCGAAGCGGTGGCCGGTGTTATAATCTTGCATCTAAGCGTTTATGATAGTTATGCCTGCTGAAGGGTGGCAGGGTGATATAATGTTGCATCTACGCGCTTACGATATTTATGCCTGTTGAAGTGTAACAGGATGTTATAATGTTGCATCTACGCGTTTATGACAGTTATGCCTGCTGAAGAATAGCAGGATGTTATAATGTTGCATCTACGTGTTTATGATAGATCTGCGTGCCGAAGGGTAGCAGGGTGTTATAAAGTTGCAGCTACACGTTTATGATAGTTATGCCTGCTGAAGGGTAGCAGGGTGTTAAAATGTTGCAGCTACGCGCTTATGATAGCTATGTCTGCTGAAGGGTAGCAGGGTGTTAAAATGTTGCATCTACGCTCTTATGATAGTTATGCCTCCTGAAGGGTAGCATGGTACTATACTGTTGCATCTACATATTTATGACAGTTATGTCTGCCGAAGGGTAGAAGGCCATTATAATGTTGCATCTACGTGCTTATGATAGTTCTGCGTTCTGAAGGGTAGCAGGGTGCTATAAAGTTGCAGCTAGGCGCTTATGATAGTTATGCCTGCTGAAGGATCGCAGGGTGTTATAATGTTGCATATACAAGTTTATGACAGTTCTGCATGCCGAAGGGGAGCAGGGTGATATAATGTTGCATCTACGTGCTTATGATAGTTCTGCCTTGTCGAAGGGTAGCAGGGTGTTATAACGTTGCAGCTACGCACTTATGATAGTTATGCCTGCTGAAGGATAGCAGGGTGTTATAATGTTGCATCTACATGCTTATGATAGTTATGCCTGCTGAAGGGTAGCAGGGTGTTATAATGTTGCATCAACGCGCTTATGATAGTTATACCTGCTGAAGGGTAGTTGGGTGTTATAATGTTGCAGCTGCTCGCTTATGATAGTTATGCCTGCTGAAGGGTAGCAGGGTGCTATAGTTATGCCTGCTGAAGGGTAGCAGGGCGTTATAATGTTGCATCTACGTGCTTATGATAGTTAAGCCTGCTGAAGGGTAGAAAGCTGTTATAATGTGGCATGTATGCACTTATGATAGTTATGCCTGCTGAAGGCTAGCAGGGTGTTATAATGTTGCAGCTATGCGCTTATGATAGTTATGGCTGCTGAAGGCTAGCAGGGTGTTATAATGTTGCAACTACGTGCTTATTATAGTTATGCCAGCTGATGGGTACAAGGCCGTTATAATGTGGCATCTTCGCACTTATGATAGTTATGCCTGCTGAAGGATAGCAGGGTGTTATAATGTTGCATCAACGCGCATATGATAGTTATACCTGCTGAAGGGTAGTTGGGTGTTATAATGTTGCATCTGCGCGCTTATGATAGTTATGCCTGCTGAAGGGTAGCAGGGTGCTATAGTTATGCCTGCTGAAGGGTCGCAGGGCGTTATAATGTTGCATCTACGTGCTTATGATAGTTAAGCCTGCTGAAGGGTAGAAAGCTGTTATAATGTGGCATGTATGCACTTATGATAGTTATGCCTGCTGAAGGCTAGCAGGGTGTTATAATGTTGCAGCTATGCACTTATGATAGTTATGGCTGCTGAAGGGTAGCAGGGTGTTATAATGTTGCAACTACGTGCTTATGATAGTTATGCCAGCTGATGGGTACAAGGCCGTTATAATGTGGCATCTTCGCGCTTATGATAGTTATGCCTGCTGAAGGATAGCAGGGTGTTATAATGTTGCAGCTAGGGGCTTATGATAGTTATGCCTGCTGAAGGGTAGCAGGGTGTTATAATGTTGCATCTACTCGTTTATGATAGTTCTGCGTGCCGAAGGGTAGCAGGGTGTTATAATGTTGCATCTACGCGCTTGTGATAGTTATGCCTGCTGAAGGGTAGCAGGGTGTTATAATGTTGCATCTACGCGCTTATGATAGTTATGCCTGCTGGAGGATAGCAGTGTGTTATAATGTGGCATCTACGCGCTTATGATAGTTATGCCTGCTGAAGGTTAGCAGGGTGTTATAATGTTTCAGCTACACGCTTATGATAGTTATGCCTGCTGAAGGGTAGCAAGGTTTTATAATGTTGCTGCTACTCTCTTATAATAGTTATGCCTGCTGAAGGGTAGCAGGGTGTTATAATGTTGCATCTATGCGTTTATGATAGTTCTGCATGCCGAAGGGTAGCAGGGTTTATAAAGATGCAGCTAAGCGTTTATGATAGTTATGCCTGCTGAAGGATAGCATTGTGTTGTAATGTTGCATCTACGTGCTTATGATAGTTATGCCTGCTGAAGGGTAGCAGGGTGTTACAATGTTGCAGCTACACCCTTATGATAGTTATGTCCGCTGAAAGGTAGCAGGGTGTTAAAATGTTGCATCTACACGCATATGATAGTTATGCCTGCTGAAGGGTAGCGTGGTGCTATAATGTTGAATCTACATATTTATGATAGTTATGTGTTCCGAAGCGGTGGCCGGTGTTATAATCTTGCATCTAAGCGTTTATGACAGTTATGCCTGCCGAAGGGTAGCAGGGTGTTATAATGTTGCATCTACGTGTTTATGATAGTTATGCCTGCTGAAGGGTGGCAGGGTGATATAATGTTGCAGCTACGTGCTTATGATAGTTCTGCGTGCCGAACATATAATGTTGCATCTACGCGCTTACCATATTTATGCCTGTTGAAGTGTAACAGGATGTTATAATGTTGCATCTACGCGTTTATGACAGTTCTGCATGCCGAAGGGTAGCAGGGTGATATAATGTTGTATCTATACGCTTATGATAGTTATGCCTGCTGAAGAATAGCAGGATGTTATAATGTTGCATCTACGTGTTTATGATAGATCTGCGTGCCGAAGGGTAGCAGGGTGTTATAATAGTGCATCTACGCATTTATGATAGTTATTCCTTGAAGGGTAGCAGGGTGTTACAATGTTGCAGCTACGCGCTTATGATAGCTATGTCTGCTGAAGGGTAGAAGGGTGTTAAAATGTTGCATCTACACGCTTATGATAGTTATGCCTGCTGAAGGGTAGCATGGTAGTATACTGTTGCATCTACATATTTATGATAGTTATGTGTGCTGAAGGGTAGTCGGTGTTATAATCTTGCATCACCGTTTTTATGACAGTTATGTCTGCCGAAGGGTAGAAGGCCATTATAATGTTGCATCTACGTGTTTATGATAGTTCTGCCTGCTGAAGGGTAGCAGGGTGTTATAATGTTGCAGCTGCGCGCTTATGATAGTAATGGCTGCTGAAGGGTAGCAGGGTGATATAATGTTGTATCTACGCACTTACGATAGTTATGCCTGTTGAAGAGTAGCAGGATGTTATAATGTTGCATCTACGCATTTATGACAGTTCTGCATACCGATAGGGTAGCAGGGTGATATAATGTTGCATCTATGCTCTTATGATAGTTATGCCAGCTGATGGGTACAAGGCCGTTATAATGTGGCATCTTCGCGCTTATGATAGTTATGCCTGCTGAAGGATAGCAGGGTGTTATAATGTTGCAGCTAGGGGCTTATGATAGTTATGCCTGCTGAAGGGTAGCAGGGTGTTATAATGTTGCATCTACTCGTTTATGATAGTTCTGCGTGCCGAAGGGTAGCAGGGTGTTACAAAGTTGCAGCTATGCGTTTATGCTAGTTATGACTGCTGAAGGATAGCAGGGTGTTGTAATGTTGCATCTACACGCTCGTGATAGTTATGCCTGCTGAAGGGTAGCAGGGTGTTATAATGTTGCATCTACGCGCTTATGATAGTTATGCCTGCTGAAAGATAGCAGTGTGTTATAATGTTGCAGCTACGCGCTTATGATAGTTATGCCTGCTGAAGGGTAGCAGGGTGTTATAATCTTGCATCTACGCGTTTATGACAGTTATGCCTGCCGAAGTGTAGAAGGACATTATAATGTTGCATCTACATGTTTATGATAGTTTTGCGTGCCGAAGGGTAGCAGGGTGTTATAATGTTGCATCTACGCGCTTATGATAATTATGCCTGCTGAAGGGTAGCAGGCTGTTATAATGTTGCATTTACATGCTTATGATAGTTTGCCTGCTGAAGGGTAGAAGGCCGTTATAATGTGGCATCTACGCGCTTATGATAGTTATGCCTGCTGATGGGTAGAAGGCCATTATAAAGTGGCATCTACGCGCTTATGATAGTTATGCCTGCTGAAGGGTAGCAGGGTGTTATAATGTTGCAGCTACGCACTTATGATAGTTATGCCTGCTGAAGGGCAGCTGGGTGTTATAATGTTGCAACTACGCGCTTATGATAGTTATGCTTGCTGAAGGGTAGAAGGCAGTTATAATGTGGCATCTACGCGCTTAGGATAGTTATGCCTGCTGAAGGGTAGCAGGGTGTTATAATGTTGCATCTACTCGTTTATGATAGTTCTGCATGCCGAAGTGTAGCAGGGTGTAATAAAGATGCAGCTACGTGTTTATGATAGTTATGCCTGCTGAAGGTTAGCAGGGTGTTGTAATGTTGCATCTACGCGCTTATTATAGTTATGCCTGCTGAAGGGTAGCAGGGTGTTATAATGTTGCAGCTACGCACTTATGATAGTTATGCCTGCTGAAGGGTAGCAGGGTGTTAAAATGTTGCATCTACACGCTTATGATAGTTATGCCTGCTGAAGGGTAGCATGGTGCTATAATGTTGCATCTACATATTTATGATAGTAATGTGTGCTGAAGGGTAGCAGGGTGTTATAATCTTGCATTTACGCGTTTATGACAGTTATGCCTGCCGAAGGGTCGAAGGCCGTTATAATGTTGCATCTATGTGTTTATGATAGTTCTGCGTGCCGAACTGTAGCAGGGTATTATAATGTTGCAGCTACGTGCTTATGATAGTTCTGCGTGCCGAAGGTTAGCAGGGTGTTATAAAGTTGCAGCTACGCGCTTATGATAGTTAATGCCTGCTGAAGGATAGCAGGGTGTTATAATGTTGCATGTACGCGTTTATGACAGTTCTGCATGCCGAAGGGGAGCAGGGTGATATAATGTTGCATCTACGTGCTTATGATAGTTATGCTGGCCGAAGGGTAGCAGGGTGTTATAACGTTGCAGCTACGCACTTATGATAGTTATGCCTGCTGAAGGATAGCAGGGTGTTACAATGTTGCATCTACATGCTTATGATAGTTATGCCTGCTGAAGGGTAGCAGGGTGTTATAATGTTGCACCAACGCACTTATGATAGTTATGCCTGCTGAAGGGTAGCAGGGTGCTATAATGATGCATCTACGCCCTTATGATAGTTATGCCTGCTGAAGGGTAGCAGGTTTTATAATGTTGCATCTCCGCGCTTATGATAGTTATGCCTGCTGAAGGGTATCAGGGTGTTAAAATGTTGCATCTACGCATTTATGATAGTTATGCCTGTTGGAGGGTAGCAGGGTGTTATAATGTTGCAGCTACGTGCTTATGATAGTTATGCCTGCTGAAGAGTAGAAGGTCGTTATAATTTGGCATCTACGCGCTTATGATAGTTCTGCCTGCTGAAGGGTAGCAGGGTGTTACAATGTTGCAGCTATGCGCTTATGATAGCTCTGCATGCTGAAGGGTAGCAGGGAGTTATAATGTTGCATCTACACGCTTATGATAGTTATGCCTGCTGAAGGGTAGCAGGGTGTTATAATGTTGCAGCTACGCACTTATGATAGTTATGCCTGCTGAAGGGTAGCAGGGTGTTAAAATGTTGCATCTACACGCTTATGTTAGTTATGCCTGCTGAAGGGTAGCATGGTGCTATAATGTTGCATCTACATGCTTATGATAGTTATGTGTGCTGAAGGGTAGCAGGGTGTTATAATCTTGCATTAATGCGTTTATGACAGTTATGCCTGCCGAAGGGTAGAAGGCCGTTATAATGTTGCATCTACGTGTTTATGATAGTTCTGCGTGCCGAAGGGTGGCAGGTTGTTATAAAGTTGCAGCTACGCGTTTATGATAGTTATGCCTGCTGAAGGATAGCAGGGTGTTGTAATCTTGCATCTACGCGCTTATGATAGTTATGCCTGCTAAGGGGTAGCAGGTTGATATAATGTTGCATCTACGCGCTTACGATAGTTATGCCTGTTGAAGTGTAGCAGGATGTTATAATGTTGCATCTACGCATTTATGACAGTTCTGCATGCCGAAAGGGTAGCAGGGTGATGTAATGTTGCATCTATGCGCTTATGATAGTTATGCCTGCTGAAGGGTAGCAGGATGTTATAATGTTGCATCTACGTGTTTATGATAGTTCTGCGTGCCGAAGGTTAGCAGGGTGTTATAAAGTTGCAGCTACGCGCTTATGATAGTTAATGCCTGCTGAAGGATAGCAGGGTGTTATAATGTTGCATGTATGCGTTTATGACAGTTCTGCATGCCGAAGGGGAGCAGGGTGATATAATGTTGCATCTACGTGCTTATGATAGTTCTGCTGGCTGAAGGGTAGCAGGGTGTTATAACGTTGCAGCTACGCACTTATGATAGTTATGCCTGCTGAAGGATAGCAGGGTGTTGTAATGTTGCATCTAAGTGCTTATGATAGTTATGCCTGCTGAAGGGTAGCAGGGTGTAATAATGTTGCATCAATGCGCTTATGATAGTTATGCTTGCTGAAGGGTAGCAGGGTGCTTTAATGATGCATCTACGCCCTTATGATAGTTATGCCTGCTGAAGGGTAGCATGGTGTTATAATGTTCCTTCTACGCGCTTATGATAGTTATGCCTGCTGAAGGGTGCAGGGTGTTATAATGTTGCATCTACGTGCTTATGATAGTTATGCCTGCTGAAGGGTAGAAGGCTGTTATAATGTGGCATCTACGCACTTATGATAGTTATGCTTGCTGAAGAGCAGCAGGGTGTTATAAAGTTGCAGCTACGCGCTTATGATAGTTACGGCTGCAGAAGGGTAGCAGGGTGTTATAATGTTGCAGCTACGTGCTTATGATAGTTATGCCTGCTGAAGGGTAGCAGGGTGTTATAATGTTGCATCTACGCGTTTATGATAGTTCTGCATGCCGAAGGGTAGCAGGGTGTAATAAAGGTGCAGCTACGTGTTTATGATAGTTATGCCTGCTGAAGGATAGCAGGGTGTTGTAATGTTGCATCTACGCGCTTATGATAGTTATGCCTGCTGAAGGGTAGCGGGGTGTTATAATGCTGTATCTACGCGCTTATGATAGTTATGCCTGCTGAAGGGTAGCCGGTTGTTTTAATCTTGCACTTATGCGCTTATGACAGTTATGCCTGCTGAAGGGTAGCAGGGTGTTATAATGTTGCAGCTACGCGCTTATGATAGTTATGCCTGCTGAAGGGTAGCAGGTGTTATAATGTTGCATCTACGCGCTTATGATATTATGCCTGCTGAAGGGTAGCAGGGTGTTATAATGTTGCATCTACGCATTTATGATAGTTATGCCTGCTGAAGGGTAGCAGGTTTTATAATGTTGCATCTACGCGCTTATGATAGTTATGCCTGCTGAAGGGTAGCAGGGTGTTATAAGTTGCATCTACGCTTTATGATAGTTATGCCTGCTGAAGGGTAGCAGGGTGTTATAATGTTGCATCTACGCGTTTATGATAGTATGCTGCTGAAGGGTAGCAGGGTGTTATAATGTTGCATCTACACGCTTATGATAGTTATGCCTGCTGAAGGGTAGCAGGGTGTTATAATGTTGCATGCTACATGTTATGATAGTTATGCCTGCTGAAGGGTAGCAGGGTGTTATAATGTTGCATCTACGTGCTTATGATAGTTATGCCTGCTGAAGGGTAGCAGGGTGTTATAATGTTGCATCTACGTGCTTATGATAGTTATGCTGCTGAAGGGTAGCAGGGCGTTATAATGTTGCAGCTACGCGCTTATGATAGTTATGCCTGCTGAAGGGTAGCAGGGTGTTAAAATGTTGCATCTACACGCTTATGATAGTTGTGCCTGCTGAAGGGTAGCATGGTGCTATAATGTTGCATCTACATATTTATGATAGTTATGCTGTGCTGAAGGGTAGCAGGGTGTTATAATGTTGCATCTAACGCGTTTATGACAGTTCTGCCTGCCGAAGGGTAGCAGGTGTTATAATGTTGCATCTACGTGTTTATGATAGTTCTGCGTGCGAAGGGTAGCAGGGTGTTATAATGTTGCAGCTACGTGCTTATGATAGTTATGCCTGCTGAAGGGTAGCAGTGTGTTATAATGTTGCATCTACGCATTTATGATAGTTATGCCTGCTGAAGGGTAGCAGGGTGTTATAATGTTGCAGCTACATGCTTATGATAGTTATGACTGCTGAAGGGTAGCAAGGTGTTATAATGTTGGCATCTACGCGCTTATGATAGTTATGCCTGCTGAAGGGTAGCAGGGTGTTATAAATGTTGCATCTACGCGCTTATGATAGTTATGCCTGCTGAAGGGTAGCAGGGTGTTATAATGTTGCAGCTACGTGCTTATGATAGTTATGCCTGCTGAAGGGTAGCAGGGTGTTATAATGTTGCAGTCTACGTGCTTATGATAGTTATGCCTGCTGAAGGGTAGCAGGGTGTTATAATGTTGCATCTACACGCTTTATGATAGTTATGCCTGCTGAAGGGTAGCGGGTGTTATAATGTTGCATCTACTGCTTATGATAGTTATGCCTGCGAAGGTTAGCAGGGTGTTATAATGTTGCAGCTACGTGCTTATGATAGTTATGCCTGCTGAAGGGTAGCAGGGTGTTATAATGTTGCATCTACGCGCTTATGATAGTTATGCCTGCTGAAGGGTAGCAGGGTGTTATAATGTTGCATCTACGTGCTTATGATAGTTATGCCTGCTGAAGGGTAGCAGGGTGTTATAATGTTGCATCTACATGCTTATGATAGTTATGCCTGCTGAAGGGTAGCAGGGTGTTATAATGTTGCATCTACGCGTTTATGATAGTTCTGCCTGCCGAAGGGTAGCAGGGTGTTATAATGTTGCATCTACGTGTTTATGATAGTTCTGCCTGCTGAAGGGTAGCAGGTGTTATAATGTTGCAAGCTACGTGCTTATGATAGTTATGCCTGCTGAAGGGTAGCAGGGTGTTATAATGTTGCATCTACGCGCTTATGATAGTTATGCCTGCTGAAGGGTAGCAGGGTGTTATAATGTTGCATCTACGCGCTTATGATAGTTATGCCTGCTGAAGTGAGGGTGTTATGTTGCAGCTACGTACTTATGATAGTTATGCCTGCTGAAGGGTAGCAGGGTGTTATAATGTTGCATCTACGTGCTTATGATAGTTATGCCTGCTGAAGGGTAGCAGGGTGTTATAATGTTGCAGCTACGCTTATGATAGTTATGCCTGCTGAAGGGTAGCAGGGTGTTATAATGTTGCATCTACGCATTTATGATAGTTCTGCATGCTGAAGGGTAGCAGGGTGATTAATGTTGCATCTATGCGCTTATGATAGTTATGCCTGCTGAAGGGTAGCAGGTGTTATAATGTTGCATCTACGCGTTTATGATAGTTCTGCGTGCTGAAGGGTTAGCAGGGTGTTATAATGTTGCAGCTACGCGCTTATGATAGTTATGCCTGCTGAAGGTAGCAGGGTGTTATAATGTTGCATGTACTGCGTTTATGATAGTTCTGCATGCCGAAGGGTAGCAGGGTGTTATAATGTTGCATCTACGTGCTTATGATAGTTCTGCTGCCGAAGGGTAGCAGGGTGTTATAACGTTGCAGCTACGCACTTATGATAGTTATGCCTGCTGAAGGATAGCAGGGTGTTGTAATGTTGCATCTAAGTGCTTATGATAGTTATGCCTGCTGAAGGGTAGCAGGGTGTAATAATGTTGCATCTATGCGCTTATGATAGTTATGCTGCTGAAGGGTAGCAGGGTGCTTTAATGTGCATCTACGCCCTTATGATAGTTATGCCTGCTGAAGGTTAGCAGGGTGTTATAATGTTCCTTCTACGCGCTTATGATAGTTATGCCTGCTGAAGGTTGCAGGGTGTTATAATGTTGCATCTACGTGCTTATGATAGTTATGCTGCTGAAGGGTAGCAGGTGTTATAATGTGCATCTACGCACTTATGATAGTTATGCTGCTGAAGAGCAGCAGGGTGTTATAATGTTGCAGCTATGCGCTTATGATAGTTACGCTGCAGAGGGTAGCAGGGTGTTATAATGTTGCAGCTACGTGCTTATGATAGTTATGCCTGCTGAAGGGTAGCAGGGTGTTATAATGTTGCATCTACGCGTTTATGATAGTTCTGGCATGCTGAAGGGTAGCAGGGTGATAAAGTGCAGCTACGTGTTTATGATAGTTATGCCTGCTGAAGGATAGCAGGGTGTTGTAATGTTGCATCTACGCGCTTATGATAGTTATGCCTGCTGAAGGGTAGCAGGGGTTAATAATGCTGTATCTACGCGCTTATGATAGTTATGCCTGCTGAAGGGTAGCCGGTTGTTTTAATCTTGCACTTATGCGCTTATGACAGTTATGCCTGCTGAAGGGTAGAAGGCCATTATAATGTTGCATCTACGTGTTTATGATAGTTCTGCTGGCCGAACTGTAGCAGGGTATTATAATGTTGCAGCTACGTGCTTATGATAGTTATGCCTGCTGAAGGGTAGCAGGTTTTATAATGTTGCATCTACGCGCTTATGATAGTTATGCCTGCTGAAGGGTAGCAGTGGTGTTATAATGTTGCATCTACGCGTTTATGATAGCTCTGCGTGCTGAAGGGTAGCAGGGAGTTATAATGTTGCATCTACACACTTATGATAGTTTGCCTGCTGAAGGGGAGCAGGGTGTTATAATGTTGCAGCTAGGGGCTTATGATAGTTATGCCTGCTGAAGGGTAGCAGGGTGTTATAATGTTGCATCTACGCGTTTATGATAGCTCTGCATGCTTAAGGGTAGCAGGGAGTTATAATGTTGAATCTACACGCTTATGATAGTTATGCGTGCTGAAGGGTAGCAGGACGTTATAATGTTCCAGCTACGCGCTTATGATAGTTATGCCTGCTGAAGGGTAGCAGGGTGTTAAAATGTTGCATCTACACGCTTATGTTAGTTGTGCCTGCTGAAGGGTAGCATGGTGCTATAATGTTGCATCTACATATTTAGGATAGTTATGCCTGCTGAAGGGTAGCAGGGTGTTATAATGTTGCATCTACGCGTTTATGACAGTTCTGCCTGCCGAAGGGTAGCGGGGTGTTATAATCTTGCATTTACGCGTTTATGACAGTTCTGCCTGCCGAAGGGTAGCGGGGTGTTATGATGTTGCAGCTACGCATTTATGATAGTTATGCCTGTTGAAGGGTAGCAGGGTGTTATAATGTTGCAGCTACGCGCTTATGATAGTTGTGCATGCTGAAGGGTAGCCGGGTGTTATAATGTTGCATCTACGTCGTTTATGATAGTTATGCCTGCCGAAGGGTAGAAGGCGTATAATGTTGCATCTACGCATTTATGATAGTTATGCCTGTTGAAGGTAGCAGGGTGTTAAAATGTTGCAGCTACACACTTATGATAGTTATGCCTGCTGAAGGGTATCAGGGTTTTATAATTTTGCATCTACGCATTTATGATAGTTATGCCTGCCGAAGGGTAGCAGGGTGTTATATGTTGCATCTACGCGCTTATGATAGTTATGCCTGCTGAAGGGTAGCAGGGTGTTATAATGTTGCAGTTACGTGCTTATGATAGTTCTGCGTGCGAAGGGTAGCAGGGTGTTATGATGTTGCAGTTACGTGCTTATGATAGTTATGCCTGCTGAAGGTAGCAGGTTGTTATAATGTTGCATCTACGCGTTATGATAGTTATGCCTGCTGAAGGGTATCAGGTGTTATAATGTTGCATCTACGCGCTTATGATAGTTATGCCTGCTTGAAGGTTAGCAGGGTGTTATAATGTTGCATCTACGCATTTATGATAGTTATGCCTGCTGAAGGGTAGCAGGGTGTTATAATGTTGCAGCTACATGCTTATGATAGTTATGCCTGCTGAAGGGTAGCAGGTTGTTATAATGTTGCAGCTATGCGCTTATGATAGTTATGCCTGCTGAAGGATAGCAGGGTGATATAATGTTGCAGCTACACACTTATGATAGTTATGCCTTCTGAAGGGGCTGTAATGAGCAAACAGTGTACTGAAATACACAGTTCATTCCTGCTCCTCAATGGCACTTGTTGTCAGCGGGGATGAACGATCATTAGATGCTAGTTTCAGATAAGACCATATTGGGCACTATTTTTAAACTTAGGGCTGCCAACATCGATTCTCCATCGTGTTGCATAAGCATAGATGTAAACATTTTATGCCAATTCTTATAGCTTTGTTTTAGCTTTTTTACTTGGCTCGCTTCCAGGCAGTCGGGGATTTCAGTAAGGCCTGACATTGTTTCCTTAGTTGCGACTTTCTTTGTTTTACCACTGCATCAAAAACGTGCTTATGTTTAAAGGCCGGGCGATATACTGACACCTTTCCTGGATTAATAGGTTTGCAACACTTACATAGTCTTCCTTTTCATCTTTTTGGTAATAACAAAATTAGTCATTAAGAAGAGTTCTTAGTTCCCCCAGTCTATGTTCTGTCCATTTAAGCTTAATTCCAACCTGATAGAACAGTAACTTGATGATGATAATGACTTCTCAGAGAATTAGAGCTCAAATGACCCCATTCTGCAACTAAGATAGCATGGTCACTACACTGTTTGGGTACCACTTAAAGACGTGTCCTTTCAAAGAAAGCCTTGCTAGATATAAACATATAATCAATTATAGCTGTATACAGGGAACATCGCCAAGTTGGTTGTGGGCAATGTACCCTTGAAGAGCTCAATTCAGCGTTATAAACTTCCTACAGGACATTAATGGCATCCCTCTCTGCGCTCTAGGTCCTTCCATCGATCAGCTGATATTCAAGTCTCCAGCAATGAGGATTTTAGTGACGTGATCATCTGCCAGGCAACGATCCAGCATATTTTCCACAGCCTTTATAAATTCATTATCTGCAATTGCCTGCGGGTTCCAATAAACATTAAGTAAAGTTGAACATCGTATAATCTCGCAAGCTAAATGAACAGGTTTGGGGATGCCATGCTCCAAAGTTAGCCATGTATCTAGTTTGCAGGCTGTTATTAAGCCAGCAGGCCGGTCTAACCTTCTTGACGTTTTATAGCTGGGATACAGCAGACAGCATGACAGTCCCATGTGCCATGTTTCCTGAAGTGCAATTATGGCTGCAGCAGCCAGCTTGGGATTGCGGTCTGAGAGCAAATGCATAAAGCCTCTCGTATTCCATGAGGCCAATATAAGATGCTTACTGGGTAGCATTTGTTGACATTATTGCCCAACGCTGGGATGATGTTTTCTTTGAGACCCATGCGTCTGTGAGCCATCAAAGTGGATATTAGAAGGAGGCAAGTTTGGGATTGATACTTTCCCTTATCAATTTGCCTTGTTCTCTTGACAAGAGATGTGCACGGGCAATTATTCAAAGGAGGTATTAGAACCTCCGAGGAGTCGGCCATCACAGTTTGAATGAGGCGGGACAAGGGTACCCAATCCTGTTCTAGCCTAAAGCCTTGCCTTAAAAAGTGATGTTTGGCAGCCCAAATCTCTAATCAGTTTAGAGGAAATCAGCAATTCCGGCTTATCAAAAAACGCACCATTGCTATGAATCTTAATCAAATTGACCGGAATTGGTGTCCTAAGTCTTAGAACATTCGTTCTATTGGGGTAGGGATCTTGGCTGTATCGATCTTCCATTTGTAGATATGGGGTGTAGCAATCTTCCAGCAGGTATTTTTCCCTAATCATCATAGGATGGATTATTTTTTTTATGGTGACCAAATTTGAGTAACTCACGTTGTCTCTCTGATGGGTCATGTAATGTCTGTTGAGGGCAGTGTTAATATTTCTAATCGCATTAGCCTTTTTTGGGTCCTCGTTTTCTTTGTCTTTGTGATCAGTAGGAGCACCAGAAGATTTGTCTTGATTCCTTAAGGTTGAAAATCTTCTTTGTTCCATTGTAGCAAAATAATTTTGACTCCGTTCAGGAGTATCCCTAAAAGTATACTTGATGGACCTTGAACGCCTCCCAGAGAGTGAGTGAGTCGAAATTAAATATGTGGACAAATTACATAGCTCCTCATTAATCGATGTATTAGGACATTCTACCACTGGATTTAATGGAGCATGTTGAACTGGAGGAGGATGGACTATCTCTATCACAGAGTCATTTGATTCAATTATCGCAGGCTCGATAATATTGTCTACTATATTTCTGGAACTTCTGGTTTTCTCTTCATCTTTCTTTTTACCCAGTTTTGTAGCCCTCTAACTATGGATGGGAACAGTAAGTGACCATAGGAATTTATTAGAACCAAATTGCCTTGACTTCATCAATGAAGGTTGGTTCTTAGACTTCTTGGCATTTTGTACTTGCTTTGCCTTTTTACATATTTTTTTTAATTCATAAATATTTGAAACAGTGGCTCTTCGATATCTGGTTCTGGGGGTCCAACACCTCTTCTGTAGTAGAGACATCAGGTAAGTACAGAAGGAACCCATCCTCAGTGGGTAATACCTCAGAAGGTTGCACCCAGGTCCCATCATCTTCAACAACTATTACTTTGCTTGGGGATGGGATTAGGATATGATATGATATTTTTATTTATATTGTGCCCATACACAAGTGTTTCAGAGTGCAACGAGGCAAGGGCGGGCTACAAGGGAGGATAAAACAACGATCTTACCCAGTGCCCGGCCCAGTGACATTGAGAACACGCACGTGCAGGGGAGAGGGAAGAGGGAAAGTGCAAGAGGGAGAGGATGAGTGGAAAGTGCTGAACAAGTGATCAATAACAGAGAATCGAGAATTAGGTGCAGACAGTGGGTGTCTGATAAGTGCAGATGAGGGGACCGTGGGTTGCAGACACAGACCTAAGTGCAACAGCTGCCAGGATGCAGTACAGGTGTGTGCTGGGTGGGCAGGGACCTGGGCCCAAATGCAGAGGGTGTCCAGTACACAACAGCCCTGTAGGGTTGCAGACACAGACTTAAGTGAAAGGGCTGCCAGGATGCAGTACAGGTGTGTGGCTGGGTGGGCAGGGAACTGGGCCCAAATGCAGAGGGTATCCAGTACACAACAGCACTGTAGGGTTGCAGACACAGACCTAAGTGCAAGGCCTGCCAGGATGCAGTACAGTACAGGTGTGTGGCTCCAGTACACAACAGGCAGATCAGCAGGGGAGAGGAAGAGAGAAAGCAGAAGCAAAGAGGAACGTCTTGAGATGCTTCCGGAACTGAAGATGGTTCTCTTCAAGTTTCAGAGAGGAGAGGCTCCAACCGAAGAAAGAGATCTACCACCAATGTGTTGCTTGGAGAAGCGGCTGACCCTGAGGGAGTTGGAGGTCTTATAATACTAGAAACATTTGTCTGCATGCTTTGGTCTACCCTACTCATTCCACCAGACAGGCATTGGTAATTGTTTTGTATTGAATTTGTCAGGCAGAGCTTTCCGTCGATTACTTCTACTTTGTCCATTAATTAAGCCAACAAAAGTACTGGTAATTTGGATTTTGACTCTATTGTTTATTGTATTTTAGTCAATGCCAAGTCACTATTATTACTGGCCATGAGTGAAATTTCAAATGAATGTTTTATATAGTGTTTCCTGCTGGAATAATAGCTGTTATTACTCAATTTAAAGGTATTCAATTAATCAAGCTCGTGAGTAGGAAGGGGTGGGTCACGCCTTCAGGATTCCAGTTGTCAAGCTAGGGAAGGGGTCTGCAACCTTTGTCTCTCCAGATGGAATGGACTACCATGCCCATCAGTATTAGCCAGCATAGTCAATGGTGAAGGATGATAGGAGTTGTAGTTGGTAAAGGCAGACATAACCACCCTCTCTGTGTAAGAGGCTCGACCAAAGTTATGCGCTCAACACTCACCTATGATCGCTTCCACCCTTCTGCGCTCAGCACTCACCTGTGATTGCCTACGCCCTTCTGCGCTCAGCACTCAACTGTGATCACCTCCACCCTTCAGCGCTCAGCATTCACCTGTGAACGTCTCCACCTTTCTGCGCTCAGCATTCACCTGTGATCTCCTCTACTGTTCTACGTTCAGCATTCATCTGTGATCACCTCCACTCTTCTGCGCTCAGCATTCACCTGTGAACACCTCCACCATTCTGCGCTCAGCATTCACCTGTGAACGCCTCCACCATTCTGCGCTCAGCACTCACCTGTGATCGGCTACACCCTTCTGCGCTCAGCACTCACCTGTGAACGCCTCCACCTTTCTGCGCTCAGCATTCACCTGTGATCACTTCCACCCTTCTGCGCTAAGCATTCATCTGTGAACGACTCCACCTTTCTGCGCTCAGCATTCACCTGTGATCGCCTCTACCATTCTGCGCTCAGCATTCATCTGTGATCACCTCCACCCTTCTGCGCTCAGCATTCACCTGTGAACACCGCCACCATTCTGTGCTCAGCATTCACCTGTGAACGCCTCCACCATTCTGCGGTCAGCACTCACCTGTGATCGGCTACACCCTTCTGCGCTCAGCACTCACTGTGAACGCCTCCACCTTTCTGCGCTCAGCATTCACCTGTGATCGCCTCTACCGTTCTGCGCTCAGCATTCACCTGTGATCACTTCCACCCTTCTGCGCTCAGCATTCATCTGTGAACGCCTCCACCTTTCTGCACTCAGCATTCACCTGTGATCGCCTCTACCATTCTGCGCTCAGCATTCACTGTGATCACCTCCACCCTTCTGCGATCAGCATTCACCTGTGAACACCTCCACCATTCTGCGCTCAGCATTCACCTGTGATCACCTCCACCCTTCTGCGCTCAGCATTCACCTGTGAACACCTCCACCATTCTGCGCTCAGCATTCACCTGTGAATGCCTCCACCATTCTGCACTCAGCACTCACCTGTGATCGCCTACACACTTCTGTGCTCAGCAATCACCTGCAATCACCTCCACCCTTCTGCCCTCAGCATTCACCTGTGAATGCATGCACTGTTCTACGCTCAGCATTCACCTGTGAACGTCTCCATCGTTCTGACCTCAGCATTCACCTGTCATCGTCTCCACCTTTCTGCGCTCAGCATTCACCTGTGATCACCTCCACCCTTCTGTGCTCAGCACTCACATGTGAACGCCTCCACCATTCTGCGCTCAGCATTCACCTGTGATCACCTCCACCCTTCTGTGCTCAGCACTCACCTGTGATCGCCTGCATCCTTCTGCGCTCAGCACTCACCTGTGATCGCCTCCACCATTCTGCGCTCAGCATTCACCTGTGATCACCTCCACCCTTCTGTGCTCAGCACTCACCTGTGATTGCCTCCATCCTTCTGCGCTCAGCACTCACCTGTGATTGCCTCCATCCTGCTGTGCTCAGCACTCACCTGTGATCGCCTCCACCCTTCTGCGCTCAGCACTAACGTGTGAACGCCTCCACCCTTCTATTTGGTTTGACAAAAACCAGGGAACCCTCCTCTGCCCGTAGCTGGAATTGAGACTCGAAGTGATGGTCTAGTTATTGACAGTCATGATTAATACTGAGAAGTTAATGCCAAAAATGGAGGCAATATTTGACCATGGTTTTATTTAACTTTTGATAATTTGAAATGTGCCCCTCACTAGGCAGGGAGCTGATCTCTTTACAATAAAAAGATCAAATTTGTGCCCTGGTTCTAACTGGGACAGTAAAGAAAGAAGGCACTTTATTCAGAATGTGCATAGAAGACGAGTAAGTTGTACATAGGAATAATATCAAGTATATACAAAGCACTACATGTCAGATCCCCAGCTTCTATGCACTGTAATAATAACTGTAATTTTTTCCATTTATGAAATGTAACATTAAGAGCTGCGTCGGCCCGTCCTGCCTGAGGTGAGTGTTTAACAATTTACAATGTTTTGACGTATGGAATGCCTGGAGACAGTAACACTTTCTCCTGGAATTGGGCAGAGAAGCATTGATAGTGACATTTAGGGATTATGGGGGCAGTTAGCAAAGAGCAGAAAAAGTCATGTAGTGTGTTCCACTTTTTCCGTATTGGTGACAGAGCAAGCGGCAGACTGATCGACTGATGAACTGACTGGCTGACTGATTGGCTTCATGCATTTATATAGGGCACAGCATGAAGTGGCCATTGAAGGCATTGTGGGGACCAAAGAAAAGCCCACCACTAAGTGTAACACTACCTGGTCGACTTAAGCAATAAGCCCCGAGTGGTGGGGGCATTACTGCTTCAGGTAATGCCCTGGTGCCCATAGTTACAGGCCCGAGCAAAAACAAGTAAACAAAACAGATAGTCGCCATGGAACTGGGAGAAGGGACTACATGTAGTCCCTTCTTCCTTTGTATGGTGGCCATTGCAAAAAGAAGAAAATGTAAACAAAAAAGATGGCCTCCAGTTAACAAAGAGAAGGGACTACATGTAGTCCCTTCTCCTTGTCCATGCCAGCCATGACGCAGCTGCGAGTGGTGCTGTGACAAAGGCTTTGTCGGGTTGGTAACGACCCGGCAATGGCAAAGGGCCAATGAGCTTGCTACTTACAAGCTCATTGTCCCTCGCTGGGTACTAATTCTCAAAAGTAACCCCATTTGTGGTAGATAAATGGCATAGCGTGTGGAATAGATCCACATGAAAGCATCTCATAGCAGGCACGCATACCCTTTCGCTGCATGACTAAGAGGAGAGGATCAACTCAATGGTTCAGCAACGGCAACAAGTGGTGATGATGGGTTCTTCTCGATTGCCCTGGCTGAGGATCATTGGGCTAGAGTCGGGGAAAGGTCATTGTAGTGTGACGTATTGGGTGGTGTTCCGTTTTTGATTAATATAACATAGTTACTTAACCCCTGCATCGCCAGTGTTGATGCCACATTGGAAAAGAAATTGGTGTCACCGGAGGATGGAGGTGTGCAAGCATACTTACATTCTACAGGTGCCTCATGAACAGGTTAAATAGCATGATCAAAAGGATAGGTCACGGTACATGTCATAGGTCACAGTGAGAGGCGTAGGCCACAGTGCATGTCATAGGTCACAGTGCATGTCATAAATCAAGGTGTGAGGGGTAGGTCACGGTACATGTCATAGGTCACAGTGAGAGTGATAGGTCACAGTGCATTTCATAGGTCATGCTGCATGTCATAGGTCATGGTGAAAGGGGTAGGTCATGGTGAATGTCATAGGTCACGGTGCATGTTATAGATCATTGTTTGAGGGGTAGGTCAAGGTGCATGTCATAGGTCACAGTACAAGGGGTAGGTTGCGGTGCATGTCATAGGTCTTGGTGTGAGGGGTAGGGAGCCTTCTCAGCTCATCTGAAACAGTAGGTCTGGTTGATGGAAAAAAAGAAAGCCAGGGCATCTCACCCATCCATCAAGCGCAGAGCAGTATCCAAAATATACCCGATGGCTATCTCAGTACTGCGGAAGGAACAGATGTCCTGTGCCATCATCAAGGTGGATATTAGGTGAAAGGCTTTCAGTGCAAGGAGACAGGCATCTCACCCATCCATCTAGCTCATAGCAGTTTCCAAAATATCCCCGATGGCTATCTCAGTACTGCGGAAGGATCAGATGTCCTGTGCCATCATCAAGGTGGACATTAGGTGAAAGGCTTTCAGTGCAAGCAGACGGGCATCTCACCCATCCATCAAGCGCAGAGCAATATCCAAAATATACCCGATGGCTATCTCAGTACTGCGGAAGGAACAGATGTCCTGTGCCATCATCAAGGTGGGCATTAGGTGAAAGGCTTTCAGTGCAAGCAGACGGGCATCTCACCCATCCATCTAGCTCATAGCAGTATCCAAAATATACCCGATGGCTATCTCAGTACTGCTGAAGGAACAGATGTCCTGTGCCATCATCAAGGTGGACATTAGGTGAAAGGCTTTCAGTATCCAAAATATACCCGATGGCTATCTCAGTACTGCAGAAGGAACAGATGTCCTGTGCCATCATCAAGGTGGACATTAGGTGAAAGGCTTTCAGTGCAAGCAGACAGGCATCTCACGCATCCATCAAGCGCAGAGCAGTATCCAAAATATACCCGATGGCTATCTCAGTACTGCGGAAGGAACAGATGTCCTGTGCCATAATTAAGGTGGACATTAGGTGAAAGGCTTTCCATCAAGTGCAGAGCAGTATCCAAAATATACCCGATGGCTATCTCAGTACTGCAGAAGGAACAGATGTCCTGTGCCATCATCAAGGTGGACATTAGGTGAAAGGCTTTCAGTGCAAGCAGACAGGCATCTCACCCATCCATTCCATCTAGCTCATATTAGTATCCAAAATATACCAAGTGGATATCTCAGGACTGTGGAAGGAACAGATGTCCTTTGCCATCATCAAGGTGGACATTAGGTGAAAGGCTTTCAGTGCAAGGAGACGGGCCTCTCACTCATCCATCAAGCACAGAGCAGTATCCAAAATATACCCGATGGCTAACTCAGTACTGCGGAAGGAACAGATGTCCTGTGCCATCAGCAAGGTGGACATTAGGTGAAAGGCTTTCAGTGCAAGCAGACCGGCATCTCACCCATCCATCAAGTGCAGAGCAGAATCCAAAATATACCCGATGGCTATCTCAGTACTGCGGAAGGAACAGATGTCCTGTGCCATCAGCAAGGTGGACATTAGGTGAAAGGCTTTCAGTGCAAGCAGACAGGCATCTCACCCATCCATCAAGTGCAGAGTAGTATCCAAAATATACCCGATGGCTATCTCAGTACTGAGGAAGGAACAGATGTCCTGTGCCATCATGAAGGTGGACATTAGGTGAAAGGCTTTCAGTGCAAGCATACGAGCATCTCACCCATCCATCTAGCTCAAAGCAGTATCCAAAATATACCCATTGGCTATCTCAGTACTGCGGAAGGAACAGATGTCCTGTGCCATCATCAAGGTGGACATTAGGTGAAAGGCTTTCAGTGCAAGCAGACGGGCATCTCACCCATCCATCAAGCGCAGAGCAGTATCCAAAATATACCCGATGGCTATCTCAGTACTGCAGAAGGAACAGATGTCATGTGCCATCATCAGGGTGGACATTAGGTGAAAGGCTTTCAGTGCAAGCAGACGGGCATCTCACCCATCCATCTAGCGCAGAGCAGTATCTAAAATATACCCGATGGCTATCTCAGTACTGCGGAAGGAACAGATGTCCTGTGCCATCATCAAGGTGGACATTAGGTGAAAGGCTTTCAGTGCAACCAGACGGGCATCTCACCCATCCATCTAGCTCATAGCAGTATCCAAAATATCCCCGATGGCTATCTCAGTACTGCAGAAGGAACAGATGTCCTGTGCCATCATCAAGGTGGACATTAGGTGAAAGGCTTTCAGTGCAAGCAGACAGGCATCTCACCCATCCATTCCATCTAGCTCATAGCAGTATCCAAAATATCCCCGATGGCTATCTCAGTACTGCAGAAGGAACAGATGTCCTGTGCCATCATCAAGGTGGGCATTAGGTGAAAGGCTTTCAGTGCAAGCAGACGGGCATCTCACCCATCCATCTAGCTCATAGCAGTATCCAAAATATCCCCGATGGCTATCTCAGTACTGCAGAAGGAACAGATGTCCTGTGCCATCATCAAGGTGGACATTAGGTGAAAGGCTTTCAGTGCAAGCAGACAGGCATCTCACCCATCCATTCCATCTAGCTCATAGCAGTATCCAAAATATCCCCGATGGCTATCTCAGTACTGCAGAAGGAACAGATGTCCTGTGCCATCATCAAGGTGGGCATTAGGTGAAAGGCTTTCAGTGCAAGCAGACAGGCATCTCACCCATCCATTCCATCTAGCTCATAGCAGTATCCAAAATATACCAAGTGGATATCTCAGGACTGCGGAAGGAACAGATGTCCTGTGCCATCATCAAGGTGGACATTAGGTGAAAGGCTTTCAGTGCAAGCAGATGGGCATCTCACCCATCCATCAAGCGCAGAGCAGTATCCAAAATATACCCGATGGCTATCTCAGTACTGCAGAAGGAACAGATGTCCTGTGCCATCATCAAGGTGGGCATTAGGTGAAAGGCTTTCAGTGCAAGCAGACGGGCATCTCACCCATCCATCTAGCTCATAGCAGTTTCCAAAATATACCCGATGGCTATCTCAGTACTGCAGAAGGAACAGATGTCCTGTGTCATCATCAAGGTGGACATTAAGTGAAAGGCTTTCAGTGCAAGCAGACAGGCATCTCACCCATCCATCAAGCACAGAGCAGTATCCAAAATATACCCGATGGCTATCTCAGTACTGCGGAAGGAACAGATGTCCTGTGCCATCATCAAGGTGGACATTAGGTGAAAGGCTTTCAGTGCAAGGAGACGGGCATCTCACCCATCCATCAAGTGCAGAGCAGTATCCAAAATATACCCGATGGCTATCTCAGTACTGCAGAAGGAACAGATGTCCTGTGCCATCATCAAGGCGGACATTAGGTGAAAGGCTTTCAGTGCAATGAGACGGGCATCTCACCCATCCATCAAGTGCAGAGCAGTATCCAAAATATACCCGATGGCTATCTCAGTACTGCAGAAGGAACAGATGTCCGAGAGACAGGAAGTCATACGACCTACGCTGGAATTGTTTGGCCAAGAAGGTGTGTAAATAGGCAATTGGTAGAGAATTTCTTAAATATTAGTCCAGACCTCAAAAATAAAAAAGTGTGCAAATTGGAGATGCTCCAGAAATGGCCAGGAAATAGAAGTGCCTTATTCACAGAAGTGCACATCTCAAAGATGCACCACTTTACAAAGGAACCATGATATGTGTGCAAACGCTGTGCAAAGTGAGTGGTGATCATGACAACACACTAAATTAAGCATGCAAAGGGGGAGTGCCCACAGAAAGGGAGAAAGAAATACACCAAACCCTGATTCACAAACCTGACCACTGGATTTGCTCCAAAAATGCTCTTCAATATGTGTTCCTTCCAGAAAGAGTGCAACTGATTCATCCAACTAAAGATGAACACATTTCACTTTAATCACAACCAAAAACACAATACAAAAGCCCAGCACAAAGAGACGGATACATATCCCAAAGGTTACCCATCTAGCAGGCATCGGCCGCTGCTCGACGATGAGGAGGAGGAGCATAAGGAGGCAAAGCGCCTGTAGGAGGAGTATCACTGGATAAAGACCGCTTCCCACCCCATTTCATGCTGGAGATGGTGGCTCATGCCATACAACCACCAGGGTGGACTGGCTTGCAGGGAACACTAGAGATAGCCTGGCAGGTCTCTGCACCCTGCACTGGCAGGCACAGACTGGTCTATAGGGAACTCTGGAGATATCCTGGTAGGTCTCTGCACTGTGGGCAGGGGAAGACTGGCCTATACAGAACTCTAGAGATATACTGGTATGTCCCTGCACCCTGGGCAGGGGTAGACTGGCCTATAGGGAACTCTGGAGATACCCTTGTAGGTCTCTGCACCCTGGGCAGGGGTGGATTGGCCTATAGGGAACTCTGGAGATATCCTGGTATTTCTCTGCACCCTAGGCAGTAGGGAACTTTGTAGATATCCTGGTAGTTCTCTGCACTCTTGGCAGGCATGTTTAGACTGGCCTTTAGGGAACTCTGGAGATATCCTGGTAGTTCTCTCACCCTGGGCAGGGGTAGACTGGCCTATAGGGAACTCTTGAAATATCCTGGTAGGTCTCTGCACCCTGGGCAGGGGTGGGCTGGCTTATAGGGAACTCTGGAGATATCCCTGTATGTTTCTGCACTCTGGGCAGGGGTAGACTGGTCTATAGGGAATGCAGGAGATATCCTTTGTAGGTCTCTGCACCCTGGGCAGGGGTAAACTGGCCTATAGGGTACTGTGGAGATATCCTGGTAGGTCTCTGCACCCTGGGAGGGGTGGCTGGCCTTAGGGAACTCTGGAGATATCCTGGTAGGTTGTGTTTGTGTGTTTTTGTTTGTTTATTTATTTGTTAGGCACACCGAACCCAGAGGTAACTGGGCGCAATGATTGCATAAAGTGTTAGAACACTCACCCGGGATCAGGATCGGCCGTGTCCTCGTGGGCGGGGTGATGCCTGGCGGCTGTACCCGCGGTTTCGCCTTGGTCGTGGGCGCATTCTCCGAGCTCATCGCTCATTTGGGGTGCGTGCCCGCTTCGGGCGAGTTGGGGTGCATGCGTGCATACGCGGAAGCGGCGGGGAACGGGCTTGTGGTTCAAGCCTCGTTCCCATGAATACCGTGATTCCGCGCATGCGCCGACTCGGATTGCGGGTCAAGCCTCGCTTCTGTGCCGAATCACTATAAAGGAGCTTCCGGATCTGTACTCACCGCGTCTCAAAGTGGTTTGGTCCTGACCTCCCGCTCGCTTCTGGAATTCCTTATTCTCCTTGGTCTCCCCGCTTGCCTCCTTTGTTCCCTTCCAGTTTGCCCGGCCTTCCCTTACCCTGGTGGTTTGGTTCCTGGGTTGAGGGTCTGCTCCCCTGGGTTGGGTTTTGTCCGGTCCTGGCCTGGTACCTCCGGTCCCTTCATTTTTCCTCCTTACCACCTATCCCTCTCCTGCCTGACCACCTTCCTTACCTGAATATTCCTCTGCCTTGTGCTGGGTGCCAGTGCCTTTGGTGCCTTTGTTCGGTCCCTCTTGCCGTCTGCCATTGCTGCCATACTACAGTCCCGGCTGGCTTCTCTCAACATCTTCAAGAAGGATTCTGCAGAATCATAGCAACGCACTCAAGCTCGCTGTCTTCATCTACCGGCCTTCCCTGTTCAGTGCTCGCACTGTTCTAGCGCCACGTAAATCCAGGGAAGTGCTCATCCGTGGCGTCAGGAATTGGACCCATTTTCAATCCTGCAATCAGGACGGGACCTGGGCCGGTTCCTGGCGTTACCCTCTCATCTTTCGTTCTACAAGCAACGTCCTGGCGACCCCGGCACGCAAGCCTACAGGAAACACAGGTACGCAGCACCCTAGGGACGCACATCTTGACATATTGAGACGCCTAACCTCCGGTTCAGACTCAGAGATGGAGGAAACCTCTGATCTGAGAGACGAAATCAGGTCATTAAGGGCGGAAATGACAGCACTTCGTCTAGAAAACGAGACTACGTCAGATGGTGGTGCATAGGACTAGCACCACAACCCAGGCTGATTCTGCCATGGCACAGACGATACCCATGAAGTTCGACGGGGATTCTAGAAGAGTGGCCGAATTTTGTAACCACTGCAGGATCCATTTTTTGTTCCGGGCTTCCCATTTTACCGACGAGAATGCGAAGATTGGGTATATTCTAGGAAATCTAACCGGAAATGCGCTTGCATGGGCAGCTCCTTTGGTGTCCGCAAACAGTCCAATACTGGGTGATTTTGCCGCCTTCGAGAAAGCGTTTCTGGAAGTATTCCAGTCACCTAACTTGGCGCCGCACAGCACAAAACCAATTGATGGATCTAAAACAGGGTTCAAGTGATCTGATCTCATACATTGGTCGGTTCCGTCAATTGGCGGCGGATTCTCAATGGCCAGAAGTAACACAGAAGACGCTTTTTCGGCGAGGTCTGAGAGAGGAGTACAAGACGAACTTCTTCATATACCAGAACCGGATACTTTACAGGTACTTCTGGAACAGGTTCTTCGAATCGATCACCGTTTGGCTGAGCGGAAGGGGAAAGACGTCGGTTGGAGAGGCCGTACTCCAGGTCTTTTCCATCACCTGCTGGTGCTTCAAGTACAGCAGAAACGGGTCCGGAACCCATGCAATTGGGGGCACTCAGAGGACCTTTGTCCGCGAAAGAGAGGATACGTCGAAGGGACTTGAACTTGTGCCTATATTGCGGTGCCTCCGGGCACTATTTGGGTACCTGTCAGTTACGACCACTCAGGAAGTCGGAAAACTAATAGGCCTGTCAGGTATAAGGAAGGCAATGACAGGCCTACCGTTCACACCAGCCCTTCCGGATACCGATGGGATCTTACTACCCATGTCTCCCGCAGCCCTTTTGGTACTCCGAATTAAAGTACTTTGGCAGGATAAGTCAACTGAAATCATGGGTCTTCTAGATTGTGGTGCATCTGGCAACTATATCGATGTTGAGTTTGTCAAGAATAACCAGATCCCTCTACTTAAGAAAAGGCAAGCTACACCAATTGAGGTCATTGACGGGACACCTTTGTCTTTTGGTCCCATTCAACATCACACCGGAGTTCTGCAGTTGTGGATCAATGAACATCTGGAAAACATATCTTTGGATGTGATTAAGTCACCGTCTTATCCGATCGTGTTGGGTTTACCCTGGTTGTTGTACCACAACCCTAAAGTTAATTGGGTAACCCGTACATTGACATTTAATTCGGATCGTTGTTTGATGGATTGTTCCTCCGCAAGGTTATCTGTTGGGATATCTACAATTGCCACGCAGACAGAGGTGAATGGAACATCTTGTGTATGCCTGTTGTCTACCATACCTTCTGAATATGCGGATTATTCCTCTGTGTTTTCGGAACCTAGGGACATTCCCCTGCCTCCTCATAGAAGTTTTGATTGTGCCATAGATCTGTTGCCAGATTCTGTGATTCCACATGGACGAGTGTACTCCTTATCCCCACAAGAAAGAACAGCCTTACAAGAATATCTAAATGACTGCTTTCAGAAACAGTATATCACCCCTTCCAAGTCTCCTGCGGGATTTCCGCTGTTTTTCGTCAAGAAAAAGGAGGGTACATTACGTCCCTGTGTGGACTATCGGCAGTTAAACGAACTCACTCGGAAGGACAGATATCCATTGCCTCTAATACGTGATATCCTGGAATCCTTGCACTCTGCCTGTATATTTACTAAGTTGGACTTAAGAGGGGCATATCATCTGGTACGAATCAAGACTGGTGACGAGTGGAAAACGGCTTTTAAGACACCCTTAGGGCACTATGAATATCGTGTAATGCCTTTCGGACTATGCAATGCCCCAGCCGTTTTCCAGCGTTTGATGGATGAAATATTTTCGGATTTATTCGGAATATCAGTGTGGGTATACCTAGATGATATACTGATTTTCTCTAAGAATGAGAAGGAACACATCATACATGTCAAAGAAGTTCTCAACCGTTTACGTCAGAACCACTTGTACGCCAAGACTGAGAAATGTCTCTTCAATCAAGACAAGATTGAGTTTCTTGGGTACGTGATTTGCCGTTCTGGCATACAGATGGACCCAACTAAGTCATGGGCTATTCAAGAATGGAAACGACCTAACAATGTGAAGGCCATTCAGCGATTCCTTGGATTCGCCAATTTCTATAGGCGCTTTAGACCAGGTTTTTCCAATCTCACAGCACCTTTAACCAGTTTAACCAGCAGTAAGACGTTGTTTGTGTGGAATGAGGAAGCTACTAATGCATTTGAACGTCTCAAGGACGCCTTCATCACCTCTCCCATCCTACACCATCCCGACCAAAGTAGACCATTCATTGTGGAAGCAGATGCGTCAAATTTCGCCGTTGGATCAGTTTTGCTACAGAAGGACCCGCAGTCGGATGTTGAATTCCCAGTGGCTTATTTTTCCCGAAAACTAACGTCGAGCGAACGGAATTATGCCGTGATCGAGAAGGAGCTTTTAGCCATCAAATTGGCTTTTGAAGAATGGCGCCATCATCTTTTGGGAGGCCAATTTCCTGTTGAGGTCCGTACCGACCATAGAAATCTACAGTATCTACGATCCCTTCAATGTCGCACTTCCCGCCAGGCCCGTTGGGCGTTTTTCTTTTCTCATTATGATTTCACAATCACTTACATACCTAATGCTCGGAATCTGAAAGCAGACGCGTTGTCTCGCTCCTTGGAAGACATCAAGCAAGACAGCCAGAACCAGTTATTGCTAGCCCCAGAACATTTTTTGTTTTCTGTGTCTCATTGCCTGGATACGTTCTTACAGGAAACATTGGCAGACCCTTACAGAACGGAACTATTGAAATTGCCCCAAGTTAGTGAGAACGAGGGGTGCTCTTCTTCAGTGGGAAATTGTATGCACCCACCGACTCTCTTCGGATTGCCATTTTGCATGCATTTCACGATTCGAAGATGGGGTCATCGGGGCATACGTGCTACACAAGAACTTGTCGCCCGACAGTTTTGGTGGCCAGGATTGGCCAAACAAGTTAAACAATACGTGGAATGCTGTCCAGTATGTGCACAAGTAAAGATACCCAGAAGGAAACCACTCTGTCTACTCCAACCCATCTAGACACCGCCCTATCCTTGGCACACCATAGCTACTGATTTCATAGTGGAACTACCACCTTCCGAGGGCTTCACATGCATTATGGTAGTAGTTGACTGTTTTTCCAAGATGGCTCATTTTATCCCTTTTGTTAGAGTTCCCTCTGCGAGTTCCATGGCCCGAGCATTTCTGCACAACATTTACCGGTTACATGGACTACCTGATAAGATCAGCTCGGACCGCGGTTCCCAGTTCATATCATCCTTTTGGAAACAACTGTGTTATCACCTGGGCATACATCGAGCACTTAGTTCCGGTTATCACCCACAATCCAACGGACAGACGGAGAGGACCAATCAGACGTTGGAACAGTATCTGCGCTGTTTCTAAAACGCATCTCAAACCAACTGGGCATTGCAACTGGACTTTGCTGAGGTAGCTTACAACAACTCGATCCATTCTGCTACAGGATTAAGCCCCTTTCTTTGTACCTATGGACTCAGTCCTAGACTTTTTCCGTTTGTTCCTGTACGACCAAGCACGGTTCCCTCTGCTGATTAGCTGATTCAAGAGATCCGAGGACTGCATGCCCAGGCGACTGGTACCCTGGTTAAGGCACGTGAGGACATGACGGTCCAGGCAGATAAGAGGCGTACCCCGGAACCTATATTCAAGGTTGGTGGGAAGGTGTGGCTTTCTTCCAAGAACTTACCTGTTTGCAACTTACCTACGAAACTTGCTCCCCGTTTCCTAGGACCCTTCCGGATTACTAGACGGATTTCCCCAGTGGCATTCAAACTAGATCTACCCCCATCCTGGCGGGTGCATCCCGTGTTTCATGTCTCCTTGTTTAAGCCTCACCTGGAGGACCCCTATGGGCGCTCGGGCTCTCGTCCTGCAGCCATTGAGGTGCAGGGTGTTCCTGAATATGAGGTCCGGGAAATCTGTGATTCTCGTTTCCATCGGGGTCAATTGCAGTTCCTGGTGGATTGGGAGGGGTATTCGGCTTGTGACCGCACTTGGGAACCTGTTGGGAATGTCCATGCTCCCGTTTGGTGCGTGAGTTCTATTTACGCCATCCTTGTAGACCGGGGCCCCGGGTCTTTCTGGGAGGGGGCATGGTGTTAGGACACTCACCCGGGATCGGGATCGGCCGTGTCCTCGTGGGCGGGGTGATGCCTGGCGACTGTACCCCCGGTTTCGCCTTGGTCGTGGGCGCATTCTCTGAGATCATCGCTCATTTGGGGTGCGTGCCCGCTTCGGGCGAGTTGGGGTGCATGCGTGCATACGCGGAAGCGGCAGGGAACGGGCTTGTGGTTCAAGCCTCGTTCCCACGAATACCGTAATTCCGCGCATGCGCCGACTCGGATTGCGGGTCAAGCCTCGCTTCCGTGCCGAATCACTATAAAGGAGCTTCCAGAACTGTACTCGCCGTGTCTCAATGCGGTTTGGTCCTGACCTCCCGCACGCTTTTGGAATTCCTTATTCTCCTTGGTCTCCCCGCCTGCCTCCCTTGTTCCCTTCCAGTTTGCCCGGCCTTCCCTTACCCTGGTGGTTTGGTTCCTGGGTTGAGGGTCTGCTCCCCTGGGTTGGGTTTTGTCCGGTCCTGGCCTGGTACCTCCAGTCCCTTCATTTTTCCTCCTTACCACCTATCCCTCTCCTGCCTGACCACCTTCCTTACCTGAATATTCCTCTGCCTTGTGCTGGATGCCAGTGCCTTCGGTGCCTTTGTTCGGTCCCTCTTGCCGTCTGCCATTGCTGCCATACTACAGTCCCGTCTGGCTTCTCTCAACATCTTCAAGAAGGATTCTCCAGAATCATAGCAACGCACTCAAGCTCGCTGTCTTCATCTACCGGCCTTCCCTGTTCAGTGCTCGCACTGTTCTAGCGCCACGTAAACCCAGGGAAGTGCTCATCCGTGGCGTCAGGAATTGGACCCATTTTCAATCCTGCAATCAGGACGGGACCTGGGCCGGTTCCTGGCGTTACCCTCTCATCTTTGGGAGACAAAGTTTCTTTTGTCACAACGCTATGTAGGTGGAGGAATTAGTTGACATGTTCTATCTTGCACAGGTTCTATCCAGGCCTTTCTCTTAGGTTCTGTGTTTGCACTTCATCTATAGTGTAAAAGCAAAAGGAAATATCGAGGCTGAGTTCCCCAAAAGGAAATACACCAAACACAGATTCTCAGATCTTTATTCTATAACTGTACAGTTTACAAAGAAACAAAGTATCAGATAGCTATCTTGGCCTCAGTACATCACAGCAAATACCAGCCCTTTCATTGTGAGAAGTGAGAGGTACTGGACATCTAAACAGTTCTGCTTTTAATACATTTCCAATCATAATGTCCAGCCCCCTACAGGTTAATAATAATCGGTCAAGGGTTCGTGCCAAGTTCACCTTCGTTAGTCCAACTATATGCATATGGATCATCTTCAGTTTACACACTAACAAATCACAATGGCAACAGTGTATTCTTGGATCTTACAATAAGCCTTAACACATGTCCAATACAATGTAGTTCAACAAGTGTCCACGTTCAGTATTTAGACAGCATTGTGGCTGATGTATGTCCGCGGATCAGACTTGTTGGTGCAGGTAATCCTCTGTCTACAAGTCAGACATGGGGCAAGGTCTCTTTACTCAACCCAAACATTCGGCCAACAGACAGTTTAGACATTAACTTGTGCACAAAGGTCAGAACGGCTCAGTTACAAGCGGAAAACACTGTCCACCATTTTAGAACACAGAGTTACTTTGGAGTGGAAATCAAAATGACGGATGGACCTAAAATGGCTGCTAAATCGATCTAAGATCAGAATTTTGGAACACGGATTTCTTCACAGAGCGCTTGGATTAGGCCAGTATATACAGTAAAGGAGGTACAATATGATGTCCCGTTTAACAAAAGGTGTGTGGACAGATTCTAAGTCGCCATATTCATCTTCAAAGTTTTCTTCATTCTCATATGTGGACATGTGCAGTAACCCGTACATTACATCAGCTTCTTGCAGAGACAATGTAGCTTTGTTACTTTATTTACCGAAGGTTCTTTCGATTGAGTTCAGTTTTTTAATTTCGATGATTTCTGTTCCTTCCGTATTTACGAAGATGTTTACAGCTTTTAAATTTCTTATGAACCTCCTTGAGTTATTCGAGACTCTATTATTTTTTCTTTTGTTCTGATTTTTCGTTTTTCTGGTTTGTGTTTTTTTGGCGTTTGGTTTCATTCCTTGAAATATGTTGCAAAGTTTGCCTTCAATTTGTTGGGGGTGCACAATGCTTCCGCTATCCTCTTATCAAGCAGTCCATCTGCATCTGCTGAAGTTGATGGCTATGGGGAGAGATCCTCTCTAGAGGCTTTTCCACAATTTGTTGAGGAGCCAAATTGGCTACCGGCATTGCCACTTCCAAGTTCTCGGTGATGACTTCTTCTTCCAGGTCAATGAATGCTACTTTGGACACTATTTTGGGCATTTTTGAGTTTGCCTCTGGAACTTCACAGGTTACACTACCAGTGTCCTCTCTTTCTTGTAATTCTGCCTGAATTTTAAGCAGTTGAATGGTTAAATTATTCTGAGTGCAAAATTCAATGTCTTTATGTGTGCATACGGGTGGAGGACCTTGGTTATGTTTTAGGAAACTAAGGGCTTCTTTCGCAACCTCTGCAAGAAGCTTCTTGTCCTTGCTATGATTTCTATTTTGGTCCGCTAGCTCTTTAAGGCTTTGTTCCAAGCGTTTATGTTCATCTCATGTTTTATTTGGAAAAAGTCACTTTCACTTTCAATTTTCAATAATTTGGAATTCATCGGGCATGAAAGTGTTGCGAGGTCTTTTTGATTGTCGTTTATCTGTTCGTACATTTTAAGTAGCGCCACAATTGAGATGGTAAGTGAGGACATGAAACTAGGCTGAATCTCCTGAAACATGCCTTTCACTATTTCAGCAATCAGGACAAGCTCACAGGGTGGGCCTTTTCGATTGAGGGCAACAGTCTCATTTTTGGAAATTCCAGTTCAACAAATGAGGAGTCGGATGTTGAGTCGTCTGAAGAATCTCCCGGCCATCTTTGAACTCTTCGTAGCTTTGAGGGAGTTGTCTGTCTGTGGACACTTTTGAGCAGGCTTTCTAGGCTTGCAGCATTACCTTGAGAATTTGTTTGAGGCCAAGGCCTTCTTTGTTGTGAATAAAACATAGGTGGTGTTGAGCTATGTTCAACTCGTCTTCTTTTCAGGGCACCCACAGCCCATGAGCCAATATACGGTCTTGGTAGATGCAGAGCCTTTGGTGTCACATCAGCGACACTATGTATCCTCTCTTTTGTGGACTCCTCTGCTTGGCTATATTGGGTGATATTCTGTGCTGTGGTGAGTCTCTTCTGTTATTTACTTCAGACGTGTTGCCAATTGTTTCACTTCCTTGAATGCTTCTTGCTCATTCCGCACTTACGGGGGTGCTCGCCGGGAGAGCCACGTTCAGGTTTGCTGTCAGGTTGACCAGAAACACGTCATCCGGCTCATTCAGTTCATTTCCCTGAAGCGTGAGCAAGTTCACGTTTTCTAACCCAGCAAGGCAACTCGTATCTTTGCTCGTGGCGGAAGTCGCAATTGCAAGCACCAGTTTCTCATGTGTCGCCTTTAATAAAGTGTCTGCAGGCAACATAGAGAAACCGACTGGTGCTTCGGAGGAAAAACATCACTTTTTCAATTTTGTGGGACTATTCAGCGCCTCCACAAGTTCTGTTGTTGTCCAAGAACCAGCGTTGGTTAATGCGAGACGATATTTCCCGGCATCAGAGACGTTGCTTAATGCCACTTTTCTTACTTTGTATTGTGAGCAGGCTCTCATGCCAGTACATGCAGCAACAAGATTTTACAACACGCGCAGTTTGTTCTGATGTTATTTATCTGCCAGCTACCAGCCGGAAATTCACTGGCACAGTCCTGCTCATGCCCCATAAGGACGCAAGCTCCCATGAGGTTGCTGTTCTTCTCAATAATGTTTGTTAGCGGTGGAGAATCTGGAGGCGGAGCGAAAGTGAATACCTACCCTTCACCTCCACGCAGCGGTGCGGATTCGGTGCAGAGTCTTGGGATAGAGCTGTGCTGCTGTGGAGAATTAAGCCCTCTAGTCTGTCTATTTTGTCTATTGTGTCAACTACTGGAGGTGGAGCAAAGTGAATATCTACCCTGCACCCCCGCAGATCGGCACAGAGTCGGTTCAGAGTCTTGGGAGAGAGCTATGCTGCTGTGGAGAATCAAGGCCTCTAGTCTGTCTATTCTGTCTATTGTGTCAATTACTGGAGGCGTAGCAAAGTGAATACCTACCCTGCACCCCTGCGGAGCGGCGCAGAGTCAGTGCAGAGTCTCGGGAGATAGCTGTGCTGCTGTGGAGAATCAAGGGCTCTAGTCTGTCTATTGTGTCAATGACTGGAGGCAGAGCAGAGTGATACCTACCCTGCACCTCCACGCGGCGGTGCGGATTCGGTGCAGAGTCTTGGAGAGACCTGTGCTGCTGTGGAGAATCAAGGGAGGTGAGCAGAATGAGTGTTCGTCTGCGAGCGAGGGGCCCAATTTTGACACCATCTCTCCTAGTGTCGGGTTGCCCAGTTTAAACATCCTGCCCCCGTCCTCGATAGCACCATCACAGTGAACATCCTTCGCCCACGCACTCCACCTCCAGTAATTGACACAATAGACAGAATAGACAGACTAGAGGGCTTGATTCTCCACAGCAGCACATCCTCGATAGCACCATCACAGTGAACATCCTTCGCCCCGGCACATCCACCTCAGTAATTGACCACAATAGACAGAATAGACAGACAGAAGGGCTTGATTCTCCACAGCAGCACAAGCTCACCCCCCCCCCCCCCCCCCCCCCCCCCCCCCCCCGCCCCCCCCCCCCCCCCCCCCCCCCCCCTCTCCCAAGTCTCTGCACTGACTCCGCGGTAAAATAATGCAGTAGGCCAATATTGTGCAGCAGTGCACTAGATTCGAAACACATGTATAAGCAGAGAAAGGTGCAAAACACACCCCATGTAGTGGGAAAGCTTTCTTTTAGTAATGCCAAAGGTAGAAGCTTTAAAAACACTATATGAATATGTTTTGCCGCCAAATTATTAGGCCACTGAAACACATGTATTTTCCCTCACAGTAAAGTCATATTATTTCATGTCCTTTTAGACAGTTCACGAATGTTAGGGAAAATTCTCCAGAATGGCTAATTTCCCTTACTGAGTCCCTCAGCAGCTTTGCTGGATTTCTAGGATTTATTTTTTCACCTGGTATGAGTGTGAGCTTTTTTTCCCACTCTTACATGTGTTTTGCTGTGTGTGGTTAACATTTTTTGTGTTCATAGACTGTGGAGACTCACCTACCCCATAGGCATTATCTTTTTACTGTGTGTCACACAGCACTTTAGTGCAGTGACACAGGGTTGTCTTTTTCAGACTTCCCACTCTAAGCTCAATTTTTTGGGACAGACTACTGTCTCCCAAAAATGTAAAGTTGCCATTGACTTTATTAGTCTTTTTAAACTCACAGACCCAATACCACCTATCTTACATAGAGTACTGGAAAGGGTTAATCGTTGCCCCTTTTTGTCTGTCTCTCATGGAACATTGTTTTGTTCCCTTTTCATTAAGGTTTGGCTGGTGGCAGTGGTATCTACCATATTTTCTACCGCGGTTTATTTAAATAGCCTTGGTACTGTTTTAGGCTATCTTGGTAGCCTCGAACTTAAACCCACTGGACCACATTTACTTTAATTTGGTTCCAGCTGGTTTTCTCGCCATTTGTCTTTCTCGTGTTTTACTCAGCGCCAAACCAGGGTTGGTTCCTTTGCTCACCGTCCTTTGGCGGGCTTCTGCACAGAAGCCCTCCTTAGGAGCCTGAATGTTTGGGTAGGCAGGATGTGAGGGAGGGATTTTAGGACCCTGCCACGGGTTCCTTGGTAACCCAAGTCGCACTTCTGTTTGATTGGCTAGGTGACTGTCCTGCCAGGACAGCCACCCTGCTGTGTGATTGACAGCCATGCTGTGTGAATGGGGGAAGACTGCATAAAAAGCAGGTCTCTGGGACTAGGAAGGCAGAGTCGCCACTGGATCGAGAGAACCGAAGAGAAGCTGAAAGAAGAGAACCACTACCACAACTGAACCTTCCAGAGAAGCCCTGCTGCGGGTCGAATCTCAAAACTTCGGCGACAGAGAAGATCTGCAAGGAATCTTCTTACCCTGAGCTGGTGGACCAACCAGTCCACCCAACACCAAGCAAAGCCTCCCTCTCCTGGTCGAATTTGCTCTGCACAGCTGCAATGAACCGGATAGCCAGGAAGCTCGGACCCTGTTTGGGTTTTAAGGAACGCACCTTTTATTTGTTGCTGTGCTCTGCTGCTGGTTTCTTCCATGGGCCGTGCAGGACCTCCAGTCTTCCTCCTTCGTGTCAGTCCGGCAGTCGCTTCAGGAACCATGATCCTGCAGGACCTGCCAGGAACTTCTGCCTCAGCTACAGCCTTCTTCTTCATTTAAGCTACTGTTTAAATCCGGTCACTCGTTTTGTCCGACCGCGGTGAAAGTTTTGAAATCTTTCTCCAATCCGAGGGCTTGTCCTTCTCTACTCTTTTAAATAACTTTTCTGCTGACCAACTTTGTTTCAAACTCTTGGCAAAGACTTAACCGCAAACTACTCTGAACTGTGTGATCCTGAGCAAAGACTGTGACCCATTAACTTTGGCCCAGGCCTATTGATTTGAATCCTCATAGTAGAAAGCCTTTTCTAGATTGTCGGACTATTCACTTGTTGGTGCTGCTTAATTTTGTATAACCTTGTATTTCACTCCCTTTTTAAATTGCTGGAGTGCCATTTTGCTCACACTTCATTTTGAGCTTAACTTGTCCAGAATCTATTGGGTGTGGTGTAGTGTATTAAGTGTGTGATTTTTCTGCCAGTTTTTACTTAGTGAACTGTTTTATACCTGATGTGTAAATGAATGTATATTCTTTTAGTCAGAAACCTTGAGTACGTGTTTGTTGAATCATAGTAATTACTGTCCTTTGTGTAACTATTGGTACTGTTCACTTTATCTTTGAGATAAGTCTGGCTGCTCAGCCATCGCTACCACTTTACTGTGTAGTACAGGCTTGTACCAAAGGTGAATTTGTACTTCCACTTGTAGTCATAATTGTATGTGATGTTCCCAAAGGGTACTGCATATGATTCTGCCTAACAACGAACAAGGCCGGTGTCCTTGAAAGACAAGTGGCAGATCTGCACAGAGATTGGTCAGGAGGATGGTGCTGCTCGTTCTCATGCCCCAAGCGAGGAATAATAACAATCATGAGGTTGAGTCCCAGTCCAATGGGAAGGAGGACGCTGGTGCAGCGTGTGTCCCATCATGAGCCAGAGGCTCATGGGAAGGAGGACGCTGGTGCAGCGTGTGTCCCATCATGAGTCCGAGTCCCATGGGAAGGAGGACGCTGGTGCAGCGTTTGTCCAACCATGAGGCTGAGTCCCACGGGAAGGAGGACGCTGGTGCAGCGTGTGTCCCATCATGAGGCCGAGTCCCATGGGAAGGAGGACGCTGGTGCAGCGTGTGTCCCATCATGAGGCCGAGTCCCATGGGAAGGAGGACGCTGGTGCAGCGTGTGTCCAACCATGAGGCCGAGTCCCATGGGAAGGAGGACGCTGGTGCAGCGTGTGTCCCATCATGAGGCCGAGTCCCATGGGAAGGAGGACGCTGGTGCAGCGTGTGTCCAACCATGAGGCCGAGTCCCACGGAAGGAGGACGCTGGTGCAGCGTGTGTCCAACCATGAGGCCGAGTCCCATGGGAAGGAGGACGCTGGTGCAGCGTGTGTCCAACCATGAGGCCGAGTCCCATAGGGCTCAATGGGAAGGGGGAAGGTGGCAATAACGGTAACGCAAATTGCAGCACCGTTATTGACCCCGGTGTCCATTTGCGGGTCCCATCCTTAACGCCTGCATAAACCAGGCATTAAGGAAGCACCCGCAAAGGGAACTCGTAGTAGGGCGGTAAGGGATTACCGGCACCGGTACCCTTACCGGTGCCGGTAATCCCTTACTGCCCACCTCGTAATGAGACCCACTGACTGCATTTATTACCGACTCCCACCCCTTGCCCATGCAGAAGCCCCTAATTGACCCTCTTCCCTCCAGTTATACTCCAGGCCTCCCAGAGGTTGCAAACAGGTCAATGTGCAATGTGTGAAATGTGAGGTCTTTGTGCTGGAGATTGAGGTGGACTCTTTGCTCTGTGTACCCCTGTATTCATTCTGGGGTGCACGCTGTCCCGGGAAGAGGAGGCCCTGCCCGGCTCCTGTAGCATGATCAGCACCTGTGGACATTCCAATGTATGTTTCCTGGCTATATGTTGTACTTTCTTTCCCGGTCTTCATGCCCCCCCCCCCGAACCCCCTGGGCCTTTCATGGATGGTGCAAATAGTAATAACAGGCACTGGGGAAAGACATAGCATTAGTCCTAGTATTACTAATGGGCAACACATAAAGACTAGCATGACATCTCACACGGAATACACGCATGTGGGAAAGTCCATGCAATGAGTGTGCCTTACAGGTCAGCCGCTCTGGTCACCCACAGCTTGTCCCCTAAACCAGTTCAGTTCCCGCCAAATGGTATAAGCGGAGACATTATTACATGGAACATGCGGGGCCATCCCCGCAGCCCCCAAAAGCTTTTATTTTTCAAGGGGAGTAGGGGACACCGCTCCAACGCCAGCGGGGGACACCTCTGCAACACCCGCCTCCCCCTGTCCTATATCCCTATATATATGGTCGCCTATATAATGCGGGGACATTACTACCTGACACCTATACAACACCTTGAGCTGCTCTCGAGGGGAAGCTTATAATCCACCTTGGAGTCCATTGCAGTGAAATATTTTCTATTATGATGTCCTTCCTGTCCCCATAGTGCCAGTAATGAGTTCCTGGGGGCGTTGCTGCAATAACTTTAATAATGAACTCCTGTTTGTTTTTGGATATTGTGTCACGCTGCTGCCAAGTCAGGTGGACATTAATTAAACTGATTTTCCTGAATGAAAAAGGCGATTACACGGAGCATTGAGACATTCTGCAGCGGAGACGAGAGGAGCGCGGCAGGAACGCCAACCAACAAGCGCCATGAAGAGTGCAGCGCTCTGTCTCTGCCTGCTGGTGGCGGCGCTGGCGGCTGGTAAGTGAACTTACCTCCTCCAGGGCGGGCAGCGGGTAGGGTGGCGAGGACACACATGTACGCACCTGCTCTTCCATGTAACACACACGCCACTGGTAGGAACTGTCTAGCAATTGGGGGGTGCAGAGCAAGGCAGGTGTGGTCAAGGGGCTCCTTAGCCTGCTAGTAGCCTGCACATACATCCCCGGCGGGTGCCAGCAGAAGTGCGCCCTGTGCAGAATGCGGCGGGGGTGGTGTCCTGCCACTCACAGCACACACACCATCCTCTCCCCTCCAGAAGGCGTTGCTGTTCCCACACTGCGTGCACGAAGGAGCCCTGTTGGGGGTCGCCTGCCATGTCCATCCGGCAGGCACCCCCGAGGTGCTGCTTCCTCACAGCACCAAACAGGCCCAGCGCCTGTGGGAGTTTGGGGCCTGCCATGTCCATCCGGCAGGCCCCGTGGCACTATGGGACACCAGCGCCATCGGGGTGGGGGCACAGCCTGCCAGGCTCCTGACCATGCGGACCTAAGCCACCGTCCTGGCAAAGGGGTCCCATGGCAACAGGACCTACAGGCCTGTGCCTCCACGGGTAGGCCTGCCGCCTACATCAATAAGTGAGACACGGACTCAGACCAACCTCTTATGGAGTCTGCAGCCGTTCTGTCTCACGTGCCTGCAGGGGCTCCTTTTATTAGCTTGGGCCATGACGCAGTCATGGCCCATCTTAAAAGGGCGATACACATACAGAGAAACACAACCCCTTAAAGGGGCAACGCACACACGAGGGTCCCACCTAACAAGCCCTGTCCACGCACAGTCACACGCACCTTTACACTGCCTGCACGTGCTCACACGGTGCGAATCCCCCATCCATGAATCAGAACATTGCGCAACACTGAGGAAGGGGCTTTGCGTACCGCGTTTGCTGCATATCAGGAAAGGAAGTGGGGTGCATCCCCCCCACCACGCAGAGGATCAAAATGGCGCCATCTGATGATCAGCGCATATCACACACTGCAGGATTTCTCCTGACATGCAGGCGCTATGCCTTGCAATCATGGGAGAGGCGCTACACTTGCAATCATGGGAGAGGCGCTACGCCTTGCAATCCATAGCTCTCAACCATTTGTGTTGCAAAGGCGGGTGAAATCACCCGATTTTGTTTTTGGTGGGTGAGACGCCCATTGGAATGTATGGGCGTGCAGGAGGCTTGGCGGGTGAGTCAGCCCTTTACAAGGCGGTGACACCCGCCAAAAGCGTGTGAGTTGAGAGCTATGGCAATCATGGAGAGGCGCTACCTCTCACTGGAGCCGCCCTTCTGCTTAATGGAGACAAAGACTTCACAGCAGAGGAAGTGCAAGTGCAGGTGCCTGGAGTGTCATGAGCAAAAGGATGGGAAGGGGAGAGGAGGCAGGAGTGTCATGAGCAAGAGGATGGGATGGGGAGAGGAGGCAGGAATGCCATGAGCAAGAGGATGGGAAGGGGAGAGGAGGCTGGAGTGTCATGAGCAAGAGGATGGGAAGGGGAGAGGAGGCAGGAGTGTCATGAGCAAGAGGATGGGGAAGGGGAGAGAGGCAGGAGTGTCATGAGCAAGAGGATGGGGAGAGGAGGCAGGCAGGAGTGTCATGAGCAAGAGGATGGGGGAGAGGAGGCAGGAGTGTCATGAGCAAGAGGATGGGGGGAGAGGAGGCTGGAGTGTCATGAGCAAGAGGATAGGAAGGGGATAGGAGGCAGGAGTGTCAGGAGCAAGAGGATGGGAAGGGGAGAGGAGGCAGGAGAGTCATGAGCAAGAGGATGGGAAGGGGAGAGGAGGCTGGAGTGTCAGGAGCAAGAGGAAGGGGAGAGGAGGCAGGAGTGTCATGAGCAAGAACTTGGAAAGGGGAGAGGAGGCTGGAGTGTCATGAGCAAGAGGATAGGAAGGGGATAGGAGGCAGGAGTGTCAGGAGCAAGAGGATGGGGAAGGGGAGAGGAGGCAGGTGTGTCATGAGCAAGAGGATGGGGGAGAGGAGGCAGGAGTGTCATGAGCGAGAGGATGGGGGAGAGGAGGCAGGAGTGTCATGAGCAAGAGGATGGGGAGAGGAGGCAGGAGTGTCATGAGCAAGAGGATGGGGGAGAGGAGGCAGGAGTGTCATGAGCAAGAGGATGGGAGGGAGAGGAGGCAGGAGTGTCATGAGCAAGAGGATGGGGGAGAGGAGGCAGGAGTGTCATGAGCGAGAGGATGGGGAGAGGAGGCAGGAGTGTCATGAGCGAGAGGATGGGGAGAGGAGGCAGGAGTGTCATGAGCAAGAGGATGGGGGGAGAGGAGGCAGGAGTGTCATGAGCAAGAGGATGGGAAGGGGAGAGGAGGCAGGAGTGTCATGAGCAAGAGGATGGGAAGGGGAGAGGAGGCAGGAGTGTCATGAGCAAGAGGATGGGAAGGGGAGAGGAGGCTGGAGTGTCATGAGCAAGAGGATGGGAAGGGGAGAGGAGGCAGGAGTGTCATGAGCAAGAGGATATGGAAGGGGAGAGGAGGCAGGAGTGTCAGTGAGCAAGAGGATAGGAAGGGATAGGAGGCAGGAGTGTCAGGAGCAAGAGGATGGGAGGGAGAGGAGGCAGGAGTGTCCATGAGCGAGAGGATGGGGGAGAGGAGGCAGGAGTGTCATGAGCGAGAGGATGGGGGAGAGGAGGCAGGAGTGTCATGAGCAAGAGGATGGAAGGGAGAGGAGGCTGGAGTGTCAGGAGCAAGAGGATGGTAAGGGAGAGGAGGCAGGAGTGTCATGAGCAAGAGGATGGGAGGAGAGGAGGCAGGCAGTGTCATGAGCAAGAGGATGGGGGAGAGGCAGAAGTGTCATGAGCGAGAGGATGGGGAGAGGAGGCAGGAGTGTCATGAGCGAGAGGATGGGGGGAGAGGAGGCAGGAGTGTCATGAGCGAGAGGATGGGAGGGAGAGGAGCAGGAGTGTCATGAGCGAGAGGATGGAGGGGAGGAGGCAGGAGTGTCATGAGCGAAGAGGATGGGAGGGAGAGGAGGCAGGAGTGTCATGAGCAAGAGGATGGGGAGAGGAGGCAGGAGTGTCATGAGCGAGAGGATGGGGGAGAGGAGGCAGGAGTGTCATGAGCAAGAGGATGGGAAGGGAGAGGAGGCAGGAGTGTCATGAGCAGAGGATGGGAGGGAGATGAGGCAGGAATGTCATGAGCAAGAGGATAGGAAGAGGGAGGAGGCAGGAGTGTCATGAGCAAGAGGATCGAAGGGGAGAGGAGGCAGGAGTGTCATGAGCAAGAGGGTGGGAAGGGGATAGGAGGCAGGAGTGTCAGGAGCAAGAGGATGGGAAGGGGAGAGGAGGCAGGAGTGTCATGAGCAAGAGGGTGGGAGGGAGAGGAGGCAGGAGTGTCATGAGCAAGAGGATGGGGGGAGAGGAGGCAGGAGTGTCATGAGCAAGAGGATGGGGGAGAGGAGGCAGGAGTGTCATGAGCAGAGGATGGGGGAGAGGAGGCAGGAGTGTCATGAGCAAGAGGAGAGGAAGGGGAGAGGAGGCAGGAGTGTCATGAGCGAGAGGATGGGGAGAGGAGGCAGGAGTGTCATGAGCAAGAGGATGGGGAGAGAGGCAGGAGTGTCATGAGCAAGAGGATGGGGAGAGGAGGCAGGAGTGTCATGAGCAAGAGGATGGGGGGAGAGGAGGCAGGAGTGTCATGAGCAAGAGGATGGGGAGGAGAGAGGAGGCAGGAGTGTCATGAGCAAGAGGATGGGGGAGAGGAGGCAGGAGTGTCATGAGCGAGAGGATGGGGGAGAGGAGGCAGGAGTGTCATGAGCGAGAGGATGGGGGAGAGGAGCAGGAGTGTCATGAGCAAGAGGATGGGGGGAGAGGAGGCAGGAGTGTCATGAGCAAGAGCATGGGAAGGGGAGAGGAAGCAGGAGTATCATGAGCAAGAGGGTGGGAAGGGGAGAGGAGGCAGGAGTGTCATGAGCAAGAGGGTGGGAAGGGGATAGGAGACAGGAGGCAGGAGTGTCATGAGCAAGAGGTTGGGAAAGGGGAAATTAGGAAAGTTGCCGGCAATACACGAAGAGGAGGCAGGAGTGTCATGAGCAAGAGGATGGGAAGGGGAGATAAGGCAGGAGTGTCATGAGCAAGAGGATGGGAAGGGGAGAGGAGGCAGGAGTGTCATGAGCAAGAGGATGGGGAAGGGGAGGTTGGGAAAGGCAGGAGTGTCATGAGCAAGAGGATGGGGAGGGGAGATTGGGGAAGTGGCCAGGCGTGTCATGAGCAAGAGGATGGGGAAGTGGAGATTAGGAAAATGGCCAGGAGTGTCATGAGCAAGAGGATGGGGAGGGAGATTGGCCAAGTGGCCAGGAGTGTCATGAGCACGAGGATGGGGAGGGGAGATTGGGCAAGTGGCCAGGAGTGTCATGAGCAAGAGGATGGGGAGGGGAAATTGGGCAAGTGGCCAGGAGTGTCATGAGCAAGAGGATGGGGAAGGGGAGATTGGGAAAGTGGCCAGGAGTGTCATGAGCAAGATGATGGGGAGGGGTGATTGGGGAAGTGGCCAGCAGTCTGCATCTGAGGAGTGTCCTCCATCAGCAAGTTCACGTCACAGCTGCCATTCTCATAGCGCCTGCAGTCGCGGTTAGCAATAGTGCACACAGCGCTATTAACTTGTCATTCATTTTCGTAGAGCTTTATTCCCTCACAGCTGGCAAGTACTACTCGCACATTCCACAGGCTCACATATGTGTGTATCCCTCCTGCAATCATTGAAGGCAGGTGCAGCTGCTGTGAAGGAGTGCTAATCACGTAGCTTTCCTCGCCAGTGCTGCATTACAGCGCCTCGCCCTGCTGCATTACTGCACCTCGCCACTGCTGCATTACAGCGCCTCGCCACTGCTGCATTACAGCACCTTGCCACTGCTGCATTACTGCACCTGCCACTGCTGCATTACTGCACCTCGTCACTGCTGCATTACAGCACCTCGCCCATGCTGCATTACAGCGCTTCGCCACTGCTGCATTACAGCACCTCGCCACTGCTGCATTAGTGCACATGCCACCCACTGCTGCATTACTGCTCTGCCACTGCTGCATTACTGCACCTCGCCACTGCTGCATTACAGCGCCTCGCCCCTGCTGCATTACTGCACCTCGCCAATGCTGCATTAAAGCGCCTTGCCACTGCTGCATTACAGCACCTCGCCACTGCTGCATTACTGCACCTGCCACTGCTGCATTACTGCACCTCGCCCCTGCTGCATTACAGTGCCGCACCCCTGCTGCATTACAGCGCCTCGCCACTGCTGCATTACTGCACCTACCACAGCTGCATAACACTCTGCCACTGCTGCATTACTGCACCTCGCCACTGCTGCATTACAGCACCTCGCCGCTGCTGCATTACAGCACCCCGCCACTGCTGCATTGCAGCGCCTCGCCACTGCTGCATTGCAGCGCCTCACCACTGCTGCATTACGGCACCCCGCCACTGCTGCATTACTGCGACTCGCCACTGCTGCAATACATCACCTCACCACTGCTGCATTGCAGCGCCTCGCCACTGCTGCATTACTATGGTATGTTATTGTTCATGTAAAAAGCACCTATACACAGGGAAGTGTTTCAGAGCGCTATGACTGATGCCCGCACCTTTCTCACATGGCCTAGCGTTTGATAATATGGCCCCCTTAGTAGTGTTCTGTTCCCCACCCACAGCACACAGAAGAGGAGTCCGGTTCATTAATGCCCGAGTGCCAGGGCTTTAAGGCGATATGGATGGCGACAGCACCGGATTGCTCCATGTTCTGTCACCAAAGCCTTTGCTCTGTGGCAAATGTGATATAATCTGCCCCACGTGAGCTCCCTTATGAGGATGGAAACACAGTAAACACACAGCTGGTGACCTACATCACACGTGCACAATGCCAAGAACATGCCAACTACAGAGCTATAGGTGCCTTTACTGTCATTATGTGTGGGCAGTAGGGAAGTGTTATTTCAGTATGGGTGGTTCACATGATGTATTAATGGCCAGAGCTATAGGAGCCTTTAATGTCATTATGTGTGGACAGTAGGGAAGTGTTATTTCAGTATGGATGGTTCACATGATGTATGAATCGCCACCGCTATAGGTGCCTTTAAAGTCCTTTTGTGTGGACAGTATGGAAGTGTTATTTCAGTATGGATGGTTCACATGATGTATGAATGGTCAGAGCTATAGGTGCCTTTAATGTCATTATGTGTGGACGGTATGGAAGTGTTATTTCAGTATGGATGGTTCACAGGATGTATTGATGACCAGAGCTATATGTGCCTTTAATGTCATTATGTGTGGACGGTATGGAAGTGTTATTTCCGTATGGATGGTTCACATGATGTATTAATGGCCAGAGCTATAGGTGCCTTTAATGTCATTATGTGTGGACGGTATGGAAGTGTTATTTCAGTATGGATGGTTCACAGGATGTATGAATGGCCAGAGCCATAGGTGCCTTTAATGTCATTATGTGTGGACAGTATGGAAGTGTTATTTCAGCACTGATGGATCACATGATGTATGAATCGCCACCGCTATAGGTGCCTTTAAAGTCCTTTTGTGTGGACAGTATGGAAGTGTTATTTCAGTATGGATGGTTCACATGATGTTTGCATCGCCACTGCTACTATAGGTGCCTTTAATGTCATTATGTGTGGACAGTATGGGAGTGTTATTTCAGTCTGCAGGGCTCCTTTCACTAAAGACCGATCAAGAATTGGGGGCTCAATAACATGGAGTATATCAAAATGCATGAACCAAAAAACATAATGGCAAAATAATACTTCACCTATAGAAAATACTTCTTCAATGAAGTTCGGATGAAATAGCACGAGGACACCCCCTTGGTCATGTCTGCACACTGACAGAGAGAAAGACACCTCATTCCACACCGACACTTAAGCCAACCCGCTGCATCTGGCAAAGCTTTTGTCAGTTCCACTGGAGGGCGCCATTGCGCCTTTTCGGGATTTATGCGTGACTTCTTACAGCCGTTTCCTGTCCCATGCCTTCAGCATCTACTGATTATGGCAAACACAACCTGTGCACAATCTACTGAGCTGCATGGGGACTACAAGGCAGCCCCAAAATAGCAAAGTGAGGGACTCATTACAAGTGTGGTGGCAATTCTGCAGCCAAATTACAGCCAAACTCGATTACCACTACTGCCACCTGGCCCTGTGGAGATACCACAGGATTACACATGGGTGTTAACTCCTTATTCCGCTGTGGTAACTCAACCAATGTCTTGTGGTAATGTGGGGGATTTACTTCCTGCAACAGCTGGAGGCCAAGCCAACAGTTTTCCTTTAAGAATTGGTGGACTTACCGTGCTGTAACTCCACTGGCGGTAAGCTAAAATGGTCTTTTGGCGGTGCAGGAGAAATCAGAAGTAATTCCGTTAAAGGGGCGGTATGGAATTACTGCCACATGTTTTCAGAAGCCGCACACTTGTAATGAGGCCCATAATGTTTCCAATCACACTAACATTAGGTTAATGCACGTGCACTGCACAGTGTGCAATGATAGATTTCCTGTAATGCTACAATGTACAAATGACACATCACCCGAAAATGCTCTTTGAAATAACGCCTCCCAAAAGAATCCACTTTAGGGACCTGTGCACTTACCCCTCAGCTTTACCTCCGCATTCATGCAGTGTATCCCTGCCAGCCAGAACCAGAAGAAAGCCAGGCCTGGCGTCTGCACCTTCTCCATCTTAGACGCGCCCCAATGCCTCAACAGCAATGCCTCCTACCAGCTAGAAATAGAAAAAATCCAGAGCTGGGGTTTGCACTTTCTCCATCTTAGACACCTCTCCAATGTCTCAGCACATGTCCCCCTGCCAGCCAGCACCAGAATAAAGCCAGGTCTGGGGTCTGCGCCTTCTCCATCTTAGACGCCCACCAATGCCTCGCCAAATGTCCTCCTTCCAGGCAGCAACCAGAAAACATCCAGGGCTGGCGTCCGTGCCTTCTCCATATTAGACGCCCCCCAATGTCTCAGCGCATTTCCTCCTGCCTGGCAGCAGCCAGAATAAAGGCAAGGTTGGGGTCTGCACCTTCTCCATCTTAGATGAACCCCAATTCCTCAGTACATGTCCTCCTGCCAGGCAGCAGCCAGAAGAAAGCCAGGGCTGGGGTCTGCGCCTTCTAAATCTTTGATGCCCACCGATGCCTTGGCACATGACCTTCTGCCAGCCAGAACCAGAAGAAAGCCAGGCCTGGGGTCTGCACCTTCTCATTCTTAGACGCCCCTCAATGTCTCGGCACATGTCCTCCTGCCAGGCAGCAGCCAGAATACAGGCAGGGTTGAAGTCTGTGACTTCTCCATCTCAGACGCCCCCCAACGTCTAAGCACATGTCATCCTGCCAGGCAGCAGCCAGAAGAAAGCCAGGGCCGGGGCTGCACCTTCTCCATCTGAGATGCCCCCCAATGCCTCAGCATATGTCCTCCTGCGAGGCAGCAGCCAGAAGACAGCCACAGCTGGGGTCAGTGCCTGCTCCATCTTAGAAGCCCACAGATGCCTCGGCAGCAATGCCTACTGTCAGCCAGCACCAGAAGAACACTAGGGCTGGGGTCTTTGCCTTCTCCATCTTAGACACCCACAGATGCCTCGGTGCATGTCTTCCTGCCACCCAGAACCTGTAGAAAGCCAAGGTTGGGGTCTGCGCCTTCTCCATTTTAGACTCCCCCAATGCCTCAGCACATGTCCTCCTGCCAGGCAGCATCTAGAAGAAGGCCAGGGCGAGAGTCTGATCCTTCTCCATCTTAGACCCCACCAATGTCTCAGCACATGTCCTCCTGCCAGGCAGCAGCCAGAATACAGGCAGGGTTGGGGTCTGTGCCTTCAACATCTTAGACGCCCCCATGTCTCAGCACATGTCCTCCTTCCAGGCAGCAGCCACTTGAAAGTCAGGGTTGGGGTCTGCGCCTTCTCCATCTTAGACACCCACCAATGTCTCAGCACATGTCCCTCTGCCAGGCATCAGCCAGAATACAGGCAGTGTTTGGGTCTGTGCATTCTCCATTTTAGATGCCCCCCAATGTCTCAGCACATGTCCTCCTGCGAAGCAGCAGCCAGAAGAAAGCCAGGGCTGGGGTCTGTGCCTTCTCCATTTTAGATGCCCCCAAATGTCTCAGCACAATTCCTCCTGCCATCCCGCACCCGGAGAAAGCCAGGGCTGGGCTCTGCACATTCTCCATCTTAGACACCCCCCAATGTCTCGGCACATGTCATCCTGCCAGGCAGCAGCCAGAATACAGGCAGGGTTGGGGTCTGCACCTTCTCCATCTTAGACACCCCCCAATGCCTCACCACATGTCCTCCTGCCAGCCAGCAGCCAGAAGAAAGCCAGGGTTGGGGAATGCGCCCTCTACATTTTAGATGCCCACCGAGGCCTTGGCACATGATCTCCTTCCAGCCAGCACCAGAAGAAAGCCAGGCCTGGGGTCTGAGCCTTCTCCATCTCAGATGCCCCTATTGTCTCAGCACATGTCCTCCTGCCAGGCAGCAGCCAGAAGACATACAGGGCTGGGGTCTGCACCTTCTCCATTTTAGACACCCCCCAATGCCTCGACACCAATGCCTCCTACCAGCCAGAAATAGAAGAAATCCAGGGATGGGGTCTGCACCTTCTCCATCTTAGACACCCCCCAATGTCTCAGCACATGTCCCTCTGCCAGCCAGCACCAGAAGAAAGCCAGGCTGGGGTCTGCATCTTCTCCATCTTAGATGCCCCCAATGTCTCGGAACAATGCCTCTGCCAGCCAGCAGCAAGAAGACAGCCAGGGCTGGGTTCTGCACCTTCTCCATCTTAGCACCCCACCCCGATGTCTCGATGCATGACCTCCTGCAAGCCGAAACTAGATGAAAGCCAGGGATGGGGTCTGCTGCCTTCTCCATCTTAGACGCCCACTGATGTCTCGGTGTATGTCCTCCTGCCAGCCAGAACCAGAAAGAAAGCCAGGGCTGGGTCTGCACTTCTCCATCTCAGATGCCCCCCAATGTCTCGGCACATGACCTCCTGCCAGCCAGAACCACTAGAATGCCAGGGCTGGGGCCTGAGCCTTCTCCATCTTAGACACCCACCAATGCCTCAGCACAGGTCTTCCTACCAGCCAGAACCAAAAGAAAGCCAGGGCTGGGGTCTGCGCCTCCTCCATTTTAGACGCCCATTGATGCCTCAGCACATGTCCTCTTGCCAGCCAGAACCAGAAGAAAGCCAGGGCTGGGGTCTGCGCCTTCTCCATGTTAGACTCCCCCAATGCCTCAGCACATGTCTTCCTGCCAGGCAGCAGCCAGAAGAAGGCCAGGGCTGGTGTCTGCTCCTTCTCCATCTTAGACGCCCACCGATGTCTCGGCGCATGACCTCCTGCCAGCCAAAACCAGAAGAAAGCCAGGCCTGGGGTCTGCGCCTTCTCCAACTTAGACGCCCACCAATTTCTCAGCACATGTCCTCCTGCCAGGCAGCAGCCAGAATACAGGCAGTGTTGGGGTCTGCGCCTTCAACATCTTAGACGCCCCCCAATGTCTCGCCACATGTCCTCCTGCCAGGCAGCAGCCAGAATACAAGCAGGATTTGGGCCTGCGCCTTCTCCATTTTAGATGCCCCCCAATGTCTCAGCACATGTCCTCCTGCAAGCCAGAACCAGAATAAAGACACGCCTGGGATCTGTGCTTTCTCCATCTTAGACGCCCCCAAATGTCTCAGCACAATTCCTCTTGCCATCCCGAAACCGAAGAAAGCCAGGGCTGGGCTCTGTGCGTTCTCCATCTTAGACACCCCCTAATGTCTCGGCACATGTCATCCTGCCAGGCAGCAGCCAGAATACAGGCAGGGTTGGGGTCTGCACCTTCTCCATCTTAGACACCCCCCAATGCCTCACCACATGTCCTCCTGCCAGCCAGCAGCCAGAAGAAAGCCGAGGCCTGGGGTCTGTGCCTTCTCCATCTCAGATGCCCCTATTATCTCAGCACATGTCCTCCTGCCAGGCAGCAGGCAGAAGACATACAGGGCTGGGGTCTGCACCTTCTCCATCATAGACACCCCCCAATGCCCCGATACCAATGCCTCCTACCAGCCAGAACTAGAAGAAATCCAGGGATGGGATCTGCACCTTCTCCATCTTAGACACCCCCCAATGTCTCAGCACATGTCCCTCTGCCAGCCAGCACCAGAAGAAAGCCAGGTCTGGGGTCTGCGTCTTCTCCATCTTAGATGCACACCAATGTCTCGGAACCAATTCCTCCTGCCAGCCAGCAGCAAGAAGATAGCCAGGGTTGGGTTCTGCACCTTCTCCATCTTAGGCAACCCCCTCGATGTCTCGATGCATGACCTCCTGCAAGCCGAAACCAGATGAAAGCAGGGCCGGGGTCTGTGCCTTCTCCATCTTAGACACCCACAGATGCACATCTCAGCAGAACAAAGGAAAGCCAGGGCTGGGGTCTGTGCCCTCTCCATCTTAGACCACCCCCAATGTCTCGCACATGTCCTCCTGCCAGCAGCAGCCAGAAGACAGCCAGGGCTGGGGTCTGCACCTTCTCCATCTCAGATGCCCCCAAGTGTCTATGCACATGACCTCCTGCCAGCCAAAACCAGTAGAATGCCAGAGCTGGGGCCTGCGCCTTCTCCATCTTAGACACCCACCAATGCTTCAGCACAGCTCCTCCTACCAGCCAGAACCAAAAGAAAGCCAGGGCTGGGGTCTGCGCCTTCTCCATTTTAGACACCCACCTATGCCTCAGCACAGGTCCTCCTACCAGCCAGAACCAAAAGAAAGCCAGGGCTGGGGTCTGCGCCTCTTCCATTTTAGACGCCCATTGATGCCTCAGCACATGTCCTCCTGCCAGCCATAACCAGAAGAAAGCCAGGGCTGGGGTCTGTGCCTTCTCCATCTTAGACACCCACCGATGCACAGCCAGAAACAAAGGAAAGCCCGGCCTGGGTCTGTGCCCTCTCCATCTTAGACACCCCCAATGTCTCAGCACATGTCCTTTTACCAGCCAGAACAGGAATAAAGCCAGGGCTGGGGTCTGCGCCTTCTCCATCTTAGACACCCTCCAAAGCCTCGGCACATGTTCTCCTGCCTGGCAGCACCCGAAGACATCCAGGGCTGGCGTCGGTACCTTCTCCATCTTAGATGCCCCCCAATGTCTCGGCACATGTCCTCCTGCCCGGTAGCACCCCAGAATACAGGCAGGGTTGGGGTCTGCACCTTCTCCATCTTAGACGCCCCCACTGCCTCGGCACATGTCCTCCTGCCAGGCAACAGCCTGAAGAAAGCCAGGGCTGCGGTAAGCCAGGGCTCGGGTCTGTAAATTCTCCATCTAAGACACCCACCGATTCCTCGGCCATGTCCTCTTGCCAGCCAGAACCAGAAGAAAGCCAGGGCTGGGGTCTGCGTCATCCCTATCTTAGACGCCCCCCAATGTCTCAGCACATGTCCTCCTGCCAGGCAGCAGCCAGAAGACAGCCAGGGCTGGGGTCTGCCCCTTCTCCATCTTAGACACTCTCAATGTCTCAGCGCATGACCTCCTGCAAGCCAGCACCAGAAGAAAGACCGTGCTGGGGTCTGTGCCTTCTAATCTTAGACACCCCCCAAAGCCTCGGCACATGTTCTCCAGCCTGGCAGCAGCCTGGAAGACATCCAGGGTTGGCACCCGCACCTTCTCCATCTTAGACATCCCCCAATATCTCAGCACATGTCCTCCTTCCAGACAGCAGCCAGAAGAACGCCAGGGCTTGAGTCTGTGCCTTCTCCATCTTAGACACCCACCGATGCCTCGGCACATTTCCTCCTGCCTGCCAGAACCTTAAGAAAGCGGGGACTGGGGTCTGCCCCTTCTCCAATTTAGACGCCCACCGATGCCTCGGCACATGGCCTCCTGCCAGCCAGAAACAGAAGAAAACAAGGCGTGGGGTCTGCACCTTCTCCAACTTAGATGCCCCCAATGTGTCAGCACATGTCCTTCTGCCAGGCAGCATCCAGAATACAGGCAGGGTTGGGGTCTGTGCATTCTCCATCTTAGACGCCCCCCAATGTCTCAGCACATGTCCTCTTGCCAGGCAGTAGCGAGAGGAAAGCCAGGGCTGGGGTCTGCACCTTCTCCATCATAGACACCCCCCAATGTCTAGCCACATGTCCTCCGGCCAGGCAGCAGCCAGAATACAGGCAGGGTTCGGGTCTGCGCCTTCTCCATCTTAGATGCCCCCCATATCGAAGCACATGTCATCTTGCCAGGCAGCAGCCAGAAGAAAGCCAGGGCTGGGGTCTGCGCCTTCTTCATCTTAGATGCCCACAGATGCCTCGGAGCATGTCTTTCTGCCACCCTGCACCAGAAGAAAGCCAGGGCAGGGTCAGTGCCTTCTCCATCTTAGACACCCTCCAATGTCTCAGCACATGTCATCCTGCCAGCCAGAACCAGAAGGAAGCCAGGGATGGGATCTGCGCCTTCTCCATCTTAGACGCCCCCCAATGTCTCAGCAAATGTCCTCCTGCAATCCCGAACCAGAAGAAAGCCAGTGCTGGGCTCTGCGCGTTCTCCATCTTAAAAACCCCCGAATGTCTCGGCACATGTCCTCATGCCAGGCAGCCGCCAGAAGTCATCCAGTGCTGGCGTCCGCGCCTTCTCCATCTTAGACGACCCCAATGTCTCAGCACATGTCCTCCTGCCAGTCAGCAGCCAGAATACAGGCAGGGTTGGGGTCTGCACTTTCTCTATCTTAGACGCCCCCCAATGCCTCAGCACATGTCCTCCTGCCAGGCAGCAGCCAGAAGAACGACAAGGCTGGGGTCTGCGCCTTCTCCATCTTAGATGCCCACCAATGCCTCGGCGCATGACCTCCTGCCAGCCAGAACCAGAAGAAAGCCAGACCTGGTGTCTGTGCCTTCTCCATTTTAGATGCCCCTATTATCTCAGCACATGTCCTCCTGCCAGGCAGCAGCCAGAAGACAGCCAGGGCTGGGGTCTGCGCCTTCTCCATCTTAGACACCCACCAATGCCTCGGTGCATGACTTCCTGCAAGCCAGAACCAGAAGAAAGCCAGGGCTGGGGTCTGCACCTTCTCCATCTTAGACGCCCCCATTGCCTCGGCACCAATGCCTCCTGCCAGCTAGAACCAGAAGAAAGCCAGGGCTGGGGTCTGCACCTTCTCCATCTTAGACGCCCCCAATTCCTCAGCACCAATGCCTCCTACCAGCCAGAACTAGAAGAAATCCAGGGCTGGAATCTGCACCTTTTCCATCTTAGACACCCCCCCAATGTCTCAGCACATGTCCTCCTGCCAGCCAGCACCAGAAGTAAGCCAGGTCTGGGGTCTGCGCCTTCTCCATCATAGACGCCCACCAATGTCTTAGCACCAATGCCTCCTGTCAGCCAGAACTAGAAGAAAGCCAGAGCTGGGGTCTGCGCCTTCTCCATCCTAGATGCCCCCCAACGTCTCGGCACATGTCCTCCTGCCAGCCAGAACCAAAAGAAAGCCACGGCTGGAGTCTGCACCTTCTCCATCTCAGATGCCCCCCAATGTCTCGGCACATGACCTCCCTTAAGCCAGAACCAGAAGAAATCCAGGGATAGGGTCTGCGCCTTCTCCATTTTAGACACCCCCAATGTCTCAGCAGATGTCCTCCTACCAGCCAGAACGAGAAGAAAACCAGGGCTGGGGTCTGTGCCTTCTCCATCTTAGACACCCCCAATGTCTCAGCACATGTCCTCCTGCCAGCACAGCAGCCAGAAGAAGCCAGGGCTGGGGTCTGCCCCTTCTCCACCTTAGACGCCCCCGATGCCTCAGCACAATGCCTCCTGCCAGCCAGCACCAGAAGAAACGCCAGGGCTGGGGTCTGTGCCTTCTCCATCTTAGACGCCCCAACGATGCCTCGGCACATTTCTCCTGCCAGCCAGAACCTTAAGAAAGCCAGGCTGGGGTCTGCCCCTTCTCCATCTTAGATGACCCCAATGTCTCGCTACATGTCCTCCTGCCAGGCAGCAGCCAGAAGAAGGCCAGGGCTGAGAGTCTGAGCCTTCTCCATCTTAGACGCCCACCGATGCCTCGGCACATGCCTCCTGCCAGCCAGAAGCAGAAGAAAGCAAGGCCTGGGGTCTGCACCTTCTCCAACTTAGATGCCCCAATGTCTCGGCACATGTCCTCCTGCCAGGCAGCATCCAGAATACAGCCAGGGTTGGGTCTGTGATTCTCCATCTTAGACGCCCCCCAATGTCTCAGCACATTTCCTCTTGCCAGGCAGTAGCAGAAGGAAAGCCAGGGCTGGGGTCTGCACCTTCTCCATCTTAGACACCCCCAATGTCTCGCCACATGTCCTCCTGCCAGGCAGCAGCCAGAATACAGGCAGGGTTTGGGTCTGCGCCTTCTCCATCTTAGATGCCCCCCATGTCGCAGCACATGTCTTGCCAGGCAGCAGCCAGAAGAAAGCCAGGGCTGGGGTCTGCGCCTTCTCCATCTTAGATGCCCACTGGTGCCTCGGAGCATGTCTTTCTGCCACCCTGCACAAGAAGAAAGCCAGGGCAGGGTCAGTGCCTTTTCCATCTTAGACACCCTCCAATGTGTCAGCACATGTTATCCTGCCAGCCAGAACCAGAAGGAAGCCAGGGATGGGATCTGTGCCTTCTCCATCTTAGACACCCCCCCAATGTCTCAGCAAATGTCCTCCTGCAATCCCGAACCAGAAGAAAGCCAGGACTGGGCTCTGCGTTTTCTCCATCTTAAAAACCCCTGAATGTCTTGGCACATGTCCTCTTGCCAGGCAGCAGCCAGAAGACATCCAGTGCTGGCGTCCGCGCCTTCTCCATCTTAGACGACCCCAATGTCTCAGCACATGTCCTCCTGCCAGGCAGCAGCCAGAAGAACGACAAGGCTGGGGTCTGCGCCTTCTCCATCTTAGATGCCCACCAATGCCTCGGCGCATGACCTCCTGCCAGCCAGAACCAGAAGAAAGCCAGACCTGGTGTCTGTGCCTTTTCCATTTTAGATGCCCCCATGTTCTCATCACATGTCCTCCTGCCAGGCAGAGCCAGAAGAAGCCAGGGCTGGGGTCTGCGCCTTCTCCATCTTAGACACCCACCAATGCCTTGGGCATGACTTCCTGCCAGCCAGAACCAGAAGAAAGCCAGGGCTGGGGTCTGCACTTCTCCATCTTAGACGCCCCCAATGCCTCGCACAATGCCTCCTGTCAGCCAGAACCAGAAGAAAGCAGGGCTGGGGTCTGCACCTTCTCCATCTTATACGCCCCCAATGTCCTCAGCCACTCACCCTCTACAACCAGAAGCAGAAGAAAGCCAGGGCTGGGTCTGCACCTTTTCCATCTTAGACACCCCCCAATGTCTCAGCACATGTCCTCCTGCCAGCCAGCACCAGAAGAAAGCCAGGTCTGGGGTCTGCGCCTTCTCCATCATAGACGCCCACCAATGTCTCAGCACCAATGCCTCCTGCCAGCCAGAACTAGAAGAAAGCCAGAGCTGGGGTCTGCGCCTTCTCCATCTTAGATGCCCCCCAAAGTCTCGGCACATGTCCTCCTGCCAGCCAGAACCAAAAGAAAGCCAGTGCTGGGGTCTGTGCCTTCTCCATCTTAGACGCCCACTGATGCCTTGGCGTATGACCTCCTGCCAGCCTGAACCAGAAGAAAGCCACGGCTGGGGTCTGCACCTTCTCCATCTCAGATGTCCCCCAATGTCTCGGCACATGACCTCCCTCAAGCCAGAACCAGAAGAAAGCCAGGGATAGGGTCTGCGCCTTCTCCATTTTAGACAGTCCCAATGTCTCAGCAGATGTCCTCCTACCAGCCAGAACGAGAAGAAAACCAGGGCTGGGGTTTGTGCCTTCTCCATCTTAGACACCCCCCAATGTCTCAGCACATGTCCTCCTTCCAGACAGCAGCCAGAAGAAAGCCAGGGCTGGGGTCTGCGCCTTCTCCACCTTAGACGCCCACCGATGCCTCAGCACCAATGCCTACTGCCAGCCATCACCAGAAGAACGCCAGGGCTGGGTTCTGTGTCTTCTCCATCTTAGACACCCACGGATGCCTCGGCACATTTCCTCCTACCAGCCAGAACCTTAAGAAAGCCAGGACTGGGGTCTGCCCCTTCTCCATCTTAGATGCCCCCCAATGTCTCTGCACATGTCCTCCTGGCAGGCAGCAGCCAGAAGAAGGCCAGGGCTAGAGTCTGAGCCTTCTCCAACTTAGACGCCCACCGATGCCTCGGCACATGACCTCCTGCCAGCCAGAAGCAGAAGAAAACAAGGCCTGGGGTCTGCACCTTCTCCAACTTAGATGCCCCCAATGTCTCAGCACATGTCCTCCTGCCAGGCAGCATCCAGAATACAGGCAGGGTTGGGTCTGTGAATTCTCCATCTTAGACGCCCCCCAATGTCTCAGCACATTTCCTCTTGCCAGGCAGTAGCGAGAGGAAAGCCAGGGCTGGGGTCTGCACCTTCTCCATCTTAGACACCCCCAATGTCTCGCCACATGTCCTCCTGCCAGGCAGCAGCCAGAATACAGGCAGGGTTCGGGTCTGCGCCTTCTCCATCTTAGATGCCCCCCATGTCGCAGCACATGTCTTGCCAGGCAGCAGCCAGAAGAAAGCCAGGGCTGGGGTCTGCGCCTTCTCCATCTTAGATGCCCACTGGTGCCTCGGAGCATGTCTTTCTGCCACCCTGCACAAGAAGAAAGCCAGGGCAGGGTCAGTGCCTTCTCCATCTTAGACACCCTCCAATGTCTCAACAAATGTCCTCCTGAAATCCCGAACCAGAAGAAAGCCAGGACTGGGCTTTGCGTTTTCTCCATCTTAGACACCCCTGAATGTCTCGGCACATGTCCTCCTGCCAGCCAGAAGCCAGA
>CM010927.2:23181705-23229232 GCA_002915635.3 Ambystoma mexicanum
TCTGGCTTCTGGCTGGCAGGAGGACATGTGCCGAGACATTCAGGGGTGTCTAAGATGGAGAAAACGCAAAGCCCAGTCCTGGCTTTCTTCTGGTTCGGGATTTCAGGAGGACATTTGTTGAGACATTGGAGGGTGTCTAAGATGGAGAAGGCACTGACCCTGCCCTGGCTTTCTTCTTGTGCAGGGTGGCAGAAAGACATGCTCCGAGGCACCAGTGGGCATCTAAGATGGAGAAGGCGCAGACCCCAGCCCTGGCTTTCTTCTGGCTGCTGCCTGGCAAGACATGTGCTGCGACATGGGGGGCATCTAAGATGGAGAAGGCGCAGACCCGAACCCTGCCTGTATTCTGGCTGCTGCCTGGCAGGAGGACATGTGGCGAGACATTGGGGGTGTCTAAGATGGAGAAGGTGCAGACCCCAGCCCTGGCTTTCCTCTCGCTACTGCCTGGCAAGAGGAAATGTGCTGAGACATTGGGGGGCGTCTAAGATGGAGAATGCACAGACCCCAACCCTGCCTGTATTCTGGATGCAGCCTGGCAGGAGGACATGTGCTGAGACATTGGGGGCATCTAAGTTGGAGAAGGTGCAGACCCCAGGCCTTGTTTTCTTCTGCTTCTGGCTGGCAGGAGGTCATGTGCCGAGGCATCGGTGGGCGTCTAAGTTGGAGAAGGCTCAGACTCTAGCCCTGGCCTTCTTCTGGCTGCTGCCTGCCAGGAGGACATGTACAGAGACATTGGGGGTCATCTAAGATGGAGAAGGGGCAGACCCCAGTCCTGGCTTTCTTAAGGTTCTGGCTGGTAGGAGGAAATGTGCCGAGGCATCCGTGGGTGTCTAAGATGGAGAAGACACAGAACCCAGCCCTGGCGTTCTTCTGGTGATGGCTGGCAGTAGGCATTGGTGCTGAGGCATCGGTGGGCGTCTAAGGTGGAGAAGGGGCAGACCCCAGCCCTGGCTTTCTTCTGGCTGCTGTCTGGAAGGAGGACATGTGCTGAGACATTGGGGGGTGTCTAAGATGGAGAAGGCACAAACCCCAGCCCTGGTTTTCTTCTCGTTCTGGCTGGTAGGAGGACATCTGCTGAGACATTGGGGGTGTCTAAAATGGCGAAGGCGCAGACCCTATCCCTGGCTTTCTTCTGGTTCTGGCTTGCGGGAGGTCATGTGCCGAGACATTGGGGGGCATCTGAGATGGAGAAGGTGCAGACCCCAGCCGTGGCTTTCTTCTGGTTCAGGCTGGCAGGAGGTCATACGCCAAGGCATCAGTGGGCGTCTAAGATGGAGAAGGCACAGACCCCAGCACTGGCTTTCTTTTGGTTCTGGCTGGCAGGAGGACATGTGCCGAGACGTTGGGGGGCATCTAGGATGGAGAAGGTGCAGACCCCAGCTCTGGCTTTCTTCTAGTTCTGGCTGACAGGAGGCATTGGTGCTAAGACATTGGTGGGCGTCTATGATGGGAGAAGGCGCAGACCCCAGACCTGGCTTACTTCTGGTGCTGGCTGGCAGGAGGACATGTGCTGAGACATTGGGGGGTGTCTAAGATGGAAAAGGTGCAGACCCAGCCCTGGATTTCTTCTAGTTCTGGTTGTAGAGGGTGAGTGGCTGAGGACATTGGGGGCGTATAAGATGGAGAAGGTGCAGACCCCAGCCCTGCTTTCTTCTGGTTCTGGCTGACAGGAGGCATTGTGCGAGGCATTGGGGGCGTCTAAGATGGAGAAGTGCAGACCCCAGCCCTGGCTTTCTTCTGGTTCTGGCTGGCAGGAAGTCATGCCCAAGGCATTGGTGGGTGTCTAAGATGGAGAAGGCGCAGACCCCAGCCCTGGCTTCTTCTGGCTCTGCCTGGCAGGAGGACATGTGATGAGAACATGGGGGCATCTAAAATGGAAAAGGCAGCAGACACCAGCCTGGCTTTCTTCTGGTTCTGGCTGGCAGGAGGTCATGCGCCGAGGCATTGGTGGGCATCTAAGATGGAGAAGGCGCAGACCCCAGCCTTGTCGTTCTTCTGGCTGCTGCCTGGCAGGAGGACATGTGCTGAGACATTGGGGTCGTCTAAGATGGAGAAGGCCAGACCCCAGCCCTGGATGTCTTCTGGCTGCTGCTGGCAGAGGACATGTGCCAAGACATTCAGGGGTTTCTAAGATGGAGAAAACGGCAGAGCCCAGTCCTGGCTTTCTTCTGGTTCGGATTGCAGGAGGACATTTGCTGAGACATTGGGGGTGTCTAAGATGGAGAAGGCACAGATCCCATCCCTGGCTTCCTTCTGGTTCTGGCTGCAGGATAACATGTGCTGACACATTGGAGGGTGTCTAAGATGGAAAAGGCACTGACCCTGCCTGGCTTTCTTCTTGTGCGGGTGGCAGAAGACATGCTCCGAGCACCAGTGGGCATCTAAGATGGAGAAGGCGCAGACCCCAGCCCTGGCTTTCTTCTGGCTGCTGCCTGGCAGAGACATGTGCTGAGACATGGGGGCGTCTAAGATGGAGAAGGCGCAGACCAAACCCTGCCTGTATTCTGGCTGCTGCCTGGCAGGAGGACATGTGGCGAGACATTGGGGGTGTCTAAGATGGAGAAGGTGCAGACCCCAGCCCTGGCTTTCCTTCTGCTACTGCCTGGCAAGAGGAAATGTGCTGAGACATTGGGGGGCGTCTAAGATGGAGAATCACAGACCCAACCCTGGCTGTATTCTGGATGCTGCCTGGCAGGAGGACATGTGCCGAGACATTGGGGCATCTAAGTTGGAGAAGGTGCAGACCCCAGGCCTTGCTTTCTTCTGCTTCTGGCTGGCAGGAGGCATGTGCCGAGGCATCGGTGGGCGTCTAAGATGGAGAAGGCTCAGACTCTCAGCCCTGGCCTTCTTCTGGCTGCTGCCTGGCAGGAGGACATGTAGCGAGACATTGGGGTCATCTAAGATGGAGAAGGGGCAGACCCCAGCCTGGCTTTCTTAAGGTTCTGGCTGGCAGGAGAAATGTGCCGAGGCATCGTTGGGGCGTCTAAGATGGAGAAGGCACAGACCCCAGCCCTGGCGTTTCTTCTGGTGCTGGCTGGCAGGAGGCATTGTGCTGAGGCATCGGGGGCGTCTAAGGTGGAGAAGGGGCAGACCCCAGCCCTGGCTTCTTCTGGCTGCTGTGCTGGCAGGAGGACATGTGCTGAGACATTGGGGGTGTCTAAGATGGAGAAGGCACAGACCCCAGCCCTGGTTTTCTTCTCGTTCTGGCTGGTAGGAGGACATCTGCTGAGACATTGGGGGTGTCTAAAATGGAGAAGGCGCAGACCCTATCCCTGGTTTCTTCTGGTTCTGGCTTAAGGGAGGTCATGTGCCGAGACATTGGGGGCATCTGAGATGGAGAAGGTGCAGACTCCAGCCCTGGCTTTCTTTTGGTTCTGGCTGCAGGAGGACATGTGCCGAGACGTTGGGGGCATCTAGATGGAGAAGGCGCAGACCCAGCTCTGGCTTTCTTCTAGTTCTGGCTGACAGGAGGCATTGGTGCTAAGACATTGGTGGGCGTCTATAGATGGAGAAGGCGCAGACCCCAGACCCTGGCTTACTTCTGGTGCTGGCTGGCAGGAGGACATGTGCTGAGACATTGGGGGTGTCTAAGATGGAAAAGGTGCAGATTCCACCCTGGATTTCTTCTAGTTCTGGCTGGTAGGAGGCATGTGCTGAGGAATTGGGGCGTCTAAGATGGAGAAGGTGCAGACCCCAGCCCTGGCTTTCTTCTGGTTCTAGCTGGCAGGAGGCATTGGTGCTCGAGGCAATGGGGGCGTCTAAGATGGAGAAGGTGCAGACCCCAGCCCTGGCTTTCTTCTGGTTCTGGCTTGCAGGAAGTCATGCACCGAGGCATTGGTGGGTGTCTAAGATGGGGAAGGCGCAGACCCCAGCCCTGGCTGTCTTCTGGCTGCTGCCTAGCAGGAGGACATGTGCTGAGATAATAGGGGCATCTAAAATGGAGAAGGCACAGACACGAGGTCTGGCTTTCTTCTGGTTCTGGCTGGCAGGAGGTCATGCGCCGAGGCATTGGTGGGCATCTAAGATGGAGAAGGCGCAGACCCCAGCCTTGTCATTCTTCTGGCTGCTGCCTGGCAGGAGGACATGTGCTGAGGCATTGGGGGGCGTCTAAGATAGAGAAAGTTCAGACCCCAACCCTGCCTTTATTCTGGCTGCTGACTGGCAGGAGGACATGTGCTGAGACATTGGGGTCGTCTAAGATGGAGAAGGCGCGGACGCCAGCACTGGATGACTTCTGGCGGCTGCCTGGCATGAGGACATGTGCCGAGACATTCGGGGGTTTTTAAGATGGAGAACGCGCAGAGCCCAGCACTGGCTTTCTTCTGGTTCGGGATTGCAGGAGGACATTTGCTGAGACATTGGGGGGCGTCTAAGATGGAGAAGGCGCAGATCCCATCCCTGGCTTCCTTCTGGTTCTGGCTGGCAGGATGACATGTGCTGAGACATTGGAGGGTGTCTAAGATGGAGAAGGCACTGACCCTGCCCTGGCTTTCTTCTGGTGCAGGGTGGCAGAAAGACATGCTCCGAGGCATCAGTGGGCATCTAAGATGGAGAAGGCGCAGACCCCAGCCCTGGCTTTCTTCTGGCTGCTGCCTGGCAAGATGACATGTGCTTCGAGATGGGGGGCATCTAAGATGGAGAAGGCGCAGACCCGAACCCTGCCTGTATTCTGGCTGCTGTCTGGCCGGAGGACATGTGGCTAGACATTGGGGGGTGTCTATGATGGAGAAGGTGCAGACCCCAGCCCTGGCTTTCCTCTCGCTACTGCCTGGCAAGAGGACATGTGCTGAGACATTGGGGGGGTCTAAGATGGAGAATGCACAGACCCCAACCTGCCTGTTTCTGGTGCTGCCTGGCAGAAGGACATGTGCTGACACATTGGGGGCATCTAAGTTGGAGAAGGTGCAGACCCCACGCCTCTGTTTTCTTCTGTTTCTGGCTGGCAGGAGGCCATGTGCCGAGGCATCGGTGGGCGTCTAAGATGGAGAAGGCGCAGACCCAGCCCCGCTTTCTTAAGGTTCTGGCAGGCAGGAGGAAATGTGCCGAGGCATCGGTGGGTGTCTAAGATGGAGAAGGCACAGACCCAGCCCTGGCGTTTCTTCTGGCTGCTGTCTGGAGGAGGACATGTGCTGAGATATTGGGGGATGTCTAAGATGGAGAAGGTGCGGGTGCCAACCCTGGCTGTCTTCCAGGCTGCTGCCAGGCTGGAGACATGTGCCGAGGCTATTGGGGGGTGTCTAAGATTGGAGAAGGCACAGACCCCAGCACGGTCTTTCTTCTGGTGCTGGCTGCAGGAGGTCATGCGCTGAGACATTGAGAGTGTCTAAGATGGAGAAGGGGCAGACCCCAGCCCTGGCTGTCTTCTGGCTGCTGCCTGGCAGGAGGACATGTGCTGAGACATTGGGGGGCGTCTAAGATAGGGATGACGCAGACCCCAGCCCTGGCTTTCTTCTGGTTCTGGCTGGCAAGAGGACATGGCCGAGGAATCGGTGGGTGTCTTAGATGGAGAATTTACAGACCCGAGCCCTGGCTTACCGCAGCCCTGGCTTTCTTCAGGCTGTTGCCTGGCAGGAGGACATGTGCCGAGGCAGTGGGGGCGTCTAAGATGGAGAAGGTGCAGACCCCAACCCTGCCTGTATTCTGGGTGCTACCGGGCAGGAGGACATGTGCCGAGACATTGGGGGGCATCTAAGATGGAGAAGGTACCGACGCCAGCCCTGGATGTCTTCGGGGCTGCTGCCAGGCAGGAGAACATGTGCCGAGGCTTTGGAGGGTGTCTAAGATGGAGAAGGCGCAGACCCCAGCCCTGGCTTTATTCCTGTTCTGGCTGGTAAAAGGACATGTGCTGAGACATTGGGGGTGTCTAAGATGGAGAGGGCACAGACCCCAGCCGGGCTTTCCTTTGTTTCTGGCTGTGCATCGGTGGGTGTCTAAGATGGAGAAGGCACAGACCCAGCCCTGGCTTTCTTCTGGTTATGGCTGGCAGGGGACATGTGCTGAGCAATCAATGGGGTCTAAAATGGAAGAGGCGCAGACCCCAGCCCTGGCTTTCTTTTGGTTCTGGCTGGCAGGAGGACCTGTGCTGAGGCATAGGTGGGTGTCTAAAATGGAGAAGGCGCAGACCCCAGCCCTGGCTTTCTTTTGGTTCTGGCTGGTAGGAGGAGCTGTGCTGAAGCATTGGTGGGTGTCTAAGATGGAGAAGGCGCAGGCCCCAGCTCTGGCATTCTACTGGTTTTGGCTGGCAGGAGGTCATGTGCATAGACATTGGGGGGCATCTGAGATGGAGAAGGTGCAGACCCCAGCCCTGGCTGTCTTCTGGCTGCTGCCTGGCAGGAGGACATGTGCGGAGACATTGGGGGGTGTCTAAGATGGAGAGGGCACAGACCCCAGCCCGGGCTTTCCTTTGTTTCTGGATGTGCATCTGTGGGTGTCTAAGATGGAGAAGGCACAGACCCCGGCCCTTGCTTTCATCTGGTTTCGGCTTGCAGGAGGTCATGCATCGAGATATCGAGGGGGTTGCCTAAGATGGAGAAGGTGCAGAACCCAACCCTGGCTATCTTCTTGCTGCTGGCTGGCAGGAGGAATTGGTTCCGAGACATTGGTGTGCATCTAAGATGGAGAAGACGCAGACCCCAGACCTGGCTTTCTTCTGGTGCTGGCTGGCAGAGGGACATGTGCTGAGACATTGGGGGGTGTCTAAGATGGAGAAGGTGCAGATCCCATCCCTGGATTTCTTCTAGTTCTGGCTGGTAGGAGGCATTGGTATCGGGGCATTGGGGGGTGTCTATGATGGAGAAGGTGCAGACCCCAGCCCTGTATGTCTTCTGCTGGCTGCCTGGCAGGAGGACATGTGCTGAGATCATAGGGGCATCTGAGATGGAGAAGGCACAGACCCCAGCCTCTGCTTTCTTCTGGTGCTGGCTGGCAGGAGGACATGTGGTGAGGCATTGGGGGTGTCTAAGATGGAGAAGGTGCAGACCCAACCCTGCCTGTATTCTGGCTGCTGCCTGGCAGGATGACATGTGCCGAGACATTGGGGGTGTCTAAGATGGAGAAGGCACAGACCCAGCCCTGGCTTTCTCTGTTTCTGGCTGGCAAGAGAATTGTGCTGAGACATTTGGGGGCGTCTAAGATGGAGAAAGCACAGATCCACGGCCTGTCTTTATTCTGGTTCTGGCTTGCAGGAGGACATGTGCTGAGACATTGGGGGCATCTAAAATGGAGAAGGCGCAGACCCAACCCTGGCTTGTCTTCTGGTTCTGGCTGGCAGGAGGACATGTGGCGAGACATTGGGGGGCGTCTAAGATGGAAGGCGCAGACCCCAACACTGCCTGTATTCTGGCTGCTGCCTGGCAGGAGGACATGTGCTGAGACATTGTGGGGCGTCTAAGTTGGAGAAGGCGCAGACCCCAGCCTGGCTTTCTTCTGGTTCTGGCTGGCAGGAGGTCATGCGCCGAGACATCGGTGGGCGTCTAAGATGGAGAAGGAGCAGACACCAGCCCTGGCCTTCTTCTGGCTGCTGCCTGGCAGGAAGACATGTGCTGAGGCATTGGGGGTCTAAGATGGAGAAGGCGCAGACCCAGCCCTGGCTTTCTTCTGGTTCTGGCTGGCAGGAGGACATGTGCTGAGGCATCAATGGGCGTCTAAAATGGAGGAAGGCGCAGACCCCAGCCCTGGCTTTCTTTTGGTTCTGGCTGGCAGGAAGACCTGTGCTGAGGCATTGGTGGGTGTCTAAGATGGAGAAGGCTCAGGCCCCAGCCCTGGCATTCTAGTGGTTCTGGCTGGCAGGAGGTCATGTGCCGAGACATTGGGGGGCATCTGAGATGGAGAAGGTGCAGACCCCAGCCCTGGCTTTCTTCTGGTTCTGGCTGGCAGGAGGTCATACACCGAGGCATCAGTGGGCGTCTAAGATGGAGAAGGCACAGACCCCATCCCTGGCTTTCATCTAGTTTCGGCTTTCAGGAGGTCATGCATCGAGATATCGGGGTTGGGGGTGCCTAAAATGGAGAAGGTGCAGAACACAGCCCTGGCTGTCTTCTTGCTGCTGGCTGGCATGAGGCATTGGTTCCGAGACATTGGTGGGCATCTAAGATGGAGAAGATGCAGACCCCAGACCTGGCTATCTTCTGGTGCTGGCTGGCAGAGGGACATGTGCTGAGACATTGGGGGGGTGTCTAAGATGGAGAAGGTGCAGATCCCATCCCTGGATTTCTTCTATTTCTGGCTGGTAGGAGGCATTGGTGTCGAGGCATTGGGGGGTGTCTAAAATGGAGAAGGTGCAGACCCCAGCCCTGTATGTCTTCTGGCTGCTGCCTGGCAGGAGGACATGTGCTGAGACAATAGGGGCATCTGAGATGGAGAAGGCTCAGACCCCAGGCCTGGCTTTCTTCTGGTGCTGGCTGGAAGGAGATCATGTGCCAAGGCCTCGGTGGGCATCTAAAATGTAGAGGGCGCATTCCCCAGCCCTGGCTTTCTTCTGGCTGCTGGCTGGCAGGAGGACATGTGGCTGAGGCATTGGGGGTGTGTCTAAGATGGAGAAGGTGCAGACCCCAACCCTGCCTGTATTCTGGCTGCTGCCTGGCAGGATGACATGTGCCGAGACATTGGGGGTGTCTAAGATGGAGAATGTGCAGAGCCCAGCCCTGGCTTTCTCCGGGTGCGGGACTGGCAGGAGGAATTGTGCTGAGACATTTGGGGGCATCTAAAATGGAGAAGGCACAGACCCCAGCCCTGGCTTTCTTCTGGCTGCTGCTGCAGGAGGACATGTGCTGAGACATTGGGGGGCATCTAAAATGGAGAATGCACAGACCCAAACACTGCCTGTATTCTGGCTGATGCCTGGCAGAGGGACATGTGCTGAGACATTGGTGGGTGTCTAAGATGGAGAAGGCGCAGACCCCAACCCTGACTTTCAAGTGGCTGCTGCCTGGAAGGAGGACATGTGCTGAGACATTGGGGGGCGTCTAAGATGTTGAAGGCACAGACCCCAACCCTGCCTGTATTCTGGCTGCTGCCTGGCAGGAGGACATGTGCTGAGACATTGGTGGGGTCTAAGATGGAGAAGGAGCAGACCCCAGCCCTGGCCTTCTTCTTGCTGCTGCCTGGCAGGAGGACATGTGCTGAGGCATTGGGGGAGTCTAAAATGGAGAAGGCGCAGACCCCAACCTTGGCTTTCTACAGGTTCTGGGTGGCAGGAAGACATGCACCGAGGCATCTGTGGGTGTCTAAGATGGAGAAGGCAAAGACCCCAGCCCTAGTGTTCTTCTGGTGCTGGCTGACAGTAGGCATTGCTGCCGAGGCATCTGTGGCTTCTAAGATGGAGCAGGCACTGACCCCAGCTGTGGCTGTCTTCTGGCTGCTGCCTGCAGGAGGACATATGCTGAGGCATTGGGGGCATCTCAGATGGAGAAGGTGCAGCCCCGGCCCTGGCTTTCTTCTGGCTGCTGCCTGGCAGGATGACATGTGCTAGACGTTGGGGGCGTCTGAGATGGAGAAGTCACAGACTTCAACCCTGCCTGTATTCTGGCTGCTGCCTGGCAGGAGGACATGTGCCGAGACATTGAGGGGCGTCTAAGAATGAGAAGGTGCAGACCCCAGGCCTGGCTTTCTTCTGGTTCTGGCTGGCAGAAGGTCATGTGCCAAGGCATCGGTGGGCATCAAAGATTTAGAAGGCGCAGACCCCAGCCCTGGCTTTCTTCTGGCTGCTGCCTGGCAGGAGGACATGTACTGAGGAATTGGGGTTCATCTAAGATGGAGAAGGTGCAGACCCCAACCTTGCCTTTATTCTGGCTGCTGCCAGGCAGGAGGAACATGCGCTGAGACATTGGGGGCGTCTAATATGGAGAAGGCACGGACGCCAGCCCTGGATGTTTTCTGGTTGCTGCCTGGAAGGAGGACATTTGGCGAGGCATTGGTGGGCGTCTAAGATGGAGAAGGCGCAGACCCAGACCTGGCTTTATTCTGGTGCTGGCTGGCAGGGGGACATGTGCTGAGACATTGGAGAGGTGTCTAAGATGGAGAAAGTGCAAACCCCAGCTCTGGATTTTTCTATTTCTAGCTGGTAGGAGGCATTGCTGTTGAGGCATTGGGGCGCGTCTAAGATGGAGAAGGTGCAGACGCCAGGCCTGGCTTTCTTCTGGTTCTGGCTGGCAGGGATACACTGCATGAATGCGGAGGTAAAGCTGAGGGGTAAGTGCACAGGTCCCTAAAGTGGATTCTTTTGGGAGGCGTTATTTCAAAGAGCATTTTCGGGTGATGTGTCATTTGTACATTGTAGCATTACAGGAAATCTATCATTGCACACTGTGCAGTGCACGTGCATTAACCTAATGTTAGTGTGATTGGAAACATTATGGGCCTCATTACAAGTGTGCGGCTTCTGAAAACATGTGGCAGTAATTCCATACCGCCCCTTTAACGGAATTACTTCTGATTTCTCCTGCACCGCCAAAAGACCCATTTTAGCTTACCGCCAGTGGAGTTACAGCACGGTAAGTCCACCAATTCTTAAAGGAAAACTGTTGGCTTGGCCTCCAGCTGTTGCAGGAAGTAAATCCCCCACATTACCTCCAGACATTGGTTGAGTTACCACAGCGGAATAAGGAGTTAACACCATGTGTAATCCTGTGGTATCTCCACAGGGCCAGGTGGCAGTAGTGGTAATCGAGTTTGGCTGTAATTTGGCTGCAGAATTGCCACCACACTTGTAATGAGTCCCTCACTTTGCTATTTTTGGGGCTGCCTTGTAGTCCCCCATGCAGCTCAGTAGATTGTGCACAGGTTGTGTTTGCCATAATCAGTAGATGCTGAAGGCATGGGACAGGAAACGGCTGTAAGAAGTCACGCATAAATCCCGAAAATGGCGCAATGGCGCCCTCCAGTGGAACTGACAAAAGCTTTGCCAGATGCAGCGGGTTTGGCTTAAGTGTCGGTGTGGAATGAGGTGTCTTTCTCTCTGTCAGTGTGCAGACATGACCAAGGGGGTGTCCTCGTGCTATTTCATCCGAACTTCATTGAAGAAGTATTTTCTATAGGTGAAGTATTATTTTGCCATTATGTTTTTTGGTTCATGCATTTTGATATACTCCATGTTATTGAGCCCCCAATTCTTGATCGGTCTTTAGTGAAAGGAGCCCTGCAGACTGAAATAACACTCCCATACTGTCCACACATAATGACATTAAAGGCACCTATAGTAGCAGTGGCGATGCAACATCATGTGAACCATCCATACTGAAATAACACTTCCATACTGTCCACACAAAAGGACTTTAAAGGCACCTATAGCGGTGGCGATTCATACATCATGTGATCCATCAGTGCTGAAATAACACTTCCATACTGTCCACACATAATGACATTAAAGGCACCTATGGCTCTGGCCATTCATACATCCTGTGAACCATCCATACTGAAATAACACTTCCATACCGTCCACACATAATGACATTAAAGGCACCTATAGCTCTGGCCATTAATACATCATGTGAACCATCCATACGGAAATAACACTTCCATACCGTCCACACATAATGACATTAAAGGCACATATAGCTCTGGTCATCAATACATCCTGTGAACCATCCATACTGAAATAACACTTCCATATCGTCCACACATAATGACATTAAAGGCACCTATAGCTCTGACCATTCATACATCATGTGAACCATCCATACTGAAATAACACTTCCATACTGTCCACACAAAAGGACTTTAAAGGCACCTATAGCGGTGGCGATTCATACATCATGTGAACCATCCATACTGAAATAACACTTCCCTACTGTCCACACATAATGACATTAAAGGCTCCTATAGCTCTGGCCATTAATACATCATGTGATCCATCAGTGCTGAAATAACACTTCCCTACTGTCCACACATAATGACATTAAAGGCACCTATAGCTCTGGCCATTAATACATCATGTGAACCACCCATACTGAAATAACACTTCCCTACTGCCCACACATAATGACAGTAAAGGCACCTATAGCTCTGTAGTTGGCATGTTCTTGGCATTGTGCACGTGTGATGTAGGTCACAAGCTGTGTGTTTACTGTGTTTCCATCCTCATAAGGGAAGCTCATGTGTGGCAGATTATATCACATTTGCCACAGAGCAAAGGCTTTGGTGACAGAACATGGAGCAATCCGGTGCTGTCGCCATCCATATCGCCTTAAAGCCCTGGCACTCGGGCATTAATGAACCGGACTCCTCTTCTGTGTGCTGTGGGTGGGGAACAGAACATATTATCAAACGCTAGGCCATGTGAGAAAGGTGCGGCCATCAGTCATAGCGCTCTGAAACACTTCCCTGTGTATAGGTGCTTTTTACATGAACAATAACATACCATAGTAATGCAGCAGTGGTGAGGCGATGTATTGCAGCAGTGGCGAGTCGCAGTAATGCAGCAGTGGCGGGGTGCCGTAATGCAGCAGTGGTGAGGCGCTGCAATGCAGCAGTGGCGAGGTGCTGTAATGCAGCAGTGGCGAAGCGCTGTAATGCAGCATGGGCGAGGTGCTGTAATGCAGCAGTGACGAGGTGCAGTAATGCAGCAGTGGCAGGTGCAGTAATGCAGCAGTGGCAAGGTGCTGTAATGCAGCAGTGGCGAGGCGCTGTAATGCAGCAGTGGCGAGGTGCAGTAATGCAGCAGGGGCGAGGCGCTGTAATGCAGCACTGGCGAGGAAAGCTACGTGATTAGCACTCCTTCACAGCAGCTGCACCTGCCTTCAATGATTGCAGGAGGGATACACACATATGTGAGCCTGTGGAATGTGCGAGTAGTACTTGCCAGCTGTGAGGGAATAAAGCTCTACGAAAATGAATGACAAGTTAATAGCGCTGTGTGCACTATTGCTAACCGCGACTGCAGGCGCTATGAGAATGGCAGCTGTGACGTGAACTTGCTGATGGAGGACACTCCTCAGATGCAGACTGCTGGCCACTTCCCCAATCACCCCTCCCCATCATCTTGCTCATGACACTCCTGGCCACTTTCCCAATCTCCCCTTCCCCATCCTCTTGCTCATGACACTCCTGGCCACTTGCCCAATTTCCCCTCCCCATCCTCTTGCTCATGACACTCCTGGCCACTTGCCCAATCTCCCCTCCCCATCCTCGTGCTCATGACACTCCTGGCCACTTGGCCAATCTCCCCTCCCCATCCTCTTGCTCATGACACTCCTGGCCATTTTCCTAATCTCCACTTCCCCATCCTCTTGCTCATGACACGCCTGGCCACTTCCCCAATCTCCCCTCCCCATCCTCTTGCTCATGACACTCCTGCCTTTCCCAACCTCCCCTTCCCCATCCTCTTGCTCATGACACTCCTGCCTCCTCTCCCCTTCCCATCCTCTTGCTCATGACACTCCTGCCTCCTCTCCCCATCCTCTCGCTCATGACACTCCTGCCTCCTCTCCCCCATCCTCTTGCTCATGACCACTCCTGCCTAATCTTCCCCTTCCCAACCTCTTGCTCATGACACTCCTGCCTCCTGTCTCCTTCCCCTCCACCCTCTTGCTCATGACACTCCTGCCTCCTCTCCCCATCCTCTTGCTCATGACACTCCTGCCTCCTCTCCCCCATCCTCTCGCTCATGACACTCCTGCCTCCTCTCCCCCATCCTCTCGCTCATGACACTCCTGCCTCCTCTCTCCTTCCCATCCTCTTGCTCATGACACTCCTGCCTCCTCTCTCCTTCCCATCCTCTTGCTCATGACACTCCTGCCTCCTCTCTCCTTCCCATCCTCTTGCTCATGACACTCCTGCCTCCTCTCCCCCCCCATCCTCTTGCTCATGACACTCCTGCCTCCTCTCCCTCCCTCCTCTTGCTCCTGACACTCCTGCCTCCTTTCCCTCCCTTCCTCTCTGCTCATGACACTCCTGCCTCCTCTCCCCTTCCATCCTCTTGCTCATGACACTCCTGCCTCCTCCTCCCCATCCTCTTGCTCATGACACTCCTGCCTCCTCTCCCCATCCTCTCGCTCATGACACTCCTGCCTCCTCTCCCCCATCCTCTTGCTCATGACACTCCTGCCTCCTCTCCCCCATCCTCTTGCTCATGACACTCCTGCCTCCTCTCCCTCCCATCCTCTTGCTCATGACACTCCTGCCTCCTCTCCCCTTCCCCATCCTCTTGCTCATGACACTCCTGCCTCCTCTCCCCTTCCCATCCTCTTGCTCATGACACTCCTGCCTCCTCTCCCCTTCCCATCCTCTTGCTCATGACACTCCTGCCTCCTCTCCCCTTCCCATCCTCTTGCTCATGACACTCCTGCCTCCTCTCCCCTTCCCATCCTCTTGCTCATGACACTCCTGCCTCCTCTCCCTTCCCATCCTCTTGCTCATGACACTCCTGCGCTCCTCTCCCTTCCATCCTCTTGCTCATGACACTCCTGCCTCCTCTCCCCCATCCTCTCGCTCATGACACTCCTGCCTCCTCTCCCCCATCCTCTCGCTCATGACACTCCTGCCTCCTCTCCCTCCCATCCTCTCGCTCATGACACTCCTGCTCTCCCTCCCCATCCTCTCGCTCATGACACTCCTGCCTCCTCTCCCCCATCCTCTCGCTCATGACACTCCTGCTCCTCTCCCCCCACCCATCCTCTTGCTCATGACACTCCTGCCTCCTCTCCCCCATCCTCTTGCTCATGACACTCCTGCCTCCTCCCTTCCCATCCTCTTGCTCATGACACTCCTGCCTCCTCTCCCCTTCCATCCTCTTGCTCATGACACTCCTGCCTCCTCTCCCCCATCCTCTTGCTCATGACACTCCTGCCTCCTCCCCTCCCATCCTCTTGCTCATGACACTCCTGCCTCCTCTCCCCTTCCCATCCTCTTGCTCATGACACTCCTGCCTCCTCTCCCCTTCCCATCCTCTTGCTCATGACACTCCTGCCTCCTCTCCCCTTCCCATCCTCTTGCTCCTGACACTCCTGCCTCCTCTCCCCTTCCCATCCTCTTGCTCATGACACTCCTGCCTCCTCTCCCCTTCCCATCCTCTTGCTCATGACACTCCTGCCTCCTCTCCCCTTCCCATCCTCTTGCTCATGACACTCCTGCCTCCTCTCCCCATCCCTCTCTGCTCATGACACTCCTGCCTCCTCTCCCCATCCTCTCGCTCATGACACTTCCTGCCTCCTCTCCCCCATCCTCTCGCTCATGACACTCCTGCCTCCTCTCCCCCATCCTCTCGCTCATGACACTCCTGCCTCCTCTCCCCTTCCATCCTCTTGCTCATGACACTCCTGCCTCCTCTCCCCTTCCCATCCTCTTGCTCATGACACTCCTGCCTCCTTTTCCCTTCCCCATCCCCTTGCTCATGACACTCCAGCCTCCTCTCACCTTCCCATCCTCTTGCTCATGACACTCCTGCCTCCTCTCCCCTTCCCATCCTCTTGCTCCTGACACTCCTGCCTCCTATCCCCTTCCCATCCTCTTGCTCATGACACTCCTGCCTCCTCTCCCTTTCCCATCCTCTTGCTCATCCTCTTGCTCATGACACACCTGCCTCCTCTCCCCTTCCCCATCCTCTTGCTCCTGACACTCCTGCCTCCTATCCCCTTCCTATCCTCTTGCTCATGACACTCCAGCCTCCTCTCCCCTTTCCAAGTTCTTGCTCATGACACTCCTGCCTCCTCTCCCCTTCCCATCCTCTTGCTCCTGACACTCCAGCCTCCTCTCCCCTTCCCATCCTCTTGCTCATGACACTCCTGCCTCCTCTCCCCTTCCCATCCTCTTGCTCCTGACACTCCTGCCTCCTATCCCCTTCCTATCCTCTTGCTCATGACACTCCAGCCTCCTCTCCCCTTCCCATCCTCTTGCTCCTGACACTCCTGCCTCCTATCCCCTTCCTATCCTCTTGCTCATGACACTCCTGCCTCCTCTCCCCTTCCCATCCTCTTGCTCATGACACTCCTGCCTCCTCTCCCCTTCCCCATCCTCTTGCTCATGACACTCCCTGCCTCCTCTCCCCTTCCCATCCTCTTGCTCATGACACTCCAGCCTCCTCTCCCCTTCCCATCCTCTTGCTCATGGCATTCCTGCCTCCTCTCCCCTTCCCATCCTCTTGCTCATGACACTCCTGCCTCCTCTCCCCTTCCCATCCTTTTGCTCATGACACTCCAGGCACCTGCACTTGCACTTCCTCTGCTGTGAAGTCTTTGTCTCCATTAAGCAGAAGGGCGGCTCCAGTGAGAGGTAGCGCCTCTCCCATGATTGCCATAGCTCTCAACTCACACGCTTTTGGCGGGTGTCACCCGCCTTGTAAAGGGCTGACTCACCCGCCAAGCCTCCTGCACGCCCATACATTCCAATGGGCGTCTCACCCACCAAAAACAAAATCGGGTGATTTCACCCGCCTTTGCAACACAAATGGTTGAGAGCTATGGATTGCAAGGCGTAGCGCCTCTCCCATGATTGCAAGGTGTAGCGCCTCTCCCATGATTGCAAGGCATAGCGCCTGCATGTCAGGAGAAATCCCTGCAGTGTGTGATATGCGCTGATCATCAGATGGCGCCATTTTGATCCTCTGCGTGGTGGGGGGGGATGCACCCCACTTCCTTTCCTGATATGCAGCAAACGCGGTACGCAAAGCCCCTTCCTCAGTGTTGCGCAATGTTCTGATTCATGGATGGGGGATTCGCACCGTGTGAGCACGTGCAGGCAGTGTAAAGGTGCGTGTGACTGTGCGTGGACAGGGCTTGTTAGGTGGGACCCTCGTGTGTGCGTTGCCCCTTTAAGGGGTTGTGTTTCTCTGTATGTGTATCGCCCTTTTAAGATGGGCCATGACTGCGTCATGGCCCAAGCTAATAAAAGGAGCCCCTGCAGGCACGTGAGACAGAACGGCTGCAGACTCCATAAGAGGTTGGTCTGAGTCCGTGTCTCACTTATTGATGTAGGCGGCAGGCCTACCCGTGGAGGCACAGGCCTGTAGGTCCTGTTGCCATGGGACCCCTTTGCCAGGACGGTGGCTTAGGTCCGCATGGTCAGGAGCCTGGCAGGCTGTGCCCCACCCCGATGGCGCTGGTGTCCCATAGTGCACGGGGCTGCCGGATGGACATGGCAGGCCCCAAACTCCACAGGCGCTGGGCCTGTTTGGTGCTGTGAGGAAGCAGCACCTCGGGGGCGCCTGCCGGATGGACATGGCAGGCGACCCCCAACAGGGCTCCTTCGTGCACGCAGTGTGGGAACAGCAACGCCTTCTGGAGGGGAGAGGATGGTGTGTGTGCTGTGAGTGGCAGACACCACCCCCCGCCGCATTCTGCACAGGGCGCACTTCTGCTGGCACCCGCCGGGGATGTATGTGCAGGCTACTAGCAGGCTAAGGAGCCCCTTGACCACACCTGCCTTGCTCTGCACCCCCCAATTGCTAGACAGTTCCTACCAGTGGCGTGTGTGTTACATGGAAGAGCAGGTGCGTACATGTGTGTCCTCGCCACCCTACCCGCTGCCCGCCCTGGAGGAGGTAAGTTCACTTACCAGCCGCCAGCGCCGCCACCAGCAGGCAGAGACAGAGCGCTGCACTCTCCATGGCGCTTGTTGGTTGGCGTTCCTGCCGCGCTCCTCTCGTCTCCGCTGCAGAATGTCTCAATGCTCCGTGTAATCGCCTTTTTCATTCAGGAAAATCAGTTTAATTAATGTCCACCTGACTTGGCAGCAGCGTGACACAATATCCAAAAACAAACAGGAGTTCATTATTAAAGTTATTGTAGCAACGCCCCCTGGGACTCATTACTGGCACTATGGGGACAGGAAGGACATCATAATAGAAAATATTTCACTGCAATGGACTCCAAGGTGGATTATAAGCTTCCCCTCGAGAGCAGCTCAAGGTGTTGTATAGGTGTCAGGTAGTAATGTCCCCGCATTATATAGGCGACCATATATATAGGGATATAGGGACAGGGGGAGGCGGGTGTTGCAGAGGTGTCCCCCGCTGGGCGTTGGAGCGGTGTCCCCTACTCCCCTTGAAAAATAAAAAGCTTTTGGGGGCTGCGGGGATGGCCCCCGCATGTTCCATGTAATAATGTCTCCGCTTATACCATTTGGCGGGAACTGAACTGGTTTAGGGGACAAGCTGTGGGTGACCCAGAGCGGCTGACCTGTAAGGCACACTCATTGCATGGACTTTCCCACATGCGTGTATTCCGTGTGAGATGTCATGCTAGTCTTTATGTGTTGCCCATTAGTAATACTAGGACTAATGCTATGTCTTTCCCCAGTGCCTGTTATTACTATTTGCACCATCCATGAAAGGCCGCAGGGGGTTCGGGGGGGGGGCATGAAGACCGGGAAAGAAAGTACAACATATAGCCAGGAAACATACATTGGAATGTCCACAGGTGCTGATCATGCTACAGGAGCCGGGCAGGGCCTCCTCTTCCCGGGACAGCGTGCACCCCAGAATGAATACAGGGGTACACAGAGCAAAGAGTCCACCTCAATCTCCAGCACAAAGACCTCACATTTCACACATTGCACATTGACCTGTTTGCAACCTCTGGGAGGCCTGGAGTATAACTGGAGGGAAGAGGGTCAATTAGGGGCTTCTGCATGGGCAAGGGGGGAGTCGGTAATAAATGCAGTCAGTGGGTCTCATTACGAGGTGGGCAGTAAGGGATTACCGGCACCGGTAAGGTACCGGTGCCGGTAATCCCTTACCGCCCTACTACGAGTTCCCTTTGCGGGTGCTTCCTTAATGCCTGGTTTATGCAGGCGTTAAGGATGGGACCCGCAAATGGACACCGGGGTCAATAACGGTGCTGCAATTTGCGTTACCGTTATTGCCACCTTCCCCCTTCCCATTGAGCCCTATGGGACTCGGCCTCATGGTTGGACACACGCTGCACCAGCGTCCTCCTTCCCATGGGACTCGGCCTCATGGTTGGACACACGCTGCACCAGCGTCCTCCTTCCGTGGGACTCGGCCTCATGGTTGGACACACGCTGCACCAGCGTCCTCCTTCCCATGGGACTCGGCCTCATGATGGGACACACGCTGCACCAGCGTCCTCCTTCCCATGGGACTCGGCCTCATGGTTGGACACACGCTGCACCAGCGTCCTCCTTCCCATGGGACTCGGCCTCATGATGGGACACACGCTGCACCAGCGTCCTCCTTCCCATGGGACTCGGCCTCATGATGGGACACACGCTGCACCAGCGTCCTCCTTCCCGTGGGACTCAGCCTCATGGTTGGACAAACGCTGCACCAGCGTCCTCCTTCCCATGGGACTCGGACTCATGATGGGACACACGCTGCACCAGCGTCCTCCTTCCCATGAGCCTCTGGCTCATGATGGGACACACGCTGCACCAGCGTCCTCCTTCCCATTGGACTGGGACTCAACCTCATGATTGTTATTATTCCTCGCTTGGGGCATGAGAACGAGCAGCACCCATCCCTCCTGACCAATCTCTGTGCAGATCTGCCACTTGTCTTTCAAGGACACCGGCCTTGTTCGTTGTTAGGCAGAATCATATGCAGTACCCTTTGGGAACATCACATACAATTATGACTACAAGTGGAAGTACAAATTCACCTTTGGTACAAGCCTGTACTACACAGTAAAGTGGTAGCGATGGCTGAGCAGCCAGACTTATCTCAAGAGTAAAGTGAACAGTACCAATAGTTACACAAAGGACAGTAATTACTATGATTCAAACAAACACGTACTCAAGGTTTCTGACTAAAAGAATATACATTCATTTACACATCAGGTATAAAACAGTTCACTAAGTAAAAACTGCAGAAAAATCACACACTTAATACACTACACCACACCCAATAGATTCTGGACAAGTTAAGCTCAAAATGAAGTGTGAGCAAAATGGCACTCCAGCAATTTAAAAAGGGAGTGAAATACAAGGTTATACAAAATTAAGCAGCACCAACAAGTGAATAGTCCGACAATCTAGAAAAGGCTTTCTACTATGAGGATTCAAATCAATAGGCCTGGGCCAAAGTTAATGGGTCACAGTCTTTGCTCAGGATCACACAGTTCAGAGTAGTTTGCGGTTAAGTCTTGGCCAAGAGTTTGAAACAAAGTTGGTCAGAAGAAAAGTTATTTAAAAGAGTAGAGAAGGACAAGCCCTCGGATTGGAGAAAGATTTCAAAAACTTTCACCGCGGTCGGACAAAACGAGTGACCGGATTTAAACAGTAGCTTAAATGAAGAAGAAGGCTGTAGCTGAGGCAGAAGTTCCTGGCAGGTCCTGCAGGATCATGGTTCCTGAAGCGACTGTCGGACTGACACGAAGGAGGAAGACTGGAGGGTCCTGCACGGCCCATGGAAGAAACCAGCAGCAGAGCACAGCAACAAATAAAAGGTGCGTTCCTTAAAACCCAAACAGGGTCCGAGCTTCCTGGCTATCCGGTTCATTGCAGCTGTGCAGAGCAAATTCGACCAGGAGAGGGAGGCTTTGCTTGGTGTTTGGGTGGACTGGTTGGTCCCACCAGCTCAGGGTAAGAAGATTCCTTGCAGATCTTCTCTGTCGCCGAAGTTTTGAGATTCGGACCCGCAGCAGGGCTTCTCTGGAAGGTTCAGTTGTGGTAGTGGTTCTCTTCTTTCAGCTTCTCTTCGGTTCTCTCGATCCAGTGGCGACTCTGCCTTCCTAGTCCCAGAGACCTGCTTTTTATGCAGTCTTCCCCCATTCACACAGCATGGCTGTCAATCACACAGCAGGGTGGCTGTCCTGGCAGGACAGTCACCTAGCCAATCAAACAGAAGTGCGACTTGGGTTACCAAGGGAACCCGTGGCAGGGGTCCTAAAATCCCTCCCTCACATCCTGCCTACCCAAACATTCAGGCTCCTAAGGAGGGCTTCTGTGCAGAAGCCCGCCAAAGGACGGTGAGCAAAGGAACCAACCCTGGTTTGGCGCTGAGTAAAACACGAGAAAGACAAATGGCGAGAAAACCCAGCTGGAACCAAATTAAAGTAAATGTGGTCCAGTGGGTTTAAGTTCGAGGCTACCAAGATAGCCTAAAACAGTACCAAGGCTATTTAAATAAACCGCGGTAGAAAAAATATGGTAGATACCACTGCCACCAGCCAAACCTTAATGAAAAGGGAACAAAACAATGTTCCATGAGAGACAGACAAAAAGGGGCAACGATTAACCCTTTCCAGTACTCTATGTAAGATAGGTGGTATTGGGTCTGTGAGTTTAAAAAGACTAATAAAGTCAATGGCAACTTTACATGTTTTGGGAGACAGTAGTCTGTCCCAAAAAATTGAGCTTAGAGTGGGAAGTCTGAAAAAGACAACCCTGTGTCACTGCACTAAAGGTGCTGTGTGACACACAGTAAAAAGATAATGCCTATGGGGTAGGTGAGTCTCCACAGTCTATGAACACAAAAAATGTTAACCACACACAGCAAAACACATGTAAGAGTGGGAAAAAAAGCTCACACTCATACCAGGTGAAAAAATAAATCCTAGAAATCCAGCAAAGCTGCTGAGGGACTCAGTAAGGGAAATTAGCCATTCTGGAGAATTTTCCCTAACATTCGTGAACTGTCTAAAAAGGACATGAAATAATATGACTTTACTGTGAGGGAAAATACATGTGTTTCAGTGGCCTAATAATTTGGCGGCAAAACATATTCATATAGTGTTTTTAAAGCTTCTACCTTTGGCATTACTAAAAGAAAGCTTTCCCACTACATGGGGTGTGTTTTGCACCTTTCTCTGCTTATACATGTGTTTCGAATCTAGTGCACTGCTGCACAATATTGGCCTACTGCATTATTTTACCGCAGAGTCAGTGCAGAGACTTGGGAGAGAGCTGTGCTGCTGTGGAGAATCAAGCCCTCTAGTCTGTCTATTCTGTCTATTGTGTCAATTACTGGAGGTGGAGTGCGTGGGCGGAAGGATGTTCACTGTGATGGTGCTATCGAGGACGGGGGCAGGATGTTTAAACTGGGCAACCCGACACTAGGAGAGATGGTGTCAAAATTGGGCCCCTCGCTCGCAGACGAACACTCATTCTGCTCACCTCCCTTGATTCTCCACAGCAGCACAGGTCTCTCCCAAGACTCTGCACCGAATCCGCACCGCCGCGTGGAGGTGCAGGGTAGGTATTCACTCTGCTCTGCCTCCAGTCATTGACACAATAGACAGACTAGAGCCCTTGATTCTCCACAGCAGCACAGCTATCTCCCGAGACTCTGCACTGACTCTGCGCCGCTCCGCAGGGGTGCAGGGTAGGTATTCACTTTGCTACGCCTCCAGTAATTGACACAATAGACAGAATAGACAGACTGGAGGCCTTGATTCTCCACAGCAGCATAGCTCTCTCCCAAGACTCTGAACCGACTCTGTGCCGATCTGCGGGGTGCAGGGTAGATATTCACTTTGCTCCACCTCCAGTAGTTGACACAATAGACAAAATAGACAGACTAGACGGCTTAATTCTCCACAGCAGCACAGCTCTATCCCAAGACTCTGCACCGAATCCGCACCGCTGCGTGGAGGTGAAGGGTAGGTATTCACTTTCGCTCCGCCTCCAGATTCTCCACCGCTAACAAACATTATTGAGAAGAACAGCAACCTCATGGGAGCTTGCGTCCTTATGGGGCATGAGCAGGACTGTGCCAGTGAATTTCCGGCTGGTAGCTGGCAGATAAATAACATCAGAACAAACTGCGCGTGTTGTAAAATCTTGTTGCTGCATGTACTGGCATGAGAGCCTGCTCACAATACAAAGTAAGAAAAGTGGCATTAAGCAACGTCTCTGATGCCGGGAAATATCGTCTCGCATTAACCAACGCTGGTTCTTGGACAACAACAGAACTTGTGGAGGCGCTGAATAGTCCCACAAAATTGAAAAAGTGATGTTTTTCCTCCGAAGCACCAGTCGGTTTCTCTATGTTGCCTGCAGACACTTTATTAAAGGCGACACATGAGAAACTGGTGCTTGCAATTGCGACTTCCGCCACGAGCAAAGATACGAGTTGCCTTGCTGGGTTAGAAAACGTGAACTTGCTCACGCTTCAGGGAAATGAACTGAATGAGCGGATGACGTGTTTCTGGTCAACCTGACAGCAAACCTGAACGTGGCTCTCCCGGCGAGCACCCCCGTAAGTGCGGAATGAGCAAGAAGCATTCAAGGAAGTGAAACAATTGGCAACACGTCTGAAGTAAATAACAGAAGAGACTCACCACAGCACAGAATATCACCCAATATAGCCAAGCAGAGGAGTCCACAAAAGAGAGGATACATAGTGTCGCTGATGTGACACCAAAGGCCTGCATCTACCAAGACCGTATATTGGCTCATGGGCTGTGGGTGCCCTGAAAAGAAGACGAGTTGAACATAGCTCAACACCACCTATGTTTTATTCACAACAAAGAAGGCCTTGGCCTCAAACAAATTCTCAAGGTAATGCTGCAAGCCTAGAAAGCCTGCTCAAAAGTGTCCACAGACAGACAACTCCCTCAAAGCTACGAAGAGTTCAAAGATGGCCGGGAGATTCTTCAGACGACTCAACATCCGACTCCTCATTTGTTGAACTGGAATTTCCAAAAATGAGACTGTTGCCCTCAATCGAAAAGGCCCACCCTGTGAGCTTGTCCTGATTGCTGAAATAGTGAAAGGCATGTTTCAGGAGATTCAGCCTAGTTTCATGTCCTCACTTACCATCTCAATTGTGGCGCTACTTAAAATGTACGAACAGATAAACGACAATCAAAAAGACCTCGCAACACTTTCATGCCCGATGAATTCCAAATTATTGAAAATTGAAAGTGAAAGTGACTTTTTCCAAATAAAAACATGAGATGAACATAAACGCTTGGAACAAAGCCTTAAAGAGCTAGCGGACCAAAATAGAAATCATAGCAAGGACAAGAAGCTTCTTGCAGAGGTTGCGAAAGAAGCCCTTAGTTTCCTAAAACATAACCAAGGTCCTCCACCCGTATGCACACATAAAGACATTGAATTTTGCACTCAGAATAATTTAACCATTCAACTGCTTAAAATTCAGGCAGAATTACAAGAAAGAGAGGACACTGGTAGTATAACCTGTGAAGTTCCAGAGGCAAACTCAAAAATGCCCAAAATATTGTCCAAAGTAGCATTCATTGACCTGGAAGAAGAAGTCATCACCGAGAACTTGGAAGTGGCAATGCCGGTAGCCAATTTGGCTCCTCAACAAATTGTGGAAAAGCCTCTGGAGAGGATCTCTCCCCATAGCCATCAACTTCAGCAGATGCAGATGGACTGCTTGATAAGAGGATAGCGGAAGCATTGTGCACCCCCAACAAATTGAAGGCAAACTTTGCAACATATTTCAAGGAATGAAACCAAACGCCAAAAAAACACAAACCAGAAAAACGAAAAATCAGAACAAAAGAAAAAATAATAGAGTCTCGAATAACTCAAGGAGGTTCATAAGAAATTTAAAAGCTGTAAACATCTTCGTAAATACGGAAGGAACAGAAATCATCAAAATTAAAAAACTGAACTCAATCGAAAGAACCTTCGGTAAATAAAGTAACAAAGCTACATTGTCTCTGCAAGAAGCTGATGTAATGTACGGGTTACTGCACATGTCCACATATGAGAATGAAGAAAACTTTGAAGATGAATATGGCGACTTAGAATCTGTCCACACACCTTTTGTTAAACGGGACATCATATTGTACCTCCTTTACTGTATATACTGGCCTAATCCAGCGCTCTGTGAAGAAATCCGTGTTCCAAAATTCTGATCTTAGATCGATTTAGCAGCCATTTTAGGTCCATCCGTCATTTTGATTTCCACTCCAAAGTAACTCTGTGTTCTAAAATGGTGGACAGTGTTTTCCGCTTGTAACTGAGCCGTTCTGACCTTTGTGCACAAGTTAATGTCTAAACTGTCTGTTGGCCGAATGTTTGGGTTGAGTAAAGAGACCTTGCCCCATGTCTGACTTGTAGACAGAGGATTACCTGCACCAACAAGTCTGATCCGCGGACATACATCAGCCACAATGCTGTCTAAATACTGAACGTGGACACTTGTTGAACTACATTGTATTGGACATGTGTTAAGGCTTATTGTAAGATCCAAGAATACACTGTTGCCATTGTGATTTGTTAGTGTGTAAACTGAAGATGATCCATATGCATATAGTTGGACTAACGAAGGTGAACTTGGCACGAACCCTTGACCGATTATTATTAACCTGTAGGGGGCTGGACATTATGATTGGAAATGTATTAAAAGCAGAACTGTTTAGATGTCCAGTACCTCTCACTTCTCACAATGAAAGGGCTGGTATTTGCTGGTGATGTACTGAGGCCAAGATAGCTATCTGATACTTTGTTTCTTTGTAAACTGTACAGTTATAGAATAAAGATCTGAGAATCTGTGTTTGGTGTATTTCCTTTTGGGGAACTCAGCCTCGATATTTCCTTTTGCTTTTACACTATAGATGAAGTGCAAACACAGAACCTAAGAGAAAGGCCTGGATAGAACCTGTGCAAGATAGAACATGTCAACTAATTCCTCCACCTGGCCTACATAGCGTTGTGACAAAAGAAACTTTGTCTCCCATTTTTCTTATGCTTGATGATAAACGCAAAAGAACAATAGCAAATTTGAGAAAGCCTCAAGGTTGGAATTATCAGAATCTAACTGTAGAGGCTAACTGGGTCTAACGTCTCACAACGTGTGTCACTCAGACTTCGTGAGACACAAGAGAGTGAGCATCGTTCAAGCGGCAACATATATACAAACATACAGTTTGTATGTTTGTAGAGGTGGAATGGGCCGAGGAAGCAACTATGGAATCTGTAATTGAAGAATCAATCCGCTTCAAAGACCTGCTCCAGAACAACTATGATATAAAAATGGATCAAAGAACAAAAACAAAAACAACAAAAAACTTGAAAACATCTAACTATTCTAGCAACGAACTTTCAATCAAAGACGGACTGACATTGAATCGGTAGAATGTTCTGCGACTATTCCATCATGTCCCGTGCCTGAAAACAATAGATTCAAACAGACATTAAAACTGTAAAATTGATAAAGGATTCACAATATATTGTGTGAGACTTCATCTAGACTCAAGAGTTGTACACGATTTGATTATAAACACAGCTCCTGCTCTTCAATCAGTGGGTTTTGACATCACATCGTCACCAGCAGTGCATTGTGATAGACAGGCGTCTAAACAAACTAATGACATGAAGGAACAATCATGGGTGAATTTAAGAAAATTGTGCAAACATGCCAACAATGAACAAGCAGACACAAAAAGCTCAAGTGGGTGAGATACTTAAGATCACCCTTAATCAAGATCTCAATTCTAATAAATCATCTGAGCCACAAATGGGCCAGCTCAATGAACCAATAAAATCTGATAACTGGAATTGGCTTGCTGGTGCTTTAAGCGGACAACAATCGAGCTAATGCCGAGAGAGAAAGAAAATGCAAATTGCACAATAGTTTTGTGGAACAACAGGGGTTTTGTGCATTTATTTCAACATTGACAAAATTCGACAAAAGCCATTGACATCATATGCTTACAGGAAACATGGCTGGATACCTGCCCAACCACAGAAGAGTTTGAGATAGCATGTAATCCTGCAATCAAAATAACGTTGGGTCGACCATCTGCCAGCCTATTAACCCTGGTAAGAAAATTCTCAGGCTATCAGATTATTAGTGCCAAAAATCAAGGGCCCTTTATACAAACATTTATTATAGAATGTGGGGGTGAAACCCAACAAACATACTTCAAACTCCATATAATGAACGTATAGTGGCAACAGAAAGTGGCGGGCACAACCACATTTATGGATGAAGTTACAGAGATCATTGATGAGATCAATGTGAACGAAATTCGCCCAAAAAGAATTCTGTGTGGGGACTTCAACCTAAACTGTATAAAAACAACAACAGCAAATAAGAGCATCCATAAAAAAAACATAACATGGCCATCAAATGGGGTGCAGAATTAGAGAGATGAAATCTGAGAATGCAAAACAGAAATGTTAAAGATGACATCCCTGCTAAACCGACTTGGAGGTGTAATAAACAAGAGTCCATACTCCACCATGTTTTCCTGTCTGAGGAGCTGGATCCTAGTTCAGAAACCCTACAAGTCATCGATAATTCAACGAGCGACCACGGTATATTAAAAAAAAAAAACTGTCCTGGGAAAGTGAGCCCATAGAAGTAAAACTTAATTGGAACTGTAGAGTTCAAGTGAATCCGAACAGAGGTTGTCTGAGAATGAAGACACAAGACATAGATACAATCACAGAGGCCTTCAATACGGAGCTATCTCTTCACCCCAGAAAAGACATGGAATATATCCACTTACTGAGCCAGTTTATGGAAAAACTCCACAGACTCAAACATTGTGGTTTTCACTCTAAGCACGCTTTTGGCTTAGAAACCCTATAAAGAAAGCCTCTCTTAAGAAGGGAACTCCGATTTTGCCTCATCATCAAGAAAAATGATCAAGTAACAATGAAGGAGGTAGCCAAACAAAAATATAACAATTGGATCATATCTCATAGAGCTACTATGGAGCAAAGGGACGCAGAGAGTGATGGCTTGTTTCATCAAGAAAAATGCACAGGAGTTCTGGAGGATCATAAATGTTACCTGTAGACCACAACAAGCATTGCAAGTAAACAGGGTGACCGAGGCACAATGGGTTTTATGTACACTTTCAAAAACTCTATATTAAACAAGGCCAAATTCAAGAACCAAAACTACCATCGCTAAAGAAATTGGATTCTAAATTTGACGGAGAAGACATTCTTGAAAACATTATGCATATCAGCTCATTTCGAGCCCCCGGGCCCGATGGGCTCACAAACTTTATATTGAAGCAAAACCCAATTCAATGGGCCAATTTTTGTGAAATACTGTTTGCCAGAATAGCGATTGATAGCTCTAAACCATCTACATGGAAATCTGCCATGGTAGTTCCCATTTTAAAGAAAGGTGATAGAGAAAACCCGAATGATTACAGATCGATTGCACTTCTGGATGTGCTGGGCAAAATAGATGCCACACAGCTGCAAAAACAACTATACAACTGGATTATAGAATCCAAACAGCTGGACGTGAGACAATCGGGATTTGTCAGAGGAGTAGGTTGTCGCCTAAATATATTGGTGTTGAACCTCTTGAAAATGGAAGCCATAAAAACTGGACACCCAATCTATCTGGCCCTCATAGACCTCTCTCAAGCGTTTAACAGTATTGAGCGCAAACTACTATGGTCCAAAATGAAAAAATTGAATTGTCCACCTAGTCTTCTAGGCACAATTAAAGATCTTCTCAAAAACACGGACATTAAAGTTAGATTGGACTCAAAAGGATCTCTTTCAACTGCAAAAAACATCCTGTGGAGTCAAGCAGGGCTGCCCATTAGCCTCGATTATTTTCAATTTCTTTATTTCGGACATCAGTGATGATCTCAAAACCTGTACCTCATCTCCTCCCAAAATCAATGTACATCACATTCATTGGCAACTTTATGCAGATGGCCCAGTCCTTCTGGACACGACACCTATAAGCCTGCAGCGTAAATTACATGCCATGGAAATGCATGTCGAAGCTAATGGACTAAGTGCTAACCCAAATAAATCCAAAATATTGATACTTCACGATCTGAGGAAAAATGGTGTTACAGGAAAGAAAAAGTTCACATGGTGGGTCACGAAAGAAGGTATTAGGGTAGTGACCACCACATGCTATCTTAGCACGTGGGTGAGTTCCAGCCTAAACTCACCTCCTGGACTGAAAAAGCTAAGGCAACATTTGGAAAATTCTCATTACGTGCAGCATTACATTTCTATAATCAAAAAGCCGTTCCTGCAATGTTGTATGGAGCTGAATGCGCGCTAGGCTGCAGCGCCTCCCTAGGAACACAACTTCTGGACAAAGGTTTTATGGCTGCCAAAAGGAGTGCCGACGGCCTTTATCAGATACAAGTTAGGGTTGGTCTCATTGAATGCAAGAACAATCTGGAACTCCCTAAACTTGTACCGAAAAATGATCATCGAACCTCAAACCGCACAATTTGGAATTTTCAAAGAGCTTGACAGCTGTCCTAAAGAATCAATTTTAGCAAGGTGGGCTGAGCGCTGCAAAGACATTTTGACTGACTTTGAAACAAACAACTATAATCTCCAATCAAATTGAAACAGTGTGAAAGTAAAGCTATGGAGATTGGACTGGATAGCCACTTGTAACCAGCGAAGGAGGCACAGTGTCATGCAATCGGCCCCATGCGAAATCAGAGGTTTGCATACATTTCCGAGGTACCTGGACAAGTTTCCAAGCAAATGTAGAAGACGGATATTTATAAAGTTCCATCTACATCTTTTTCAAACTAAGGAAGTTATGCACTTTTGGCATGGTAAGGATCCAAGAGGCCTAAAATGTCAGCTTTACAAATCCCATGATGAGAGCCTGAAGCACCTAACCTTGTACTGTTCGGCATTGCAAGAAACAAGGACGAAACATCTACGAACCTTCATAAGAGAGAGAGAGAGACTCTAAATGCCGATACTGGGTGGTCCGTTTGCTTCAATGACTGTACTGTGACCGTTAGAGGCTATCATGAAAATGCTTGCAGAGCCAGATTTATAACGCTCTTTGATTTCTTGATATAACAAAGTGGCATTAATCCACTATGAATTCTTACTTGGGTTTAGTTATTGTCACCTAACCATAATGTTGCATTAAAGAATCAATTCTGTAATAAGATTTATGTATGTCCTTTTTTTAATGGTTTGTCACAAACTAAATAAAAAATAAATATATATATATAATAATAATTATCTTACATGGGCTATACTCTGAATGTGCATTTCGGTTTGTGTTGCTGCTCTGTGTTTCTTCATGAATTACTCTCAGAAACATATCACTCACCCTGGCTGCTCACATAGAGCAGGGCAGGCCTAGCAGTAACTAAGGCCACTGGCAGTTTAATAGGCCTATAGTCCATTGAAAAGGGATTTCCAAATATGTACTTCCTCTCATGTTTGGGGTGTTGGAACTGCATCCCAACATTCCCCCCTTTTGTTATTCCTGTAACAACCTGTAACAGCCGGTTTGATAGGACAGCGAGTAGAGTGCTCGCTGTGACATCTGTGCAGAGCCTGCAGGCGCAGGTTCAAATCCCGTCAGGGCCAAACTCAGCCTTTCATCCTTCTGAGGTCTATAAATGAGCACCACACACCGTGGGTAATAATAAGCAGCACTCCGATGCCTGAGGGTTCGTATCACTATATAAATGCTAAAAAATAAAATAAAAAGACCTCTCTTATTAACTCTTTATCCCTCAATTCTTGATCTCTTGCCCAATAATATATATTTGGGGCCCATATTTTTCTGACATTTCTCACATTTCCTCCCCGCTTTGCATAATTATACAGGATACATCCTAGGAAACGGCAATCCCCGTCTGCTGTGGGGTCTATGCAGTATTCAAGGTAATGTTCTGGATCTGGGGGTGCTGGCCAAGGTGTTCCTGGTGGACCCATTGGGCTTCCCATCCATACCATCTTTGGCTTTTACAGTCAGCCCCTGCATCTGTCTGGGTGCTTTCATGTGTGTAAGGAGACCTCGCATTACCTGTTCCTAGTGTATGCATTCTTATTTTATTTCCATGAGACACGCAGAAGGCCACTATTATCTGATAGATGCTGTACATTAAAATTAGAAAGATCAGGCCAGGGAAGAGTATTATACACATCACTGTTAAACAGTTGGGCATCCAGGCAAATAGTTCTGTTACTCAGTCTTGATTTTCAATTTATTTGTTTATTGTGCATTTATTTAAAAATGAAAACCTCAAGCACATTTAAATTACACATTCATTACATTAGAAATTAGCTTTAAACTTTAAAAACAACTTATTTGTCAATAATAAACAAATAAGAACAATAGAAGCAGTAAAGGAAGAAAACAATTTACTTGAACTGTGCCTACAGTACTTAAATGACAATTCAAATTGCCTACCTTGTAACCTAAGTTGTAAATCTCTTTATGCAATCATTGCGCCCAGTTACCTCTGGGTTCGGTGTGCCTAACAAATAAATAAACAAACAAAAACACACAAACACAACCTACCAGGATATCTCCAGAGTTCCCTAAGGCCAGGCTACCCCTCCCAGGGTGCAGAGACCTACCAGGATATCTCCACAGTACCCTATAGGCCAGTCTACCCCTGCCCAGGGTGCAGAGACCTACAAAGGATATCTCCTGCGTTCCCTATAGACCAGTCTACCCCTGCCCAGAGTGCAGAAACATACAGGGATATCTCCAGAGTTCCATATAGGCCAGCCCACCCCTGCCCAGGGTGCAGAGACCTACCAGGATATTTCAAGAGTTCCCTATAGGCCAGTCTACCCCTGCCCAGGGTGCAGAGAACAACCAGGATATCTCCAGAGTTCCCTAAAGGCCAGTCTAAACATGCCTGCCAAGAGTGCAGAGAACTACCAGGATATCTACAAAGTTCCCTACTGCCTAGGGTGCAGAGAAATACCAGGATATCTCCAGAGTTCCCTATAGGCCAATCCATCCCTGCCCAGGGTGCAGAGACCTACAAGGGTATCTCCTGAGTTCCATATAGGCCAGTCTACCCCTGCCCAGGGTGCAGAAACGTACCAGTATATCTATAGAGTTCTGTATAGGCCAGTCTTCCCCTGCCCACAGTGCAGAGACCTACCAGGATATCTCCAGAGTTCCCTATAGACCAGTCTGTGCCTGCCAGTGCAGAGTGCAGAGACCTGCCAGGCTATCTCTAGTGTTCCCTGCAAGCCAGTCCACCCTGGTGGTTGTATGGCATGAGCCACCATCTCCAGCATGAAATGGGGTGGGAAGCGGTCTTTATCCAGTGATACTCCTCCTACAGGCGCTTTGCCTCCTTATGCTCCTCCTCCTCATCGTCGGAGCAGCGGCCCGATGCCTGCTAGATGGGTAACCTTTGGGATATGTATCCGTCTCTTTGTGCTGGGCTTTTGTATTGTGTTTTTGGTTGTGATTAAAGTGAAATGTGTTCATCTTTAGTTGGATGAATCAGTTGCACTCTTTTCTGGAAGGAACACATATTGAAGAGCATTTTTTGGAGCAAATCCAGTGGTCAGGTTTTGTGAATCAGGGTTTTGGTGTATTTCTTTCTCCCTTTCTGTGGGCACTCCCCCTTTGCATGCTTAATTTAGTGTGTTGTCATGATCACCACTCACTTTGCACAGCGTTTGCACACATATCATGGTTCCTTTGTAAAGTGGTGCATCTTTGAGATGTGCACTTCTGTGAATAAGGCACTTCTATTTCCTGGCCATTTCTGGAGCATCTCCAATTTGCACACTTTTTTATTTTTGAGGGTCTGGACTAATATTTAAGAAATTCTCTACCAATTGCCTATTTACACACCTTCTTGGGCCAAACAATTCCAGCGTAGGTCGTATGACTTCCTGTCTCTCGGACATCTGTTCCTTCTGCAGTACTGAGATAGCCATCGGGTATATTTTGGATACTGCTCTGCACTTGATGGATGGGTGAGATGCCCGTCTCATTGCACTGAAAGCCTTTCACCTAATGTCCGCCTTGATGATGGCACAGGACATCTGTTCCTTCTGCAGTACTGAGATAGCCATCGGGTATATTTTGGATACTGCTCTGCGCTTGATGGATGGGTGAGATGCCCGTCTGCTTGCACTGAAAGCCTTTCACCTAATGTCCACCTTGATGATGGCACAGGACATCTGTTCCTTCCGCAGTACTGAGATAGCCATCGGGTATAATTTGAGATACTGCTCTGCGCTTGATGGATGGGTGAGATGCCCGTCTCATTGCACTGAAAGCCTTTCACCTAATGTCCACCTTGATGATGAGCACAGGACATCTGTTCCTTCCGCAGTACTGAGATAGCCATCGGGTATATTTTGGATACTGCTATGAGCTATGGATGGATGGGTGAGATGCCCGTCTGCTTGCACTGAAAGCCTTTCACCTAATGTCCACCTTGATGATGGCACAGGACATCTGTTCCTTCTGCAGTACTGAGATAGCCATCGGGTATATTTTGGATACTGCTCTGCGCTTGATGGATGGGTGAGATGCCCGTCTCATTGCACTGAAAGCCTTTCACCTAATGTCCACCTTGATGATGGCACAGGACATCTGTTCCTTCCGCAGTACTGAGATAGCCATCGGGGATATTTTGGAAACTGCTATGAGCTAGATGGATGGGTGAGATGCCCGTCTGCTTGCACTGAAAGCCTTTCACCTAATGCCCACCTTGATGATGGCACAGGACATCTGTTCCTTCCGCAGTACTGAGATAGCCATCGGGTATATTTTGGATACTGCTCTGCGCTTGATGGATGGGTGAGATGCCCGTCTGCTTGCACTGAAAGCCTTTCACCTAATGCCCACCTTGATGATGGCACAGGACATCTGTTCCTTCTGCAGTACTGAGATAGCCATCGGGTATATTTTGGATACTGCTCTGCACTTGATGGATGGGTGAGATGCCCGTCTCATTGCACTGAAAGCCTTTCACCTAATGTCCCACCTTGATGATGGCACAGGACATCTGTTCCTTCGCAGTACTGAGATAGCCATCGGGTATATTTTGGATACTGCTCTGCGCTTGATGGATGGGTGAGATGCCCGTCTGCTTGCACTGAAAGCTTTCACCTAATGTCCACCTTGATGATGGCACAGGACATCTGTTCCTTCCGCAGTACTGAGATAGCCACTGGGTATATTTTGGATACTGCTATGAGCTAGATGGATGGGTGAGATGCCGTCTGCTTGCACTGAAAGCCTTTCACCTAATGTCCACCTTGATGATGGCACAGGACATCTGTTCCTTCTGCAGTACTGAGATAGCCATCGGGTATATTTTGGATACTGCTCTGCACTTGATGGACGGGTGAGATGCCCGTCTGCTTGCACTGAAAGCCTTTCACCTAATGCCCACCTTGATGATGGCACAGGACATCTGTTCCTTCTGCAGTACTGAGATAGCCATCGGGTATATTTTGGATACTGCTCTGCACTTGATGGATGGGTGAGATGCCCGTCTCCTTGCACTGAAAGCCTTTCACCTAATGTCCACCTTGCTGATGGCACAGGACATCTGTTCCTTCCGCAGTACTGAGATAGCCATCGGGTATATTTTGGATACTGCTCTGCGCTTGATGGATGGGTGAGATGCCCGTCTGCTTGCACTGAAAGCCTTTCACCTAATGTCCACCTTGATGATGGCACAGGACATCTGTTCCTTCTGCAGTACTGAGATAGCCATCGGGTATATTTTGGATACTGCTCTGCGCTTGATGGATGGGTGAGATGCCCGTCTGCTTGCACTGAAAGCCTTTCACCTAATGTCCACCTTGATGATGGCACAGGACATCTGTTCCTTCCGCAGTACTGAGATAGCCATCGGGTATATTTTGGATACTGCTATGAGCTAGATGGATGGGTGAGATGCCCGTCTGCTTGCACTGAAAGCCTTTCACCTAATGCCACCTTGATGATGGCACAGGACATCTGTTCCTTCCGCAGTACTGAGATAGCCATCGGGTATATTTTGGATACTGCTCTGCGCTTGATGGATGGGTGAGATGCCCGTCTGCTTGCACTGAAAGCCTTTCACTAATGTCCACTTGATGATGGCACAGGACATCTGTTCCTTCTGCAGTACTGAGATAGCCATCGGGTATATTTTGGATACTGCTTGAGCTAGATGGATGGGTGAGATGCCCGTCTGCTTGCACTGAAAGCCTTTCACCTAATGTCCACCTTGATGATGGCACAGGACATCTGTTCCTTCTGCAGTACTGAGATAGCCATCGGGATATTTTGGATACTGCTATGCACTTGATGGATGGGTGAGATGCCCGTCTCATTGCACTGAAAGCCTTTCACCTAATGTCCACCTTGATGATGGCACAGGACATCTGTTCCTTCTGCAGTACTGAGATAGCCATCGGGTATATTTTGGATACTGCTCTGCGCTTGATGGATGGGTGAGATGCCCGTCTGCTTGCACTGAAAGCCTTTCACCTAATGTCCACCTTGATGATGGCACAGGACATCTGTTCCTTCTGCAGTACTGAGATAGCCATCGGGTATATTTTGGATACTGAAAGCCTTTCACCTAATGTCCACCTTGATGATGGCACAGGACATCTGTTCCTTCAGCAGTACTGAGATAGCCATCGGGTATATTTGGAACTGCTATGAGCTAGATGGATGGGTGAGATGCCCGTCTGCTTGCACTGAAAGCCTTTCACCTAATGCCCACCTTGATGATGGCACAGGACATCTGTTCCTTCCGCAGTACTGAGATAGCCATCGGGTATATTTTGGATATTGCTCTGCGCTTGATGGATGGGTGAGATGCCCGTCTGCTTGCACTGAAAGCCTTTCACCTAATGTCCACCTTGATGATGGCACAGGACATCTGATCCTTCCGCAGTACTGAGATAGCCATCGGGGATATTTTGGAAACTGCTATGAGCTAGATGGATGGGTGAGATGCCTGTCTCCTTGCACTGAAAGCCTTTCACCTAATATCCACCTTGATGATGGCACAGGACATCTGTTCCTTCCGCAGTACTGAGATAGCCATCGGGTATATTTTGGATACTGCTCTGCGCTTGATGGATGGGTGAGATGCCTGGCTTTCTTTTTTCCATCAACCAGACCTACTGTTTCAGATGAGCTGAGAAGGCTCCCTACCCCTCACACCAAGACCTATGACATGCACCGCAACCTACCCCTTCTATAACTGTGAGATCCTACCCCTTTCCCATGACTATGACTGCAGCTTGAATGCTGACCTTCTCTCACTGTGTTATGAGTACGACCTACCCTACCCTTGATTTATGAATGCACTGTGACATGCCTCGCCTCTCACTTGACTAGACATGTTACGTGACTATCTTGACGCTGTTCATGGGCACCTGTTAGAATGTAGTATGCTTGGCCACACCTCCACGTGACACTCAACTCTCTTCCAGTCACTGCTGAGATGTAACTATGTTATATTCAAAAACGGAACACCCCAATCAACATACAATGACGACTCCCAATGATCTAGCTGTCGCAGTATGAACCCTTCATACCACTTGTTTGCGGCTGTACCATGAGTTGACCTCTCTTGTTCATTGCAAAGGGTATGTCCTGCATGTAATCCATGTGGGTCTTTCACACCTGCCATATACAAGGGGAGAATATTAGATGGGACAATGATGGTCATTGGCCCTTTGCCATTGCCGGGTCGTTACCAACCCGACAAAGCCTTTGTCACAGCACCACTCGCAGCTGCGTCATGGCTGGCATGGACAAGGAGAAGGGACTACATGTAGTCCCTTCTCTTTGTTAACTGGAGGCCATCTTTTTTGTTTACATTTTCTTCTTTTTGCAATGGCCACCATACAAAGGAAGAAGGGACTACATGTAGTCCCTTCTCCCAGTTCCATGGCGACTATCTGTTTTGTTTACTTGTTTTTGCTCGGGCCTGTAACTATGGGCACCAGGGCATTACCTGAAGCAGTAATGCCCCCACCACTCGGGGCTTATTGCTTAAGTCGACCAGGTAGTGTTACACTTAGTGGTGGGCTTTTCTTTGGTCCCCACAATGCCTTCAATGGCCACTTCATGCTGTGCCCTATATAAATGCATGAAGCCAATCAGTCAGCCAGTCAGTTCATCAGTCGATCAGTCTGCCGCTTGCTCTGTCACCAATACGGAAAAAGTGGAACACACTACATGACTTTTTCTGCTCTTTGCTAACTGCCCCCATAATCCCTAAATGTCACTATCAATGCTTCTCTGCCCAATTCCAGGAGAAAGTGTTACTGTCTCCAGGCATTCCATACGTCAAAACATTGTAAATTGTTAAACACTCACCTCAGGCAGGACGGGCCGACGCAGCTCTTAATGTTACATTTCATAAATGGAAAAAATTACAGTTATTATTACAGTGCATAGAAGCTGGGGATCTGACATGTAGTGCTTTGTATATACTTGATATTATTCCTATGTACAACTTACTCGTCTTCTCTATGCACATTCTGAATAAAGTGCCTTCTTTCTTTACTGTCCCAGTTAGAACCAGGGCACAAATTTGATCTTTTTATTGTAAAGAGATCAGCTCCCTGCCTAGTGAGGGGCACATTTCAAATTATCAAAAGTTAAATAAAACCATGGTCAAATATTGCCTCCATTTTTGGCATTAACTTCTCAGTATTAATCATGACTGTCAATAACTAGACCATCACTTCGAGTCTCAATTCCAGCTACGGGCAGAGGAGGGTTCCCTGGTTTTTGTCAAACCAAATAGAAGGGTGGAGGCGTTCACACGTTAGTGCTGAGCGCAGAAGGGTGGAGGCGATCACAGGTGAGTGCTGAGCACAGCAGGATGGAGGCAATCACAGGTGAGTGCTGAGCGCAGAAGGATGGAGGCAATCACAGGTGAGTGCTGAGCACAGAAGGGTGGAGGTGATCACAGGTGAATGCTGAGCGCAGAATGGTGGAGGCGATCACAGGTGAGTGCTGAGCGCAGAAGGATGCAGGCGATCACAGGTGAGTGCTGAGCACAGAAGGGTGGAGGTGATCACAGGTGAATGCTGAGCGCAGAATGGTGGAGGCGTTCACATGTGAGTGCTGAGCACAGAAGGGTGGAGGTGATCACAGGTGAATGCTGAGCGCAGAAAGGTGGAGACGATGACAGGTGAATGCTGAGGTCAGAACGATGGAGACGTTCACAGGTGAATGCTGAGCGTAGAACAGTGCATGCATTCACAGGTGAATGCTGAGCGCAGAAGGGTGGAGGTGATTGCAGGTGATTGCTGAGCACAGAAGTGTGTAGGCGATCACAGGTGAGTGCTGAGTGCAGAATGGTGGAGGCATTCACAGGTGAATGCTGAGCGCAGAATGGTGGAGGTGTTCACAGGTGAATGCTGAGCGCAGAAGGGTGGAGGTGATCACAGGTGAATGCTGAGCGCAGAATGGTGGAGGTGTTCACAGGTGAATGCTGATCGCAGAAGGGTGGAGGTGATCACAGGTGAATGCTGAGCGCAGAATGGTAGAGGCGATCACAGGTGAATGCTGAGTGCAGAAAGGTGGAGGCGTTCACAGATGAATGCTGAGCGCAGAAGGGTGGAAGTGATCACAGGTGAATGCTGAGCGCAGAACGGTAGAGGCGATCACAGGTGAATGCTGAGCGCAGAAAGGTGGAGGCGTTCACAGGTGAGTGCTGAGCGCAGAAGGGTGTAGCCGATCACAGGTGAGTGCTGACCGCAGAATGGTGGAGGCGTTCACAGGTGAATGCTGAGCACAGAATGGTGGCGGTGTTCACAGGTGAATGCTGAGCGCAGAAGGGTGGAGGTGATCACAGATGAATGCTGAGCGCAGAATGGTAGAGGCGATCACAGGTGAATGCTGAGAGCAGAAAGGTGGAGTCGTTCACAGATGAATGCTTAGCGCAGAAGGGTGGAAGTGATCACAGGTGAATGCTGAGCGCAGAAAGGTGGAGGCGTTCACAGGTGAGTGCTGAGCGCAGAAGGGTGTAGCCGATCACAGGTGAGTGCTGAGCGCAGAATGGTGGAGGCGTTCACAGGTGAATGCTGAGCGCAGAATGGTGGAGGTGTTCACAGGTGAATGCTGAGCGCAGAAGAGTGGAGGTGATCACAGATGAATGCTGAACGTAGAACAGTAGAGGAGATCACAGGTGAATGCTGAGCGCAGAAAGGTGGAGACGTTCACAGGTGAATGCTGAGCGCTGAAGGGTGGAGGTGATCACAGTTGAGTGCTGAGCGCAGAAGGGCGTAGGCAATCACAGGTGAGTGCTGAGCGCAGAAGGGTGGAAGCGATCATAGGTGAGTGTTGAGCGCATAACTTTGGTCGAGCCTCTTACACAGAGAGGGTGGTTATGTCTGCCTTTACCATACAACTCCTATCATCCTTCACCATTGACTATGCTGGCTAATACTGATGGGCATGGTAGTCCATTCCATCTGGAGAGACAAAGGTTGCAGACCCTTCCCTAGCTTGACAACTGGAATCCTGAAGGCGTGACCCACCCCTTCCTACTCACGAGCTTGATTAATTGAATACCTTTAAATTGAGTAATAACAGCTATTATTCCAGCAGGAAACACTATATAAAAACATTCATTTGAAATTTCACTCATGGCCAGTAATAATAGTGACTTGGCATTGACTAAAATACAATAAACAATAGAGTCAAAATCCAAATTACCAGTACTTTTGTTGGCTTAATTAATGGACAAAGTAGAAGTAATCGACGGAAAGCTCTGCCTGACAAATTCAATACAAACAATTACCAATGCCTGTCTGGTGGAATGAGTAGGGTAGACCAAAGCATGCAGACAAATGTTTCTAGTATTATAAGACCTCCAACTCCCTCAGGGTCAGCCGCTTCTCCAAGCAACACATTGGTGGTAGATCTCTTTCTTCGGTTGGAGCCTCTCCTCTCTGAAACTTGAAGAGAACCATCTTCAGTTCCGGAAGCATCTCAAGACGTTCCTCTTTGCTTCTGCTTTCTCTCTTCCTCTCCCCTGCTGATCTGCCTGTTGTGTACTGGAGCCACACACCTGTACTGTACTGCATCCTGGCAGGCCTTGCACTTAGGTCTGTGTCTGCAACCCTACAGTGCTGTTGTGTACTGGATACCCTCTGCATTTGGGCCCAGTTCCCTGCCCACCCAGCCACACACCTGTACTGCATCCTGGCAGCCCTTTCACTTAGGTCTGTGTCTGCAACCCTACAGGGCTGTTGTGTACTGGACACCCTCTGCATTTGGGCCCAGGTCCCTGCCCACCCAGCCACACACCTGTACTGCATCCTGGCAGCTGTTGCACTTAGGTCTGTGTCTGCAACCCCACGGTCCCCTCATCTGCACTTATCAGACACCCACTGTCTGCACCTAATTCTCGATTCTCTGTTATTGATCACTTGTTCAGCACTTTCCACTCATCCTCTCCCTCTTGCACTTTCCCTCTTCCCTCTCCCCTGCACGTGCGTGTTCTCAATGTCACTGGGCCGGGCACTGGGTAAGATCGTTGTTTTATCCTCCCTTGTAGCCCGCCCTTGCCTCGTTGCACTCTGAAACACTTGTGTATGGGCACAATATAAATAAAAATATTCATATCATATCCTAATCCCATCCCCAAGCAAAGTAATAGTTGTTGAAGATGATGGGACCTGGGTGCAACCTTCTGAGGTATTACCCACTGAGGATGGGTTCCTTCTGTACTTACCTGATGTCTCTACTACAGAAGAGGTGTTGGACCCCAGAACCAGATATCGAAGAGCCACTGTTTCAAATATTTATGAATTAAAAAAAATATGTAAAAGGCAAAGCAAGTACAAAATGCCAAGAAGTCTAAGAACCAACCTTCATTGATGAAGTCAAGGCAATTTGGTTCTAATAAATTCCTATGGTCACTTACTGTTCCCATCCATAGTTAGAGGGCTACAAAACTGGGTAAAAAGAAAGATGAAGAGAAAACCAGAAGTTCCAGAAATATAGTAGACAATATTATCGAGCCTGCGATAATTGAATCAAATGACTCTGTGATAGAGATAGTCCATCCTCCTCCAGTTCAACATGCTCCATTAAATCCAGTGGTAGAATGTCCTAATACATCGATTAATGAGGAGCTATGTAATTTGTCCACAATATTTAATTTCGACTCACTCACTCTCTGGGAGGCGTTCAAGGTCCATCAAGTATACTTTAGGGATACTCCTGAACGGAGTCAAAATTATTTTGCTACAATGGAACAAAGAAGATTTTCAACCTTAAGGAATCAAGACAAATCTTCTGGTGCTCCTACTGATCACAAAGACAAAGAAAACGAGGACCCAAAAAAGGCTAATGCGATTAGAAATATTAACACTGCCCTCAACAGACATTACATGACCCATCAGAGAGACAACGTGAGTTACTCAAATTTGTCACCATAAAAAAATAATCCATCCTATGATGATTAGGAAAAATACCTGCTGGAAGATTGCTACACCCCATATCTACAAATGGAAGATCGATACAGCCAAGATCCCTACCCCAATAGAACGAATGTTCTAAGACTTAGGACACCAATTCCGGTCAATTTGATTAAGATTCATAGCAATGGTGCGTTTTTTGATAAGCCGGAATTGCTGATTTCCTCTAAACTGATTAGAGATTTGGGCTGCCAAACATCACTTTTTAAGGCAAGGCTTTAGGCTAGAACAGGAATTGGGTACCCTTGTCCCGCCTCATTCAAACTGTGATGGCCGACTCCTCGGAGGTTCTAATACCTCCTTTGAATAATTGCCCGTGCACATCTCTTGTCAAAGAGAACAAGGCAAATTGATAAGGGAAAGTATCAATCCCAAACTTGCCTCCTTCTAATATCCACTTTGATGGCTCACAGACGCATGGGTCTCAAAGAAAACATCATCCCAGCGTTGGGCAATAATGTCAACAAATGCTACCCAGTAAGCATCTTATATTGGCCTCATGGAATACGAGAGGCTTTATGCATTTGCTCTCAGACCGCAATCCCAAGCTGGCTGCTGCAGCCATAATTGCACTTCAGGAAACATGGCACATGGGACTGTCATGCTGTCTGCTGTATCCCAGCTATAAAACGTCAAGAAGGTTAGACCGCCTGCTGGCTTAATAACAGCCTGCAAACTAGATACATGGCTAACTTTGGAGGCATGGGCATCCCCAAACCTGTTCATTTAGCTTGCGAGATTATACGATGTTCAACTTTACTTAATGTTTATTGGAACCCGCAGGCAATTGCAGATAATGAATTTATAAAGGCTGTGGAAAATATGCTGGATCGTTGCCTGGCAGATGATCACATCACTAAAATCCTCATTGCTGGAGACTTGAATATCAGCTGATCGATGGAAGGACCTAGAGCGCAGAGAGGGATGCCATTAATGTCCTGTAGGAATTTCACGATGCTGAATGGAGCTCTTAAGGGGGGCGCTCCCCCACAACCAACCTGGCGTTGCTCCCAGTACACAGCAACAATTGACTATATGTTCACATCTAGCAAGGCTTTCTTTGAAAGGACACGTCTTTAAGTGGTACCCAAACAGTGTAGTGACCATGCTATCTTAGTTGCAGAATGGGGTCATTTGAGCTCTAATTCTCTGAGAAGTCATTATCATCATCAAGTTACTGTTCTATCAGGTTGGAATTAAGCTTAAATGGACAGAACATAGACTGGGGGAACTAAGAACTCTTCTTAATGACTAATTTTGTTATTACCAAAAAGATGAAAAGGAAGACTATGTAAGTGTTGCAAACCTATTAATCCAGGAAAGGTGTCAGTATATCGCCCGGCCTTTAAACATAAGCACTTTTGATGCAGTGGTAAAACAAAGAAAGTCGCAACTAAGGAAACAATGTCAGGCCTTACTGAAATCCCCGACTGCCTGGAAGCGAGCCAAGTAAAAAAGCTAAAACAAAGCTATAAGAATTGGCATAAAATGTTTACATCTATGCTTATGCAACACGATGGAGAATCGATGTTGGCAGCCCTAAGTTTAAAAATAGTGCCCAATATGGTCTTATCTGAAACTAGCATCTAATGATCGTTCATCCCCGCTGACAACAAGTGCCATTGAGGAGCAGGAATGAACTGTGTATTTCAGTACACTGTTTGCTCATTACAGCCCCTTCAGAAGGCATAACTATCATAAGTGTGTAGCTGCAACATTATAACACCCTGCTATCCTTCAGCAGGCATAACTATCATAAGCGCATAGCTGCAACATTATAACACCATGCTACCCTTCAGCAAGCATAACTATCATAAGCGCATAGCTGCAACATTATAACACCATGCTACCCTTCAGCAGGCATAACTATCATAAGCGCATAGCTGCAACATTATAACACCATGCTACCCTTCAACAGGCATAACTATCATAAGCGCGTAGATGCAACATTATAACAACCTGATACCCTTCAGCAGGCATAACTATCATAAGCGCGTAGATGCAACATTATAACAACCTGCTACCCTTCAGCAGGCATAACTATCATAAGCACGTAACTGCAACATCATAACACCCTGCTACCCTTCGGCACGCAGAACTATCATAAGCACGTAACTGCAACATCATAACACCCTGCTACCCTTCAGCAGGCAGAACTATCATAAGCGCGTAGCTGCAACATCATAACACCCTGCTACCCTTCAACAGGCATAACTATCATAAATGCGTAGATGCAAAATTATAAAACCCTGATACCCTTCAGCAGGCATAACTATCATAAGTGTGTAGCTGCAACATTTTAACACCCTGCTACCCTTCAACAGGCATAACTATCATAAATGCGTAGATGCAACATTAATACGGCCTTCTACCCTTCGGCAGGCATAACTGTCATAAACGAGTAGATGCAAGTTTATAACACCCGGCTACCCTTCAGCATGCACAACTATCATAAGCGCGTAGCTGCAACATTATAACACCCTGCTACCCTTCAACAGGCATAACTATCATAAATGCGTAGCTGCAACATCATAACACCCCGCTACCCTTCGGCAGGCAGAACTGTCATAAACGCGTAAATGCAAGATTATAACACCCCGCTACCCTTCAGCAGGCAGAACTGTCATAAACGCCGTAGATGCAACATTATAACACCCTGCTACCCTTCAGCAGGCATAACTATCATAAGTATGTAGATGCAACATTATAGCACTCCTGCTACCCTTCAGCAGGCACACACTATCATAAAGCGCGTAGATGCAACATTATAACACCCTGCTACCCTTCAGCAGGCATAACTATCATAAGCGCGTAGCTGCAACATTATAACGACCTGCTACCCTTCAGCACGCATAACTATCATAAGCGTCGTAGATTCAACATTATAATCCCTGCTACCCTTAAGCAGCAGAACTATCATAAACGCGTAGATGCAACATATTAAACACCTGCTACCCTTCAGCAGGCATAACTATCATAAGCCCCTAGCTGCAACATTATAACACCCTGCTCCCCTTCAGCAGGCAAACTATCATAAGTGTGTAGATGCAACATTATAACTCCCTGCTACCCTTCAGCACGCAGAGCTATCATAAACGCGTAGATGCAACATTATAACACCCTGCTACCCTTCAGCAGGCATAACTATAATAAGCGCGTAGATGCAACATTATAAAACCTGCTACCCTTCAGCAGGCATAACTATCATAAGCACGTAGCTGCAACATTATAATACCCTGCTACAGTTCGGCCAGCAGAACTATCATAAACACGTAGATGCAACATTATAATGGCCTTCTACCCTTCAGCAGGCATAACTGTCATAAGCGCATAAGTGCAAGATTAAAACAACCGGCTACCCTTCAGCAGGCATAACTATCATAAGCGCGTAGATACAGCATTATTACACCCCGCTACCCTTCAGCAGGCATAACTATCATAAGCGCGTAGATGCAACATTACAACACCCTGCTATCCTTCAGCAGGCATAACTATCATAAACACGTAGCTGCACCTTTATTACACCCTGCTACCCTTCGGCATGCAGAACTATCATAAACGCGTAGATGCAACATTATAACACCCTGCTACCCTTCAGCAGGCATAACTATCATAAGCACGTAGCTGCAACATTATAACACCCTGCTACCCTTCTGCAGCCGTAACTATCATAAGCGCATAGCTGCAACTTTATAACACCCTGCTGCTCTTCAGCAAGCATAACTATCATAAGTGCGTAGATGCCACATTATAACAGCCTTCTACCCTTCAGCAGGCATAACTATCATAAGCACGTAGATGCAACATTATAACACCCTGCACCCTTCAGCAGGAATAACTATCATAAGCGCGTAGAAGGAACATTATAACACCATGCTACCCTTCAGCAGGCATAACTATCATAAGGGCGTAGATGCTTCATTAAAGCACCCTGCTACCCTTCAGCAAGCATAACTATCATAAGCGCATTGATGCAACATTATTACACCCTGCTACCCTTCAGCAGGCATAACTATCATAAGCACTTAGATGCAACATTACAACACCCTGCTATCCTTCAGCAGGCATAACTATCATAAGTGCGTAGCTGCAACGTTATAACACCCTGCTACCCTTCGGCCAGCAGAACTATCATAAGCACGTAGATGCAACATTATATCACCCTGCTCCCCTTCGGCATGCAGAACTGTCATAAATGCATACATGCAACATTATAACACCCTGCTATCCTTCAGCAGGCATTAACTATCATAAGCGCGTAGCTGCAACTTTATAACACCCTGCTAACCTTCGGCACGCAGAACTATCATAAACACGTAGATGCAACATTATAACATCCTGCTACCCTTCAGCAGGCATAACTATCATAAGCGCATAGATGCAACATTACATCACCCTGCTACCCTTTCGGCATGCAGAACTGTCATAAATGCGTAGATGCAACATTATAACATCCTGCTACACTTCAACAGGCATAACTATCATAAGTGTGTAGCTGCAACATTATATCACCCTGCTACCCTTCAGCAGGCATAACTATCATAAGCGCGTAGCTGCAACATTTTAACACCCTGCTACCCTTCAACAGGCATAACTATCATAAATGCGTAGATGCAAAATTATAAAACCCTGATACCCTTCAGCAGGCATAACTATCATAAGCGCGTAGATGCAACATTATAACAACCTGATACCCTTCAGCAGGCATAACTATCATAAGCACGTAACTGCAACATCATAACACCCTGCTACCCTTCGGCACGCAGAACTATCATACACACGTAGATGCAACATTAGTACGGCCTTCTACCCTTCGGCAGGCATAACTGTCATAAACGAGTAGATGCAAGTTTATAACACCCGGCTACCCTTTAGCACATAACTATCATAAATATGTAGATGCAACATTATAGCACCATGCTACCCTTCAGAAGGCATAACTATCATAAGCATGTAGCTGCAACATTATAACACCCTGCTACCCTTCAGCAGGCATAACTATCATAAGCACGTAGCTGCAACATTATAACACCCTGCTACCCTTCGGCACGCAGAACTATAATACATACGTAGATGCAACATTAGTACGGCCTTCTACCCTTCGGCAGGCATAACTGTCATAAACGAGTAGATGCAAGATTATAACACCCGGCTACCCTTTAGCACATAACTATCATAAATATGTAGATGCAACATTATAGCACCCTGCTACCCTTCAGAAGGCATAACTATCATAAGCGTGTAGATGCAACATTTTAACACCCTGCAACCCTTCAGAAGGCATAACTATCATAAGCACGTAGCTGCAACATTATAACACCCTGCTACCCTTCAGCAGGCATAACTATCATAAGCGCGTAGATGCAACATTTTAACACCCTGCTACCCTTCAGCAGGCATAACTATCATAAGCGCGTAGATGCCACATTATAACGGCCTTCTACTCTTCAGCAGTCATAACTATCATAAGCATGTAGCTGCAACATTATAACACCCTGCTACCCTTCAACAGGCATAACTATCATAAATGCGTAGATGCAACATTATAACACACTGATACCCTTCAGCAGGCATAACTAACATAAGCACGTAGCTGCAACATCATAACACCCCGCTACCCTTCGGCACGCAGAACTATCATAAACACATAGATGCAACATTATAACGGCCTTCTACCCTTCGGCAGGCAGAACTGTCATAAACGCGTAAATGCAAGATTATAACACCCTGCTACCCTTCAGCACACATAACTATCCTAAATATGTAGATGCAACATTATAGCACCATGCTACCCTTCAGCAGGCACAACTAACATAAGCGTGTAGATGCAACATTTTAACACCCTGCTACCCTTCAGCAGGCATAACTATCATAAGCGCGTAGCTGGAACATTATAACGTCCTGCTACCCTTCAGCACGCATAACTATCATAAGCGTGTAGATTCAACATTATAACTCCCTGCTACCCTTAAGCATGCAGAGCTATCATAAACGCGTAGATGCAACATTATAACACCCTGCTACCCTTCAGCAGGCATAACTATCATAAGCATGTAGCTGCAACATTATAACACCCTGCTCCCCTTCAGCAGGCAAACTATCATAAGTGTGTAGATGCAACATTATAACTCCCTGCTACCCTTCAGCACGCAGAGCTATCATAAACGCGTAGATGCAACATTATAACACCCTGCTACCCTTCAACAGGCATAACTCTCATAAGAGCGTAGCTGCAACATTATAACACCCTGCTACCCTTCAGCAGGCATAACTATAATAAGCGCGTAGATGCAACATTATAAAACCTGCTACCCTCCAACAGGCATAACTATCATAAATGCGTAGTTGCAACATTATAACACCCTGATACCATTCAGCAGGCATAATTATCATAAGCGCGTAGATGCAACATTATAAAACCTGCTACCCTTCAGCAGGCATAACTATCATAAGCACGTAGCTGCAACATTATAATACCCTGCTACAGTTCGGCCAGCAGAACTATCATAAACAC
>CM010927.2:23229252-23301560 GCA_002915635.3 Ambystoma mexicanum
GTTGTACTATTAGGGAGCCATGTTGGATTTTAGTGCCATGTGAAGTTAGGAACCCTCTCTCTGACCAAAGTCTCCCAAAGTTGTGACCACCCCAAAGGCATACTGACTATCAGTATATATATTTACTGCAAGCCCTTCGGAAAGTTCACAAGCTCGGGTCAATGCTATAATCTCTGTGGCCTGCGCAGAGTTATGCGTCGATTCTCTTGGTTTCCACGACCGTGCTTAATGTGGTGATTGCATAAGCAGCTGTGGATGTACCATCCGGAAGTTTGAAGCAGGAGCCATCACAGAACAGCTCTCCTTGCGGATTATCCAAAGGAGTGTCTTTCAAATCAATTCTACCCTTTGTTTCTTGTTCGGTAGTATACAGACAGTCATGTGACTCTTCATCGCCGCAAGTAGTATCTTGCGGGAAAGGTAGGAGTTCAGCCGGATTAAGAACACAACACCTCTTAATTTGAATGTGAGGAGCAAACAAGATCAATTCATATCTTGTCAACCGTGCAGAAGTGAGGTGTTGCGTTTGGGTTCGGTTCAGTAGAACATCTACAGAGTGAGGCACCATCAGGGTTAGATCATGGCCTAGGACCATTCCCTCACTCTGTTTTACAGACGCAGCAGCAGCAGCACAGCTCGCAAACATCTTGGCAAAAGCGCATGCTACAGGATCAAGGGTGAAGAAAAGTAACCGCACGGCCTATTCTTCCCTCCATGTTCCTGCGTTAATACAGCCAAAGCACATCCATCACATTCATGCACAAACAACACAAAGGCTTTTCATAGTTTGGTGTGCCCAAAACTGGTGCAGACCATAATGCAGTCTTAAGCAAGTCAAACGATTGCTGGTGTTCCGCGTTCCATGGCAATGGCGAAGAAATGCCCTTCTTTGTCAAAGCCAACATCGGTTTGATCACTAGTGAAACATTTGGGATCCACAACCTACAGTAAGAAGCCATACCTATCAAGGCTCTAACTTCCTTCTGTGTATTTGGGACAGACATGCCAGAAATGTGTTTTATTCTTTCAGGTGTCAATCTTCTTCCCTCCTTTGACAGGAGATAGCCTAAATAGGCGACCTCCTGGCAACAATATTGAAACTTTTTAAGCGAAGCTTTGTGACCATGCTTAGCTAGATGGATAAGCAATAACACAGTGCCCTCCTTACAGGCGCTCTTAGAGTCAGCAGCTAAAAGCAAGTCATCAACATATTGAAGCAATGTACAAGTAGAGGGCAATTCAAGGGTATCAAGCTGTTCTTTCAAAGCCCTACTATAGATGCTAGGACTCTCTGTGTACCCTTGAGGTGCACGAGTAAATGTGAACGAGCGTCCCCCTAAGGTAAACGCGAACAAGTATCTACTATCCTTGTGTATAGGAATACTAAAGAAAGCATTCTTTAGATCCACAACACTAAAGTAAGTAGCTTGAGCTGGAATCATGGTTAATATTGTCGTCACATCAGGCACAATTGGAAATTGTGGAGCGACGACTTTATTAATGGCACGTAAATCAATTATGAAACGGAATGGAATTGCATTATCGCCTTTCTTGTACACGGGTAAAATCGGACTATTGCACAAACTTCCTGAAATTTCTTCAATCACCCCGCGATGCACAAAATCTGGAAACAATGCATTTCAAAGCTCGCTCGCCCTCAACTGAAATCTTATACTGGGGAATGCGTGGCAGCTCAATTCCGTGTTTCAAAACTATCTTAACAGGTTCAATCTGTAAAACACTGACATCATTGTCCTCAACAGCCCATAAGCTCTCTGGTACATTAATGAATTCTGGCGGCAAAGGTCTAGTCAAGAATTGCGAGACAGAAAATTGCTGTGGTGAAATCGTCAAGCGCACTCCATCAGAAGAACAATAAATCACTGCATTTAATTCTTTTAACAGATTCAACCCCAGCAAGTTCTCTCCACAATTCGAAGTCAACAGAAATGGACAGTGGTCCGTAAAGGGACCCAAAGAAATGGGTACCGGCGAAGAAACCGAAAAAAACTGGTGTGCCAGAAAACCCTACAGAAACATTGGTTTGCCCTGACAGTGGAATGTTTGGAACCCGTGAATGATCAATGGAACACTTCTGTGCTCCAGTATCTATCAAAAACTGATGTTTCCTATTTCCCACCACCATTTCAACGTAGGGACCTTTCTGATTGACGGGAATAGGTGTAGGTTCCAAACCCTGCTTCGGGCAATCCTAACGAAACAGAATGTCATCAAAAGGAAGCTCTTCAGATAAATATGCAGCAGAAGGATGATCAAATATGTTCCTGGTGTCCACACTCGAAGTCTGATTATCCTGTGAAAAAAGTTGCTGAGGATCCTGTGTAAACTGACCTCTACCAGGGCCCCCTACACCCGGGCGACCTCTGGATCGTCTACCCATATTCCCGAATGTTTTATTCGACCTCTGTCGAAGGACGGGGCATTGGGCACGCCAATGACCCTCTTGACGACAATAGGCACACTGGTTAATGTTCACAGGACCCAAGGACACATTCCCTTGCGGGACATACTGACCTCTAATCTGAGAACTGAGCCATGTGCAGTACTTCTGATTGCGATTTCGCCTGTCAAGCGCTCTCAGAAGACATAATTTGTGACTGGATGTCAGGCAGCAATCCACACACAAATTTGTCCACAAATAACCTTTTCCCAAACTCTGTGCCTAGGTCTTGACAACTGAAATCCGAGAATTCCTGTTCAAACTGATTAAAGAACTCGGTAGCACCCTCAGACTTTCCTTGGACACAGGCCGTAAGTTTGTCCCAAATAATTCTTTTCTCTGGAATTATGGTTTTTAATTTTGCAATAATTCTATCAGGCAAAGTCAATATCACCTGAGGCGGTCTTTCACCAGCTGGCCTTTCTCCATCGAGTCTAGTTATATTCACTGATGTATCTCCCAACCCTGGTACGTCGTCTATAGTTCTAACTTGTTTCCACATTTCTACGGGCAGGACTACAGGGAATAACAAATCAATATCACCTAAGGTGAACGCTGAGGATTGCAAGACGGACTCTATTTCTTTATAGAATCCTGTCAGATTTTTCCTAATATCAGGAATAGATTGCCTAATAGTATTCACTTCCTGTCTTGAGAACGGGACGTGAACGAACTGTGATACATAATGTGCAGGAATGTCCACAGCGACTTTACCAGGTGCAGCATCGGCCGCAATCTCAACATTTGGGACAAATGTCAGAGGAACCTCTCTCATAGGCAACTGAAATGTAGGTGTCTCTAAACGCTTACTAAGCAACAGATCTAAATCTAGCGCTAAAGCAGACGAAGAAGTGTCAAGTGAAAAAGCTCTCTTGTAAATACTCAATAACTCTGTGGGACAACTAATCTTTCTATTTACACAATCATCCTGTAGATACTCTATCATTACCTGTATCACTTTCCTCTGCATTTCTGGTGTACACTGACTATAAGTGTCATATACTTCAACTGGAGTTATCGACATATCTGAAATCAATCTAAGTGCATCCTCGTACAAATTAGTGCTTCCTCAAATATCGATTTACAACAAGGAAGGTACCGTTTCTGCACATACATACTTTCCTCCTCGTCATCCTCATTCTGCAAATTTTCTAACTCTTTTCTATACCCAAATAACCTCTTGACATGTTCATTTACTTTCTCCACAGTGTCTCTAGAAAATGCTAAAGTGTTTAGATCCCTTAACCCTTGCGGGAGATCGGCATTATTTAATTTACCCCACATTACACATAAATGAATCCCCAAACCTTCGTTAAAACCATTTTTCTCAGGAAAATTATCCATATTATGGAGTGTGGCAAAAACATTATTTTGATCATCCCTTTCCATACAATGTTTAGCCCATGCAATCAAATCATGTTTCTTCTCTGGTGGTACAGTATTGCGAGTGACAACCTTCGACCCTGCACCTCGATCGACTACAAGCGGCTCAGGACCACTTGGAAGAGAGGGAGCAGGCAAATTCAATGGAGGTAATGTAACTGGTGCGATAAGAAGAGGTGGAGGAGCCGGAAGAAGGGGAACATTAGGAGGAGCAGGAACAATGGGACCAACAGCAGGTGGAGCAGGAATAGCAGGAGGAAGAGGCAAAGCAGCAGGAAGAGGAACATACGGAGGTGGTGCAGAGGCACCAGGCCTTCGTTCGTTTAACAATTGATCTTTGAATTCATCGGAAGCATGGAGGTTTTTGGAAGGATATATTTTCTGAATTTCAAGTGAGAAAGCCCTATCCATATTCCTCGTCAATTCAGAATGTTTATCTTGGTCATACTATAATGCCTTTTCGGGGTTCTTCTTATGACGCCGCACATGTTTTTCTCTACTTCTAAGTTGTTTTGCTTCTTTTTTCCAATTCTGCAAAACATCAAATGCTGCAGGTCTAGCCTTTTTCTTTAATAGAATTGACTCTAAATACTCAATACGAGGGATTTCAAAACTACCATTGATTGGCCACTGAAGTTCGGAGGCATGTCTGCTGTGTCTGTGCCAAATGTCATTAAATACTATACTTCCAATGTCATGCTTACAGTACATAGTACATGCCGGCAACCCCTTCTGTGGTGCGGGACAGCTAAATACCAAAGATTGTCTATCGCTGCGGAACAACGCCCTGAAGCAGGTAGACAATTTCCCAGGCACATCAAATTATTGGTGTTATCTGGTCAATAATTGTGTATGCAGATACAATGCGCCAAATTCAAATTATCAGGGTTGAATTAAAAGTCGGGTCATGACTCACCTGAACAAACGTAAGGAGGTCCGATCGGATTTCAAAGAATCTTATCTAACTAATCTTACCTTGGGCCTCATTACGAATCAGGCGTTAAGGGGTTAACGGCACCGTAAACGGCGCCGACCCTTAACGCCTGATTCCGAGGTCCCTTTGCGCCATGGTGAGTTTAACGCCTGCTTTTTGCAGGCGTTAAAATCCATGGCGCTAAGGGACCATGGTGCTAATTACGCCACCGTAATTTACAACTGTGTATTCTGGATTTTCCATGCAGATCTTCTCAAACATTAATACAATGTAGTTAAACGAGTGTTTTACGTTCAGTATTTGAATAAATTGTTTTTAACATATGCTTGTGGATTAGATTCTTTGCACGAGTAATCCTTTACACACAGGTCAACGAAGGACAAGGTCTCAGTTCATGACCTCAACAAGTGGCCTGCAGGCAAGTTACATATTAGCTACATACAGAGGTCAAGACGGCCATTTTATATTTTGGAATGACATCGTCCACCATTTTAACTCACAGGGTGACTTTACAAAGCGAACCTAAAATGGCGGATTGACCTAAAATGGTGGTTTACATTGATTCTAACGTCAGGACCTTGCAACACGGATTTCTTCGCAAGCGACTTGTGAGCAGCTTGGCGTAGGCCAATATACATATATTTTTTGTAATAGGAGGCACAATATAATTTCTCATTTGATATTCTCTGGAGACTTATCACATAGTCAGCCACTCTGACTAGCTTGGGGGAAGGAACACTCTCCAAACCCCCTCTTAATCAGGACCAATGGACCTCTGACTGGATGGACATAGAGAAGCACAAAGGGACTGTAATCAACTCCCCTCTGAGGGACTTCTCGATAAGCAAAGAGAAGGCATGGCAGTAGAATGTCCCACTTTCTTTTAAGGGTTTCATCTAAAGCACCTTTCATGCTCTTTATAGTACGATTAAACCTCTCTACCTGTCCATTTGTTTGTTGATGGTAAGCTGTAGAGAACTTGTAAGCAACACCACAGTTTTACCTCATGGCTTGCATGTAGTGGGACATAAAATTGGATCACCTGTCAGATATCACTTCCTTAGGAAACCTTACTCAGGTAAAAATACCAAGTAGAGCCTTAGCCACAGCCTGAGCTGTAACAATTCTCATAGGTATGGCTTCTGGGTATCTTGTAGCATGGTCTACTACAACCAAGATATACATATTCCCTGAAGATGTGGAAGGGTCAAGGGGACCAACAATGTTGCTGCCCACCCTCTCAAAAGTAACTCCCACCACTGGGAGAAGCAGCAGGGGTGCCACATTCTTGGCTCCACTCTTGCCAGAGGTTTGGCAAGTGTGACTGCTCGTACAGAATTTGTCAGCTTCTGAACCCATTTTAGGCCAGTAGAAGTATAAGCAGAGCCTTGCCTTGGTCTTTTTGAAACTCAAATGACCAGTCAAATGTATCTTGTGGGCCAAAATTTAGGAACTGGAGTCTGTTGGCAAGGGGCACTACAATTCTTTTGCAGTACCCAGGGATAGACTCAGTCGGTTCACTGTAGAAGAGGCCATCTTCCCAGCTCAACCTATGCTTTCCAACTTCTTGCCCATCAGTTGAGATGCAGCCTGTTGTCGAAGACCTTTGAGAGTAGGACACTCTCTTTGTCCTCTGCTGAAGTCTGCCCTGTTGGGTCCACCTTCTGCCAGTAAAGACTGAAGCCCAGGATGGTCAACAGGGTCAAGATCACCAACCAAAACAGGATATTCCTCCAAATCTGATTCTTCAGAAAATTGATAACCACACAAGGTTGTACCTCACACTCTGCCTCAGCAGGTGGAGGAGTCACAGGTGTGACTTTGGACAATCTTGGGGATGTCCTTGTTGGTAGCACAGGGGTGACATCTGTTTTTTCCTTGAGGTCTTGGGTTTTCCCTTTGCCTCTTTCTTTCTAGAAATAGCAGTGAGCAACTCCTGGGGAGTGGGAGTGATAGCTTCTATCAACTCCTCTGGAGAGCCTCCTAAGGTCCTCTCCCTTGCAGGCCTAGTGAGCTCCTGTCTCCTTTAACTGGGAGGCCTGGAGGTGCTTGGCACAACTCCAAGAGTGTTCAAGTCATTACCCAACATGACTCTTCCATGCACTTCACTCTGCACACTAACAGGTATTTTGACAGTCATGTTTACACTGCATGAGAGCTGGTAACTGGGGAATCATTTGCACAGGGTCTCCAGCTAACTTGGATGCCTTAGAAACATCTTCCATCTTGAAAAATGATTAATCCACCAAAGTTATGCTGGCTCCAGTGTCTCTGATGGCAAGGTACTCCCGGCCATTCACTAGCCGGTCAAGTGGCACAGCGAGTAGAGCGCTCGCTTTGACATCAGTGCAGAGCCTGTGAACGCAGGTTCGAATCCCGGCAGCGCCAAACTCAGCATTTTATCCTTCCGAGGTCGATAAATGAGCACCACACACCGTGGGTAATAATAAGCAGCGCTCAGATACCTAAGGGTTCGTAGCGCTATATAAATGCCAAATTATTATTAAGAACACTATCTTTATAATACTCTTTAGTATTATCTGGGATGGAATTATAGACATCTAAATTCTGTTTTTCCTACAAGGCCACGGACACTAAAGAAACACCAGCTGAGACTCCCATGGGTTCATCAGCCAGTAGGTGAATGTTTCCACTTGCCATATGTATGTCTTCCTCTGGGGAGACGGCTAAAGAGACAGTGTGGACCCCTGAAGGTTTACCCTTACATCTGGGATCCCTTTTCACATGGTCAGTTGACCCACAGACATAACATTTCCCAAATGTCTTCAAAAAAGGGGGTTTGTTCTGACCTCCATCTGGTTTCTGTCCAGATGGTGTACTAGCCTGATTCGGTTTTCCCTGTGGTTTACCCTTATGTTGCTGTTTGTGGCCCTCTTTTGGATTGGAGGTATTAGAATTCTCCTTCTTATCTTTCTTTGGCTGCTTTCTGTCATCCTTCTTATGAGGAGCCCCAGAATCCTTGTGAGTGGCCCTGTTGGCAACCCACAAGTCAGCAGCCTTAGCTAACTTCTTTGGATCTATCTCCTTTGAATCAGTCAAGTGTTGTCTAAGCTTTGGAGAGTAGGCATCATAAATTGACTCCAACATAACAAGATTCCTCATACGTTCATAAGTGTTTAGTCTGTAACCCTTAACCCAACCATCTAAGTTTTTCAGACATTCACATACTCAGGTAGCCCAAGGGGTACCATCATGCTTTTTGAGGGATATAAACCTCTTAAGTTACTGGGAAGGGGTCTTCCCAAATCTAGCAATTAAAGCTAGCTTCACACACTCATAATCCATCCTATCAACCTCCCGCAACTCCATCACAACATCAGATTCAACAGGGGGTAGCCTAGAGAAGAGCTAAGGAAGCAACTGATTCCCTGTAATGTCTTGAATCCCATGGTTATATTGAAACATTGCCAACCAATCCAAAATATCAAGCTTAACCTCATACATACCCACAATTTCTTTAGGCATACAGGGACCCTTAGGACTGGAAGGCCTAGAAGACTCTGGGAGAGAAGCATTCTCAAGACACACCTTTTTAATTTCTGGTGCATGGTTCATCTCCATTTCTGAGCTTAATTTCTGGATGCTTTTGTTCAGTTTGAGCATTTAAACGTTTAAATTCCAAGTCAAGCCTCATATTTTCTAGATCAATGAATTCAGGACTGAGTGTAGTGCCTGGTGTGGTTGCTGGGCAGGCAGAGGAGCAGTGAGGCCAACATTCTGAGACACATCTTCCTCATCTGACGCAACAATAACATATACATTATCATCCTCATTATTTCCCACATTTGCTGAGGGGTCATGCATTTCAGACCCACTCCCCAGAATTTGTTTCTCTAACAACCTTTCAATCAATTCAGACGTTTTGCCTTTGACGGAGGGATTCCTTTCTCTACACAGATTTTTCAGATAATCCACAGTGTAACTCAGGAGGGTCTCCTGACTGTAGCTTTCCACATCAGACATGAATAATATTGCTTTTTAGTGATGTTTAGCCTTGTGTTTAGTTGATCCAAGGTAATAGCAGTACTCTAAATGTAATCGCTATACTTGATCTTCACCGCTATACACCAATGTTAGGCAGAATTATATGCAGTACCTTTTGAGAACACCACACTCAATTATGAGTACAAGTGACAGTACAAATTCACCTTTGGTACAAGCCTGTACTACATAGTAAAGTGGTAGCGATGGCTGAGCAGCCATACTTATCTTAAGAGCAAGTGAGCAGTATCAATAGATACACAAAGGACAGCAATTACTATGATTCAGGCAAACACTGACTCAAGGTTTCTAAGTAAAAGAATATATATTTATTTACACATCAGTTATTAAACATTTCACTATTATCAAACAGTTGAAAAATCACAATTCTAATACACTACACAGCACCCAATAGATGCTGGACAAGTTAGGTTCAAAATGAAGTGTGAGCAAAATGGCACCCCAGCAATTAAAAAGGGAGGGAAAGACAAAGGTTAGGCAGAAATTGAGCAGCACCAACAAGTTAATAGAGCAGGGCAATCTAGAAAAAGGAACTACAATGAGGAAATCGAATTCAAGGGATGTGGCCCAAAGTCAATAGAACAGAGTCTTTGCTCAAGATCACACAGTTCAGAGTAGTTCACGTTTAAGTCTTTGCCAAGTGTTCAGAATGAAGTTGGTCAGATGAAAAGTTACTTTAAAGAATGGATAAGGACAAGCCCTCGAATTGGTGAAAGGGTTCACACTCTTTCACCGCTACTGGACGAAACAAACAACCGGATTTGAACAGTACCTTAAATGAAGAAGAAGGCTGTAGCTAAGGCGGACGTTCCTGGCAGGTCCTGCAGGCTCACGGTTCCTGAAGCGACTGTTGGACTGACACGAAGTAGGAAGACTTGTGGGTCCTGCCTGCCCGGGGAAGAAACCAGCAGCAGAGCAAAGTAACAAATAAAAGGTGCGCTCCTTAAAAGACAAGCAGGGTCCGCTACTCCTGGCTATCCGGTTCACTATAGCTCTGTACAGCAAATTCGACCAGAGAAGGGAGACCTGGCGAGCATTTTGGTGAACTGGTTGTTCCCATCAGCTCAAGGGGCGAAGATTCTTGGAAGATCTTCCCTGTCGTTGGAGTATGAATATTTGGACCTGCAGCAGGACTACACTGGGTGTTTGAGTCATTGTAGGGGTCCTCTTCTGTCAGCTCCTCTTCGGTTCTTTCGTTCCAGTGGCGACTCTGACTTCCAATCTCAAGAGACCTGCTTTTTAAGCAGTTTTCTCCCATTCACACAGCCTGGCTGTCAATCACACAGCATGGTGGCTGTCCCGCCGGGACAGTCACCTCAACCAATCATGCTAGAGTGCAATATGGGTCTCCAAGGAGACCCGGTGCAGGGAGTCTCAAACCCCTCCCTCACATCCTGTCCTCAGACATTCAGGCACTTAAGGAGAGCTTCTGTGCAGAAGCCCGCAAAAGTAAGTCAAACAAAGGAATCAACCCTATTTGGCGCGCAGAGAAGAACACGAGAAAGACTTTTACAAAAAGAAATGGCAAATAAACCCAGCCAAACCATACAAAAATCCATATGGACCAGCGGGTTTAAGTTTGAGGCTACTAAGATAGCCTAAAACACTACCAGGGTTATTTAAGATAACCGCGGTATGAAAAATAGGGTAGTTACCACTGCCACCAGCCAAGTCTTAATGAAAAGGAAACAAAACAATGTTAAATGAGAAACAGACAAAAAGGGATAACTATTGACCTTTTCCAGAACTCTATGTAATATAGTTTGTACTGGGTCTGTGAGATTAAAGACTAATAAAGTCAATGGCAACTTTACATGTTTCTGGGAGACAGTAGTCAGCCCCAGAAAAATGGAGTGTAGTTGGGAAGTTTGAAAAAGGCAACCCTGTGTCACTGCACTGAAGGTGCTGTGTAACACACAGGGCCTCATTACATGTTGTGCGGTGACCATGGCGCTATTAGCGCCATGGTTGCCGCTGGTATTTTAACGTGTCCGCCTTGGTGGATGGCGGAATTACCGGCCTACTCCAAGGTGAGCGGGGCCGGTAATTCCCCATTCACCAAGGCCCTTCCCCATTCCCATTTTTGCCCCCATAGGGCATAATGGGAATGGGGAAGGTGGTAATTACGGTTCCGCAAATTGCTGTACCGTAATTAGCACCAAGGTCCCTTTGCTGCACACTACTTTAACGGCTGGTAAAACCAGCCGTTAAGGTCGGGTCCCGCAAAGGGACCTCGTAGAAAGGCGGTAAGGGTTTTACCGTACCGGTACCTTAACGTTACCGGTAAACCCTTACCGCCTACCGTGTAATCAGGCCCACAGTAAAAAGATGATGCATATGGAGTAGGTGAAGCTCCACAGTCCAAGAACACATAAAAATGTAAACACACACAGCAAAACACATGTAAGAGTGGGAAAAAAGGCTCACACTCTTACAAGGTGAAAAAAATGAATCCTAGAAATCCAGCAAAGCTACTGGGGGACTCAGTAGGTAATGGAAATTAGCCATTCTGGAGAATTCTCCCTTTCAGGTGGAAAGTGTGCAAACTAATCTCTGATTAGAGAAGAGTGGACCTGTGCCTCAGCGATAAACTGTGGCGGAAAGTGTGCAAACTAATCTCTGATTAGAGAAGAGTGGACCTGTGCCTCTGCGATAAACTGTGGCGGAAAGTACGCAAACTAATCTCTGATTAGAGAAGAGAGGACCCATTCCTCAGCGATAAATTGTGGCAGAAAGTGTGCAAACTAATCTCTGATTAGAGAAGAGTGGACTCGTGCCTCAGCGATAAACTGTGGCGGATAGTGCGCAAACAAATCTCTGATTAGAGAAGAGTGGACCTGTGCTCAGCGATAAACTGTGACAGAAAGTGTGCAAACAAATCTTGGATTAGAGAAGAGTGGACCCGTGCCTCAGTGATAAACTGTGGTGGAAAGTGTGCAAACTAATCTCTGATTAGAGAAGAGTGGACCTGTGCCTCCGCGATAAACTGTGGCGGGAAGTGTGCAAACTAATCTCTCATTAGAGAAGAGTTTACCCGTGCCTCAGCGATAAACTGTGGCGGGAAGTGTGCAAACTAATCTCTGATTAGCGAAGTGTGGACCCGTGCCTCAGCGATAAACTGTGGCGGGAAGTGTGCAAACTAATCTCTGATTAGAGAAGTGTGGACCTGTGCCTCAGCGATAAACTGTGGCGGGAAGTGTGCAAACTAATCTCTGATTAGAGAAGTGTGGACCCGTGCCTCAGCGATAAACTGTGGCGGGAAGTGTGTAAACTAATCTCTGATTAGAGAAGAGTGGACCCGTGTCTCAGTGATAAACTATGGTGGAAAGTGTGCAAACTAATCTCTGATTAGAGAAGAGTGGACCCGTGCCTCAGTGATAAACTATGGTGGAAAGTATGCAAACTACCTTTGCTTCACAGATACTTAACAGAAGACAATGTTTGAAAATTAAATGGACTCAAGGGGGAGGTGGGTCAGACTGCTATTTTTATGGGAGCACTGAGCTTTGATAGTCAACTATTTCTATGAGCTATTGATATGTATCTGCCTTTTAAAAATAAAAAAGAAAACATGTAATTGTATGTAGTGCAATGTAAATACTGCTTTGATAGAAGATGTTTTGTATGCTACCATTTTCTATAATCTGTAGTGTGTTAACCTAACACAAAAATAATGGAGCTGCTGGTATTACTTTCATGAAGATAAGTAAAGTTGCTTTCCTCTTAATTTCAGGAGGCCTGAAAGCTAGTGCTGGTAAGTGCCTGCTTTAATTATTCCTCATGTTGCCCTGATTTTCATTTGCTATTTAGGAAGTCCTCAAATGCAGGTAAGTCTATGAGAATAGATGTATTTTAGTATAACAATATACAGCAGCAGCCCAAGCCCTTCAACTTCCTCTTCCTCTTCCTCTTCCTCTCTTCCTCTTCCTCTTCCTCTTCCTCTTCCTCTTCCTCTCTTCCTCTTCCTCTTCCTCTCTTCCTCTTCCTCTCTTCCTCTTCCTCTTCCTCTTCCTCTTCCTCTTCCTCTTCCTCTCTTCCTCTTCCTCTTCCTCTTCCTCTTCTTCTCTTCCTCTTCCTCTTCCTCTTCCTCTCTTCCTCTTCCTCTTCCTCTCTTCCTCTTCCTCTTCCTCTTCCTCTTCCTCTTCCTCTTCCTCTCTTCTCTTCCTCTTCCTCTTTCTCTTCCTCTTCCTCTTCCTCTCTTCCTCTTCCTCTTCCTCTTCCTCTTCCTCCTCCTCTCTTCCTCTTCCTCTTCCTCTTCCTCTTCCTCTCTTCCTCTTCCTCTTCCTCTTCCTCTTCCTCTCTTCCTCTTCCTCTTCCTCTTCCTCTTCCTCTTCCTCTTCCTCTTCCTCTCTTCCTCTTCCTCTTCCTCTTCCTCTTCCTCTTCCTCTCTTCCTCTTCCTCTTCCTCTTCCTCTTCCTCTTCCTCTTCCTCTTCCTCTCTTCCTCTTCCTCTTCCTCTCTTCCTCTTCCTCTTTCTCTTCCTCTCTTCCTCTTCCTCTTCCTTTTCCTCTTCCTCTCTTCCTCTTCCTCTTCCTCTTCTTCTTCCTCTTCCTCTCTTCCTCTTCCTCTTCCTCTTCCTCTCTTCCTCTTCCTCTTCCTCTTCCTCTTCCTCTTCCTCTTCCTCTTCCTCTTTCTCTTCCTCTCTTCCTCTTCCTCTTCCTTTTCCTCTTCCTCTCTTCCTCTTCCTCTTTCTCTTCCTCTCTTCCTCTTCCTCTTCCTTTTCCTCTTCCTCTTCCTCTTCCTCTTCCTCTTCTCTCTTCCTCTTCCTCTTCCTCTCTTCCTCTTCCTCTTCCTCTTCCTCTTCCTCTCTCTTCCTCTTCCTCTTCCTCTTCCTCTTCCTCTTCCTCTCTTCCTCTTCCTCTTCCTCTTCCTCTTCCTCTTCCTCTCTTCCTCTTCCTCTTCCTCTCTTCCTCTTCCTCTTTCTCTTCCTCTCTTCCTCTTCCTCTTCCTTTTCCTCTTCCTCTCTTCCTCTTCCTCTCTTCTTTCAAACCAAAGCATTCTATCCTTTCACACTCGACACTGCATTGGAAGTTTCCGTTCTTTAGATTCCACTGAGCTGCTGGTATTTGTCACACCAACTATTTACAATGTGTGTAAATACACGGATAACACTGGTCTGTTCCTTTGCTGAAATTAATATGAATTATCCTGACACATCCTCACCACCTTCCAATTCTTCTTCCACCCAACACTCTAGGAACCTTTGTCACCCTTTCCTTATTCCAGTCCTCACCATTCTCCAGTCTCACAGAATTCCCCAAATCTTTTTTTTTTTAAATTTTATTCTTGTTTTTAACCATAAGATTTTTACAAGAACTTTTACATAAAAAAAATTTCAAACGTTTTCAATGTAATAGTCTAGATACAAATTTCTGTTATCTCTGTGCACAATGTATACATATTCAACTTTTTTTTTTTTTTTTTGTGTGTGTTTATTTCCACGTGTTTATAACGCTTTTAGATGAGTGCAGGGGTATCTAAGCACAATTTATTAAAAAAGTTTACTGATGCAATAGATAAACTCATATTTGCTGAGTTTAAAAGGAAATCCCATCTCAAAGATGACTGAACCGAAGCAACCACACACATATTTTTTTTCCCGAATATATTGTGTCTGATTGAACAAAGTGCGTGCAATCTATTAATAGATGTTTTAAAGTTTTCTTTTTGAGACACAACAAGACAGAACCGGCAAAAATCCTCCTCCGACATGGGTATTTGCTTGCGCTGAGCTAGGATGTCTTTAGTCAACCATAAATTGAGTCGTATTCGCATAAATGCATTGCGCATGTATGGAGATGGTGACTTTAGCAGGTATTTTCTGGACATCTCATGTTTTTATCCGGATAGAGGTGCGTATCAAAATGTTTATATTTCAAACATGATTCACGATTCGTCCGCCAATCGTGAATATACACTTTATTTTTTGCACGGACGGGATTCAGGATCAAGGTTTCAACATCAACATCTGCTGCTGCCATTATTCCATATGCATATGTAGTCCATTTCACTGTAAATTTCTGAGGTGAATGAAACAGGTGTTTTGCCAAAACAGCAATTATGGTATCAGATTCAATGTTCGTTAAACATTTCCTGAGCAGAGCGCAGAGCTGCCAATGATATCTGGCCCTAAGAGAGATGAGACCAAGTTCGTATCTGATACACGCAATGGGTACAGATTGTGGCAGATTCAAGAGAGTTCTCCAATATTTGGCTTCGATTTTGTCGAGCTCCTTCACATCTGCAATGTCTCGAGATTCCAGGCCATAAAGTATTATTGGTATTACTTTCTGCTGCCAATAATGTAAGATAGCCTCCACTGAAAATTTACCGTATTTATGTAATATCAATTTGGATTGTGATATTGCAGTTGTCACTTTGCTTTGTAGTGATTGAAAATGCTCTGTTGCCACCGAACTGGCTTCAAAATGAGTTCCTAAGTATTTTATAGCTCGACACAGTGTCAAGGACGATGTTTTTTACCCTCCACACAACCTTGTTCTCTGAGATCGTTTCACAACGTAGGCTACAATTTGCGATTTTTTGATATTCATGGATAACTCGTTGTCATCGAAATACATTGAGAGTACATCAATTAGTTTTTGAAGACCTGTCGGTGTCTTGGATATTAGGACTAGGTCATCAGCATACCAAAGCGCTTGGATTGTGGAACCATTCATTTTTGGTGAATCAGAGGATAAATTGAGGAAAATTTCTTGAACATCGTGAATGAAAAAATTAAATAGCGCCGATGCCAGAATACACCCTTGTTTTAATCCTCTTGATGTTTGATGACTGTAGATAACAGGCCAGCAGTAGATAGACGTACTCGTATAGATGTGCATGTGTGAAGTGAAATAATGATATCCACAATGTCTTGAGGACACTGAGCTTTCCTTAATTTTTGAAAGAGTTTTATACGGGAAACCGAGTCAAATGCAGCATTTAAATCTATAAATGCAAAAAACAATGATGTTTTAGTTTGATGAGCTTGAGCTTTCAATGTATTGAGAATCATGAGGTTTACAGATGTCCCTAACCCACGTACAAATCCAGTTTGATTGTTATCACGATACTTGTATTTACATGTCCTGAGGTTAAAGGCCGATAGCACTAGGCGATTAAAGATTTTACCTGGAGCATCTAACAGTGCAATCGGGCGATAGTTTGTTGGTGCGCAGCAATCCCCTTTCTTAAAAATTGGCACAATGACCGATGAGCGCCATGAATCGGGAATGCTGCGAGTTTTTAATATACGATGAAAGATGTTATTTAGGATTTTCGCCCATATCTGAGGATGTTGCTTAAGCATGAAGTTGGTGATACCATCTGGCCTGCCGCCGCGGGGAGGAAGACGACTTAAGAATGAGCGCCTCAATTAGATTTTCAGAACATTCTAAATTCCATGAGCCTGAGGAGTGAGATCCATGGATATGTGTATGAAAAGCTTTATCCGAGTACAGTAGAGCAAAGTGTGAAACCATAGATTGTCTGGAACTCCATTAAGTTGTGACTTTAAATTATTCAAATTTGAGTTCAGGTTAAGTATCTGCCAAATTTGAGCAGAGTTCTTGCTTTCTATAGCTGAAAGAAAGATCTCTCCATCCTGTTGGAATAATTTTCCTCTATACATACGTATTCAAGATCTGTACTGCACTTTTAACCTTTTGCAAGCTTGAAGCCGTTCGGGCCATGAAAGCTGTTTGGCTTGTCTCAAACCTCTATAGTACTCTTTTTTTTATGTGATAATTGTTGATCAAATGTATGTTGATGAGATCGGTTTGAAGGGAGGTGAAAAGTTCTGTATATAGACTAGATGTCCACATACGACTGTGATGTCTGAAAATCTTTTTGTTGTATAATACTTTTATTCAATGCAGCAAGTTTAGTCGGAGTCCACCTAAAACGAGATTTAGCATTGTTAATTGATCAATTTTGTGGCATCCATTCCGATTTGGCATGGTCTTGTTGGTTAGCTCCTGACCATGTCAATCTTAACATGTGATGATCACTTTTGGATTGGGTTATTACCTTGAATTCTTTAGACGCCATGAATAACCCTGCAGATAAATATATGTAATCAATGGTACTTGTCGTCTTTCCTCTATACCATGTAACTTGATGAGGTATATCACCCGGGAGTGAACCATTGGCCATTCTCATGTTAAATTGTTTCATAATATGGTTCCACTTGACATATTCAGCTGTTTTACTCTTCGATGCGCTTTTGACCAAATCAATGTTGAGATCGCCGGCCAGAATGATATCTGTTATTCCTGAAGTTTGTGCAATTAGGACAAACATTTTGGACAGATCTTTATAGAATCGGTCATCTGTGATGGCGGCTGGATTTCTATAAACATTGATTAGTGCCAATTTTTGGACTTCATTCGAAAGTTTAACCAACTGTATAAATTTGTTTGGATTGTCCCATGCCTGTAATTTAAATTTAGATCCCAGTTTAACAGCGACTAATAATCCTGCCATAGGGCGCCCTTTCTGGGCAGTGATCGCTGGGTTGATTAAGATGTCATGATGGTCCCATAAGGGAGGCTTACTTAACCAAGTTTCTTGGAGGACTATAATATCTGCATCAACCAGAACGGGATGGGCATTGGTGAGTAAATGGGAAAAACCTCTGGCATTCCAGCTAGCCAAGATTATCAAGCCATTCTTTTTGTCGTAAGAATCTGGCGTCAGTGATGGTTATGACTGTGAGATGGTCAGAATCTCGGGTGTCAAATCGAAGGCATTGCATTTTGCACAGTGGCATATATTTGAAGATAGCTTTGTATTTGCGTCTTTTGCAACGATGGATTCATAGTTTCTTCTTTCGGGATCTTGGGCAAGTAAAAATCCCATTGCAAAGAGCTTCATTCGAGCCTGCCATAAATAGTTCATTACTAACCCTGATTTCATCCATAATCGGACTATGCCCAGGTTGGTGTCACAGATAAATTCTACTTGATTAATATCAAAAGATGTGAGATCACCTAGTTCGGGCACATCACTGAAGATGTTTAGAACGCTTGCACGGGACAAATCATATTGAGGATAAGGAGCCGCGCGACATTTCAGGATTAGTGTGTGGTAGCTCGCTTGTTCTTTTTTTCTTATGAGATCGCGTGTTTTTTGTTTACTCATTGAGCCTTGATTTTGAAGAATTTGATTGCAATTCAAGTTACTGCTTGTTTCTATCACTTTGCGGCATAGGTTAATATCATTAGCCTCCTTGACATCACCAGAGAATCTAACTCTTGACACCTTATTCGATGAATCTTGTAATACGGGCACTAAGTCCAAATGAGTTGCCAAATAAGAGTCGACCATTAATTTGATTTTCTCATTTGGAGTATTCCAAAGGTCCTCCATTTGTGATGCAAGTACTGTCGGAGGACCATCACTACGCCTTGATGGAGTTTGGCTTCTAGGTTCTGAGAAGATCTTAGTTTTGTGTTCGACATCGTGTTCAGTGAGATGGGCATTATCCGCGGAGCCTTTTACCCAACTATTCTGTGAGCCTTTTTGAACTTCTACGTCGTGGATTTCTGATGCACGTTGAGATACATGTTCTCTAAGTTTTTCGCAAGATAGCTTGTCGTGATCAGCAGCCTGTTCTATCTGACGGGCATTATTCGCATAGTTCTGCCCCTCACAATTCTGCAGATTTATTTTAGCTGTCGGATCACTTAATTCAGACGTTCGCCGCAGGATATATAAATCTACTGCTGCTTTCATTTGATCGATTTGAGATCCCACTGGCAGCAACGATGCATGTTCCACACTTTTACTGGCATCTATTGATTGAGCTTTTAAGCTAGTGTCAGAAGTCGCGTTTTTGTTGATTGATAAAGGGTCATTTAATTTCCGTTTTTCCAATACTGTAACGAGTTGGCTTAGAGGTGACTGTATAGAAAGTTTATTTTGTGCATTCCAGGTTGGATTTATTGAATTAGTGACAGGAGACTTGTGTCTCAATAAATCATTTTCGCCTACTTGGTCAATGTGCGTAGTTACAGTTTTGGTCATATCCACTGTATGTGGTCGCATGATGCGATTATTTGTTTTAGTAGATCGTTTTGTAGATTGGAAAGGTTTAGTTACCAGGTGCCTAGATCGACCCTTATTTCGTTGATGTTTGTTAAAAAGTTCATATTGGGCTTTATCATTTTGACAACTTGATGTTTTAGGAGAACTTTCAACACTTATCCAAGAAGTGTTTTTGTGTGAGTTTTCATTGTCCGCCTCTTCAATTGGATATATAATTTCATTGAACATAGGCAGAGTGGTAGATTGGATTACAGGGATGGTCATGATCTCAATGTCTTGGGACAGATCATTAATAGGTTCAGTGAACTGACACAAGGGCTCCTTTTGTTTCGCTTGAGCTTGAATCGAAGCCGAAATTTGGTCGATTTTTGCAGATTGTAAAGTTATTTTGTTTTCGAGAGTTTCGAATCATTTAAACAGACTCTGAATTGTCGTATTTACTGCCATAAGAGTGACTTCTAATAGACCTGTGTTGGGAGGGACATGTTCTTTTTCACGAGAAGATTCACAATGTCTTGGTGTTGGGAGTATGTAAGATGCAGATTCCGAAGTGGTTGAATCCATGGAGCCACGTTTATAGTCATCAACATTAGATTTGTCTGGAGTTGTATTTTCTGATCTCTGCATGTTTTGCTTTTGTTCTTTTAGAAAAACATCTTCGTTGGTTGCGAAGCTTTCCTCCTCTGGGATTTCAGGGATTTGGTTCAGATGTAGTTTTGGAACTTTTTTGTGTTCCAACTGGGTGGTTGACTGTATCATAGTGTTATCGGAGATTGGCAGATTATTCGGATCATCCCCATCGCTGGGCAAGACTTTATTTATCACCGGGTCTAATTGATTTGCGTCTGGTACAAGAGTCAATATGTTTGAGCTTGTTTCATTGGATTTTTCATTACAGCAAGGAGACAGGTTTATAACAGACTCTGTTTGTGATGATGAAGCAGCATTAGACAAAACTTGATCATTAAGTTCGTCATTAGATTCTTGTGGCATAACAGGTAGAATATGAGACGAAGAGAGATTTTTAGTCATTGGACAAAATTGTCTTATATCTCTATTTGCCATTTGAGTTCTTTGTCGTGTTTTTGCGCGTGGTGTCAAAGTAATAGAAGTTGTTGACTGGATTTTCAGCAGATTGTTGTGTTTGGATCGCGTAGCAATTGCGACCATTGGGCTGTTTGCTGCATCCAGCACAGGAAGTATTACTGACTTGGAAGTAGATGCCATAACGTGCAGTATAAATTATAGAGTGCTTTAAGTTACTATTCAACTCACAGGGCAACACAACTCCGAATATTGGTTAGAAGAAGTATAGGCTTTAACTCACGGTTCGGGATCAAAGAGGGAACACCTCCACAGTCTCCCGTCTGCCGCACCACCAGCGTACAACAGCCGTATAACAGCCAATAGGCTTATGTCCACCGGGCTTAAAGCCACAAGGGCGGTAGCTTCCGGACTTTAAAGATGCAAGTCGACACGTGATGAAGTCACGTGCAGTTAAGGCCACGCCTCCTCCAGGAAGCGTGTAGACGGCTCGAAATGGCAAGAGCCTCGGACGGCTCGCAGTGCCAAATTAAGTCAATAGGCTGCTGTTGCACAGTTCACAGCCTTAAATGTGTTCCACCAAAAGAAACGCTTGCACTGAGCAGCCGGCAGCCTCCGGACTTTAAAGATGCAAGTCGACACGTGATGAAGTCACGTGCAGTTAAGGCCACGCCTCCTCCAGGAAGCGCGTAGACGGCTCGAAATGGCAAGAGCCTTGGACGGCTCGCAGTGCCAAATTAAGTCAATAGGCTGCTGTTGCACAGTACACAGCCTTAAATGTGTTCCACCAAAAGAAACGCTTGCACTGAGCAGCCGGCAGCCTCCGGACTTTAAAGATGCAAGTCGACACGTGATGAAGTCACGTGCAGTGAAGGCCACGCCTCCTCCAGGAAGCGCGTAGACGGCTCGAAATGGCAAGAGCCTCGGACGGCTCGCAGTGCCAAATTAAGTCAATAGGCTGCTGTTGCACAGTTCACAGCCTTAAATGTGTTCCACCAAAAGAAACGCTTGCACTGAGCAGCCGGCAGCCTCCGGACTTTAAAGATGCAAGTCGACACGTGATGAAGTCACGTGCAGTTAAGGCCACGCCTCCTCCAGGAAGCGCATAGACGGCTCGAAATGGCAAGAGCCTCGGACGGCTCGCAGTGCCAAATTAAGTCAATAGGCTGCTGTTGCACAGTTCACAGCCTTAAATGTGTTCCACCAAAAGAAACGCTTGCACTGAGCAGCTGGCAGCCTCCGGACTTTAAAGATGCAAGTCGACACGTGATGAAGTCACGTGCAGTTAAGGCCACGCCTCCTCCAGGAAGCGCGTAGACGGCTCGAAATGGCAAGAGCCTCGGACGGCTCGCAGTGCCAAATTAAGTCAATAGGCTGCTGTTGCACAGTTCACAGCCTTAAATGTGTTCCACCAAAAGAAACGCCAAATCTTCTACTGCCACTTCTCTTTAGTATTTAGACCATACTTTCTACACATGTCTCCTTAACCTCACTGATACCACCGATCCTCTGGGCATGCTAATTTATCGTACACAATTGAGCTTACCATCCTCTTTCTTAGCATCTACCTTCTTCCTCCTCACCCTTTCCTAAATCTCATCTTCATCCATTTCCACTGTCCTAGCTCTTTTCAACTATCCCGGACATAACCTTGTGTTAGGCTTCCGGTGCCTCAAACTTTAAAACTGAGATATTCCATTTGTGTCATGAGGAGCCAGCCAGGGCTGAAATACTCCCTCCATCACAGGGAGGAGCCAGACTGTAGTGGAGTACTCTCTCCATTACAGGGAAGAGCCAGCCTGTACTGAAATACTCTCTCCATCATTGGGTGGATCCTGCCTTTACTGAAATACTCTCTCCAACGCAGGCCTACTAGTTTCTCATTTGCTTCCATACATTCTTCACATTCTCTGGTCACAAACTGTTGACCATTATCTGAAGTCAACGTACTTGGAAACCCCTTTATCCAAAATCAAGATGCCAGGAAGTGTATATCTTCCTATCACTGATGTGTTTGATCACACATATTTTTGGCCATTTTGATAACACATCCACTACCATCACAATGTAACTGCCTTGCACTCCTCTGCCATTTAATGGCCCTAGTATATCTATTGACACCACATCCCACACCATATCAGGTACGTGGCAGTTCCCTCACATCTTGGCACTAATCCTATTACTCACACTCACCTAGTTTTCTTTGTATATCTGCATCTACTCCATCTCACAAGTAAGCAGGAGAACAGTCTTGCCCCTGACACTTCCACTATAAGCTCATGGATCTTGGGCAAAGGAAACCTGTCTGCAATTGCATTCCTATTACGCACCCTCAGGTTGATGCACAATCTCATCACATCACTACTCCTCCACACCACCACGACCAGACGTATCCACTCAGCAGCTTCTGCTTTCTCTATTATGCCTTCTTTTACCAGCCTTCTAAGTTCACTCCCATGCGTGAAAAACCCAGATTTGCATGCCTTTCTGCCCGAAAACCCCCATACTTCAAACAGGGATTTTCAGGCAGAAAGGCGTGCAGATCTGCATTTTTCACGCAAATAATACCATGAATCAGGCTGTGGATGTCTGCCTTCAGAGTTGCAGGTATTGTGCAAGCCTTCGCCCTAGCCACTGCTGATCCACCTTTAATTGTTATACAGTGCACAACTACCTTGAGATAACCCATTTTGTTCTAAACACATCTGGATGCCAACTTTCAATCTCACTTGCACCACCCCCATCATTCATGCACACAGCCAAAACTTTTAAAACTTGATCAGGATGATCCAGGTCCAATTCTATTCCAAAATTGGCTTGAGCAACCAAAACAATAAATCTCCCCATTGTTTGGTTACTTGCACAAGTCCCCTAGTTTCTCTGTCTTTAAATGGAGGCTGTGCCTCAAATTCCTTGAGTATCTCTCTGGGCAAAAAGCCTCAGGCGTGGGCAGAAACCGTAGTCTCTTGCAAAGTGCAACACTTCATCTTTTCTTTCCATGTGTCCCCACTCATTAAGGCATAGACTGCACCACTATCTATTATAGTTTAAAAACCATTTCCATTCAAGTTGATGGTGAAACTTGATTTAGTTCTTCTCGAGTGAGCTGAGATTGTGCGTGTTAGCAAAAACCAACAGAAAATGTCCCCACAGGTTATAAACTGGTGATGCGGTATATATATTACCTGTACACACCTCTTTCTCTCTGACCAAACAAAAAATTTTTTAGATCATTTAGAGATTGTGCGTGTTAGCTGCTCCAGCTGCTGTTCTGACCTTGTACTGTGGGACACCTCAAGTGCACCCAAAGTGAGTATCTCTGAGGGACTTGTGTTCTAACCTCAGGGCATCCCATGGGCCTGTGACTCTGCAGATATGGCTGTGCGCAGAGTCTCCAGTTCAGCCCGGTGGTCCCTGTTGGACGCCAGCATGTCCTCCTTGTGTGAGTGGCACATGGACTCCATTGCCTGCTGCTGGTGCTCCATCTGCCTTTCTGGGGGGGATAATGGAAGTGGCCACCCTATCAATGGCCTCAGCCATCATCTCACACGATGCCCCTGTTGTGCTGCAATAGTATACATGGAGTTCTCCCACACAGTATTGCCTGGTGAGGCACGGCCACTGCGTTGGCGGATACCACACCTGTTTGGGCCAAAGTGATGTGAACCTTGCTGTGCTGGCACTGCCTGAGGCTGCAGGATTGCATTCCTCCTTTGATCTGATAGCCCAGGAACAGGAGCAAATATTGTGGAGTGTGACCCTGCATCCGTAACCGCCACAGGCGGGACATTCCAATACTGAATGGACCATTGAAGGGTCTACCCCCAGTGCAGGTGCGCTGGACAGAACAGCATCCCTGCCAGAAACACTCACCTGCAACGTGACATTTGTCTCAATGTCTGATTCAGCACCTGAGCCATGGAGGTCATCGGAGGTGTACCCAGAGACACCCGTGGGCAGGATGGTCTGTAGGACTAATGGATATTCCACCATCACCCCACATCCTCCACTGGTGCCTGGTTGGTGCTGTGAGTACTCCTGCCCCATCGCCATCTCCTCCTCCTCAACAGCATCTAGTGCCTCATCATCTGCACAAAGATAAAACAAATGTAATGACGACAGGCATGTACAGCATAGCCGACACACATAGGCATCACAATCTACACATTGAATACATTAATGAGACATGTCACACATGACACTAACTCTGTAATGCATGCACTGGCAATGACGTGGAAGGGACCCTAAAAGCAAACACTGAGGACTCCAAGATGGAAAAGCAACACATGTGCTGCATGGTGCATAGCCCCTGCATCACACATTAGCCTGTGAGTGGCATGGACAATCCACAAACATGCATTATTATGACACATGCCAGCACACATATGGCACGTATCATAGCCATGGCGGAATTGACAAGGACATACAGATGGTGGTAAATCAGTACCGTCCCGCACCCATGTGAGATGCACATCATGAAATAGAACATGCAAAAGAGTGTGACAAAACACACATGTGTCACACGCTGCAACAAAGCAGAGAGAAGAGCTAAGGAAGCAACTGATTCCCTGTAATGTCTTGAATCCCATGGTTATATTGAAACATTGCCAACCAATCCAAAATATCAAGCTTAACCTCATACATACCCACAATTTCTTTAGGCATACAGGGACCCTTAGGACTGGAAGGCCTAGAAGACTCTGGGAGAGAAGCATTCTCAAGACACACCTTTTTAATTTCTGGTGCATGGTTCATCTCCATTTCTGAGCTTAATTTCTGGATGCTTTTGTTCAGTTTGAGCATTTAAACGTTTAAATTCCAAGTCAAGCCTCATCTTTTCTAGATCAATGAATTCAGGACTTAGTGTAGTGCCTGGTGTGGTTGCTGGGCAGGCAGAGGAGCAGTGAGGCCAACATTCTGAGACACATCTTCCTCATCTGACTCAACAACAACATATACATTATCATCCTCATTATTTTCCACATTTGCTGAGGGGTCGTGCATTTCAGACACACCCTCCAGACTTTGTTTCTCTAACAACCTTTCAATCAATTCAGACGTTTTGCCTTTGACAGAGGGATTCCTTTCTCTACACAGATTTTTCAGATAATCCACAGTGTAACTCAGGAGGGTCTCCTGACTGTAGCTTTCCACATCAGACATGAATAATATTGCTTTTTAGTGATGTTTAGCCTTGTGTTTAGTTGATCCAAGGTAATAGCAGTACTCTAAATGTAATCGCTATACTTGATCTTCACCGCTATACACCAATGTTAGGCAGAATTATATGCAGTACCTTTTGAGAACACCACACTCAATTATGAGTACAAGTGACAGTACAAATTCACCTTTGTACAAGCCTGTACTACATAGTAAAGTGGTAGCGATGGCTGAGCAGCCAGACTTATCTTAAGAGCAAGTGAGCAGTATCAATAGATACACAAAGGACAGCAATTACTATGATTCAGGCAAACACTGACTCAAGGTTTCTAAGTAAAAGAATATATATTTATTTACACATCAGTTATTAAACATTTCACTATTATCAAACAGTTGAAAAATCACAATTCTAATACACTACACAGCACCCAATAGATGCTGGACAAGTTAGGTTCAAAATGAAGTGTGAGCAAAATGGCACCCAGCAATTAAAAAGGGAGGGAAAGACAAAGGTTAGGCAGAAATTGAGCAGCACCAACAAGTTAATAGAGCAGGGCAATCTAGAAAAAGGAACTACAATGAGGAAATCGAATTCAAGGGATGTGGCCCAAAGTCAATAGAACAGAGTCTTTGCTCAAGATCACACAGTTCAGAGTAGTTCACGTTTAAGTCTTTGCCAAGTGTTCAGAATGAAGTTGGTCAGATGAAAAGTTACTTTAAAGAATGGATAAGGACAAGCCCTCGAATTGGTGAAAGGGTTCACACTCTTTCACCGCTACTGGACGAAACAAACAACTGGATTTGAACAGTACCTTAAATGAAGAAGAAGGCTGTAGCTAAGGCGGACGTTCCTGGCAGGTCCTGCAGGCTCACGGTTCCTGAAGCGACTGTTGGACTGACACGAAGTAGGAAGACTTGTGGGTCCTGCCTGCCCGGGGAAGAAACCAGCAGCAGAGCAAAGTAACAAATAAAAGGTGCGCTCCTTAAAAGACAAGCAGGGTCGCTACTCCTGGCTATCCGGTTCACTATAGCTCTGTACAGCAAATTCGACCAGAGAAGGGAGACCTGGCGAGCAGTTTGGTGAACTGGTTGTTCCCACCAGCTCAAGGGGCGAAGATTCTTGGAAGATCTTCCCTGTCGTTGGAGTATGAATATTTGGACCTGCAGCAGGACTACACTGGGTGTTTGAGTCATTGTAGGGGTCCTCTTCTGTCAGCTCCTCTTCGGTTCTTTCGTTCCAGTGGCGACTCTGACTTCCAATCTCAAGAGACCTGCTTTTTAAGCAGTTTTCTCCCATTCACACAGCCTGGCTGTCAATCACACAGCATGGTGGCTGTCCCGCCGGGACAGTCACCTCAACCAATCATGCTAGAGTGCAATATGGGTCTCCAAGGAGACCGGTGCAGGGAGTCTCAAACCCCTCCCTCACATCCTGTCCTCAGACATTCAGGCACTTAAGGAGAGCTTCTGTGCAGAAGCCCGCAAAAAGTAAGTCAAACAAAGGAATCAACCCTATTTGGCGCGCAGAGAAGAACACGAGAAAGACTTTTACAAAAAGAAATGGCAAATAAACCCAGCCAAACCATACAAAAATCCATATGGACCAGCGGGTTTAAGTTTGAGGCTACTAAGATAGCCTAAAACACTACCAGGGTTATTTAAGATAACCGCGGTATGAAAAATAGGGTAGTTACCACTGCCACCAGCCAAGTCTTAATGAAAAGGAAACAAAACAATGTTAATGAGAAACAGACAAAAAGGGATAACTATTGACCTTTTCCAGAACTCTATGTAATATAGTTTGTACTGGGTCTGTGAGATTAAGACTAATAAAGTCAATGGCAACTTTACATGTTTCTGGGAGACAGTAGTCAGCCCAGAAAAATGGAGTGTAGTTGGGAAGTTTGAAAAAGACAACCCTGTGTCACTGCACTGAAGGTGCTGTGTAACACACAGGGCCTCATTACATGTTGTGCGGTGACCATGGCGCTATTAGCGCCATGGTTGCCGCTGGTATTTTAACGTGTCCGCCTTGGTGGATGGCGGAATTACCGGCCTACTCCAAGGTGAGCGGGGCCGGTAATTCCCCATTCACCAAGGCCCTTCCCCATTCCCATTTTTGCCCCCATAGGGCATAATGGGAATGGGGAAGGTGGTAATTACGGTTCCGCAAATTGCTGTACCGTAATTAGCACCAAGGTCCCTTTGCTGCACACTACTTTAACGGCTGGTAAAACCAGCCGTTAAGGTCGGGTCCCGCAAAGGGACCTCGTAGAAAGGCGGTAAGGGTTTACCGGTACCGGTACCCTTAACGTTACCGGTAAACCCTTACCGCCTACCGTGTAATCAGGCCCACAGTAAAAAGATGATGCATATGGAGTAGGTGAAGCTCCACAGTCCAAGAACACATAAAAATGTAAACACACACAGCAAAACACATGTAAGAGTGGGAAAAAAAGGCTCACACTCTTACAAGGTGAAAAAAATGAATCCTAGAAATCCAGCAAAGCTACTGAGGGACTCAGTAGGTAATGGAAATTAGCCATTCTGGAGAATTCTCCCTTTCAGGTGGAAAGTGTGCAAACTAATCTCTGATTAGAGAAGAGTGGACCTGTGCCTCAGCGATAAACTGTGGCGGAAAGTGTGCAAACTAATCTCTGATTAGAGAAGAGTGGACCTGTGCCTCTGCGATAAACTGTGGCGGAAAGTACGCAAACTAATCTCTGATTAGAGAAGAGAGGACCCATCCCTCAGCGATAAATTGTGGCGGAAAGTGTGCAAACTAATCTCTGATTAGAGAAGAGTGGACTCGTGCCTCAGCGATAAACTGTGGCGGATAGTGCGCAAACAAATCTCTGATTAGAGAAGAGTGGACCTGTGCCTCAGCGATAAACTGTGACAGAAAGTGTGCAAACAAATCTTGGATTAGAGAAGAGTGGACCCGTGCCTCAGTGATAAACTGTGGTGGAAAGTGTGCAAACTAATCTCTGATTAGAGAAGAGTGGACCTGTGCCTCCGCGATAAACTGTGGCGGGAAGTGTGCAAACTAATCTCTCATTAGAGAAGAGTTTACCCGTGCCTCAGCGATAAACTGTGGCGGGAAGTGTGCAAACTAATCTCTGATTAGCGAAGTGTGGACCCGTGCCTCAGCGATAAACTGTGGCGGGAAGTGTGCAAACTAATCTCTGATTAGAGAAGTGTGGACCCGTGCCTCAGCGATAAACTGTGGCGGGAAGTGTGCAAACTAATCTCTGATTAGAGAAGTGTGGACCCGTGCCTCAGCGATAAACTGTGGCGGGAAGTGTGCAAACTAATCTCTGATTAGAGAAGTGTGGACCCGTGCCTCAGCGATAAACTGTGGCGGGAAGTGTGTAAACTAATCTCTGATTAGAGAAGAGTGGACCCGTGTCTCAGTGATAAACTATGGTGGAAAGTGTGCAAACTAATCTCTGATTAGAGAAGAGTGGACCCGTGCCTCAGTGATAAACTATGGTGGAAAGTGTGCAAACTAATCTCTGATTAGAGAAGAGTGGACCCGTGCCTCAGTGATAAACTATGGTGGAAAGTGTGCAAACTAATCTCTGATTAGAGAAGTGTGGACCTGTGCCTCAGCGATAAACTGTGGCGGGAAGTGTGCAAACTAATCTCTGATTAGAGAAGTGTGGACCCGTGCCTCAGCGATAAACTGTGGCGGGAAGTGTGCAAACTAATCTCTGATTAGAGAAGTGTGGACCCGTGCCTCAGCGATAAACTGTGGCGGGAAGTGTGCAAACTAATCTCTGATTAGAGAAGAGTGGACCCGTGCTCTCAGTGATAAACTATGGTGGAAAGTGTGCAAACTAATCTCTGATTAGAGAAGAGTGGACCCGTGCCTCAGTGATAAACTATGGTGGAAAGTGCGCAAACTAATCTCTGATTAGAGAAGAGTGGACCCGTGCCTCAGTGATAAACTATGGTGGAAAGTATGCAAACTACCTTTGCTTCACAGATACTTAACAGAAGACAATGTTTGAAAATTAAATGGACTCAAGGGGGAGGTGGGTCAGACTGCTATTTTTATGGGAGCACTGAGCTTTGATAGTCAACTATTTCTATGAGCTATTGATATGTATCTGCTTTTAAAAATAAAAAAGAAAACATGTAATTGTATGTAGTGCAATGTAAATACTGCTTTGATAGAAGATGTTTTGTATGCTACCATTTTATATAATCTGTAGTGTGTTAACCTAACACAAAAATAATGGAGCTGCTGGTATTACTTTCATGAAGATAAGTAAAGTTGCTTTCCTCTTAATTTCAGGAGGCCTGAAAGCTAGTGCTGGTAAGTGCCTGCTTTAATTATTCCTCATGTTGCCCTGATTTTCATTTGCTATTTAGGAAGTCCTCAAATGCAGGTAAGTCTATGAGAATAGATGTATTTTAGTATAACAATATACAGCAGCAGCCCAAGCCCTTCCTCTTCCTCTTCCTCTTCCTCTCTTCCTCTCTTCCTCTTCCTCTCTTCCTCTTCCTCTTCCTCTTCCTCTCTTCCTCTCTTCCTCTTCCTCTCTTCCTCTTCCTCTCTTCCTCTTCCTCTTCCTCTTCCTCTTCCTCTTCCTCTTCCTCTTCCTCTCTTCCTCTTCCTCTTCCTCTTCCTCTTCCTCTCTTCCTCTTCCTCTCTTCCTCTTCCTCTTCCTCTTCCTCTTCCTCTTCCTCTTCCTCTCTTCCTCTTCCTCTTCCTCTCTTCCTCTTCCTCTCTTCCTCTTCCTCTTCCTCTTCCTCTTCCTCTTCCTCTTCCTCTTCCTCTTCCTCTTCCTCTCTCCTCTTCCTCTTCCTCTCTTCCTCTTCCTCTTCCTCTTCCTCTTCCTCTTCCTCTTCCTCTTCCTCTTCCTCTTCCTCTTTCTCTTCCTCTTCCTCTTCCTCTTCCTCTTCCTCTTCCTCTTCCTCTTCCTCTTCCTCTTCCTCTCTTCCTCTTCCTCTTCCTCTCTTCCTCTTCCTCTTCCTCTTCCTCTTCCTCTCTTCCTCTTCCTCTTCCTCTTCCTCTTCCTCTCTTCCTCTTCCTCTTCCTCTTCCTCTTCCTCTTCCTCTTCCTCTTCCTCTTTCTCTTCCTCTTCCTCTTCCTCTTCTCTTCCTCTTCCTCTTCCTCTTCCTCTTCCTCTTCCTCTCTTCCTCTTCCTCTTCCTCTCTTCCTCTTCCTCTCTTCCTCTTCCTCTTCCTCTTCCTCTTACTCTTCCTCTTCCTCTTCCTCCTCCTCTCTTCTTTCAAACCAAAGCATTCTATCCTTTCACACTCGACACTGCATTGGAAGTTTCCGTTCTTTAGATTCCACTGAGCTGCTGGTATTTGTCACACCAACTATTTACAATGTGTGTAAATACACGGATAACACCGGTCCGTTCCTTTGCTGAAATTAATATGAATTATCCTGACACATCCTCACCACCTTCCAATTCTTCTTCCACCCAACACTCTAGGAACCTTTGTCACCCTTTCCTTATTCCAGTCCTCACCATTCTCCAGTCTCACAGAATTCCCCAAATCTTTTTTTTTTTAATTTTATTCTTGTTTTTAACCATAAGATTTTTACAAGAACTTTTACATAAAAAAAATTTCAAACGTTTTCAATGTAATAGTCTAGATACAAATTTCTGTTATCTCTGTGCACAATGTATACATATTCAACTTTTTTTTTTTTTTTTTGTTTGTGTTTATTTCCACGTGTTTATAACGCTTTTAGATGAGTGCAGGGGTATCTAAGCACAATTTATTAAAAAAGTTTACTGATGCAATAGATAAACTCATATTTGCTGAGTTTAAAAGGAAATCCCATCTCAAAGATGACTGAACCGAAGCAACCACACACATATTTTTTTTCCCGAATATATTGTGTCTGATTGAACAAAGTGCCGTGCAATCTATTAATAGATGTTTTAAAGTTTCTTTTTGAGACACAACAAGACAGAACCGGCAAAAATCCTCCTCCGACATGGGTATTTGCTTGCGCTGAGCTAGGATGTCTTTAGTCAACCATAAATTGAGTCGTATTCGCATAAATGCATTGCGCATGTATGGAGATGGTGACTTTAGCAGGTATTTTTCTGGACATCTCATGTTTTTATCCGGATAGAGGTGCGTATCAAAATGTTTATATTTCAAACATGATTCACGATTCGTCCGCCAATCGTGAATATACACTTTATTTTTTGCACGGACGGGATTCAGGATCAAGGTTTCAACATCAACATCTGCTGCTGCCATTATTCCATATGCATATGTAGTCCATTTCACTGTAAATTTCTGAGGTGAATGAAACAGGTGTTTTGCCAAAACAGCAATTATGGTATCAGATTCAATGTTCGTTAAACATTTCCTGAGCAGAGCGCAGAGCTGCCAATGATATCTGGCCCTAAGAGAGATGAGACCAAGTTCGTATCTGATACACGCAATGGGTACAGATTGTGGCAGATTCAAGAGAGTTCTCCAATATTTGGCTTCGATTTTGTCGAGCTCCTTCACATCTGCAATGTCTCGAGATTCCAGGCCATAAAGTATTATTGGTATTACTTTCTGCTGCCAATAATGTAAGATAGCCTCCACTGAAAATTTACCGTATTTATGTAATATCAATTTGGATTGTGATATTGCAGTTGTCACTTTGCTTTGTAGTGATTGAAAATGCTCTGTTGCCACCGAACTGGCTTCAAAATGAGTTCCTAAGTATTTATAGCTCGACACAGTGTCAAGGACGATGTTTTTTACCCTCCACACAAACCTTGTTCTCTGAGATCGTTTCACAACGTAGGCTACAATTTGCGATTTTTTGATATTCATGGATAACTCGTTGTCATCGAAATACATTGAGAGTACATCAATTAGTTTTTGAAGACCTGTCGGTGTCTTGGATATTAGGACTAGGTCATCAGCATACCAAAGCGCTTGGATTGTGGAACCATTCATTTTTGGTGAATCAGAGGATAAATTGAGGAAAATTTCTTGAACATCGTGAATGAAAAAATTAAATAGCGCCGATGCCAGAATACACCCTTGTTTTAATCCTCTTGATGTTTTGATGACTGTAGATAACAGGCCAGCAGTAGATAGACGTACTCGTATAGATGTGCATGTGTGAAGTGAAATAATGATATCCACGATGTCTTGAGGACACTGAGCTTTCCTTAATTTTTGAAAGAGTTTTATACGGGAAACCGAGTCAAATGCAGCATTTAAATCTATAAATGCAAAAAACAATGATGTTTTAGTTTGATGAGCTTGAGCTTTCAATGTATTGAGAATCATGAGGTTTACAGATGTCCCTAACCCACGTACAAATCCAGTTTGATTGTTATCACGATACTTGTATTTACATGTCCTGAGGTTAAAGGCCGATAGCACTAGGCGATTAAAGATTTTACCTGGAGCATCTAACAGTGCAATCGGGCGATAGTTTGTTGGTGCGCAGCAATCCCCTTTCTTAAAAATTGGCACAATGACCGATGAGCGCCATGAATCGGGAATGCTGCGAGTTTTTAATATACGATGAAAGATGTTATTTAGGATTTTCGCCCATATCTGAGGATGTTGCTTAAGCATGAAGTTGGTGATACCATCTGGGCCTGCCGCGCGGGAGGAAGACGACTTAAGAATGAGCGCCTCAATTAGATTTTCAGAACATTCTAAATTCCATGAGCCTGAGGAGTGAGATCCATGGATATGTGTATGAAAAGCTTTATCCGAGTACAGTAGAGCAAAGTGTGAAACCCATAGATTTTCTGGAACTCCATTAAGTTGTGACTTTAAATTATTCAAATTTGAGTTCAGGTTAAGTATCTGCCAAATTTGAGCAGAGTTCTTGCTTGCTATAGCTGAAAGAAAGATCTCTCCATCCTGTTGGAATAATTTTCCTCTATACATACGTATCCAAGATCTGTACTGCACTTTTAACCTTTTGCAAGCTTGAAGCCGTTCGGGCCATGAAAGCTGTTTTGGCTTGTCTCAAACCTCTATAGTACTCTTTTTTTTCTGTGATAATTGTTGATCAAATGTATGTTGATGAGATCGGTTTGAAGGGAGGTGAAAAGTTCTGTATATAGACAAGATGTCCACATAGGACTGTGTATGTCTGAAAATCTTTTTGTTGTATAATACTTTTATTTCAATGGCAGCAAGTTTATGTCGGAGTCCACCTTAAAACGAGATTTAGCATTGTTAATTGATGCAATTTTGTGGCATCCATTCCGATTTGGCATGGTCTTGTTGGTTAGCGTTCCTGACCATGTCAATCTTAACAATGTGATGATCACTTTTGGATTGGGTTATTACCTTGAATTCTTTTAGACGCATGAATAACCCTGCAGATAAATATATGTAATCAATGGTACTTGTCGTCTTTCCTCTATACATGTAACTTGATGAGGTATATCACCTAGGGAGTGAACCATTGGCCATTCTCATGTTTAAATTTTTCATAATATGCGTTCCACTTGACATTATTCAGCTGTTTTACCTCTTCGATGGCGCTTTTGCCAAATCAATGTTGAGATTGCGGCCAGAATGATATCTGTTATTCCTGAAGTTTTGTGCAATTAGGACAAACATTTTGGAAGATCTTTATAGAATCGGTCATCTTGTGATGGCGCTGATTTCTATAAACATTGATTAGTGCCAATTTTTTGGACTTCATTCGAAAGTTTAACAACTGTATAAATTTGTTTGGATTGTCCCATGCCTGTAATTTTAATTTTAGATCCCAAGTTAACAGCGGACTAATAATCCTTGCCATAGGCGCCCTTTTCTGGTGCAGTGATCGCTGGGTTGATTAAGATGTCATGATGGTCCCATAAGGAGGCTTACTTAACCAAGTTTCTTGAGGGACTATAATATCTGCATCAACCAGAACGGGATGGCGATTGGTGAGTAAATGGGAAAAACCTCTGGCATTCCAGCTAGCCAAGATTATCAAGCCATTTTTTTTGTCGTAAGAATCTGGCGTCAGTGATGGTTATGACTGTGAGATGGTCAGAATCTCGGGTGTCAAATCGAAGGCATTGCATTTTGCACAGTGGCCATATATTTGAAGATAGCTTTGTATTTGCGTCTTTTGCAACGATGGATTCATAGTTTCTTCTTTTCGGGATCTTGGGCAAGTAAAATCCCATTGCAAAGAGCTTCATTCGAGCCTGCCATAAATAGTTCATTACTAACCCTGATTTCATCCATAATCGGACTATGCCCAGGTTGGTGTCACAGATAAATTCTACTTGATTAATATCAAAAGATGTGAGATCACCTAGTTCGGGGCACATCACTGAAGATGTTTAGAACGCTTGCACGGACAAATCATATTGAGGATAAGGAGCGCGCGACATTTCAGGATTAGTGTGTGGTAGCTCGCTTGTTCTTTTTTTCTTATGAGATCGCGTGTTTTTTTTTTACTCATTGAGCCTTGATTTTGAAGAATTTGATTGCAATTCAAGTTACTGCTTGTTTCTATCACTTTGCGGCATAGGTTAATATCATTAGCCTCCTTGACATCACCAGAGAATCTAACTCTTGACACCTTATTCGATGAATCTTGTAATACGGGCCACTAAGTCCAAATGAGTTGCCAAATAAGAGTCGACCATTAATTTGATTTTCTCATTTGGAGTATTCCAAAGGTCCCTCCATTTGTGATGCAAGTACTGTCGGAGGACCATCACTACGCCTTGATGGAGTTTGGCTTCTAGTTCTGAGAAGATCTTAGTTTTGTGTTCGACATCGTGTCAGTGAGATGGGCATTATCCGCGGAGCCTTTTACCAACTATTCTGTGAGCCTTTTTGAACTTCTACATCGTGGATTTCTGATGTGCATTGAGATACATGTTCTCTAAGTTTTTCGCAAGTTGGCTTGTCGTGATCAGCAGCCTGTTCAAACTGACGGGCATTATTCGCACAATTCTGCCCCTCACAATTCTGTCGATTTATTTTAGCTGTCGGATCACTTAATTCAGACGTTCGCCGCAGGATATATAAATCTACTGCTGCTTTGATTTGATCGATTTGAGATCCCACTGGCAGCAACGATGCATGATCCACACTTTACTGACATCTAATTGATTGTGCTTTTAAGTTAGTGTCAAGAGTCGTGTTTTTGTTGATCGATAAAGGGTCATTTAATTTCCGATTTTTCCAATACTGCAACCAGTTGGCTTAGAGGTGACTGTATAGAAAGTTTATTTTGTGCATTCAAGGTTGGATTATTGAATTAGTGACAGGAGACTTGTCTCAATAAATCATTTTCGCCTACTTGGTCAATGTGCGTAGTTACAGTTTGGTCATATCCACTGTATGTGATCGCATGATGCGATTATTTGTTTAGTAGATCGTTTGTAGATTGGAAAGGTTTAGTTACCAGGTGCCTAGATCGACCCTTATTTCGTTGATGTTTATTAAAAAGTTCATATTGGGCTTTGTCATTTTGACATCTTGATGTTTTAGGAGAACTTTCAACACTTATCCAAGAAGTGTTTTTGTGTGAGTTTTCATTGTCCGCCTCTTCAATTGGATATATAATTTCATTGAACATAGGCAAGTGGTAGATGGATTACAGGGATGGTCATGATCTCAATGTCTTGGACAGATCATTAATAGGTTCAGTGAACTGACACAAGGGCTCCTTTTCTTTCGCTTGAGCTTGAATCCAAGCCGAAATTTGTCGATTTTTGCAGATTGTAAGTTATTTTGTTTCGAGAGTTTCGAATAATTTAAACAGACCTGAATTGTCGTATTTACTGCCATAAGAGTAACTTCTAATAGACCTGTGTTTGGAGGGACAAGTCCTTTTTCACGAGAAGATTCGCGATGTCTTGGTGTAGGGAGTATGTAAGATGCAGATTCCGAAATGGTTGAATCCATGAGCCACGTTTATAGTAATCAACATTAGATTTGTCTGGAGTTGTATTTTCTGATCTCTGCATGTTTTGCTTTTGTTCTTTTAGAAAAACATCTTCGTTGGTTGCGAAGCTTTCCTCCTCTGAGATTTCAGGGATTTGGTTCCAGATGTAGTTTTGGATCTTTTTTGTGTTCCAACTGGGTAGTTGACTGTATCATGGTGTTTATCGAGATTGGCAGATTATTCGGATCATCCCCATCGCTGGCAAGACTTTATTTATCACCGGTCTAATTGATTTGAGTCTGTACAAGAGTCAATATGTTTGAGCTCGTTTCATTGGATTTTTCATTACAGCAAGGAGACAGGTTTATAACAGACTCCGTTGTGATGATGAAGCAGCATTAGACAAAACTTGATCATTAAGTTCGTCATTAGATTCTTGTGGCATAACAGGTAGAATATGAGACGAAGAGAGATTTTTAGTCATTGGACAAAATTGTCTTATATCTCTATTTGCCATTTGATTTTTTGTCGTGTTTTGCGCGCGGTGTCAAAGTAATAGAAGTTGTTGACTGGATTTTCAGCAGATTGTTGTGTTTGGATCGCGTAGCAATTGCAACCATTGGGCTGTTTGCTGCATCCAGCACAGGAAGTATTACTGACTTGGAAGTAGATGCCATAACGTGCAGTATAAATTATAGAGTGCTTATAGTTACTATTCAACTCACAGGGCAACACAACTCCGAATATTGGTTAGAAAAGTATAGGCTTTAACTCACGTTCGGATCAAAGAGGGAACACCTCCACAGTCTCCCGTCTGCTAACCGCACCACCAGCGTACAACAGCCGTATAACAGCCAATAGGCTTATGTCCACCGGGCTTAAAGCCACAAGGCGTAGCTCCGGACTTTAAAGATGCAAGTCGACACGTGATGAAGTCACGTGCAGTTAAGGCCACCCTCCTCCAGGAAGCGCGTAGACGGCTCGAAATGGCAAGAGCCTCGGACGCTCGCAGTGCCAAATTAAGTCAATAGGCTGCTGTTGCACAGTACACAGCCTTAAATGTGTTCCACCAAAAGAAACGCTTGCACTGAGCAGCCGGCAGCCTCCGGACTTTAAAGATGCAAGTCGACACGTGATGAAGTCACGTGCAGTGAAGGCCACGCCTCCTCCAGGAAGCGCGTAGACGGCTCGAAATGGCAAGAGCCTCGGACGGCTCGCAGCCAAATTAAGTCAATAGGCTGCTGTTGCACAGTTCACAGCCTTAAATGTGTTCCACCAAAAGAAACGCTTGCACTGAGCAGCCGGCAGCCTCCGGACTTTAAAGATGCAAGTCGACACGTGATGAAGTCATGTGCAGTTAAGGCCACGCCTCCTCCAGGAAGCGCATAGACGGCTCGAAATGGCAAGAGCCTCGGACGGCTCGCAGTGCCAAATTAAGTCAATAGGCTGCTGTTGCACAGTTCACAGCCTTAAATGTGTTCCACCAAAAGAACGCTTGCACTGAGCAGCTGGCAGCCTCCGGACTTTAAAGATGCAAGTCGACACGTGATGAAGTCACGTGCAGTTAAGGCCACGCCTCCTCCAGGAAGCGCGTAGACGGCTCGAAATGGCAAGAGCCTCGGACGGCTCGCAGTGCCAAATTAAGTCAATAGGCTGCTGTTGCACAGTTCACAGCCTTAAATGTGTTCCACCAAAAGAAACGCCAAATCTTCTACTGCCACTTCTCTTTAGTATTTAGACCATACTTTCTACACATGTCTCCTTAACCTCACTGATACCACCGATCCTCTGGGCATGCTAATTTATCGTACACAATTGAGCTTACCATCCTCTTTCTTAGCATCTACCTTCTTCCTCCTCACCCTTTCCTAAATCTCATCTTCATCCATTTCCACTGTCCTAGCTCTTTTCAACTATCCCGGACATAACCTTGTGTTAGCTTCCGGTGCCTCAAACTTTAAAACTGAGATATTCCATTTGTGTCATGAGGAGCCAGCCAGGGCTGAAATACTCCCTCCATCACAGGGAGGAGCCAGACTGTAGTGGAGTACTCTCTCCATTACAGGGAAGAGCCAGCCTGTACTGAAATACTCTCTCCATCATTGGGTGGATCCTGCCTTTACTGAAATACTCTCTCCAACACAGGCCTACTAGTTTCTCATTTGCTTCCATACATTCTTCACATTCTCTGGTCACAAACTGTTGACCATTATCTGAAGTCAACGTACTTGGAAACCCCTTTATCCAAAATCAAGATGCCAGGAAGTGTATATCTTCCTATCACTGATGTCTTTGATCACACATATTTTTGGCCATTTTGATAACACATCCACTACCATCACAATGTAACTGCCTTGCACTCCTCTGCCATTTAATGGCCCTAGTATATCTATTGACACCACATCCCACACCATATCAGGTACGTGGCAGTTCCCTCACATCTTGGCACTAATCCTTTACTACACTCACCTAGTTTTCTTTGTATATCTGCATCTACTCCATCTCACAAGTAAGCAGGAGAACAGTCTTGCCCCTGACACTTCCACTATAAGCTCATGGATCTTGGGCAAAGGAAACCTGTCTGCAATTGCATTCCTATTACGCACCCTCAGGTTGATGCACAATCTCATCACATCACTACTCCTCCACACCACCACGACCAGACGTATCCACTCAGCAGCTTCTGCTTTCTCTATTATGCCTTCTTTTACCAGCCTTCTAAGTTCACTCCCATGCGTGAAAAACCCAGATTTGCATGCCTTTCTGCCCGAAAACCCCCATACTTCAAACAGGGATTTTCGGGCAGAAAGGCGTGCAAATCTGCCTTTTTCACGCAAATAATACCATGAATCAGGCTGTGAATGTCTGCCTTCAGAGTTGCAGGTGTTGTGCAAGCCTTAGCCCTAGCCACTGCTGATCCACCTTTAATTGTTATACAGTGCACAACTACCTTGAGATAACCCATTTTGTTCTAAACACATCTGGATGCCAACTTTCAATCTCACTTGCACCACCCCCATCATTCATGCACACAGCCAAAACTTTTAAAACTTGATCAGGATGATCCAGGTCCAATTCTATTCCAAAATTGGCTGAGCAACCAAAACAATAAATCTCCCCATTGTTTGGTTACTTGCACAAGTCCCCTAGTTTCTCTGTCTTTAAATGGAGGCTGTGCCTCAAATTCCTTGAGTATCTCTCGGGCAAAAAGCCTCAGGCGTGGGCAGAAACCGTAGTCTCTTGCAAAGTGCAACACTTCATCTTTTCTTTCCATGTGTCCCCACTCATTAAGGCATAGACTGCACCAACTATCTATTATAATTTAAAAACCATTTCCATTCAAGTTGATGGTGAAACTTGATTTAGTTCTTCTCGAGTGAGCTGAGATTGTGCGTGTTAGCTGCTCCAGCTCTGTTCTGACCTTGTACTGTGGGACACCTCAAGTGCACCCAAAGTGAGTATCTCTGAGGACTTGTGTTCTAACCTCAGGGCATCCCTGTGGGCCTGTGACTCTGCAGATATGCTGTGCGCAGAGTCTCCAGTTCAGCCCGGTGGTCCCTGTGGACGCCAACATGTCCTCCTTGTGTGAGTGGCACATGGACTCCATTGCCTGCTGCTGGTGCTCCATCTGCCTTTCTGGGGGGATAATGGAAGTGGCCACCCTATCAATGGCCTCAGCCATCATCTCACACGATGCCCCTGTTGTGCTGCAATAGTATACATGGAGTTCTCCCACACAGTATTGCCTGGTGAGGCACGGCCACTGCGTTGGCGGATACCACACCTGTTTGGGCCAAAGTGATGTGAACCTTGCTGTGCTGGCACTGCCTGAGGCTGCAGGATTGCATTCCTCCTTTGATCTGATAGCCCAGGAACAGGAGCAAATATTGTGGAGTGTGACCCTGCATCCGTAACCGCCACAGGCGGACATTCCAATACTGAATGGACCATTGAAGGGTCTACCCCCAGTGCAGGTGCGCTGGACAGAACAGCATCCCTGCCAGAAACACTCACCTGCAACGTGACATTTGTCTCAATGTCTGATTCAGCACCTGAGCCATAGAGGTCATCGGAGGTGTACCCAGAGACACCCGTGGGCAGGATGGTCTGTAGGACTAATGGATATTCCACCATCACCCCACATCCTCCACTGGTGCCTGGTTGGTGCTGTGAGTACTCCTGCCCCATCGCCATCTCCTCCTCCTCAACAGCATCTAGTGCCTCATCATCTGCACAAAGATAAAACAAATGTAATGACGACAGGCATGTACAGCATAGCCGACACACATAGGCATCACAATCTACACATTGAATACATTAATGAGACATGTCACACATGACACTAACTCTGTAATGCATGCACTGGCAATGACTGGAAGGGACCCTAAAAGCAGACACTGAGGACTCCAAGATGGAAAAGCAACACATGTGCTGCATGGTGCATAGCCCCTGCATCACACATTAGCCTGTGAGTGGCATGGACAATCCACAAACATGCATTATTATGACACATGCCAGCACACATATGGCACGTATCATAGCCATGGCGGAATTGACAAGGACATACAGATGGTGGTAAATCAGTACCGTCCCGCACCCGTGTGAGATGCACATCATGAAATAGAACATGCAAAAGAGTGTGACAAAACACACATGTGTCACACGTTGCAACAAAGCCAGTGTTTACTAATACAGTGATGGTAGGCACATGGATACATCAATGGTCAGTCACTTGGACATGACACAAGTTATGTAGTAGGTTTGAGTCCTGCAGTTTTGCGGTGCTCCGGCCCTAGCGGCTGGGGATAGAATGATCGTCTGTGAAGGGACAGGTGCCTTTTCTCCGCTTCCAAATGAAGTATGAAGACAATTCCAGTCCAGCAGGCATCAGGGCACAGGAGAGCAGAACAGCAAGGCACCTATAGGAACTGTCACCAACAGGTAGATACCCTGTGGTAGAGCTGGACAGTTCACTGGATGACCCAGGAACACTTCCGAAGGGGCTCCTTTGGTGGGTAAGCAGGAAGCGCCGAGAGTATTTGTTCCCACTACTCCAAAGGGGCAAATAACCTTGGCAGGGCCTCTTGATGGATGAAGAAAGCAGGGGTCCAACGGAACAGCAAAGGGCAAAGGGTTCCAACACCTTCTCCAGTGGTTTCACAAGTCTGTTTCTTCATGCAGGAGGCTTGGCTCCTTCTGTAGTTTGGGAAGAACTCAGGCGATCCACATGGAATGGATACAGAGCCCCTTCTCATATCCAAGATTAACTTTGTGCTAAAATCAAGGACTTGCAATCGAAGATCTGCTCTTATGCAGGCATTCCAGTCATGTCCCAATCATGGTCCACAGTGTTCTCAGTCATTCAGGCACTCCAAACATCTTGGCACCAGTAGTGTGGATTGGGAGACAGTCCCAACCCGCTTCCTGGGCACACACACGTTACAGGCAGAAACCTGCAAAAATTATTGTTTTTTGGAGGAGGCTGCATGCCTAAATAAGGAAAACCCGGGTTACTCACCTGGGTGAAGGGCAGGAACAAAATGGCCATGGGACGGAACAAAAAACATTGTTGTTTGGTCCTTTTTGGACCTTGCCACAGACTTGAACCAAACTCGCTAAATGCTGTACGAGTTAGTGAAAAGAAGTAAAACATTATAGAAAGTAACTTCTGCCACCAGTTTATCCCAGGTACACTCATACAACCACCACAAAATCATTTGAGGTGTCTAGGGCCATAAACGAAAGGACCCCAGTGCACGGTACTGGAAGGTACTTTGTGCACTGTTAAAAAGTTACAAGAAATGGCAACATAGTCAAAGACTAAGGGACAATTAGTTTCCCCGTACTGACAGTCTGAAGGACATGGCAGTTTCCGCTTAACAAGTGAGCAAAAGCCCAGGGGAGCTCAGCTGAAGGCTGCGCTTCACTGGCAAAAAGTCTGGATAGGACATTCAAACAAAAGCAAAATGTTTGCAGAGTCCACAAATGGAGGGAAAATTACACATTAATTAAATCTTTCATAACAATTGTTCCATCTCATCAGGGGCAGATGTGTGTTGCCCATATAGATCTTGTATTAGTCTATTTATCTGGGGTGATGTGTATCTTCAGTGAGCACACCAGTTGTAATTCTTATTGAAATGTGAGCATCTGTTAGATCTGAAGACTTATGCATGTTTTGTGCAAGTTCTCTGTAGAGAAAATGATGCTGCAGATTCACAAGCATTCTTTGTATCCTAATGTTTTGAATATGGGTTGGCCTTTGACAAGTCTTAACTCTAGCAGGTCTACAAAAACAATAACATGTCTTCCTCCAAAGAGTTCTTCTTATATAGTTGCTAGGACTTCCTGCATTTTTAGATGAATAAAAGCAAGCATGAGGTTGGAAACCATGCTTACTTCATCTACTAGGAGAACTTTCATTTGTCACAAAATTCTGACAATTTATAATATTCTAATTTGTTGTGGTGTTCTACTGGAAGAGAGGAGTAGTCGGTGTAAAGTTATACCTCTCATGTAGTAAGCAGCTGAACATGTGGGGGCCATAACAACAGCTGAAATGGTGTTGTTTGTTCTGTCTTATACACATTTTCTGATTATTTTAATTAAGAAGGTGCTGCCAGAAACAGCTAACCACTTATACAAGAGCAGGGGTATCAATTTTCACAACTGCAAGCATTATTTTCATGCTTTAGTCCATGCTCAATTTCTTTAGTGGCTTCTAGGTAAATGGTGAGTAGTTCATCATTCTACTGTAATTTGAGCACTGACACATCTTCTTTAGTTTGTTTGGATTGATACTTGGGGCCTCATTATAAGTTTGCCGGTCTGGGAAGTACGGTACCGGTAAGCATGCTGGTACCATAGTTCCAAGACCGGCAAACTACGAGTTGTGCTCGCAGGTGCCTTTCTGCCCACCAAGTCGGACCTGGCAGGCAGAAAGGCACCTGCAAGCACAGCATGTCAGATGCACCGGCACTGTTATAAAGGGTGCATCCAACCTCCCCATTCCCATTCAGCCCTACGGGGCCGAATGGGAATGGAGAGCATCTTTTTTCCGGTGCCTGCAAATGGGCAATTACGGGGTCCAGCAGGGCCGTAATGACCCGGTAGTAGCCCATTTGCGGGTGCCGGAAATAGTCAGAAGTTTGGTGGCAGCCTGCCGGTTTTACTCACAAGGCTACTGCCAAACTTCTAATGAGGCCCATGGTGTGTACTACCTCATTTCTGCTTCATTTTGAATGAGTGGTTCTCCAGATGGTTCTTGGATTCCTGTAAGAGATGTTTGACTTTATCTAGTATTGTTTCTATTTCTTCTTCGTGCTGGCCGTCATTGTTCAGCATGTCTTTGTACTGTTTAAAATGTTCATTTGTTATACTGCTTTCATTTGCCTTGAATGCAGTTTCAAATGTGTGATGACGACCTCAAAAGTCTTCCTCTTTTCTCCAAGGTTTGAATAGTTGCAGAAGGGCCATGCAGAATTGTGCTCTATGGTCAGCAGATTTAAATGATAACCTTTCATGGTTAATTAGGCTGCGTTTGGAAAGTCTTACTAGGCTCCTTCACAATGTAACACTGAGTGTTTGCCAGTTGTCTCATCTGGCATTGCATTCTTTTTGTAGGCATAATGTTGTGCTATATCATAGAAGCACATGTTTTCCAAAATAGTACTTCTGTTTAGATAGTATGTGTTAATCAGATTATTTTTGGGATCCTTTGTGGATATTGTGAGAAAACTGAAGGTGTTATCCTAGCTAGTACCTGGGGATCTGTCATCCAGGTGACCAGGACAAGGCCTTCGCTATTGGATCCAGTTCCTGGGGGTGGACCAGTGAGGGAGGATCACCTGGTGGGGGGGTCCTTGGGGAATAGGAGTAGGACACTGACGGGTGAGATGTGGTATCCCCCTTCTTTCAACTTCTTTTCCACATCCTCTCACATAGCACATTTAAAAACACTGCCCCCCCCCTTTTCCGACATGAACACTTTCGCACACAACGAAAGACAATGGACCAACACCAGAGTCATTTACCTTATGGCCCTGACCACCCACATCTTCATCCCAGCCAATGTCTATTGATTGCACTTGCTTATGCTCACCCTCCCTTGTGAGGTTGCACTTACCTTTTCCCTTCGTAAGCACTTCACCTCTAGCACTTCTCCATGAGCACCACTGCACCTATCCCTCACCCCACTCACCCCCCTCCCCTCTGTACTTGCACATTCTGAACACTCACACGGCACAGTAGGTTCATCCACCCCCCTTCATTCTCATAATGTGTTTGTGCTATCAATTGAACTATGACAGAGTCATAGAGACAGAGACAGAGTAATTTACCTGAAATGTATTTATTTATTGGTCACCTGTTAGGCGCTTATACAATTAGCAAAACTGATTCAAAGCGCCCACAGAGCAACACAACGTGGGGACATGGAAGGTAGACACTGAATTACAAATGATAGATAGTTCAATTGATAGCACAAACACATTATGAGAATGAAGGGGGGTGGATGAACCTACTGTGCCGTGTGAGTGTTCAGAATGTGCAAGTACAGAGGGAGGGGGGTTAGGGGGGTGAGGGATAAGGTGCAGTGGTGCTCATGGAGAAGTGCTAGAGGTGAAGTGCTTACGAAGGGAAAAGGTAAGTGCAACCTCACAAGGGAGGGTGAGCATAAGCAAGTGCAATCAATAGACATTGGCTGGGATGAAGATGTGGGTGGTCAGGGCCATAAGAATACATAAGGAACCTGTTCATCAGTCACACTACTGCATGATGAGCAGGAAGAGCGGAGTAGAAGGAAGAGGTGAAGGGAAAAGTGTTGAGGCTTTTTCGGAACTTGAGAAAGTCTTGCTCAAGACGCAGAGGGGAAGAGAGGTTATGCCACAAGAGGGGCCTTCCGGAAAGAGATCACCTACCAGCTCTCTGTTTAGCAAATCACATGCAGAGAGTTGGTGCCAAAGGAGCGCAGGAATCTAGAACGAGATTATTTGGTCAGAAAGCTTTGAAGATAGAGTGTCCCCCGGCCCCAGATAGTGTTGTGGATGATAACAAAGGGATTTGAATTTAATCCGTGCTGAAACCGGGAGCCAGTGAAGGCTTTGTACGGCAGGAGAGATCTGGTCCCTGGGCTTGAGGACAAGGATACATATCGCTGCACTATTCTGGGCTAGCTGGAGGCGTCACAGGGTGGATGAAGGAAGATTAAGTAGGAGGTTGTTGCAATAGTCTAGCCTGGAGAGAACCAAAGCATGGGCAACAATGAGTCTCTGGGGGAAGGTGGAGAGAGTTAGAGTACCTTTGGGAAGGAAGAACTGAAAGTGGGACTACTTGACAATGCCCTGAACATGAGGGATGAAGGAGAGGGAGGAGACTCTGAGATTCCTGGCTTCAGTGGAGGGGCGGGGAGAGAGCCCTTAAGGAAGGCATGAGAGAAGAAAAGAAGTAGGGTGCTGTGGACCCAATGGGGAGAATCTCTGTTTTGCTGGTGTTGAGGCAAAGGTGTTTAGCAGTGGACCAGGTCTGGATGACAGAGAGGCAGCCATGTATGAAGGGAGGTACAAGGGCATTGGTGGGAAGTTTGAAGAAGAGTTGCGTGTTCCAATACAAGGGTCAGGCAAAGTCAGGCAATTGACCAGAATCACCCACAACCGACGGCCCTTTTCCTTCCACACAGGGATAAATGATGGAGCACCAGAGCCCTATACAAGCAAGATAGACTGCACAACGAGACGGCTATCCAGGCACAACAGTTCAAGAGAAGGAGAAAGGTGGTGGGAAGCGAGAGGGTGACAAGGAGAAAAGTGACCTTGCCCTTTCCATCCAAGGCCTGCAAAACCTTTGTAGAAAGAAATGTAAGACTGCAAACAATAGCAGCAGTGTGTTCTAGCAGGTGTCAACGGTAAACAAAGTGTGTCGACGCTGATAAGCCAGAGCGAGGGAGACTCCTGCTACCGTGGTACTGGCCTTGACTGCAGATACAAGTAAAGCCAAGTGGTTTATCACAGCCGGTGAGTTGAAGGGAGAACCAATAAGAACCGAGCAGTGTTGAATGAAAGTCGCAAAGTGGCATATTGAGAAAAGTTCAAAGAAATGTAACATTGTTACGGGAAGACCAGCTTGAGGGGGACCAGCACCACGTGGATGCTGACTCAAGAAACCCTGGTTGATCTTGTGTTGAATGAAATTACAGATACCAGAAGGCTGTAGGAGAGCCGCCAAGAAAGGTCAAAGTGGTCATACAGGAGGTCTAGCAAAATTCCCGTACAGTCGGAAGTCTTTGACTGACAAACTAAAGAGATAGCAAGGAAGTGAATCCCACAAACATTGAAAGCAAAAGGAATTGTGAAATGGCAAGATTGAACCTGGCAGAGGGATGCCAGTAAAAAGGGGCAAAGTCTAAAAGTCCCACAAAACAGTGTATTCACAAAAGTGAACCCAGCAGAGGGCTGTCCATGGAGAAATGTTTAAAAAGACATTAAGATTTGTGAAAGTAAGGAAGGCTGTAGTGAACCTGATGGAGGGAGGTTGAGATTCGATTTGGGTCTGCACAGGGTAGACAGGGACCCAGGGCTGAAAAATCATCATCCCAAATACAAGTCGCAAAGAACCTTAAAAGCCGCAGTGAGCCCGGCAGAGGGATGCCGAGACTTGAGAGGGATCTGAGCTGAGAAGAGGGATATCCAAAAGTGAGAAGTTTTCACCCATAGAACTGTGAAATCAGAAGAGGAAAGCCTGTGAATAAGAGCCAGAGTGAACCTGACAAAGGGAGGCTGATATTCTAAAGGAGTTTACGCACAGAAGAAGGGAACCCAAAGGTGAAGAAGTACCACCCTAAGAAAAATCTGAAAGAACTTTTTGTTTGTTATTCGAAACTATCAGATCCTCGGAAGCAGGAGAGACAACCTTTTAAAATCTTGATATTGATGAGAACTGTTTGAAGGGTCTGCAACCGGAAGAGGGGGAACCAGGGGTGAAACCATCACCCAACATACATATGAAGCAGAATATTCATTAGTTTGTTATTTTACTGGCCCTCGAAGATGGGAGACTTTTTGTTGAAAAGAGACTTGGTGTCGAGGGTTATGAGATGTTGAAACCAGACTGTCGCCGCATGCTGGGCAAAGCACAATCATATGCTGTGCTCAGAAGTTCCACCTTGTCCCGTGCACAAAGCATGGGGAAGGGAGACCTACACTAACGCATCCTGACATATTATTTGTGAACACTTCTTCCTTTTCTTGGAAACTGTTCAACAACCTTTTTGTATTAGTTGTAAGGGCTGGCAACAGATTTTTCTTTGTATAGGCATTTTCATTTGACACAACACCACTAGAAGGGCCTCAATTTTCATTTGATGGTTGAAGCATGCTCCCATCTTAGATTAAGGTTTAGATTAGGCATGTTTCCAAACTGCATGCAGTTTAATAAACACCCTTGAACTGTGATCACCTGTGCCTGTCTTTACTGTTTTAGAACTTATTATGTTTTTATATGTTTTGAAATATCCTGATGCACATGTGAACAAACTGTGTTATTTACACTATGGTTCTTTCCACAGAACCATGTTCTGTTGCCACCTGATTGTGTTGTGTATTAGCATGTCTCCAGTTTTGTTGAGAAACAGTTTGTACCTTTTGTTTATAACAACACAAGTCGAGTTATTGCTTTGGAATTCTTATTGTTTATTGATTATGAACAGGTTTAACGACCTTTGATTTCTTAAATATTCTACCTGGAAAAAGGTTTTGGACCATTATTGAATTTAATTGGGTACTATATTGGTTTACGTGTGGTCCTCCCCAGTGCGGTTGACCCAGATGATAGGCCACTAACTTTTATTTGGGACTATGGGCCTTATTATGAGTTTCGGGGTAGCCATACCCTTAATAAGGTCATGGCTGCCTCCAAACCCGGGTCTGGGTTCCCTGAATGGGAAAATACCAGGCCATTCCGACCTTGGAGGGCCCGGTATTTCCCCATTCAGGGAACCCAGACCCGGACCATCCCCATTCTCATTGAGCTCAATGGGAATGGGAGCATGCTAACAATGGCCCGTTAATGACGTTGTTAGAATGCTGGGCTGCTTGCAGGACCCGCTAAGGACGTTTGGTAAAACCAGGCGTCCAGAGCGGGTACTGCGAGAGGACCTCGTAATAGGGTGGTAAGGGGTTAACATCTCCGGCACCTTTACTGGTGCCATTAACCCCGTAGCCGCCTACCTCGTAATGAGGTCCAACATGTCCCCCAAGGAGTGCATAATAGAGCTATGGTGTGGTAACATTCGGTTTAATTTTGTTTAGTCCTGTCTTTGCTGTTGCCACCATGAGTTTCTTACAATATTGTTTCAATGTCTTGATAGGATTTAAGAACACTTTTTTTTCGTAATGAAGTTTTCAGATTTCCCATATAAGGCTGTAGCTATTAAACGATCTGCAGCTTTGTAGGACCCACATTGTTTATTCCAAAGTTGTATGATTTCTGTGGCAGGGTCTTGTCTGATGATATGTCACACCAAAGGTCTTTCAGCTCAGTCTCATACTTTTGGTGAGATATGATGTTACATTTCTTGCAACTGCAGTTCAATGGTCTGCAATGCATTGAATGTCTATATTAGCATTCAACAAGAGGTCAATTATTGTATTGCAATCATTGATGTACTTGGATGCCTTATCTCTTTTATTGTTGTATGTTTTTTTGGGAGATGAAGACATGAAACTATTTACTTGAACTTTGGCACAAACTGGTCTATGGAATCCAAAGCAACATTTGGTGGAGTATTTCCCTTCATTTTTGTATCACCGTAGGCAGTATTGCCACACTTATGTCTTTGGAAACATAAGATTTGTGTATTTTAGTTTTGTAAAGCACTATACGCCCATAGGCCTCAAAACTCGCTCTAAAAACAAAACAAAACAAACAACAGTAGGCATATAGAGCGCAGGAAAATGTCTGAACCTAGTGGGGGACCGGAACCTGAGAGAATTAGTCAGGGTTCAGATTGAACAGGAGAGTTTTGATGCCTTTTTTAAATCAAGAGTGGTCATTATGTATGTCGTCTGAAGGGATGTCACAGGTAATGTCGTTTTAAATAAATTGTAAAACAGTATCATCACTGTCGTGGCAAAATCTGGGGGCATCTTTAATTCACAAAAGCATGTGGATATGTTGTGCACCTCTGGATTCATATTCTTTTCTCCAAAAAGAAGTGTTCTTCGTCTATGAGTGGGAGACAGTTTTTATTACAGATGAAGTGTAACATCGCAAAAGAAACAATTGTGAAAGTATCCTGAGACATTGCCAGGAATGAGATAACAGAATTCTCCTGATTTTTTTATTTTTATTCCTTCTTGATTTTGGTTGCAGTGTGCAGAAAGTCATGCACGTCACGCAAGCATATTCTGTGCAACTTAAAAGTAACAAACTATGTGTGGGCACGGCTCCTTAATATACAACTTACATGACATTGGATCCAGTATTCTTTTCTTTCATGCATATTTGGCAAGAGATTTGCAATACTTGACTTCATCACTTCATCTTTGTCTTTTATCTTTTGAAGGAGTAGAGTAGCTGACATGTGTAAGAAAACGGTGCCTATTTTAGTGTGTGTCCAACCCGGTAACATAGAGTTGGTAGGTTGCTTTCAAACAAGGGATGGAAAATGTATTCAACATTCTGTCTGTATCTTGGATCTGCAGAATAAATTCATAGAGAATGATATTCTGCTGCCGGCCAATATTCTGCTGCCGGCATCTTGGATCTGCAGAATACACTCGCATAGAATGATATTCTGCTGCCAGCATCCTGGATCTGCAGAATGCACTCGCATAGAATGATATTCTGCTGCCGGCATCCTGGATCTGCAGAATGCACTCATAGAGAACGATATTCTGCTGCTGGCATCTTGGATCTGCAGAATACACTCGTATAAGAACGATATTCTGCTGCGGCATCCTGGATCTGCAGAATGCACTCAGTATAGAATGATATTCTGCTGCGGCATCTTGGATCTGCAGAATACACTCATAGAGAGCGATATTCTGCTGCTGGCATCTTGGATCTGCAGAATACACTCACAGAGAATGATATTCTGATGCAGGTATCTTGGATCTGCAGAATGCACTCATAGAGAATGATATTCTGAATGTCGGTATCTTGGATCTGCAGAATACACTCATAGAGTGCGATATTCTGCTGCCAGTATCTTGGATCTGCAGAATACACTCATAGAAAACGATATTCTGATGCAGGTATCTTGGATCTGCAGAATGCACTCATAGAGAATGATATTCTGAATGTCGGTATCTTGGATCTGCAGAATACACTCATAGAGAACGATATTCTGCTGCCGGTATCTTGGATCTGCAGAATACACTCATAGAGAACGATATTCTGATGCCGGTATCTTGGATCTGAGAATACACTCATAGAGAACTATATTCTGATGCCGGTATCTTGGATCTGCAGAATACACTCATAGAGAACGATATTCTGATGCCGGTATCTTGATCTGCAGAATACACTCATAGAGAATGATATTCTGATGCCGGTATCTTGGATCTGCAGAATATACTCATAGAGAACGATATTCTGATGCCGGTATCTTGGATCTGCAGAATATACTCATAGAGAACGATATTCTGATGCCGGTATCTTGGATCTGCAGAATATACTCATAGAGAACGATATTCTGATGCCGGTATCTTGGATCTGCAGAATACACTCATAGAGAACGATATTCTGATGCCGGTATCGTGGATCTGCAGAATACACTCATAGAGAATGATATTCTCATGCATGGGTCTTTCATTGCGTCTTCCTCCTTTTCTTGTTGGAAAGAGTAGTAGAAACAGGTAATAACCAATATGATCGGAAAATTGTGTCTGTATGGATGATTGGCCGAATTCAGCCACTACTAACAAATCGAAGCCTATACTGAACATGAGGAGCAGGGTTGCAGGGGTGTCCCCCGCTCCCTATGTTTGGTATAATGGGCTTTGGGGGTTACGGAAGTGTCCCCTGCTTCCAGGACATTGGAAGTGGGGAACTAAAAAAAAGATAAAGGGATTCTGCAACGTCAGCTCCGACTTGCATTGGAGGAATGGAACTGATGCTGCAGGGTTATAGCAGGAGTGCCAGCAGCTGGCGAAAAAGGTAAGTAGGGGAGGGGGGATTGGTATAGTGCTGCTGGCGGGACTGGGATTTGAGTTGTTTGCACAAAGGTCAAATATATTTGTGGCGCAATCGACTATGGTCAATTCCACCACAAATCTATTGACTTCAGGCAAACAACACAGATCTGGAAAACAACGTGCTTCTAAACTTTTTTCCCATATGCTCATTGGAGACCCTTTGGCTTGACGCATTTGGTATACTGCTAAAGCATCTTCCATGGTATTTCTGGAATGTAGTGTGTGAATAGTATAGTGGTCTACAATTTTGTCCATAGTGATAGGATCAACATGTTCAAATTGACCATTTTGTAATAAATCTTCATATATTTGAGTGGTTTCTTTTACTTTTTGTTCTAAGTTAATATCTTTGTAGTATTCATTGTTTCTGAAGATACTTGAGGTCTTATTTAACTTAGTTTAAGTCAACTAGTTTTTTGTCTTTTGTTGGCACACCATTAACTAGTACAATCAAAGATGGTTGTACTGTTCGTACTACTCCTAGCGTTTGTAAATTTTCATTAAGGTCTATTGGTAAGTATACTACTTTGCCACAAATGCCTTTGAGTAATTCTGCAGGTGGCAATTTGGCAGATTTGGGTTGTAGACACATTAGAGCTTAGAATGGGTGTTATGTTTGAATTATGATACTCTCATACAGATAGAGGGCCGATTCATGGAATAAAATTGTGCAGAAAAAAGGGGCGCCCGTTTGTTGATTCATGGAACACATTGTGCGTGGCTTACCCGAGACTTGCGCTGAATCCGCGCTGTTCAACATGTCACTGCGACACCACAAACGCCTTGCCCGAGATACCCAGCAAAGGCACATACCATCTAGCACAGTCACATAAAAAGGGGGTGGAACATGTGGAATGTGGAACAACAAGCGTAAATGTAGGTGTTACATGGGTAGTACTACAATAAAATACTCGCAACGCCCCCATGTGCACTAACAACACGTATTTATGGAATCGAATAGGGCCCACCGGTGCACAAAAAAAGTGACGCTAATCCTGAAACACGTCTGCCATGCAAAAGCTGACGTAAGCGTCACCGCGCACTAAATACAATGCATAAAAAAGTGAGCGCAAAAGCCAACTCGCGTATACCACTACGATGAATGTACGATTTTTCGAAGCAGTGATCGTGGACACTGTAGGGGAAGACGATAGCCAGGGCACACATTTTTTTACTCAGGACCAGCCGTTTTGGGATGCCTGATGACCAGGTCTATGGCAGGTATAGGTTTCCACCTCGTATCATCCTAGACCTGGTCAGTGAGTGGGAGGATGACCTCACATCACCCACCCTGTGCTCCCAAGCACTGAGCCCCGTGGAGAAGGTGCTCAATGTATTGCATGTTTGTTCCACTGGGTAATTTCAGAGGACAACTGCCATAGTTGGGGGCGTCTCACAGGCCACGCAGTCCCGCTGCCTACACCAGGTGTTGGCGATCATGACTGCATGCCTCTCAGTCTGCAGGTACATATACATGCCCAGAATATCCGCAGAAAGACAGGCCATGGTCCAGGACTTTAATGGGGTGGCGCACTTTCCTAAAGTGCTTGGTGCCATCGATTGTACCTATGTAGCCCTACATCCAGCTAGGGCCACAGATCACATCTATCACAATCGCAAGCACAGGCATTCCGTCAACGTGCAGGTTGTATATGCCATTGATTGTACCCATGTAGCCCTACATCCACCTAGGGCCACAGAGAACATCTATCGCAATCGCAAGCACAGGCATTCCATCAACGTGCAGGTTGTATGTGATGGCAAGGGAATCATCACCTCTGTATATGTCAACTATCCAGGGTACACCCATGAGAGTTTCATATTCATAATATCACCCCATCCCCGGGCCCTGGAGGCTCTGATGTATTACAACATATGGCTCATTGGCGAGTACAAATGGCCCTGCAAATGTATGCATGACTCACACAGACAAAACCACACCACTGACAACCCATCTCACCTCCAAAGGGGACAGTGCCTACCCTCTGAGCACCTACATGATGATGCCAATATGGAACCCCACCACACCACCCAGGTAAGATACAATCCAGCCCATATTGAAACTAGGGCGATAGTGGAGTGCACATTCGGAGTGCTCAAGTCACGCTACCACTCCCATGACACTCTGGTGGCAAGCTACTAAATGCACCACCAGTAGTGTGCAGGATCATTGTGGCAGCATATGTCCTGCACAACGTTGCAACACTGCGTGGCATACTGGTGGACATGGGTGGTATCCCCAACCACATGAATGGTCACTGCACATAGGAGGGGAAAGGGCACACAGGGAGGCTGCCTGTACCCATCTTGTGGCACAATTTTTCACCTAAAATCCAACCCTTGCGGAGTGCACACAGCCCTGGCACATGCCAGGTGACAATCGAGGATGACAAAGGGACAATCAACTGACCCAACCTTACAACCCTGAGAATGTGTCCTTGGAAGTACTACATTGTGTGCATCCCTTAGTTCTAAAAGTAACTCAATCTGGTGTGCACAAAAGGAACACATGCAAGATGGAGTATTTCACTAACACCATGCCAAAGTACACATCTAAATGCTGCTATGTCACCTAAACCCTCCCACATATCAGGTCACCGGGTTCACACACCATGCGATGGCATGCAATGTCCAAACTGAGAAATAAATGGCCAACACATAACACCACTGACACAAAGCGCTGAACAATCAACATAACAAGTCTAGAAATAACTCACACTTACTCATCAATATAATAATGTGGCCAGTACAACATACCAGAAACACAAGACCCAAGAGTGAATCTCTCTGACCGTGACCATGCACAATTGCACTTGTGCCTCAATGTGTCGTGACTTGCACATGGCACCCATGTATATTTGTGTGGCACTGCTATCCAAAGGGGGCAGGGAATAGCATACAGCATGAAGGCTAACACCAATGGAGATAGTCAAGCCAATACATGAAGATGGAACATGAACAAAGGATGGATCTCAATGTCCAAACAGAAAGGGACAAACAATCATGAATCCCACTGGGTCGGACTTGAGACTGCCCACAGATAGAATGGAAGCCCAATGCCACTGTATAAGTTACTTTCACATGCTGCACTCCTTGAAAGCCCATAGAAAGTGAAGCAGGAGTGGCATATGTGTCTGGACACTAAGGCAACAACAAGGAGGGTACCAACATGACACAAGCCTGCATGGGTCCAGCTGGAATCTACAATGGATGCCCTCGGCTGCCACACAAAGAAACACCTGCCACATAAATGCACAATAGACAAAAACAAGTTTTAAAAATCAAAAATCAAAAATGCCCATGGGGGGCCGAGGGGTCACCCAGGAGGAGGAGGTGAAGAGTGCACGTCAACACCCACATGTGTGAATGTTGAGAGAAATAAAAAACCCTCCATGGGTTAATGGGCTGCACGGCTATCATGGGCCAGGAGACCTGTCACTGCTGTCGCCACCCTCTGGTGTTGCATCAGAATGTGATAGTGGCAAGGGAGGATCACCACATATAGCCCTGGAGTTGTCCTCAATGGCAGTGGCCATGCTGGACTGAGATGCTTGCATCTGCAACATGATGGCTCGAAGGTCTCCATGCAACACCTAACAGATGCATGCAGTAGCTTAGTGATGATACAAGTCATCAGTTGCATCTGCTGTTCAGACGTCTACTGCTGGCTGCCTCGAGTGCAGCCAGTGTAGTCCCGAGGAACCTATACTCTAACCTCAGGGCTTCCCTGTGGGCCAGACCCTCTGCAGCCATGGGTGTGCACAGATCCCTCAGTTCTGCACGTCGGCTCCTGTTGCTGGCCACCATGTTCAGCCTGTGTGAGTGGCATGTGGACCGCAATGCCTGCTGCCGGTACTCCACCTGTCTTGCCATCATGAAATTGGCCACCCAAATCATGCCCTGAGCCAACATCTCATATGAAGCAGCCTGTTGTTGTGCAACAGCATACATGGACTGCTCCCACACAGTATTGCAAGCTAACACACAGCTACTGCGTTAACAGACCCCACGCCTGCCCTAGCCAAGGGAACCTGGCCCTTGATGTGATGGCACAGTCTGTGGCTGCGGGACTGCATCCCTCCCTTGATCAGCTGTCCCAGGACCAGGAGGCAATAGTGTGGAGCATGACCCTGCAGGCATAACCATCATAGATGGACGTACCAACACTGACTGGTCCTGTGAGGGGTCCCCCTTTCAGACGTTTGGGATACAACAGCACCCACAGACGATGCACTCACATGCGACAGCACAGAGGTATCCATATCTGTTTCACCACCAGAGCCATAGGTTTCCTCAAAGCCGACTCAGACTGAGTCATGTCCCGGATGGCATGTAGCTCCAGTGGATCTTCATGGCTACCACACCACGGCCTCCACTGGTGGTTGGTCACAGCTCAGTATCCTGTTCCTCCTCCATCTCCTTCTCTGCATCCAGTGCCTCATCACCTGCACATGGAAAGAAAATACACGAAGAGCCATGTAAATAGCATAGGCCACACACATAGGCATCACAATGACATCATGCAACACATCAACTTGCCATGTCACAAACTCCCACATGTACGCAGTGTCAATGCAATTGAAAGCTAGCATGAAAGCAGACATGGACGTGTGTGGAAGGGCTAAATACCACATGCAGTGCTCCACCCATGAGCACCTGACTGGCATAGTTCATTCAACAGCATCCCTGATACAAACACACATATGCCACGTAGCATAACCGTGCCTGAACTGTTTCAACTGCATGAGACGGAACTTGCTGACTACTGTCCCAGAGCCATGTAGAATGGACATGACATGACATGTAATTCACTAACTCAATACACACAAGTCTCACATGGTGCTATGATGCAAGGTGTTTGGAATAGAGTGAAGCCTGACACACACATCCCATGAGGACATGTCCCCCTTGTCATCACACAAGTGAATATGCACAGTGAAGGTGATCCATGTGGCTGTAAGTGGGAGTGGCCAGTGCAGTACATGAGAACAGCATACAAATGAAATACAACATGGTCATCTATGACAATGTGGCAGACTGGTTGAAGTGTAAGTGCAGACCTCGGGTGTTAATTGCTGGAAGATGGTTGTAGGGATACAGTAAACAGCCACAGAGTGTGGGTTATAGCGGGGAGGCAGTGCATGGGTTCAACTGGTGGCTCAGAGGCCCGTGTCAGATATCAGAGTGTGGAAAGGTGACTAGTGCATTCTCTCAGTCATCCAGGACTCCAGCAGAGGATAGGAGGAGAGAAGCCACAACACATGAGGAAGCATCAGAAGTGCCTCTTGGCCCAGAGAAGGTTAATCTACTGTTCCATTGAGGGACAGAGGCTGTACCAGAGGGAGGCCCCAGCCAAAGATCAACATTAACCACCATCTAATTTCTTTGTGAAAAGAAACTGACCCTGAGGGAGTAGGAAAGGGATGATCAAAGACCATGAGAAGGAAGCAAATTTGGAAGATGGAGTTGTAGGAACTGCATCCACAGGACCCATAAGGCCCTGTGGAGAATGCACAGGGATTACAAATGAACAGTCGTAGCCACTAGGATCCAGTGCCATCATCACAGTCCTAGGGAGATGCAATACCAGGCCCCAAGACAAAAGGACAATTCCCACAGTAGAGGTCTGGATGAGTTGCAGAGGGAAGAGAGTAAGAGCACAGAAATCTTGGTACAGGTTGTTGCAGTACCCACCATAGGTATGGCCTGTCCTCTGGAGACAGTGAGCTGCTAGTGGAAGGAGAGAAAAGGGAGATTACCTCCGAGGAGGTTCAGCATGCAGGGTGACCTCTCAGAGACATCAGAGATGTGCAGAGAGAAGGCAAGTATGGAGTGGCAGATTTTCAAAGGCTATCCTCCATCACACACTTTGGAGCAGGAAGAGGGCCAAGAGAGGCCGGACAGAGAGTGACATGGAAGGAGTGAACAGGTGTGGTGATGGGGTTTGTCGTGGTGTGCAGCACATCGTGGGTATGCAGGCTGCAGGAAAACAAGCAAGTGTCAGTCCACCATGACATGGTTCACCTATGGCAGTCATGTAAATGCAGGCGAACTGCCAGAAAATCAATATACTTCATCCAAGCAACATACACATGTCCTGGACGCACACGCATCACCAGTCACCAGACATTCCTTCAGAAATTGGCAGGTCTCCCATGCCTTGGATCTGCTCCACATCTATCATAACACTAATGATCGCTTCATGTGGAGTGAGTTATTCGTCTTCTTGTGGTGGCCACCTCTCGTCACCAAAGTAGAGGCGTAGTTGGCACCCAGCTTATCTTTGGCTCTGCGCTGGAGGTCATTCCAATGCTTCACTGCCTCAGAAGCTGTACGCCTCTCAATGCCCATCGCGACGCACAGCAAGTGGCCACACGCTGGGCAGGTGTATGTGTGCTCCCTGCCCGCACAAGCATGTCATGTTTGTGTCCCTGCATGTAGTCCATGAGGATCTGGAGTTCCTCATCACAAAAGCTCCTCTTCCTCGACGTGTGGTCCTCCTGCGCCGTGCCTTGGGACTGAGCCTATTTGCCTACTGCATGTTTTCCATTCTTGTAAGGTCGTGCAGACCCTGAGTGGCTGGGACCACTTGGGTCAGTAGGGTCGCTTGGAACACTGGTGGGCCCTAGGACCCTGTGTGCTGGTGGCTGGACCTTTGTCCACACGTCTCTTGGCCTTGGAGACACATACATCTGCCCCTGGGTCTCTCTAGCCCTGGGCCTGGACCACTACAGGTCTGGCTGGGCGACCCTAAATCTGGGTTGTGGGTGCTGCCGCTGCCCCTGCAGCTTCCACACCTGGCCTGGTGTGGACAGCAGGTGGCAATGCTGCCCAGGACCTGGTGCTGGTGCTGGACCTTTGTCCACACGTCCTTGGCCTTGGAGACACGGACATCCGCCCTGGGTCTCTCTGGCCCTAATCTGGGACCACTACACGCCTGGCTGGGGGACGCTGACCTGGCGGTAGATGCTGCAGCTGCACCTGCAGCTCCTGAACCTGGCAGGTCTGGCCAGCAGATGAAATTGCTGATCCTGGACCCTGGGTGCTGGGGACATCAGCATCAGCTGCATCTCCCTGACCCTGTTGAGTGGGGAGCATGTCTCTCCCTACATGGACCTAGGCAGCTCAGCCACCTCGCCCCCACAGCCACCTCTGCCAGCTCTGCCACCTCGGGCCCCTTGGCCATCTTCAACACCTCAGCTCCCTCTGCCACCTTTGCCTCCCTTCCCACTTGTTGCCCTCCCAGGCATGGCATTGATGGATTAGTGCAATTGGAGGTGCATCAACCATCTCAAGGGTGGTGGTCAGTCTGAATCACAAAAGTAGATCCATACAAGTATGGTCTAAACTTCTTCAGTGACCACACAATAGCAACACATTCTCTTTCAATGTGCCCACCTTGTTTCAGTTCATTCAGCTTCCTGCTGATGAACAAATGGGGTGCTTCCTACCTTTCTCATCCAGCTGACTCAGAACTGCCACCTATACCCTGTATTGGAAGCATCTGTTTGCACAATGAAGGTTTGGTTGTAGTCAGGAGCTCTTAGGACTGGAGCTTAACAAAGGGCTTTCTTAAGTCTTCAAATGCTGAGTCACTCCTCATTCCACCTGACCTTTTTAAGGAAATTTGTGTGAGGAGACCACATTCAAGGGAGAAGCTATGGTCCCATAGTTCTCTATGAAGTTCCTATAGTAACCAGTGAGGCCTAGGAAGGCTCTCACTTGGGTTGAGTAGTAGGGGTGCCCAGTTTTGTACAGCTTGTACTTTGCTAGGCAATGGCCTGATTTCACCTCCTCCTACCTCATGTCCAAGGTAGACCACTTTACTCTGACAATTTGACACATACTCACCTTTATGGTCAGATGGGCCTGCTCAAGAGCCTGCAAAACATATCCTAGGTCAACATGTTCTTTCCAAGTAGGGCTGAACACTGCAATGTCATCCAAGTATGCCATGCAGAAGTCCTCCATCCCATTCAGAACTTGATTAACCACCTTTGAATGTGCAGGTACATTCTTTAGTCCAAACGGCACTACCTTAAACTGGTAGAGGCCTGCTGGGGTGAGAATGCAGTTTTCTCCTTGGCATGGTCTGTCAGTGCTATTTGCCAACTAGCCTGAAGTGAGATCAAATGTACTGAGGTACTGGCTGTAACCAAGTCTGTCCACCAGTTCATCTGTCCTTGGTAAAGAATGGGCATCAGTCTTTGTGACTGCATTAAGAGCTCTGTAGTCCACACAGAATCGCAACTCCTTCGATCCTGCCTTTGGCACTAGTACAACTGGACTAGACAATGGACTGGTAGATGGCTCTATTACCCGAGATCAAGCATCTTGTTGACCTCTCCTTATATGGGTTCTTACATGTTCTGACATCCTGTAACCTCTGCTTTTGACAGGTAAACAGTCACCAGTGAGAATATCATGCTGGCCCCAAGGGTCAAGCCTGGTGATAGTGAAAACAGGGAGGCAACTGATTTAACAAAAACTTGCACTCCTCCTGTTGTTCCAGTGTCAGATTAGAAGTGAGATTGACTCCTTCTATATTCTCATCTAAAGCTGTCCTCTGAGTAGTCAGGTAGAGGTTCACTCTCCTCCTCCTCTTGAGCTGAAGCTAGAAGCAAAGCTCCCACTTCTGGTCTTGAGACATAAGCTTTTAGACGGTTGATGTGAAAGACTCTGGAGCCTCCTTAGGATTGCCTAAGTCCACCAGATAGTTGACCTCTCCAAGTTTTCCACAACCTTGAAGGTCCTATCCATTTGTCCTGTAAGGCCCTCTGCCTTGTAGATACCATAACTAGAACCTGCTGATCTTGAGTAAACTCAACCATGTTGGCCTTCTGGTCATGCCAATGCTTCACCAGTGCCTGACCTGCTTTCAAGTTATATGCCGCTTCTGCCATGATGTGTGACATTCTCCTCCAGAGACCTATCACATAGTCAGTGACTCTCACTGGTTTGGGGGAAGGAGCACTCGTCAACCACTCCTTAATTAGGGCCAAAGGACCTCTAACTGGATGGCCATAGAAAAGCTCAAAGGGACTAAATCCAACTTCCTCTTGAAGGACATCTCTATAAGTGAATAGAAGGCATGCAGTAGAAGATCCCACTTTCTTCTAAGGGGTTCTTCTAAAGCACCTATCAGACTCTTCATTGTACGGTTAAACCTCTCTACCAATCCAATTGTCTGTGGATGGTAGGCAGTTGAGAACTGGTAAGTCACTCCATCGTTCTTCGACATGGCCTGCATGTAGTGGGACTTACAATTGGATACCCTGTAAGAGATGACTTCCTTAGGAAAACCTAGCCTGGTAAAAATTCCAAGTAGGGCCTTACCAACAGCCTAAGCTGTACAAGTCCTTATAGGTATTACCCCAACTTATGCCAGTAGAAATACAGAGACAGCCTCTCCTTGGTTTTCTTGAAGCTGAATTGACCAGCCAAAGGAATATCATGGGCTAACTGTGGGAACTGTTGTCTGATTTCCAGGGGCACTACAAGATTTCCATAGTTCTCTGGAATAGACTCAGTAGGTTCACTGTAGAAGAGGCTATCCTCCCAGTATAACCTATGCTTCCCTGGCCCTTGCCCTTCCAGTTGGGAAGCTGCCTGTTGGCGCAGACCTTCAAGAGTAGGACACTCTCTTTGATGTCTGCTGAAGTCTGACCTGCAGGGTCCACATTCTGCCTGTAAAGACTGCAGCTCAGGATGGCCTGCAGGATCCAGATCTCCAACAGAAGCATGGGCCTCTTCCAGCTCTGATTCCTCAGCAAGCAGCTGATTCAATCACACAAGGTTGTTCCACACACACACAGCCTCAGCTGGTGGAGGAGTCACGTGTGTGACTTTGGACAGTCCTCTCGGGGATGTTCTTGTTGGTAGCACAGGAGTGCTCGCTGGTTTCTACCTAGAGGTTTTAGATTCCCCCTTTTCCTCTTTCTTTTTTGAAATTTCAGTCAGTATGTCCTGTGGATTTGGAGTAATATTTTCTTATATAATCTCCTCTTGAGAGCCTTTTAAGGTACTCTCCCTGGCCTTCCTGGTCTGCTCTTGTTTCCTTTTGCTGGGAGGCATGGGGGTGCTTGATACAACTCCAAGACTTTTTAAGTCATTCCCCAACAGGACTCTCCCAGGTACTTCACTCTGCACACTTACAGGTATCTTGACAGTCATGTCATTGCACTGGATGAGAGCTGGTAACTGTGGAAACATTTGAAGAGGGCCTCCAGCATGCTTAGTTGGGTATTTAGGTGCCTTAGCAACATCCTCAACCTTGAAAAATGATTTATCAACTACAGTTATGCTGGCTCCAGTGTCTCTGATGGCAGGGGTCTCCTGACCATTCACAATAACACTGTCTTTGTAATAATCTTTAGTATTGTCTGGAATAGAATTATAGACATCTAAGTTCTGTTGTTCCCACAGACACAGGGATACTAAAGAAACACTGGCTGAGACTTTCAAAGGTTCATCAGCCGGGAAGTGAGAGTTTCCACTTGCCATTGGTACTTCATCCACTGAGGAGAAGGCTAAGGAGACACTGTAGATCCCTGAAGGTTTACCCTTACATCTGGGATCCCCTTTCATATGGTCAGTTTTACCCACAAGCATAACATATTCCAAATGTCTTCATAATGGCGGTTTGTTCTGACCTCCTTCTGGTTTGGCACCAGGAGGTAGACTTGCCTGATTCGGTTTCCCTTGTTTCTTACCTTTGTTATGTTTGGGGCCCTCTTTTGGAGTGGAAGTATTACAATACTCTTTGTTGTCTTTTGTGTGCTGTGTTCCTTCCTCCTTCTTCTGAGTTACCCCAGAATCCTCATGAGTAGCCCTGTTGGCAACCCACAAGTCAGCAGCCCTTGCTAACTTCTTTGGATCAATTTCCTTAGAGTCAGCCAAGTGCTGTCTCAGCTCAGGAGAGCAGGCATCATACATAGACTCCAACATAAACAGATGTCTCATACCTTCATAAGTGTTAACTCTGTAACCCTTAACCCATCCATCTAAGTGTTTCAAACATTCAATCAAGGGCTTCCTCGGTGACTAAATGTTTGAAACATCATGCTTTTTGAGGATCCTAAACCTCTTAAAATACTGAGAAGGGTCTTCCCAAATCTAGCTTTTAAAGCTAGCTTCGAAGTTCATACGCCTTTCTGTCTATATCCCCCAACTCCATTACCACATCAGTTGCAACAGGGGTAGCCTAAAAAAGCCAAGGAATCAACTGATTCCCTGTAATGTCTTGAATCTCATGGCTATATTCAAAAGTAGCCAACCAATCCAAAATATGAAGCTTAACCTCATACATACTTACTGCATCTTTGGGCATGCAAGCTCTCTTAGAACTGGAAGACCTAGAAGACACTCTGAGAGAACCAGTTTCAAGAGACAACTTTTTCAGTTCAAGTGTATGATTCAACTCCATTTCTCTGAGTCTAAGTTCTTGATGTTTGCTTTCAGTTTTAGCTTGGATTCTTTTGAAAATTTAACTCAAGTCTCATTTCTTTCTAAAGAGACACATTCAGGCCTTAGTGTTGGACCTGATGGGGTCCCTGTGGTCAAAGGTCGAGGCCTATGAGCAGGTAAAGGTAAAACAGGGCCTACATCCTGAGACTCTTCTGCCTCATCTACCTCATCCACAATATTAGAGCTGGGCTCTGACATATTATAATCCTCATCAACATTTTCCACATTTGCTGTAGGTGTGGGGGTTTCAGACCCACTCCTCAGACTTTGGTATTCTAACAACTTTTCTATCAATTCAACTGTGTTGCCGTTTACAGTGTGATTCCTAGCTGTGCACATATCTCTCAATTGATGAACTGTTAAAGTCACTGGGGTCTCCTGTCTGTAGCTTTCCATATTAGTCATGATAAAACAATTGCTTTTCTAGTGTTGCTTAGCCTTGTGAGGGTTATTTGAACAAAGGTAAGAACAGTACTCTAAATGTAACAAGTCTACTTTTATCCTCACCGTTGTACCCCAGTGTTAGGCAGAATCACATGGAGTACCCTTTGGCAAGACTAGATGTAATTATGACTACAAGTATAAGCACAATGTCACCTTTGGTACAAGCCTGTACTACACAGTAAAGTGGTAGTGATGGCTGAGCAGCCAGACTTATCTCAAGAGTTTAAGTGAGCAGCAGAACAAGCTACACAAAGGAGCAACAAATGCAGTGATTCAAATATACACTTACTCAAGGTTTCTTGGTAAAAGAATATACATTTATTTACACAGTTCATTTGAAAACATTACACTAGCAAGAGCAGCTCAATATCACACACTAATAGACCACAAATACACAACCGATAAGTAAATTAACAAGTTTGGCTCTATTAAAGTGGGAGAAAAATGGCACTTCATATACTTTTAAAAGGGGTGAAAAGACAAGGTTATAAGAATCAACAGCACAAATGCATCTCATAGGCCAGGGCCAAAATCAATGGTTCAGAGTCTTTGTATTTGATAACACAGTTCTGGTAAAAACAATTCTTTTCCACAGAGTTTAGAATATTTTTTTTAACCTGGCGAAAAGTTTGATGAATGTTTAGGAAGGACAAGCCTTCAAAGTTGAGGAAAGTTCCACAGACTTCACAATAGCAGAAAAGATTTTCAGAATGCGTTTGCACAATACATTTTTAGTGAAGAAGAGCTGTAGCTGAGTCAGTTGTTCCTGGCAGTTTGAGCAGATCTCGCTGTTCCTGAGTTTCAGTCGTGGGGACAAGAAGGAGGACGTTGGGAGGTTCCTGCACTGCCCAGGGTGGAGGCCAAACGCTTAGCAAGACGTCAGTTTAAGGTTTTAGTGCCTTAAAGTCCACAAGCTAGTTTCCTTCCCCCTGGCTATCTGGTTTTAAAAAGCACTCTGATGAAATTTCGACCAGATGATGAGAGTGTCCAGGTGGCTTACGAGTTGGTTGTTCCCACCAAACTCAAGGGAAGAAGTTAACCTTGAAGGGCTTCTCTGTCGATTGGAGTTTCAGGCAATTCGGACCTGCAGCAGGGCTTCACCAGTGTTAGGGAGAATTCTCAATAAATTGCTGATTCCCCTTACCTAATGAGTCCCTCCGCAGCTTTGCTGGATTTCTGGGGTTTATTTTTTTCACCTGGTAATAGTGTGAGCCTTTTTCCCACTCTTACATGTATTTTGCTGTGTGTGTTTTTACTGTTTGTGTGATCTTGGGCACTGTAGCCTCACCTACTCTAAGTGCACCACTTTTTGTGTGTGTTACACAGCACCTTCAGTGCAGTGACACAGGTTGTCTTTAAGACTCCCCTCTGACTCCATTTTTCTGGGGCTGACTACTGTCCCAGAAACAGGTAAAGTTGCCATTAACTTTATATAGTCACTTCAAATTGCAGACCCAGTACACCCCATCTTCCATGGAGTACTGGAAAGGGTTAACTCTTATTCCTTTTTGTCTATACTCTTGGTGCCTTGTTTCGCTCCCTTAACTTTAAGACTTGGCTGGTGGCAGTGGTATCTACTCAAACTTTTCTACCGCGATTATATTACATAAACGTGGTATTGTTTAGGCTATTTATAGTAGCCTCGAACATAAACACGCTTGACCAAATACATTTTATTTTGGTTCCAGCTGGGTTTATTCGCCATTTCTTTTGGTTAAAGTCTTTCTCATGTTTTACTCTCGCGCCAAACCAGGGATGATTCCTTTGTTTGCTGTCTTTTCGCGGGCTTCTGCACAGAAGCCCTCCTTAAAGCGCCTGATAGTCTAGAGGGGCAGGATGTGAGGGAGGGATCTTCAGACCCCTGCCATGGGTTATCTGGCAACCCGAGTCGCACTCTTGGTCTGATTGGCTAAGGGAACTGGCCTTGCCAGGCCAGCCAACCTGCTGTGTGATTGACAGCCAGGCTGTATGAATGGGAGAAAACTGCATGAAAAGCAGGTCTCTGGTCTGAAAGAGCAGAGTCGCTACTGGTACAAAAGAACCAATGGGGAACTGGAAGAAGAGGACCCCTACCACAACTGAACCGCCCGGTGAAGCCCTGCAGCAGGTGCCGAATCTCCAAATCCGACGACAGAGAAGATCCTCCAGGAAACATCTTCCCTTGAGCTGCTGGGACCAACCAGTTCACGCAAACTGCAAGCCAGGACCCCACCTCTGGTCGAATTTGCTGTACAGAGCTACAGTGGGCCTGATAGCCAGGAAGGTCGGACCCTGCTTGGGTTTTAAGGAGCGCACCTTTTATTTGTTGTTTATCGCTGCTGCTGGTTTCTTCCCTGGACAGTGCAGGACCCTCCAGTCTTCCTACTTCTGATCAGTCCGACAGTCGCTTCAGGAACCGTGAGCCTGCAGGAACTACCAGGAACCTCTTCCTCAGCTACAGCTCCCTCTCCGTTTTAAGGTACTGTGCAAATCCGGTTGTGCGTTTCGCTCAGCCACGGTGAAAGTGTTTGAAATCTTTCTCCAATCTGCGGGCTTGTCCTTCTTTTCTCTTTTACCTAACTTTTCTACCGACCAACCTCGTCCAGAATCTGTACCACAAACTTTACTGCGATTTGCATTCAACCTATTATCTTGAGTGAAAGACTTTTGAACCATTGACTTTGGCCCTAAGCCTTTTCTTTCTCATTTTACCCTTGTAGTCTCTCTTGTTCAGTTGCCTTGCTTACTTACCTGGTGGTTTTGCCTAATTTATAATAACTTTGTCTTTCCCTCCCTTTTAAATAGCTAGAGTGCCATTTTGCTCCCACTTCATTTTGTGAGCCTAATTTGCTCAAAACTTAAGGAATGCTGTATTTTCATTGTGAAATGTTATACAACTGTTGAGTAAATAATTGTTTTATTTAATAATGTGATACACTTTAGAATATAAACTTTACACATATGATAGTAGAGAATAAAATACAGATATGTAACATCAATAAAATAAGATCAAACAATATTGAACAAACCAAAACAAACAAGCCAAAGTCAAACGGGACAAGGGGAGACATATATTTCTAGTTCAAGACAAGCTGTTCTTATGGTCAAATTATCAATGATGGATCTAGTCAATTTGTCATCATATAGTCATATTACTTAGAATTTGCACTAATCAGTGTCTCCCCTTTACTGGTCTAAACAACTGTATATACTTTCAGCTAGTTACATTAGATTAAAAGTCAAAAGTTCATAGACCTGATAAAAGGGAGCAGTCTTTTTAGGTCTTGTGATATATACTTTAGGTCTGCCTAGTCCTATTCACATTAGCGTAATTTAACTGTTATAGGACTAAATGCTTATCGCCAAAGATTTCTCGATATTCAGCCATATGCTGTACATCGCTGTTTGAGTTTTTATAGATGTTGAATTTAGGCTATGATGCCAAACCATGGCTCTTCTATGTGGACAGGATTATGGACCACTTTCCATAACATTGTTCGTATATTTTGAGCATTGTAGGACAATATAAATATATATTTTTTACTTAGAAACCTTGAGTCAGTGTTTGCCTGAACCATAGCAATTGCTGCCCCTTATGTAAACACTTGTACTGCTCACATACTCTTGAGATACGTCTGGCTGCTCCTCTACTGCTACCACTATAACTGTGTGGTACAGGCTTGTACCAAAGGTGAAATTCTACTATCACGTGTAGTCTTAATTGTGTGTAGTGTTCCCAAAGGGTACTGCATGTAATTCTGCCTAACACAAGGTCATCCTGGAGTTGCAGCAGTCCTCTTCCTTCAGCTCGTCTTTGGTTCTTTCATTCCAGTGGTCAACTCTGCTTTCCAAGTCCCAGGGACCTGCTTTTAAATATGTTTCCCCCATTCATTCCACCCTGGCTGTCACTCACACAGCAGGGTGGCTGTCCTTGCCGGACAGCCAGCCGGCCAATCATGCCAGAGTGCATTCAGGTCTCCTAGGAGACTAAGCACAGGGATTACCGGACACCTCACTCACATCCTGTCCACCCCAGACACTCAGGCGCCAGAGCAGGGCTTCAGCACTGCAGCCCACCAAAGGCCAACAAACAAAGGGACCAAACCTGGTTTGGCGCACAGAGACAAAGACAAGAAGGACCTTTCCTAAAAGAAATGGCGAAAAAAGATAACCAGAGTCTGTTTTTACTGATAGGTCTTGGGCGCCATATTTAAAAACATGGCTGACCTGATTTTTAACTACCATTGGTAGCGTTCAGGAAAAATCATGGTGGTTGATCTAAACCACTGCCATCAGCCATTTAAAGTAGGAAAAGGTCACAGTTGACTGTTACACAAGTGTTTTGACTCAGGGGAAGCTAGGCAATTCCTCCAGCACTCTATAGGAAGATAGTGTGTACTGGGTCAGTAAATTTAAAAAGACTAGTAAAGCCAATTTAACTTTACATGATCTGGAAGACAGTAGTCAGTCCCAGAGAAAGTATTTAACCCTTGAGGAGACTGAAAGACACCCCTGTGCCACTGCACTGAAGTTGCTGTGCGACACACAGAAAAGATGATGCCTATAGAGTTGTTTTGAAACTCCATAACCAAAGAATACAAAAGTAAAACACACACAAAATACATGGAAGAGTGGGAAAAAAGGCTCACATTCTTCCCAGGTAAACAAATCAAATCATAGAAATCCAGCAAAGTTGCTAGGGGTCTCAAAAGGTGAGGGAAATTAGCACTTTTTGAGAATTCTCCCCAACGGTCCAAAACATGTGGATCATATCGCCTTTCCCATCCCCACACCTCAGGCATTTAAGGAAAAAGGTGCAGTGTCATGTAGGCTCCGTGTCGCATGTACAATTGTGTCTGCTGAAACCTGACATTTCTGGAGAACTCCTTGGGGTACATCAACGCTCAAACCCATTCAGGGTCTGTAAATTCCCTTCCTATATCTGACTCCCATTTACAGTTCCCTTTGAGGTCCTACATTAATGCCACATCCAGCATTCCTTGATATATTCTGGACAGGCCCTGTCCTTCCTCGGAAACCACGTATAATAATCCCAATAATGTGTCCTCCTCTGGGGGGGACAGGCAATCACACCATCTATGCCCTACCTCGTGTATCAATCTGGAGCATACTAGAAATTGTTCGCTACTCGCTACATATTCCTCTACTATCTATTGAAACTGTTGTATTCCTCTTGATGAGTACAGATCGCTCAATGCAGCAGTGCTAAATCTCCTATATTTATACCATATATTGCACTCATTGGGACATGGGGGGAGTAGGCTCCTTCATCTTTAATAATCTCTTAGCTCTGATCCACATTCTTCACCCCAACTGGAAGAGGTAAGGGGGGTCTCTGATTCTCACTTCTTTCAGCCTTAACACTTCCTTTAGCAAGTATGGAGGTGTCCATGTGCTCAAGAGTGCATGGTCCACTGCCTCTACATCTGCTAGCCTTTCCACGATATGTTGTAAACTGTGCAGCCAAGAAATATAATTCAAAGTGTGGGAGTCCCATCCCCCCACCCTTTTTCTTATTCCCTATGTAAAGTATCTAGGGCCACTCGCCACCTTCCCGAGCCCCATACGAAACCTACTAGCATTTTGATTAGTTCCTGAAAGAATATTCTTAGTATGAAGTATGGGACATTCAGAAAATCATATAGCAACCGGGGAAGGGCCAAGATTTTAGTAATGTGATACTACCCATCATAGGGAGGCGTAGTTTCTCCAAAACTTGATGGAATTCAGTATTTCCTTATTAGCCCTCAATGTGTTTTCTTTGTGTGTCTTTTCCATGTCATGATATATTAATGCAACAGTATCTAAACATAGTGGTTCTCCACTGTAGTCCCAGTACAGGAAGCTGTGTTTCATACACCCCTACCCATCCCGCTAGTGGAACGATGGAAGATTTTGTCTTGCTAATTGCGTTCCCGGACATCTTTGTAAAGTTGTCCAAGATTTCCAGAGAGAGCTCTAGATGCTCTTCTGGATTGCGCATGTATAGCAACATGTCTCCATTTTAATCATGACTCTTATCTAAGTGCTATTGAGTAAACTAATAGGGGGTTTAGGAGATGCATCCCCCTAATTGTAAGCATGATGATTTGTACTCATTTGTATTTTGCATGTTGTATTTACGCCTGGTTTGTATCTGTCAACTCTCCTTTGTTGATTCTAGTCTTCTTATGATATGTAGTCATTTTGTTGCAACTATCTTTTATGGTCTGGATAGGCTGAAATAAAGTATGATGAATACATGCACTGCACACCCTCCATGAGTCCATGGTAAAAGAAACAAGCAGAGTGAGCAGCGGGGAGTGGTCAGCACATGTTTTGCTTGGGTGCCACATGGCTGGCCGTGTTCATGAAGATATTAGTCCTGATTCTCATATTGGCCCTAAGTGGTTTCTGCACATGTCGATTGGTGTTGAGGTGCTGCCAGGGGATGGGTACAAGGGGAGATACATGGAGACAATGGGCCTCATTACGACCCTGGCGTTAACCATGGCGCTATTAGCGCCATGGTTGACACCAGTATTTTACCAACTCCGCCATGGTGAATGGCGGAATTACCGCCCCATTCCAAGGTTGGCGGGTGGTCATTCCCCATTCACCATTGACCCTTCCCCATTCCCATTTTTGCCCCCATAGGGCTCAATGGGAATGGGGAAGGCAGTAATTACGGTACCGCAAATTGCGGTACCGTAATTACCTCAAAAGTCCCTTTGCGGGTTCCTTCCTTAACGGCTGGTAAAACCAGCCGTTAAGGTCGGGACCTGCAAAGGGACCTCGTAATTAGGCAGTAAGGGTTTAACGGTGCCGACACCTTTTACGGCGCTGTTAACCCCTTACCGCCAGGGTCGTAATAAGGCCCAATGTAAATAAACCTGAGTAGGCAACGTGAGAAATATTAGACTCATGAAATAAAGCAACTCCTATACAGTCAAGACTTAGGCATATTAGGCATCACTGAAGCATGGTTGCATGGGGCATCTGGCCCAGCCATCATTCTAGCCTTGCCTCCAGGCTACACCATCCTCAGAGAGGACAGGCCATGTAAAATAGGAAGGGGGTTGCACTAATCTACGAAGATGCATTATCCATCAGGCCCATTCCTCACCTCAGGGAGGGCAATGCAAACATCTTATCTGTCAAACTATTGCTGTCGCCCAACAACACCATCAATATCCATGTTCTATACCGGCTCCCTGCAGGCTTTCAGGGACACCTCATCCACCTACTCAGCGATAATATTAAATAAGCTACTAAAACTATTCTCCTAGGTTACCTGAACCTAGGCTACAAGGATCGTAATGATAAATCCGCCACCACAATTGACAAAGATCTCTTAGACCTAGGATTCACCCAAAAAGTTCTCTGCCCGACCCTCTCCAAAGGCTGCACCCTTGACTGGGTTGTTGATCACATTTGTGCCTCCTCCATCACGTCTAATGTTGCTTATCCGTGGACAGACCACAATTGCATTCAATTTACCATTCCTACTGTCTCCTGTACCAAAACTTCCACACACGCCCCTGCTTCGCAAGTAAGAAGTTCAAAAAAGCTCACTGCGGACAACCTCCGTCCTGCAGGACCCCAACATTCTAGCAGATATTTTTAAGAGCACCCTCACCAATGCAGTCAACTCTATAGCTCCACTCGAACACAAGGAGAAAAAAGTCCTTTTCACAGAAACTCTTGGTTCACTGAAGAGCTCCAAACTCTGCGCTCGAACAAACGTCTGGCTCTCAAAAACTGGCAGATCAACCCAGTGACGCATCCACAGAAACTTTCAAATCGACTGCATTGAAGTATAAAGAGGCCATCATCACTGCCAAATCTAATTCATTCAATCTGTGAATATCTAATGCCAACTCCCAAACTAAAGAACTATTCAATATCTTCAATGAACTCACTGCACCTCCCACCAGCACTGATGAAATCATCAAAGATGAAGCCTGGTGTGCAACCATACAAGCCGCAATATTGAACAAAATAGGCCTCCTCCAAAAGTAAATTCAGGATCACTATGAAGCTCTAATGAGTCAGAACAAACCCCTTAAACCCCACGAACACAACGTATTCCTCTCCCTAAATTCTCTTTTAAGGACATCTCAGAATCTGAAGTTATAGACCTCCTCAAACACCTTAAAACATTGCTATGCAAAGGCGACATTTGCCCACCTAAGATTACCAAGGATTGTGCCAAGGCTTTTGCCCCTCTTGTGACATCCTTTATCAACGCCTCATTTAAATCAAGCATTGTTCCTGACAGCCTCAAAGAGGCGTGGGTGCGCCCCTCTTGAAAAAGCCTACGCTAGATCCTGCACCGCCTAACAACTACCAGCCTATAACCAACGCCCCTTTCTTCTCAAAATTCTGGACAAGGCGGCTCACAGCCAGATCCAACTGTACCTGGAAACAAATTCCATCCTAGGAAAAAGACAGTCCGGGTTCCGTAAAGGGCATGGCACGGAAACAGCATTATTAGACTTAAAAAACAAAATCACTCATTTCTTAGACAAAGGCAAACGTGCGCTCCTCCTCCTCGTCCAAGACCTCTCAGCGGCCTTTGATATTGTAGATCACAAGATGCTTACCGCCCACCTTACCAAGCAGCACAATTCTCCAAACCAGCAGCCTCCTGGATCACCTCTTTCCAGGAAGTTAGACAATTAAAGTTTTCTCTAACATAGCAAATGCAGGCCCTACTACCATTCGTTGTGGAGTCCACATGGCTCATGTACAGGCATTCTGCACCTCACAGCCTGTATGTGCCGTCCTGGCTGGTAGTGGATGGAGAACTAGTCAGGCATTCTGCTTCACAGCCTGTATGTGCTGTCCTGGCTGGTAGAGGATGTAGAGCTAGTCAGGCATTACGCTTCACAGCCTGTATGTGATGTCCTGGCTGAAAGAGGATGGAGACCTAGTCAGGTATTCTTGCTTCACAGCCTGTATGTGCTGGCCTGGCTGGTAGAGGATGGAGACCTAGTCAGGCATTCTGCTTCACAGCCGGTATGTGCTGTTCTGGCTGGTAGAGGACGGAGACCCAGTCAGGCATTCTGCTTCACAGCCTGTATGTGCTGTCCTGGCTGGTAGATGATGGAGACCCAGTCAGGCATTCTGCTTCACAGCCTGTATGTGCTGTCCTGGCTGGTGGAGGATGGAGACCTAGACAGGCATTCTGCTTCACAGCCTGTATGTGCTGTCCTGGTTGGTAGAGGATGGAGACCCTATCAGGCATTCTGCTTCACAGCCTGTATGTGCTGTCCTGGCTAGTAGAGGATGGAGACCTAGTCAGGTATTCTGCTTCACA
>CM010927.2:23301580-23320341 GCA_002915635.3 Ambystoma mexicanum
GCGTTTTTCCTTAAACTTATAGTCTTTATAACTGACTCATTCTCAGCGGTGATGGTACTGGAGGAGGCTGGAACCGGTCCCGCATGTTTCTCGTCGTCCTTCTTCTTCCTTATCACAGTTCGTTGTGGATATCTCTCTTCGTCGCGCTTGCTCTGATGTCTATAAGTTCAATGGAATTTCTCACAGTTCAGTTTTGCCTGTCCTTTTTAGCCTGGATTTGATTATTCGTTTTTAGGCGAAGATCACTTGTCCCTTCTTATACTGCTCAGAGGACTTTGATCAGTTATCGCCTCAGTATCATGTGCGCCCAGCTTGTCCGCTCTGGTTCCGGACACATGTACTGTTAATCAGTTATCTCACTTGCCATAGTACCATGTGCGCCCAGTTTGTCCGCTTCTGGTTCAGGACACATGTACTTTTTATGATTCGCACCGAGGAGCCGCGAGTCTTGAATTGTCCGACTTGCACAATTCTCACGCTTCTCTCCTCTACACCCCTGGTTCCTTCTCCGTCCATGAGCTGAACCAGAGGTTGACATAAACACCAAAAAAGAACTGCGATCACTTTGTCTTCGAGGCCGCAGGTTGTATCGCCTTGCTCCTGGTATCGTATGATCCGTGAACAGTGCCGGTGCACTTTCAGATTCAGGCTTGAAGTCAGCCTGTGGCGCTACTGCAGGTGCTGGTGTGCGCCGCGCCAATGATGCAGATTCGGTCTTTGGCGTGCTGGCAAGTGCTGGTGGGCGCCAAAGGGGTACACGATTTGGTTTTGCTGGTATCTGCAAGGCAGATTTCACGTCGGTCAGCAGTGATGTCGATTCTGCTGGGCAACGTTGGGGCACTCTTTGCCCTTCCCCTTTTTGGCAATCGTCTCAGGCTTTGTTTCGAGTTTCACTTCTCGTTTTGGCAGATCAGGTGGCTGCTCACTGGCAACAGTTTCTTTCGTTTCTGGGACCGCTGTCTCTTTCCGGTCATCAGTGTCAGGCAAGACTTTCAGTGCAGTTGGAATCTTTTTGGCATGGGTGGCATGGATCACGACTTCCTTCCATCCACCCGTATTGCCGTCTGCGTCGCCAAAAGTACTTGATGGGGCCGCGCCACCTGGGTGCTAATGATGACTTTCTTTCAAAGTTTTTTAGCAGCACCCAGTCTCCTGGCTCCAGCGCGTGCCCCGGACCGGTGTATCTCACTGGTAATGCCTCCTGCACCTGCTGATGAATCAAACGCAATTTCTGCATTAAAAGGCCACAATAAGTACTAAGCACAGGATGTTCTATCTCACTAAGTCGTTTTGGCTGAGGTGCGCACATAACATTTGCCGGCCTCCCCATTACGATCTCGTATGGGGAGAGCCCAGTTTTAGCCTGTACAGACGTACGCATGCATAATAGTGCTATTGGTAATGCATCCACCCAACTCAACTTGCTTCCCGCACAAATCTTGCTAATCTTTGATTTAAGAATCCCGTTGTGCCTCTCCACAAGACCGGCAGAACTCGGATGCCTTGAACTATGGAATCTCTTATCAATCTGGAGACCTGCACATATCTGTAACACCACTGCACCCACAAAATGTGGTCCATTATCGGACCATAGGACACGGGGCAAGCCAAATCTGGAAAAATACTCCTTCAACATTACTTTTGCCGTAGTCATTGCTGTGCAGTCTTTTAAAGGATATGCCTCCACCCACTTACTGAATGCACAGATTACCACCAAGACGTATTTTAAGTTTTGGCACCTTTCCATCTCTATGAAATCAAAATGAACTACCTCAAACGGCATGGAGGGCGGGCCAAAACTGCCTGTTGGTGTCACTGTTCCCTTTCCTACATTGTGTTGTAAACACGTGATACAGTTCTGCACCAACCTCTCTGCATTCTTTTTTATGTTTGCATTCTGCCATACTGTAGAAAGGTGCTGTATCATTTTCTTGGCACAGATGTGCGTAGGGCTGTGGGCCATTGTGACCATTGCAGTCACATATGAATTTGGCAACATCCAGTTTCTAGTTCCCTTGTCCACCCAACAACCCTCCAAATCCAACTCAGCAGATCCCTCTGCCCATCCTTGTATTTCATCGGCCGTAGCCTCGGCCTGCATTTCTTTGACAGTCGCAACTCCATCTTCTATCATACAGGGTACTTCCTCTGTCTGAACCGTCATCATCTTGGTATTCAAATCAGTGGCAGTTTGTTTCGCAATTCTGTCTGCAAACGCGTTTCCCTCTCCTATTTTGCATGTTACTTTTTTATGTGCCTCGCATTTCACTATTGCTAGGCGCTTTGGAAACGTGAGTGCAGACAGCAATCGTACAATCAAAGGGCCATGTTGAATTCTGGCACCATGTGATGTCAGAAACCCTCTCTCAGCCCAGAGTCGTCCAAAGTTATGAACCACTCCAAACGTGTACTGACTATCAGTATATATATTCACATTCAAATTTCAGAAATCTCGCAGGCTCTGGTTACTGCTATTATTTCCGCGGCTTGTGCTGAATTATAGGGATTCTTTTACTTTCTACAAAACTTCTCTAGGGTAGTGATAGCGTATGCGGCAGTTGTCGTGCCATCTGGTAATTTAAAACATGAGCCGTCACAAAATAACTCTCCATCCGCTCTTTCTGTGGAATATCACTTAAATCAACTCTCCCTTGGTTTCTTCCTCAGTGACCATTAAGCAATCGTGGGGGGTGATTCATTCTTCCCAATTTCTTTTATGGTTAATGGCATTAATTCTGCAGGATTCAAAGCGCTACACCTCATAATTTGGATATGGGGCGCGAACAAGATAATCTCATATCTTGTCAATCTAGCAGAGGTGAGGTGTTGCGTCTGTGTCCTATTTAATAGAACGTCTATGGCATGTGGCACCATCAGAATTAAAGTGTGCCCCAATACCATCCCTTCCGTTTGTTTCACTGACGCAGCAGCCGCCGCGACAGATCGCAAACATCGTGGTAGTGCGCGCGCTACAGGGTCCAGCGCAGAAGAAAAATAGCCGCACGGCCTATTTCTTCCACCTTGTTCCTGTGTCAAAACCGCCAATGCACATCCTTCACTTTCACACACAAATAGTCTAAAAATTTTCTCTATAGTTCGGCGTACCCAAAACTGGAGCCGAGCATAATGCAGTTTTCAATCCATCAAATGCTTTCTGACATTCCTCATCCCACTGCAAGGCATAACGCATATCTTTCTAGTCAAATTCACAACGGTTTCACAATTAACGCAAAATTACCAATCCATTGTCGGCAATATGAAGCCATGCCTATTATGGCTCTGACTCCTTTTTGTGTCTTTGGAATAGGCATACAAGAAATACTTTCTATGCGTTCTGGCGTTAGTCTTCTCCCTCCTTTCGAAAGTAGGTAGCCCAAGTAAACTACCTCCTTTCGATTATACTGAAATTTCTTCAAACTAGCTTTATGGCCATGTGCCGCTAGGTGTGACAGTAGTAATACAGTGCTTTCTTTACAAATCTCCTCTGTGTCTGCAGCTAGCAATAAATCGTCTATGTATTGCAAAAGTACACAACCCACGGGTAATTCCAGCATGTCTAGCTGCTCTTTTAATGCTCTACTGTAAATACTTGGACTTTCCGTGTAACCTTGCGGAATCCGTGTAAATGTAAATGATCGTCCTCCTAATGTGAACGCGAACAAGTATCTACTGTCCTTGTCCACTGGAATACTAAAGAATGCGTTCTTCAAATCTATTACACTAAAATATTCTGCTGAAACAGGTATCATTGTCAATATTGTAGTGACGTCTGGCACTAGAGAAATTGCGGATGTACTACCTTATTTAATGCGCGTAGATCAATTATGAAACGGTATGGTACCTCATTACCTCCTTTTTTATAAACCGGAAGGATCGGGCTGTTACATGTACTGCCTGTGATTTCCTCTATTACCCCTAATTTCACCAAATCGGTAACAATACTCTTCAATCCTTTCTCACCTTCAACCGAAATTTTGTATTGGGGTATTCGCGGTAGGGTAACACCTTCTTTTAAAATAATCTTTACTGGCTCTATCTTTAAACATCCCACATCGTTGTCATGCATTGCCCATATACAGGTTGGTACTTTACTTAGTTCCCCTGGTAACGCTTCAGACATGAATTCTGACACAGGGGCATCGTGTGGCCATATCGTTAGAAACACTCCGTCTGCCGTGCAATGTATAACAGAACCTAGTTTTTTCAACAAATTTAATCCCAACAAATTTTCTCCACAATTTTCTGTTAGAAGGAAAGGACAATGTTCGGTAAATGGTCCTATGGTAACTGGGACTGGTTTGGACACTGGGTTTATGACTGGTGTACCTGCGAACCCTACGGAAATATTCTTTTGCCCTGACAGTGGTATATCCGGAACCAAGTGATGGTCTATTGAACACTTCTGTGCTCCTGTATCTACAAGAAAGCGGTGCTCCTCATTCCCGACTCTCATTTCTACGTAGGGTCCTCTCTGATTCACGGGAATAGACACTGGTTCCGACCCCTGTCCTGGGCTGTCCTATTGGGGAAATAACACATCGTCCGATGTGTAATCATTACTATTACTGTAATACGTGTTTGGCTGTGTATCGAAAACATTTCCACTCTTCCCTCTATTTCCCCCACTCTGATTTCCATATTGTTGATTTTGCTGTCCCTGACTCTGGTTTGGGGCATTTTGGTTTTGGCCTTGGTTTTGATTACCTCCGTTATTATGATGCTGCTGCATACTATTCCTATTTGGTCCATTCGCTCCTGGGTGTCCTCTATGCTGTCTCCTCTGACCAGACCCATTTCTGTTCTGTAGATGCGGGCATTGCGCTCGCCAATGTCCTTCCTCTTTACAATATGCACACTGATTCGGCCCCACTGTTCCCCCATGCATATTCGAACTACTCCTTACTTGTGCGTTCCCTCGCCCTCTATTATGTCCTACTACTTGCTGCATTAATACCCGTGTTCTAATTAGACATTCCTTCAAGTCTGCCCCCACCTGTTTTAGCAACGATAATTCGTTCACCATCTCCTTCTGCCCCGGCGATGATAACTGCCGTCGTTTATTATGCAACCCCTTTTCCCCCTTCCTAGGTCTCCCGATATCCCTACTCCTGTACGTAGGTATAGTAAACATTTTGGCAGGTGCAGTAAACATTTCGACATAATCATTATCTAATTCATCTCTAAACTCAAGAAGTCTATACACATGTTCTCTTACTTCTTCATCCCTTTCCCTACAGCGTGCTAATGCATTCAAATCTAACAATCGCTGCGGTGGTAATTTCCCAATTAGCTGTTTCCATCTCTCCACCAAATATTCACCCATGCATTCCAACACTACCTGTCTTTCGTTGCTTCTACGAAAGTCATATATCGAAGCCAATGTTGCCGTCCCATCATTCCCGTCTATATACATCTCTGCCTGTTGCTGCAATTCCACCTTCCTTTCTTTGCTGATTGCGCTGCGGGTTACCCTTGTGCACTCCCGTTGGTCAGTCCCGCCTCTTGCCCCGCGGTTTCAACTTCAACCCGGGAGGAACGGACGGTACCGAGTCTGTGTCTTAAGGCGGGAGGTGCGGATGGGACAATGGGAACAGCGAGTGTCTGTTGTGGCCTGGTTGGCTAGTAGGAAGTGTTACGTGCGGGTCTGTGGCTGTGGGAGGGCTTGAGCTACCGGAGGGGGAGCTTGAGCTACGGGCGGGGTCTGGGCAATAGCTACTGACGTATCTGGTCTTACTTCTGATCTTGGGCCTTGTTTTGTATGGGTCAATATATTTTCTATCAATTCATCTGTCATGTGTAATTCTCGTTGTGGGTATATCTTTTCTATATTCAACTGGTCACGCCTGCCTGCCCTTCTTAGACTCTCAGTCCACTCCTCCTCTTCTTTTTCTTCCGCTACCTCACCTTTTGATTTATGCCTGCGCGCATGCTTTGCTCTGCTTTTAAATCGGAGCATTGCTTCCTTTCTCCAGTCTTTAATAGTCTCAAATGCTGCAGGACGCGCTTTCTTTCTTATCAACACCCTTTCCAGGTTATCTATCCTCGCCATCTCAAAACTACCATTAATCGGCCACTGATGGTCTTGTTGCTTTCTGGTTTGCCTATGCCAAGTCTCACAGAATATTATCGCACCCACTCCATACTTCACATACATCTCATACGCCGGCGTTCCCCCAGGTGGTACAATTTGGCCATCTTTCCAAAGATTGTCTACCACAGCGGAAAAACCCTGCTAGGGTGGACAATACCCCAGGCATGTTTCAACCTTCCCCTTGGTTAATCAACCTTACCTAGGGCGTTTGATTTTGCAAAGTCAACTCTCAACCAATATCAGGATGCTTTGAATCGGGGAATGACTCACCTGATAAATCAAGTCGTCTGTATACTGACGCACCAAAGGACGTCGTGTCTGCGTTTCTTGGCTTCCGCCTCGTTTCGGGACCCTCGCCTCCTTGTTCTCTAGCCAGGCACGTCGATCAGGGATCAGATGTGTGCAGATCTGCAAAGGAGTCTCTCATCACTTTTACAGGGCGCCCCGAACACCTCTTGATCCCGGCTCGATCGTCCCGTCCTCGCCGTTCTCTGCCTTTCTCAATTACAACGTTACGCGAAGGAACAAGTGGGGGAGGGTCCCTATTCGGGCACCATCTTGAAAGGGGCCCCTAGGGGACCCTGACGTCTATGGAAACAAGGCGGGTCACCACACACGATAGAGACGCCAGACACAAGGTTGTATTCCCAAAGCTAGGGTTTTATTGCAAAGCAAAAGTCTCAGTTGGCCAACTCGGTCTCACGCCCCGCGACGTGTATCTCTAGACCTCGAGGGACGCAAGAGAGTGAATTACGTACATCAGTTACATATATACAAAATGCATATCAAACAATCAGCTATGACATGTATTACACCCCTCTTCATTGGGTTTCTTTGAACTTGGTGTGATAATGGACATCTCAGACCACTATGACACCTTCAAACATCTATTCTAGTAACAATTTGCAATTTGTGAGTGTGTAGGCATCTTTCGGTTATTGAATACAACACGGCGCTTCGGTTCTTGGAAGTGAACCACATACAGGGGGAGTTGCATTCCAGACCTTGCTATCTATCAGGTGCTATTTGTGTCCTGGGAGCCGACATGCTCTTAGTTGGCTCAGCAAAGGGGAGCTGTTACAAAAGCATAATTCAAGCCTTTAGCGGTATTATTCTAACATATTCTACCATATAACGAGACTGGCTGTCAGCTGTGAATTGATTAAATGCCCTGCGGCTTTGCTTCAAGGCTACATAAAGGAGGGAGCCGGGCATTCTTCCTGGCGCTGCCTATGTTTGTGTTTCAGCGAAACTCTTGTTATCCTCTCGGCCCTGTGGCCTTGTTCTTTTCATATACAGACAACAGTGTTCCACAGTCGAGCAGTGTAAGCGGAAAATATACTGCGAAGCAATAGGAACAGAAAGAAATGAGCAATGGTTAGAAAACAAAATGGCGATTCTTGTTACATCAAAATGGCCGTTCATTGGAAAACTTGAAAACCTATATTCTGTCGTATCGTGCATGAGACGGTTGGCCCACGGCCACCAAAATGCATTCGCGGTCCCAAATTAGATTTCTATACTGACAGCCGGTTGTGTGCATTCTTTTCTGTTCTCTGTGGCCTTGATTCATGAGTCAAGGTTAATACCACAGGCTTGGCTTCACCTCCCCAATTCTGCTGTTCACCCTTGAGGGTCGCTGGCATCCTCGAAGTACAATGCAGGCTTCTTCTTGTCTCGGTTTTGGCTTTCTCTGCGTATCTCTCATGGTTTGCCGGAAGCCATGACCTCCTGCAAGGATTTTCTGGGTTTCCCGGCACCTCACTCTGGTCTCTCGATCAGTCGTCCTTCTCCAATGGGTTCGCCTTCTCTAAGGAAGATCTGTTCCTTCTCGTATTACACCTTGCTCAGAGTATGTCTCCATGTTTGCTGTTTATCGTTGTGGGGGAGCTAGTGGGTATAAGATGCACATGATTAAGGTCAAGTGCCTGACTTTGCCTGACCGAATTAGCCGGACATGTCCAATGGGATATGTGAGGGTTAGCCTCTTTACTCTCAGTCCTCCACTTCCTTGGCTCAGCATTTAAAAGGGGCGAATGTCAGAGAAAGCTATAAAATATGTTGGGGTAATGGCACAGGAAAGGGGGATACCGCATCTCACCATCTGTTGCCTCACCCCCACTCCCTGAAGATCCCTCACCAAGGTGGTCTACCCGGTCTGGTCCACCCCCAGAGTTTGGATCTAAAGGTGATGGCCATGCCCTGGGCACCTGATAGAGAGCTCAGAGGGGACTAGCAAGTGAGGCACCCTGTGGCTTCTCACATAGGACACCCCAGTTTAGTGGAACAGGGGAACATTCTGGACAATCCAGACCAATCGGGCTAGCTTGGCGAGCGGTCAGGAGGGGTGAGAGTGATCGGAAGCTTACAATGAGCACACACAGTAGCAATATATTTTCCAATTGTTTGTCTGTGAGCGATATCCCAGACAGCCAGACAGCTAGAAGGACCTGCGTGGAAATCCACTTAGTTTGTTTCTATTATAGTAGTCTTTGGAAATATGACAAAATGATGATTTGTCAAAGGGTTTGGACATTTTTTATATAAAATGTCCTTTATTTCAAAAAAGAAGTGATCAAATGGGCCTGTTGCAAATTATGTCCAATACATTTCGGTCTTTAATGACCATCTTAAGGGACTGACTATTTCTAAATGAAAAAGCATATGCAGAAGGTCAGGTTTTACACCATCCCACCTATTTGCTTTGTTACTGAAATAATAATCATTGAATCATTGAGTTCATTCATAAAAACACATTAATTGTGTACATTTTTGGCATTTCAAAAGTGGTTGACACTTTTGCGTAATATTTTATCTCTCCTAAGTGCTGCAACTAAAGTATGAAATAGAAATTATGATGGTGTTTGAAATATTGGCAAAATCTGATATCTGTGATGAATCAATATTTAATATTTAAAGCATGTAATGACTAATAAATTGCCTTTTTAAGTGTGTCAGGGTGAAAACCAAAGTCAGGATCCCACAAGTCACACCATTTCATTACCCTTTCTCACCCGGGGGTGTGTGGGGTGCTAACGCCCGACAGTCTTTACTCTAAATGTGATTCTCACATCATCTTGTACTGCATTCCATCACTCTTCATCACTCTTCTTATCACTCTCAATAGTGATGCAACAAGTAGGCAAGCAAGGTGCTGGCTTCAGATGGCACTATGAAGGGGTGGCATGCCTGATGTTGCCTTCCACCAGGGTGTTGCATACCAAAAGGACCTTAGATTTAGATTTATAGGATTAGTATAATCCCTGCCATATTATATGTCCTGGAAGATTTGTCAGCCCGACATGTACAGTGGTTGAGGAAGTTCGAAGCAAAAATATTGTGCTCTATTATAAATCTCCCTCAAGCTGTTCCTTTTGAGGCTTTGCAACTGGAATATGGCCTGCCCTCCTTGTATTCATTGTGGAGTAGTAGGAGAGTACTCTAGGTTGTCCTCCTGCAACAGCCTCTTTCTAAATCTGCCTATTCTACTCTCCGCCCTCTTCAACTCATCCAGAACAGGACTGTGGGACTTGTCCATGGCCTAATGCCCATGAATCGTATATCTCCAGCCCTGAAATCTCTTCACTGGCTCCCAGTGGCTGCGAGGATTAAGTTCAAAAACCTCTGCATTGTCCATAAGGCCTTCGGGGTCTTGGGGCCTCATTACCTCCAACTCTCTCTTCCTATATATCTTCCTTCTCAAGCTCTTTGCTCATCGGCCTCCAACTCCCTCAGGGTAATTTGTTTCTCCAAGCAACAAGTTGGTGGTAGATCTTTCTTCGGCTGGGGCCTCCCTCTGGAACAGTCACCCTGTCTCCCTCAAACTTGAGGAGAACCAGCCCCAGTTCCGGAAGCACCTCAAGACCTTCCTCTTTGCTTCTGCTTTATCTCTTCCTCTCCCCTGCAGAACTCCTGACTGAAACTGCACTGTTCGCTTGGCTACCCTCTGGTCTCAGGCCCCGGTCCCCTTCCCCACCAGCTGCTCTCCTACACTGCCTCCCGGGGAACCCCTGCACTTGGGGGCTGTTTCTGTATCCCTACAGGCCCCACCATCTCATGAGACTTGATGTCCGCACTTACCCCTGCACTTGCCACTATCTGGCTGAAATTTTACGGACTGTTTTTATTTATTTTCTACTGTTGATCCTGCTTGAACTGTAAGGCTCTTAATCACTGATCTAGTCGACGAATGAACTGTTGTTGGATCTCTTACTGAACACCTCCTTTGAGCTCGCATAAGATTGTCTCGCCAGTGCATCCCATCTTTACCCTGTCAACCATCGAACCTCGACCGTCAAGATACCCCTGGTGACATTCATGTTCCGCATCAATTGAGTCACTTCGAACCACAGCCGTTTTCAAGATTTACTGCCCACCTTGACATCTGCTTGCTGTTAAACGGCCATGACTTCTGCTTCTTGAATTAGGTTGAACTCTTGAACAAGAAGCCTGGACAGCTGTTGCCGAACTACAAAGACACTGCTCAAGTTATTTCCTAATAATTGCATCCTGGCCCATTGTGTGCCCTAGAAACTGGCCAAGTCTCCCTTTCGGCAACTCAAGAACATACAATTTTTGATCATTGTGTTGTTATTGCCTTTTCTACCCCGTCTCATTACCCAGAATTCTGCATCTTGCTATCGTGCATATTTGTTTTCTTTCCATAGGGGTGGACTTTGGGGTGCCTTCTGCTTAGCTATTATTGCATATGGTGTGTTTCATTAAAGCATATAAATATTTGATTGGACATTCCTTTATTTGGCATTGTTATTCTTTGCACTTTGGGTTTCTGGTGTTTGGCACTCACACCCCTCTTGAGAGTATAGGCTTCCCTCGGCCCACATTAACACAAAAGGCGGAAGTGGTCTATCTCTTAACTGGGCTTGTTTTACATTTCTGATTGAATTGACTCTTGGGCCTGGATTCATGGAGTTATTTGTGTGTAAAACGGGGATTCTTTCCATAGGGGTGGACTTTGGGGTGACTTCTGCTTAGCTATTATTGCATATGGTGTCTTTAATTAAAGCATATCTACTTGATTTGGCAGTATTTTATTTTGCACTGTTATACTTTACTGTTAGCATGACAGACCAATGCAATAGGCATGTTTTGGTAAACATGTGCCAGGAACAGAGAAATGATCATTTCAACAGGTTCATTCATGAAAGTGTCATCTATCATACAAGCAGGATCCTAGGCATGATCTACGTCATACATGCACAGCCCACCCAATAGGCAGCATGATGCTACTGCTGCAAAGAATTCCCTCAGATAGAACTATCAGCCACGCCCAGGAAGACACTGCAGGTAAACTGCTGCAGCCAGATATTGAAGAGGAGGCAGGTAGCAAAGTGAAACACCTGCATGAGTAGTAGGGCAGCCTGTGGAGGTCTTGCTGGAGTGGAGGGTCAGTCATGGGTATCTTTTCCAGAAGCTCATGTATGTTCAGGAAGAGGGCTAGCTTTCTTGTTAGCAGGACAGTTTAACCAAATGTTATCTTGCTGGAGTGGAGGGTCAGAGAGGGTGTTAGGGAGAATTCTCAGGAATGGCTGATTTCCCTTACCTAATGAGTCCCTCAGCAGCTTTGCTGGATTTCTAGGATTTATTTTTTTCACCTGGTAAGAGTGTGAGCCTATTTGTTCTCACTCTTATATGTGTTTTGCTGTGTGTTTAACATTTTTGTGTTCATAGACTTTGGAGCCTCACCTACTCCACAGGCATTGTCTGTTTAATGTGTGTTACACAACACCTTCAGTGCAGTGACACAGGTTTGTCTTTTAGACTTCCTAACTCAGATTCCATTTTCTGGGACTGACAACTGTCTCCCTGAACATGTAAAGTTGCCATTGATTTTATTAGTATTTTTAAATCCACAGACCCAGTACAAACCATCTTACATGGAGTACTGGAAAGGGTTAATACTTTTTGTCTGTTTCTCTTGAAGCATTGTTTTGCTCCCTTTTCATCAAGACTTGGCTGGTGGCAGTGGTGACTACCCTATTTTTCCTACTGCGGTTATCTTACATAACCTTGGTATTGTTTTAGGCTAATTTGGTAGCCTCCAACTTAAACCCGCTGGACCATACATTTTTATACGATTCCTGTAGAGTTTATTCGCCATTTCTTTTTGAAAATGTATTTCTCTTATTTTTTTCTGTGTGCCTATCCAGGTATGGTTCCTTTGTTCATAATCTCTTTGCGGGCTTCTACACAGAAGCCCTCTTTAGGCGCCTGGAAGTCTGGGTAGGCAGAATGTAAAGGAGGGGTTTTAGGACCCCTGCCATGGGTTCCCTTGGTAACCCAAGTCACACTCCTGTTTGATTGGCTAGGTGACTGTCTGGCCTGGACAGCCACTCTGCTGTATGATTGACAGCCAGGCTGTGTGAATGGGGGAAAACTGTATAAAAAACAGGTATCTGGGTCTGGAAAGGCAGGTTCGCCACTATAACGAAAGAACCGATGAGGAGCTGATGGAAGAGGACCCCTACCATGACTGAACCGCCCGGCGAAGCCCTGCCGCTGGTCCGAATCCGCGTACTCCAACGACAGAGCAGATCCTCCAGAAATCTTCTTCCCCAGAGCTGGTGGGACCAACCAGTTCACCCAAACTACAAGCCAGGAATCCCTCCTCTGGTTAAATTCACTGTACAGAGCTACACTGGGCCAGATAGCCAGGAAAGTCGGACCCTGCTTGGGTTTTAAGGAGCGCACCTTTAATTTGTTGCTTTGCTCTGCTGATGGTTTCTTCCCTGGGCAATGCAGGACACTCCAGTCTTCCTACTTCATGTCAGTCCGACACTCACTTCAGGAACCGTGAGCCTGCAGGAACTACCAGGAACGTCCGCCTCAGCTACACAAATCTGGTTGTTCATTTCATCCAGCCGCAGTGAAGGTGTGTGAAACCTTTTGCCAATCTGTCTGGCCTGGACAGTTACTCTGCTATGTTATTGACAGCCAGGCTGTGTGAATGGGGGAAAACTGCATACAAAAACTAGTATCTGGGTCTGGAAAGGCAGGTTCCCCACTATAACAAAAGAACCGATGAGGAGCTGATGGAAGAGGACCCCTACCACGACTGAACAGCCCGGCGAATCCCTGCCGCTGGTCCGAATCCTCAAACTCCAACGACAGAGAAGATCCTCCAGGAATCTTCTTCCCCTGAGCTGGTGGGACCAACCAGTTCACCCAAACTACAAGCCAGGAATCCCTCCTCTGGTCGAATTCACTGTACAGAGCTACACTGGGCCAGATAGCCAGGAAAGTTGGACCCTGCTTGGGTTTTAAGGAGCGCACCTTTTATTTGTTGCTTTGCTCTGCTGCTGGTTTCTTCCCTGGGCAATGCAGGACACTCCAGTCTTCCTACTTCATGTCAGTCCGACACTCACTTCAGGAACCGTGAGCTTGCAGGAATTACCTGGAATGTCCGCCTCAGCTACACAAATCTATTTGTTCATTTCATCCAGCTGCAGTGAAGGTGTGTGAAACCTTTTGCCAATCCAAGGGCTTGTCTTTCTCTACTCTTTAAACTAATTTTCTGCTGACCAAATTGGTCCGGAACTCTTGGCAAAGACTTAACCGCAAACTACTCTGAACTGTGTGATATTGAGCAAAAGACTTTTGTCCTATTTACTTTAGCCCTTAGCCGATTTGATTTGATTCCATCACTGCAGTTACACTTTCTAGATTGCCCTGCTTACTTACCTGTTGGTGCTACTCAATTTCGGCCTAACTTTGTCTTTCCCTCCCTTTTTTAATTACTAGTGTGCCATTTTGCTCCCACTTCATTTTGTGAGCTTAACTTGTCTGGGGATTATTGGGTGTGGTGTGGTGTATTAAGAGTGTAATTTTTGAACTGCTTTACTTTAGTGAATTATTATACAACTGACGTGTAAATAAATGTATACTCAGAAACATTGAGTCGTGTTTGTTTGAATCATAGTAATTGCTGTCCTTTGTGTAGCTATTGATACTGCTCACTTGCTCTTGAGATAAATCTGGCTGCTCAGCTACTACTGTGTAGTACAGGCTTGAACCAAAGGTGAATTTGTACTGTCACTTGTAGTCTTAATTGTGTGTAATGTTTGCAAATGGTACTGCATTTAATTCTGCCTAACACTGGTGTACAGCAGTGAGGATCAAGTATAGTAATTACACTTAGAGTGCTGCTATTACCTTGGATCAACTAACCACAAGGCTAACATCACTAAAAAGCAATATTAATCATGTCTGATATGGAAAGCTACAGTCAGGAGATCCTCCTTAGTTACACTGTGGATTATTTAAAAAATCTGCATGTAGAAAGGAATCTCTCTGCCAAAGGCAAAAAGTCTGAATTGATTGAAAAGTTGTTAAAGAAAGAAAGTCTGGGGAGTGGGTATGAAATACCTGACTCTCCAGCAAATGTGGAAAATAATGAAGATGATAATGTGTCTATTATTGATGATTTAGAGGAAGTAGATGTGTCCGCCAAATGTAGGCCTCACTGCTCCCTTGTCTGGCTCAGCAACCTCGACTTTGTCCACTGGGACCCCATCAGGTCCTACACTGGCCTGAATTCATTGCCTCTAGGAAAACGATGAGACTTGAACTTGGAATTCAAACATTTAAATGCTCAAACTGAACAAAAATAACAAGACCTTAAGCTCAGAGAAATGGAGTTGAATCATGAACTAGACATGAAAAGGTTATCTCTTGAAAATGTTTCTCTCCCAGAGTCTTCTAGGTCTTCCAGTCCTAAGAGACCCCGTATGCCTAAAGAAATTGTGGGTATGTATGGGGTTAAGCTTGATATTTTGGATTGGTTGGCAATGTTTGAATATGACCATGGGATTCAAGACATTACAGGGAATCGGTTGCTTCCCTGGCTTTTCTCTAGGCTACACACTGTTGCATCTGATGTTGTAAGGGAGTTGGAGGAGTTGATAGAATAGATTACGAGTGTGTGAAGCTAGCTTTGATTGCTAGATTTGGGAAGACCCCTTCCCAGTACCTTAAGCGGTCTAGGGCCCTCAAAAAGCATGATGGTATCCCTTGGGCTACCTGGGTATGTGGATGTTCGAAAAACATAGATGGTTGGGTTAAGGGTTAGAGAGTAAACACTTATGAAGGTATGAGAAATCTTGTTATATTGGAGTCAATTTATGATGCCTGCTCTCCTGAGCTCAGACTGCACTTGGCTGATTCTAAGGAAATAGATCCAAAGAAGTTAGCTAAGGCTGCTGACTGGGCTACTCACAAGGATTATGGGGCAACTCAGAAGAAGGATGAGGGAAAGCAGCCAAAGAAAGATAACAAGGAGAATTATAATATCTCCAATACAAAAGAGGGCCACAAATAGCAACATAAGGGTAAACGGGAAACCAAATCAGGCTAGTGCACCATCTGGACCCAAACCAGATGGAGGTCAGAACACACCACCATTCATCAAGACATTTGGGAAATGTTATGTTTGTGGGTTAACTGACCATGTGAAAGGGGATCCCAGATGTAAGGGTAAACCTTCAGGGGTCCACACTGTCTCCTTAGCCTTCTCCCCAGAGGAAGAAGTACCCATGGCAAGTGTAAACTTTCACCTACAGGCTGATGAAGCCATGAGAGTCTCAGCTAGTGTTTCTTTAGTGTCCCTGGACTTGTGGGAACAACAGAATTTAAATGTCTATAATTCCATCACAGATAATACTAAAGAGTATTATAATGATAGTGTTCTTGTTAATGGCAAGGAGACCTCTGCCATCATAGATACTGAGCCCAGCATAACTGTGGTGGATGAATCATTTTTCAAGGTGGAGGACATTGCTAAGGCAGCCAAACACCTCGCCAAGTTAGCTGGAGGCCCTGTGCAAATGCTTCCCTGGTTACCAGCTCTCATCCAGTGTATTAATATTACTGTCAGAATACCTGTTAGTGCACAGAGTGAAGTGCCTGGGAGAGTCCTGTTGGGTAATGACCTGAAAACTCATTGGGGTTGTGTCCAGCACCCCCAGGCCTCCGAGTAAGAGGAGACAGGAGCTCACTAGGCCTGCAAGGGAGAGGACCTTGAGAGGCTCTCCAGAGGAGTTGATAGAGGATACTATCACTCCCACTCCACAGGAGTTGCTCACTGCTATTTCTAGAAAGAATGAGGCAAAGGGGAAATCCAATACCTCGAGGAAAAAGACAGACAGCACCCCTGTACTACAAACAAGGACATCCCCAAGACTGTCCAAGATCACACCTGTGATCCCTCCACCTGCTGAGGCAGAATGTGGGGTGCAACCTTGTGTGGTTGAGCCAGTTTCTGAAGAATCAGATCTGAAGTAGACACTGTTTTGGGTTGGAGATCTTGACCCTGTTGACCAGCTTGAGCTGCAGTCTTTACTGGCAGAAGGTGGACCCAACAGGGCAGTCTTCAGCAGAGGACAAAGAGAGTGCCCTACTCTCAAGAGTGTTCGACAACAGGCTGTAACCAACTTGATGGGCAAGAAGTTGGGAAGCATGGGTTAAGCTGGGAAGATGGCCTTTTCTACAGTGCACCGACTGAGTCTATCCCTGGGGACTGCAAAAGAACGTTAGTGCCCCTTGCCAACAGATTCCAGTTACTACATTTGGCACATGAGATACCTTTGGCTGGTCATTTTAGTTTTGAAAAAGACCAAGGAAAGGCTCTCCTTATACTTCTACTGGCCTAAGATGGTTTCAGAAGTAGACAAGTTCTGTAGGAGCTGTCACAATTGCCAAACCTCTGGCAAGAGAGGAGCCAAGAATGTGGCACCCTTGATGCCTCTCCCAGTGGTGGGAATTCTTTTGAAGAGGGTGGCCATCGGCATTTTGGGCCCCTTGACCGTCCCACATCTTTAGGGAACAGGTTTATCCTGGTTGTAGTAGACCATGCTACAAGATACCCAGAAGCCATACCTATGAGAACTGTTATGGCTCAGGCTGTGGTGAAGGATCTACTTGGTATTTTTACCAGAGTAGGGTTTCCTAAGGATGTGATATCCGACAGGGGATCCAATTTTATGTCCCACTACATGCAAGCCATGTGGAAAAACTGTGGTGTCACTTACAAGTGCTCTACAGCCTACCATCCACAGACAAATGGACTGGTAGAGAGTTTTAATTGTATGCTGAAGAGCATGATATGTGCTTTAGAGTAACCCCTTAAATAAAAGTGGGACCTGCTACTGCCATGCCTTCACTTTGCTTATATAGAAGTCCCACAGGAGGGAGTTGGTAACAATCCCTTTGAACTTCTTTATGGCCATCCAGTCAGAGGTCCATTGGCCCTGATTATGGAGGGGTTGGAGAGTGCTCCTTCCCCAAAGCCAGTTAGTGTGACTGAGACTGACTATGTGATAGGTCTCCAGAGGAGAATGTCACACATGAGGGCAAAAGCTAGTGATAATTTCAAAGGAGGTCAGGCGCTGGTCAAACAGTGTCATGACCAGAAGGCCAGCATTGTTGAGTTTACTCAAGAGCATCGTGTATTATTTATGGTGCCAACAAGGCAGAGGGCCTTGCAGGACAAATGTATAGGACCCTTCAAGGTTGTGGGCAAACTTGGAGAGGTGAACTATTTGGTGGTCTTCGGCAGACCTACAGAGACTCCCAGAGTCTTTCACACCAACCTTTTGAAGGAATATGTCTCGAGACCAGAAATAGGATTGTGCTTCTAGCTTCAGCTCAAGAGGAGGAGGAGAGTGAACCTCTACCTGACCTCCTCAGAGGCCAACCTTTGGTTGAGAAAATAGAAGGAGTCAATCTCTCCTCTCAACTGACTTCTGAACAACATGAGGAGTGCACATTTCTGTTAAATCAGTTTGCCTCCCTGTTTTCACTATCACCAGGCTTGACCCCTTGAGGCCAGCATGATATTCTCACTGGTGACTGTCTACCTGTGAAAGGCAGAGGTCACAGAATGTCAGAACATGTGAGATCCCACAACAAAGGATAGGTCAACAAGATGCTTGATCTCAGGGCTATAGAGCCCTCTACAAGTCCATGGTCTAGTCCAGTTGTTCTAGTACCAAAGCAGGATCCAAGGAGTTGAGATTCTGTGTGGACTATAGAGCTCTAAATGCAGTCACTAAAACGGATGCATACTCTTGGCGCTTGCTGCTGCACCGTGTGATTCTGAACAAATTCATTTCCACCCTGCTGCGAGAACGCAGATGAATTCACCATCCCTCCTCTTGTGAATTGGTTGTTTTGTACCATTCCCTGATTTTTGCACATCCGTGCTAGATGCCCTGTTATCCCACACGTCCAACATTTTGGCGGTGGTATGATTACATTTTGCATATCCTGGTTTCCGCTTTGCATATTTTGAAAACCTCCTTGATTATTTTGAGAACCTCCCAGATTACTCTGCCATCCTCTTCGTCGAAAGCCTCTTCCTCTTGGGTAAAACCCGTTATTGCTTTGATCAAACTGCCTTTGATTATTGATCTGATCTGTATTTGATTCATCTGTGTTAGTGATCATTGCCCCCTCATGGCATACTTTGATATTTTTTTCTGCACTAATTTAGCCTCTTCACCTTTTCGTGCAGCATCCTTTTTGTGATTCTTCTCTTGCAGCAATCTGCAATAGTGCGCAATGGTCGACTGTATTTCAGACCATGGCTTAGCCTCAATCCCTACCAATTTCTTGAGCTGCTTCTGTACCTGATTTGGCAGCCCTTGGCATAATG
>CM010927.2:23320361-23354788 GCA_002915635.3 Ambystoma mexicanum
ATCTCCTTGCTATTACGAATCTTGGCTACACTCAGCTGCCTCCCATGCCACTGAAGATCTCGATCTCCTTGCTATTACCAAATCTTGGCTACACTCAGCTGCCTCCCATGCCACTGAAAATTTCGATCTCCTTGCATTACCGAATCTTGGCTACACTCAGTTGCCTCCCATGCCACTGAAGATCTCGATCTCCTTGCTATTATCAAATCTTGGCTACACTCAGCTGCCCCCATGCCACTGAAGATCTTGATTTCCTTGCTATTACCGAATCTTGGCTACACTCAGCTGCCTCCCATGCCACTGAAGATCTCGATCTCCTTGCTATTACCGAATCTTGGCTACACTCAGCTGCCCCATGCCACTGAAGATCTCGATCTCCTTGCTATTACGAAATCTTGGCTACACTCAGCTGCCTTCCATGCCACTGAAGATCTCGATCTCCTTTCTATTACCGAATCTTGGCTACAATCAGCTGCATCCCATGCCACTGAAGATCTCGATCTCCTTGCTATTATCAAATCTTGGCTACACTCAGCTGCCCCCATGCCACTGAAGATCTTGATCTCCTTGCTATTACCGAATCTTGGCTACAATCAGCTGCCTCCCATGCCACTGAAGATCTCGATCTCCTTGCTATTACCGAATCTTGGCTACACTCAGCTGCCTCCCATGCCACTGAAGATCTCGATCTCCTTGCTATTACCGAATCTTGGCTACACTCAGCTGCCTCCCATGCCACTGAAGATCTCGATCTCCTTGCTATTACCAAATCTTGGCTACACTCAGCTGCCTCCCATGCCACTGAAGATCTCGATCTCCTTGCTATTACCGAATCTTGGCTCTACTCAGCTGCATCTCATGCCACTGAACATCTCGATCTCCTTGCTATTATAAAATCTTGGCTACACTCAGCTGCCTCCCATGCCACTGAAGATCTTGATCTCCTTGCTATTAACGAATCTTGGCTACACTCAGCTGCCTCCCATGCCACTGAAGATCTCAATCTCCTTGCTATTATCAAATCTTGGCTACACTCAGCTGCCTCCCATGCCACTGAAGATCTCGATCTCCTTGCTATTACCGAATCTTGGCTACACTCAGCTGCCTCCCATGCCACTGAAGATCTCGATCTCCTTGCTATTACCGAATCTTGGCTACACTCAGCTGCCTCCCATGCCACTGAAGATCTCGATCTCCTTGCTATTACCGAATCTTGGCTACACTCAGCTGCCTCCCATGCCACTGAAGATCTCGATCTCCTTGCTATTACCGAATCTTGGCTACACTCAGCTGCCTCCCATGCCACTGAAGATCTCGATCTCCTTGCTATTACGAAATTTGGCTACACTGCAGCTGCCTCCCATGCCATGATGATCTCGATTTCCTTGCTATTATAAAATCTTGGCTACACTCAGCTGCCTCCCATGCCACTGAAGATCTCGATCTCCTTGCTATTACCGAATCTTGGCTACACTCAGCTGCCTCCCATGCCACTGAAATTTCAATTCCTTGCATTACCGAATCTTGGCTTACACTCAGCTGCCTCCCATGCCACTGAAGATCTCGATCTCCTTGCTATTACCGAATCTTGGCTACACTCAGCTGCCTCCCATGCCACTGAAGATCTCGATCTCCTTGCTATTACGAAATCTTGGCTACACTCAGCTGCCTCCATGCCACTGAAGATCTCGATTTCCTTGCTATTACTAAAATCTTGGCTACACTCAGCTGCCTCCCATGCCACTGAAGATCTCGATTTCCTTGCTAATTAACGAATCTTGGCTACACTCAGCTGCCTCCCATGCCACTGAAAATCTCGATCTCCTTGCTATTACCGAATCTTGGTTACACTCAGCTGCCTCCCATGCCACTGAAGATCTCGATCTCCTTGCTATTACCGAATCTTGGCTACACTCAGCTGCCTCCCATGCCACTGAAGATTTCAATCTCCTTTCTATTACCGAATCTTGGTTACACTCAGCTGCCTCCCATGCCACTGAAGATCTCGATCTCCTTGCTATTACGAATCTTGGCTACACTCAGCTGCCTCCCATGCCACTGAAAATTTCAATCTCCTTTCATTACCGAATCTTGGCTTACACTCAGCTGCCTCCCATGCCACTGAAGATCTTCGATCTCCTTGCTATTACCGAATCTTGGCTACACTCAGCTGCCTCCCATGCCACTGAAAATTTCAATCTCCTTTCATTACCGAATCTTGGCTCTACTCAGCTGCATCTCATGCCACTGAAGATCTCGATCTCCTTGCTATTATCAAATCTTGGCTACACTCAGCTGCCTTCCATGCCACTGAAGATCTTGATTTCCTTGCTATTACTGAATCTTGGCTACACTCAGCTGCCTCCCATGCCACTGAAGATCTCAATCTCCTTGCTATTACCGAATCTTGGCTACACAGCTGCCTCCCATGCCTCTTAAGATCCTGATTTCCTTGCTATTACCGAATCTTGGCTACACTCAGCTTCCTCCCATGCCACTGAAGATCTCGATCTCCTTGCTATTACCGAATATTGGCTACACTCAGCTGCCACCCATGCCACTGAAGATCTCAATCTTCTTGCTATTACAAAATCTTGGCTACATTCAGCTGCCATCCATGCCACTGAAGATCTCAATCTCCTTGCTATTACTGAATCTTAGCTACACTGAGCTGCCTCCCATGCCACTGAAGTTCTCGATCTCCTTGCTATTACCGAATCTTGGCTACACTCAGCTGCATCTCATGCCACTGAACATCTTGATCTCCTTGCTATTATCAATTCTTGGCTTCATTCAGCTGCCTCCCATGCCACTGAAAATTTCAATCTCCTTTCCATTACCGAATCTTGGCTATACTCAGCTGCCCCCATGCCACTGAAGATCTCGATCACCTTGCTATTACCAAATCTTGGCTATACTCATCTGCATCTCATGCCACTGAAGATCTCAATCTCCTTGCTACTACAGAATCTTGGCTCTACTCAGCTGCATCTCTTGCCACTGAACATCTCAATCTCCTTGCTATTATCAAATCTTAGCTACACTCAGCTGCCCCCCATGCCACTGAAGATCTTGATTTCCTTGCTATTACCGAATCTTGGCTTCAATCAGCTGCCTCCCATGCCACTGAAGATCTCGATCTCCTTGCTATTACCGAATCTTGGCTACACTCAGCTGACCCCATGCCACTGAAGATCTCGATCTCCTTGCTATTACCAAATCTTGGCTACACTCAGCTGCCCCCATGCCACTGAAGATCTCGATCTCCTTGCTATTACCAAATCTTGGCTATACTCATCTGCATCTCATGCCACTGAAGATCTCAATCTCCTTGCTACTACCGAATCTTGGCTCTACTCAGCTGCATCTCTTGCCACTGAACATCTCAAACTCCTTGCTATTATCAAATCTTGGCTACACTCAGCTGCCCCCCATGCCACTGAAGATCTTGATTTCCTTGCTATTAACGAATCTTGGATTCAATCAGCTGCCTCCCATGCCACTGAAGATCTCGATCTCCTTGCTATTACCGAATCTTGGCTACACTCAGCTGCCTCCTATGCCACTGAAGATCTCAATCTCCTTGCTATTACCGAATCTTGGCTACACACAGCTGCCTCCCATGCCACTGAAAATATTGATTTCCTTGCTATTACCGAATCTTGGCTACAATCAGCTGCCTCCCATGCCACTGAAGATCTCGATCTCCTTGCTATTACCATTACCAAATCTTGGCTCTACTCAGCTGCATCTCATGCCACTGAACATCTCAATCTCCTTGCTATTATCAAATCATGGCTACACTCAGCTGCCTCCCATGCCACTGAAGATCTTGATTTACTTGCTATTAATGAATCTTGGCTACACTCAGCTGCCTCCCATGCCACTGAAGATCTCGATCTCCTTGCTATTACCGAATCTTGGCTACACTCAGCTGCCTCCCATGCCACTGAAGATCTTGATTTCCTTGCTATTACCGAATCTTGGCTACACTCAGCTGCCTCCCATGCCACTGAAGATCTCGATCTCCTTGCTATTACCGAATCTTGGCTACACTCAGCTGCCTCCCATGCCACTGAAGATCTCGAATCTCCTTGCTATTACGAAATCTTGGCTACACTCAGCTGCCTCCCATGCCACTGAAGATCTCGATTTCCTTGCTATTACAGAATCTTGGCTACACTCAGCTGCCTCCCATGCCACTGAAAATTTAAATCTCCTTTCTATTACCGAATCTTGGCTACACTCAGCTGCCTCCCATGCCACTGAAGATCTCAATCTCCTTGCTATTACACGAATCTTGGCTATCACTCAGCTGCATCCCATGCCACTGAAGATCTCGATCTCCTTGCTATTATCGAATCTTGGCTACACTCAGCTGCCTCCCATGCCACTGAAGATCTCAATCTCCTTGCTATTCATTACCGAATCTTGGCTCTACTCAGCTGCCTCCCATGCCACTGAAGATCTCAATCTCCTTGCTATTACCAAATCTTGGCTACACTCAGCTGCCTCCCATGCCACTGAAGATCTCGATCTCCTTGCTATTACTGAATCTTGGCTACACTCAGCTGCCCCCATGCCACTGAAGATCTCGATTTCCTTGCTATTACCGAATCTTGGCTACACTCAGCTGCCTCCCATGCCACTGAAGATCTCAATCTCCTTGCAATTACCGAATCTTGGCTACACTCAGCTGCCTCCCATGCCACTGAAGATCTTGATCTCCTTGCTATTACCGAATCTTGGCTACACTCAGCTGCCTCCCATGCCACTGAAGATCTCGATCTCCTTGCAATTACGAAATATTGGCTACACTGAGCTGCCTCCCATGCCAATGATGATCTCGATTTCCTTGCTATTATAAAATCTTGGCTACACTCAGCTGCCTCCCATGCCACTGAAGATCTTGATTTCCTTGCAATTAACAAATCTTGGTTACACTCAGCTGCCTCCCATGCCACTGAAAATTTCAATCTCCTTTCATTACCGAATCTTGGTTACACTCAGCTGCCTCCCATGCCACTGAAGATTTCGATCTCCTTGCTATTACCGAATCTTGGCTACACTCAGCTGCCTCCCATGCCACTGAAGATCTCGATCTCCTTGCTATTACGAAATCTTGGCTACACTCAGCTGCCTCCCATGCCACTGAAGATCTCGATTTCCTTGCTATTATAAAATCTTGGCTACACTCAGCTGCCTCCCATGCCACTGAAGATCTTGATTTCCTTGCTATTACCGAATCTTGGCTACACTCAGCTGCCTCCCATGCCACTGAAAATTTCAATCTCCTTTCATTACCGAATCTTGGTTACACTCAGCTGCCTCCCATGCCACTGAAGATCTCGATCTCCTTGCTATTACCGAATCTTGGCTACACTCAGCTGCCTCCCATGCCACTGAAAATTTCAATCTCCTTTCATTACCGAATCTTGGTTACACTCAGCTGCCTCCCATGCCACTGAAGATCTCGATCTCCTTGCTATTACCGAATCTTGGCTACACTCAGCTGCCTCCCATGCCACTGAAAATTTCAATCTCCTTTCCATTACCGAATCTTGGCTCTACTCAGCTGCATCTCATGCCACTGAACATCTCGATCTCCTTGCTATTATCAAATCTTGGCTACACTCAGCTGCCTTCCATGCCACTGAAGATCTTGATTTATTTGCTATTAATGAATCTTGGCTACACTCAGCTGCCTCCCATGCCACTGAAGATCTCAATCTCCTTGCTATTACCGAATCTTGGCTACACACAGCTGCCTCCCATGCCTCTTAAGATCCTGATTTCCTTGCTATTACCGAATCTTTGCTACACTCAGCTTCCTCCCATGCCACTGAAGATCTCGATCTCCTTGCTATTACCGAATCTTGGCTACACTCAGCTGCCTCCCATGCCACTGAAGATCTCGATCTTCTTGCTATTACAAAATCTTGGCTACATTCAGCTGCCATCCATGCCACTGAAGATCTCAATCTCCTTGCTATTACTGAATCTTAGCTACACTGAGCTGCCTCCCATGCCACTGAAGTTCTCGATCTCCTTGCTATTACCGAATCTTGGCTACACTCAGCTGCATCTCATGCCACTGAACATCTCGATCTCCTTGCTATTATCAATTCTTGGCTTCATTCAGCTGCCTCCCATGCCACTGAAAATTTCAATCTCCTTTCCATTACCGAATCTTGGCTACACTCAGCTGCCCCCATGCCACTGAAGATCTCGATCACCTTGCTATTACCAAATCTTGGCTATACTCATCTGCATCTCATGCCACTGAAGATCTCAATCTCCTTGCTACTACAGAATCTTGGCTCTACTCAGCTGCATCTCTTGCCACTGAACATCTCAATCTCCTTGCTATTATCAAATCTTAGCTACACTCAGCTGCCCCCCATGCCACTGAAGATCTTGATTTCCTTGCTATTACCGAATCTTGGCTTCAATCAGCTGCCTCCCATGCCACTGAAGATCTCGATCTCCTTGCTATTTACCGAATCTTGGCTACACTCAGCTGCCCCATGCCACTGAAGATCTCGATCTCCTTGCTATTACCAAATCTTGGCTACACTCAGCTGCCCCCATGCCACTGAAGATCTCGATCTCCTTGCTATTACCAAATCTTGGCTATACTCAGCTGCATCCCATGCCACTGAAGATCTCAATCTCCTTGCTATTACGAATCTTGGCTACTACTCAGCTGCATCCCATGCCACTGACGATCTCAAACTCCTTGCCATTATCAAATCTTGGCTACACTCAGCTGCCCCCCATGCCACTGAAGATCTTGATTCTCCTTGCTATTACCGAATCTTGGCTTCAATCAGCTGCCTCCATGCCACTGAAGATCTCGATCTCCTTGCTATTACCGAATCTTGGCTACACTCAGCTGCCTCCCATGCCACTGAAGATCTCAATCTCCTTGCTATTACCGAATCTTGGCTACACACAGCTGCCTCCCATGCCACTGAAGATCTTGATCTCCTTGCTATTACCGAATCTTGGCTACACTCAGCTGCCTCCCATGCCACTGAAGATCTCGATCTCCTTGCTATTACCATTACCGAATCTTGGCTCTACTCAGCTGCATCTCATGCCACTGAACATCTCGATCTCCTTGCTATTATCAAATCTTGGCTACACTCAGCTGCCTCCCATGCCACTGAAGATCTTGATTTATTTGCTATTAATGAATCTTGGCTACACTCAGCTGCCTCCCATGCCACTGAAGATCTCAATCTCCTTGCTATTACCGAATCTTGGCTACACACAGCTGCCTCCCATGCCTCTTAAGATCTTGATTTCCTTGCTATTACCAAATCTTGGCTACACTCAGCTGCCTCCCATGCCACTGAAGATCTCGATTTCCTTGCTATTACCGAATCTTGGCTACACTCAGCTGCCTCCCATGCCACTGAAGATCTCGATCTCCTTGCAATTACGAAATATTGGCTACACTGAGCTGCCTCCCATGCCAATGATGATCTCGATTTCCTTGCTATTATAAAATCTTGGCTACTCTCAGCTGCCTCCCATGCCACTGAAAATTTAAATCTCCTTTCATTACCGAATCTTGGTTACACTCAGCTGCCTCCCATGCCACTGAAGATCTCAATCTCCTTGCTATTACCATTACCGAATCTTGGCTCTACTCAGCTGCATCTCATGCCACTGAACATCTCGATCTCCTTGCTATTATCAAATCTTGGCTACACTCAGCTGCCTTTCATGCCACTGAAGATCTTGATTTATTGCTATTACTGAATCTTGGCTACACTCAGCTGCCTCCCATGCCACTGAAGATCTCAATCTCCTTGCTATTACGAATCTTGGCTACACACAGCTGCCTCCCATGCCTCTTAAGATCCTGATTTCCTTGGTATTACCAAATCTTTGCGCTACACTCAGCTCACGTTGCATACATTGCTTGCTGGAGATGCCACCTCTGTTGTCTAGAGTCTCTCTTAGGTTCCCACGGTGAGAGTGTGACCGTAATCTGACTTTCCAGCTAAGTACCTTAATGATCCCTCTCTAAGAAGCCCCCACCCTGAAGGCTGTGCCCTGCAGAAGGGCTGATGATTGTGTTGTAGCATCATTTGAAAATCTAACATGTAATCGAAACATAAAACCATGCCTCCAAAATCTCCCATGGACATATGGCCAAGATAGTGGTTTGGGGCATGCTTTAATCTATCAGCACGAGCACTCCCTTGCATGTCTATAGTGCTATTCACATATGTGCATGCATGCACCAGTGGCCTGCGGATAAAAGTGGTCCATATGTTCTCAGACACACCTTTTGAGCACTGCACTGATTCACCACACATGGAAACCCTGTTCCAAGAAGCAAGTTACTCAAAGCAAGCCCTGTGCATTGAAGCCTATCCACCAATGATCTTATATTCTAGGAATCATGTTACTCCAAGCCCTGTGCATTGAAGCCTATCCACCAATGATCTTCTATTCTAGGAAGCATGTTACTCCAAGCCCTGTGCATTGAAGCCTATCCACCAATGATCTTCTATTCTAGGAAGCATTTTAACTCCAAGCCCTGTGCATTGAAGCCTATCCACCAATGGATCTTCTATTCTAGGAAGCATGTTACTCCAATCCCTGTGCATTGAAGCCTATCCACCAATGATCTTCTTTTCTAGGAAGCATTTAATCCAAGCCTGTGCATTGAAGCCTATCCACCAATGATCTTCTATTCTAGGAAGCATGTTACTCCAATCCCTGTGCATTGAAGCTTATTCACCAATGACCTTCTATTCTAGGAAGCATTTTAATCCAAACCCTGTGCATTGAAGCCTATCCACCAATGATCTTACATTCTAGGAAGCATGCTACTCCAAGCCCTGTGCATTGAAGCCTATCCACAAATGATCTTCTATTCTAGGAATCATGTCACTCCAAGCCCTGTGCATCGAAGCCTATCCATCAATGCAATGATCTTCTATTCTAGGAAGCATGTTACTCCAAGCGCTGTGCATCGAAGCCTATCCACCAATGATCTTCTACTCTAGGAACCATGTTACTTCAAGCGCTGTGCATTGAAGCCTATCCACCAATGATCTTCTATGCTAGGAAGCATGTTACTCCAAGCCCTGTGCATTGAAGCCTATCCACCAATGATCTTCTATTCTAGGAAGCATGTTACTCCAAGCCCTGTGCATTGAAGCCTATCCACCAATGATCTTCTATTCTAGGAAGCATGTTACTCCAAGCCCTGTGTATTGAAGCCTATCCACCAATGATCTTCTATTCTAGGAAGCATGTTACTCCAAGCCCTGTGTATTGAAGCCTATCCACCAATGATCTTCTATTCTAGGAAGCATGTTACTCTAAGCCCTGTGCAATGAATCCTATCCACCAATGATCTTCTATTCCAGGAAGCATGTTACTTTACTTTATTACATGTATAGTGCGCATCCATAGGCCCATGGGTGTGAGGGCGCGGACAAAAAGACAAACATGACAAAAAACAAACAGATGCTTTCCTGGGACAAGAATGTTGCCTAAGAGGGGCGATCAGATGGAGAGCTACCTAAAGAGGAGGGTTTTAAGACCCTTTTTGAAGATACTCAAAACTGAGGAGATTCTCAAGTGGCTAGGTAGGGCATTCCAGAGTGCCGGTGCCATGAACACAAAGGCACCCAGTTGCGCTTTTTTGGTTTTGCATCTTGGCTGAAAAAGAAGATTTTGGTTATTAGAAATTCTAAGGCATGTGTTATTTTCTATGTACCTTTGTAAGTAAGGTGGCATAGTGCCCAGGAGGCATTTGAAGATGATGACCGATGGTCTGAAGGAAATCCGAGCCTCCACTGGGAGCCAATGCAGGGCTTGACGTGCTTCCGAAACATGGGCCCTATAGTGGCCAACTACGACTCTAAGCGCCCCATTCTGAACTACCTGAAGACGACTAATAGTAGCTTTGCTAGAGCCAGCCATCAAACTGCAACAATAAATCAAGCTTAGCTCCTATAAATGGCTCTGGCAATAGACTCAGCATTCTGTTTGGAGATGAGTGGTCTCAGATGGGCCAGTAGTTTAATATTAATAAGTAGCAGATGCGACTGTACTGGCTACGTAGGACTTCATACTAAGCGACTGATCCAGGACCACTCCAAAGATCTTTACTTTAGGGAGGGTAGCAATGTGAGTTTCCCCCAGCTGGAAGAACTTATAGGCTGGGTCAGGTTTAGCTAGGATGCCCTCTGATCCCACCACCATAAATTCAGTTTTAGTATGATTAAGTGCAAGTTATTTAGCATCATGCATTTTTTGATAATGGAGAAAATGCGATTGAGTTCATTCTCATCCCAAGATGTCAGGCTGGAGCCAGGCCACAATCACCTACATGGCCCTCAAGGGCCTCTCCATCCCTCCAAAGACACACTTGGAGTCAGACTTGGTGCTTGTGGCACCAGACTCACTCACTCCCATAGGATAACATTGGGGATTGGACTTGTAGTGCATTGATGGGGACAAGATGGATGCCCCCACGTATTTCAGTTCCCAGAACTGCCTGTGCAGTCTAGTCTTTAGGGTGTGGTTCAGCCCCGAGACTCCTGGATATCCCAGAGAATATTTAAGCCACGCCCAGGCTCTAGAGAAACATGCTTTGTGTTTTCTGCACCTGCAGGGTGACACTCACCGCGTGTTCGGATCTTTCTCAGTAGGCCCTGCATCTTTCTTCTGCGCTCAAGCTCCTGGCAAGAACAAAGGACCATTAGGAACAGCCTTACCTTGCGGCGCTTCTGCCCATCATTCATCGCTCCTTCTGTTCTGGCGGGCATCTCAGCCGGCGTCATTCCCATCCCGGCATGCCGCTTCCTAAGAAAACGGTAAAAGAACAGAAAAAAGGCATTAGTAAGTTATTCCAGCAAGTCTTCGCTTATTTTTAAAGACTGTACGAGCTTCAAACGCTTACCTGCATCCCAGCGCTCTGGGGGATCTCTGTCTCTCCGGACTTCTCATCCATCTGCAAGAGGAAAATACACTCCAGTTAGCATGGAAACATCTAAGAGTTGCTGCATACAAGCCGCTTACTCACCACATTTCTTTCTTCATAACAGGCATCCACGCCTAAATACGTCGCGCGGCACCGTAAAGACACAGAAAAAGAACTGTCAGTTCAATACAAATACGAAAAGAGTCACACCGCGCATCGCGCTCTCACTAACCTTCACAGCGCTACTCATCTCAGCAGCATGTCACCATCCCTAGACGCCGGCCATCATCTAAGGAAGGAAAGGAACGAAGATAGAGAACTGTTCAAAAGACTCATTATACTTACCTGTCAGACTCTGGCCAGTGAAGTAAATAGGCAGCAACGAGCCTGCATCAATCAACGCGCCCCTGTGCTGAAAGCAGGACGGAGAGCACACTTTCCAAGAAAACAAGGCCCAGTCTCCAGTCGAGTAGACTCAAGGGAAGGGTTCGTGGTCGTAAGAGGTCAGAACAGGCTGAGTGACGTCCCCGTGGATACCAGATGAGCATTACAGAACACAAAGCCTCACATCAAAATCCACGTGGGCGTCATGGAAACGTCAGAAACAGACCAGTTAGTACACATGTTGGGGCAGCTACGTTCCGAAGTATATGCAGCCAGACAGGAGACCAACGCCCTGTGGAGAGAGCTGATAGTAGCCAAAGAACGCATTGATGACTTTAAGCCGGCAACTTCTCCAGTCACAAGCAGGGCATGCACCATTTGCCGGGAAGCGTGCCCTCGATGCCAGCATCATCAGCCAATCCATTCAAGATAACCCTTCCTGGGCAGTTCCCTTGGCCCCGGCCCGAACAATTTAATGGGGGATCCCAAGAGGGATTGCAACGTTCATGAACCAGTGCCCCTGCACTTCCTTTGTAGACCAGGGGCCTTTCCGAATGACCAATCAGCGGTCACTTTTTGTGCTATCCTACCTGAGTGGTAGCGCCGGCGGACTGGTCTGTAACCTTTGTGGCCCAAGACGATCCTTTGCCTGCGATAACTTCAGGGGCTTTCAGCAGGCGAGATGGGGAAAAGCTGCTTCGCGCCGTCGTCCCATTGCCATGGCAATAGACAACCAACTCTCTGTAGTCCCTTACGCCAAAGGAATCAAGACCTATTAACATACATAAGCCCAGTCCAATAGACTCGTAGTTGAAGCCAGAATGGCCAGTGCGAGAAGAAAAACCACGTGTTATTTCATCGAGGGTTCGGCGGGGAGCTCAAAGATGTTCTTCGCACAAGTAGTGAACCCCCGCCGAAAGACTGCTCAGAATTCATTTGAACCTTGGTTGTTCAACTGGTATATAGGGTGTCAGGAACTGAAGAGCAGCATTGAACCAGACCGGACCCTCACCCTATGTATGTGCGTTCAAAGGACAATTACTGACTGCACAACGGAAGGTTCAGGGAACCAATGCAAATCAGGGGTGGCGGGCAGATTCGGCTTGACTAAAGCGGAAAGGGATAAAAGGAGACAGCAGCAGTTATGTCTGTACTGTGGAAGGTCAGGTAATTTCCTTAAGGAGTGCCCTGTGAAGCCACCGAGGAGGACGGTAGGGGCCACGGACAAGGAATCGGACAACTCCCCAGCCCGGCAAGTGTAGGGGTCCACTTGTCGAGCCAAGAAAGTGAACTACAGACCTCCCATTTTTTGATCTGTGGTCTTGATCAATCACCAACAACCATCTCGGATGCACGCAGTAAGAGCGTACATAGACAGTGGAGCCATTGGGAATTACATTGACCAGGATCTTGCAGCAAAGATGGGGCTTCCGTTACACCCTAAATCAACCACCGACACTGTTACCACTGTCGACCGCATGGAAATAGCTTCTGGTCCAGTATCCCAATGCACTGCAGCTTTAACCCTTCTGTGCCAGGATGGACACCAAGAATCTATCGTTTTCGACCTCATTAAGGCACAACAGTTGCGGTTGATTTTGGGAATGCCATGGTTGGTAGTTCACAATCCTCGAATCGATTGGCGAGCAAAAGAATTGGCCTTTCCTGAGACTTGCACCCAAACATGTCATCGCCAAGAAAAACAACCTATAGAAACCAGAACCTCCACGCTTGTGACTGTGGACATCGGCACCCTATCAAGTGAATACCAGGACTGTCAAGATGTCTTTCAGAAAGAACAGGCTAATACCCTGCCACCGCATAGACCATACGATTGTCAAATCAACCTGATACCCGGCGCACAAATCCCTTGTGGGTGAATTTACGCACTCATGGAACCAGAAAACCAGCACCTGAAGGTCTATCTTGACCAATACCTGGCCAACGGGTTCATCCCTCCCTCGAAGTCTCCAGCAGCCAGTCCTCTATTCTTCATACCGAAAAAGGAGGCGGACGTGAAAACGTGCATCGACTATCGCGCACTGAACCAGATTACTGTAAAAAACCATTACCCCCTGCCACTGATCCCTGAATTGCTTGATCACGTCAAAGATGCCCAAATCTACACAAACCAAGACCTGAGGGGGGCATTTCACCTTGTACGTGTAAAACAGGGGGACGAATGGAAAACTGCTTTTCACACCAAATATGGCTTGTACGAATATCAAGTTATGCCCTTTGGCCTTTGCAACGCGCCTGCAGCATTTCAATACTCCATGAACGATGTCCTACGGCAATTGATTGATGTCTGTGCTCTACTGTACATCAATGATATTCTAGTATATTCTGCATCAAAGCACGACCATGTTAAACACGTCCGATCCGTATTGGATAAATACTGTCAACACCAGCTCTACGCCAAGCTCGAAAAGTGCTCATTCCACGTCTCCGAGGTGGAATTCCTGGGCTTTATTCTCAGCCCGAATGGAATCCGAATGGATGTACACAAGGTAGATGCGATCCTGAACAAAGTATGCTGGGTTTTGCAAACTTCTACCGCCGGCTCATCCCAGGATTTTCGCAAATCATGCATCCCATCACGTCATTGCTAAGGAAAAGCAACAAAAAGTTTCAGTGGACAACAGAAGACGAGGAAGCTTTCCAGGAACTCAAAGCAAGATTCGCATCTGCCCCAATCTTACACCACCCTCGCCCTGATCTCCCATACCTGGAGGAAATGGACGCTAAGCATGGCTATGGAGGCGCCTCTCACAAAGGACCCCGAAACGGGCCAGTTACACCCTGTTGCCTTCTGGTCGCGTAAATTCACACCCCCTGAACTCAATTACGCTATCACAGACAAAGAACTCCTGGCCATTAAGTCAGACTTTAAGGCATGGCGGCACTACCTCTTGAGCGCCAGAAACACAATCACCGTAATAACTGACCACCGGAACCTCCGTACCTAAAAACGGCAAAGCCCAATCCTCAAGACAACTACTTGGGGTCTTTTTTTGCTGAATATGACTACGTGGTTACATTTCGACCAGGGGTGAAATACGGGAAGGCCGATGCCCTTTCCCGTATGGGGTGGAAGAGCAAGGGTATCAGACCCCTGACCCAATAGCAATCATCCCGAGTGACAAGCTCCTAGGAATCACAGCAACCATAACTCAGAAAAAATGACATGAAGAAATCCAAAACCTGATGAGTCCGGAGCAATCACAAGCGTGGAATGCACAAGGAGAACATTACATGATAAAAGATCAGTTGCCATACTTCAGGAATCATTTATTCTTACCAAACCAAGAACTACGAGAACAAGTCATGTCCAGTTATCATGATTCCTTGATCGAGAGCCACCCAGGAATCGCTAAAACCCAAGCCAAGGTAAAACGAAATTATGGGTGGCCCATGTGGCGTAAAAACATTATCCAATTCATCCTATCTTGTGAAGTGTGTGCTCAAAACAAGTCATCCAAGCAGAAACCGGCTGGGCTATTACAACCATTGGAAATCCCACCAGCACCCTGGCACACGTTGTCCCTCGATTCTATTACTGACTTACCACCCAGTCAAGGGTTTAACACTATTCTTGTGGTCGTGGACCCAATTTCAAAAATGCCACATTTCATTCCTCTTAAGGAACTCCTATATGCTTCCACTCTGGTAAAGGTATTTCTTGAAGGCAGTGTACGGCTCAATGGGTTTCCTTTAGATTTAGGCCCTCATTACGACCCAGGCGGTAAGTTACCGCCTGGGCCGTGACTTTACCACCATGGTGGTTGGCGGACTTACCGCCCCATTCCGACCTTGGCGGGGCGGTAAGTCCCCAATCCCCATTTACCCTTCCCCATTCCCATTTTTGCCCCATAGGGCATAATGGGAGTGGGAAGGCGTTAATTACGCCACCGTAAATTACGGTGGCGTAATTAACTCCATGGTCCTTAGCGCCATGGATTTTAACACCTGCTAAAAGCAGGTGTTAAATCCGCCATGGCGCTAAGGGACCTTCGTACTCAGGCGGTAAGGGTCGGCGCTGTTTACGCGCCGTAAACCCCTTATCCGCCTGGGTCGTAATGAGGCCTTAGTCTCAGACCGAGGTACTCAATTCGTATCTAACTTCTGGAGAAAATGCCTGCTCTATTGGCCCAGATCGACATCCGGCTATCCACCAGTCACCATCCCCAAACGGATGGTCAAACTGAGAGGACAAATCAGACGCTCGAGCAGTATCTGTGTTGCATGTTACACCAAGCTGAAGGAAGCTGGTTCGACCTATTATGGATAGCTGGATATGCTTATAATAATTCCCTACACACCAGCACTGGGCAGACACCCTTTTATACAATGTATGGCAGGCACCCATGTACTTCTGAGTTGGACGTTCCTACAACCCTGAAATGCCAGCAGTCAAAACCTTGCAAACAAGCCATTTCTCAAACCTTTAAAAGGGCAGCTGAACACCTACTTCAAGCTAAGAATCTCCAAAAGAAGTTTGCTTGATCAGCACCGAGCAAAGGCCCCCAACTACCAAGTGGGAGACAAAGTCTGGATGGCGTCTAAACACGTGTCCATTAAAGGAACCCAAACTTTCCATCCAAGATACCCTGGGTCCATTCACTGTCACCTCTGTAATAAATCCTGTGGCAGGTCAGACTAGCTTTGCCGTCAAACATGCAGATTCATCCTGTGTTCCACGTGTCTCTCCTTAAACCTGTTTAACTGGGACCCGGGTAGCAACGCCACCACAGCCAGTAGTAGTCGCCGGGAGCCAGAATTCGAAGTCAAGGACATCCTAGATTCAAAGTACGTCAGATCCAAAATATACTACTTAGTAGACTGGAAGGGGTATGGTCCACATGACAGGACATGGGAGCCTTGTGAGTACATCCATGCACCTCGCTTGCTTAGATGATTTCATCAAAAGCATCCAAAGAAACCAGGACCAGACAGAATGGCCACCTTGAGAGGGTCTTGGGGGGGGAGTGCTGTCATGATTCCTGCACCTCATGTCCCCAGCCGTCCAAGATGTCAGGCTGGAGCCAGGCCACAATCACCTACATGGCCCTCAAGAGCCTCTCCATGCCTCCAAAGACCCACTTGGAGTTAGACTTGGCGCTTGTGGCACCAGGCCCACTCACTCCCATAGGATAACATTGGGGATAGGACGTGTGGTGCATTGAAGGGGACAAGATGGATGCCCCCACATATTTTGCTTCCCAGAACTACCTGTGCAGTCTAGTCTTTGGGTGTGGTTCAGCCCAGAGACACCTGGGATACCCAGAGACTATTTAAGCCATGCCCAGGCTGAGAAACATGCTTTGTGTTTTCTGCACCTGCAGCGTGACACTCAACGTGTTCGGATCGGTCTCCAGTAGGCCTGCATCTTTCTTCTGCGCTCAGATCCTGCAAGAACAAGAACACCGTTAGGAACAGCCTTACCTTGCCCATCATTCATCGCTCCTTCTGTTCTGCAGACATCTTCGGCAGTGTCATTCCCATTCCGGCACACCGCTTCCTAAGGAAAAGGGACAAGAACAGAAAAAAGGAATTAGTAAGCATTCAGCAAATCTTCGCTTATTTTTAAAGACTGTACGAGCTTCAAACACTTACCTCTCTGGGGGAAATCTGTCTCCGGAACTTCTCATCCATCTGCAAGAGGGAAAAGCCACTCCAGGTTAGCGTGGAAACATCTAGAGGCGCCGCATACCGCGTTTACTCACCGCATTTCTTCTTCATAACCGGCATCCACGCTGAAAACGTCAATGCAACTAAAAGACACAGAAAAAGATCTCAGTTCAATACAAATACGAAAGGGTTGCATCGTGCATCCCGCTCTCACTCACCTTCAGCGCTACTCATCTCAGCAGCACGTCACCATCCCCGGATGCCACCCATCATCTAAGGAAGGAAAGGAACGAAGTTAGAGAACTGTTCACAAAAGACTCATTATACTTACCTGTCGGACTCTTGCCAGTGAAGTAACTAGGCAGCAACAAGCCCACATCAATCAACGCGCTCCTGCGCTGAAAGCAGGATGGAGAGCACACTTTCCAAGAGAACAAGGCCCGCGATCCAGTCAAGTAGGCTCCAGGGAAGGGTTTGAGGTCGTAAGAGGTCAGAACAGGCTGAGTGACGTCCCCGTGGATACCAGGTGAGCGTTAAATGGGGTAACCCATGCTTGTTTCATTTCATCAGGGACAACACCATTGAGGAGAGAGGAGTTAACAAATGTACATATGGCCTGTACCAATGATGGCAGGCACGCTTTAATGATGGTAGACGCACAGGGGTCACCTGTGAAGTTGGTAGCTTTAAGTTTGGTGATAATAGATGATCATTCCTCCTCTGAGATGGGAGTGAAGTCAAAAATAGGGATATCTGGATTCCTAGTAAATGTAAGGCCATCACTGTGATTTACTCAATGCACAGTTACGCCAAGCCTTGTGCATTGAAGCCTATACACCAATGATCTTCTAATCTAGGAAGCATGTTACTCCAATCCCTGTGCATTGAAGCCTATCCACCAATGATCTTCTATTCTAGAAAGCAAGTTACTCGAAGCCATGTTCATTGAAGCCTTTCCACCAATGATCTTCTACTCTAGGAAGCATGTTACTCCAAGCCCTGTGCATTGAAGCCTATCCACCACTGATCTTCTATTCAAGGAAGCATGTTACTCCAAGCCCTGTGCATTGAAACCTATCCACCAATAATCTTCCCTTCTAGGAAGCATGTTTCTCCCATCCCTGTTCATTGAAGCCTATCCACCAATGATCTTCTATTCTAGGAAGCAAGTTACTCCAAGCCCTGTTCATTGAAGCCTATCCTCCAATGATATTCTATTCTAGGAAGCATTGTAATCCAAGCCCTGTGCACTGAAGCCTATCCCCCAATGATCTTCTATTCCAGGAAGCATGTTAATCCAAGCCCTGTGATTTGAATCATATCCACCAATGATCTTCTATTCCAGGAAGCAAGTTGCTCCAAACCCTGGGCATTGAAGCCTATTGACCAATGATCTTCTATATCTCTAAATATTGCTATTATTATTAATAGTATCATTATCATTATTATTATTATTAGTAGTAGTATACTCGTTTGTCTCAGGCATCAAGCTATCTAGTATTAGTATACAGTACTCTTAGCATCAGGCGTGTCCGCTGAATTCCTCTATAATCATCCCTTGGCAGCCTTGGGCAGTGGCTCATACGTGGCGATCCACTGCTGCGCTCTTCCCTCCCAACACTGTGAGCGAATCTCAAGCTGGCCTGAGGACTTGGATAATCTCAGCTGCATTCCAATCCTTCACTTACATTTCTCCATTGATGGCAATCCTTGAGTGTCTGTCTCAGTTCCCTTCAGTTTCATACCTTGGAAGCAAAGCTTAAGACTGGAATATGGAATCCGCAGTGGTGGACTTCCAGTTGAGCTACAGTACATACTTGCTGAAAAACTGAGGGTACAGAAACAACCAGGCTGTCTCTGTTTTGGTGTGTGTTGCTGTCTCAGTGCTGCCGAGCATCAGATGACTCAATCAGCCTGCTCTCTGGCTTGTCTCTGTTTTGATGTGTCTTGCTGTATCAGTGTTAACGAGCATCAGAAGACTGCATCAGCAAGCTCTCTGGCGTGTCTCTGTTCTGGTGTGTCTTGTTGTCTCAGTGCTGCTGAGCATCAGACGACTGCATCAGCCTGCTCTCTGGCTTGTCTCTGTTCTTGTGTGTCTTGCTGTATCAGTGTTAACAAGCATCTGAAGACTGCATCAGCCTGCTCTCTGGATTGTCTCTGTTCTTGTATGTCTTGCGGTATCAGTGTTATCGAGCATCGGAAGACAGCATCAGCCTGTTCTCTGGCTTGTTTCTGTTCTTGTGTGTCTTGCTGTATCAGTGTTAATGAGCATCAGAAGACTGCATCAGCCTGCTCTCTGGATTGTCTCTGTTCTTGTGTGCCTTGCGGTATCAGTGTTAACAAGCATCAGACGACTCAATTAGCCTGCTCTCTGGCTTTTCTCTGTTCTGGTGTGTGTTGCTGTCTCAGTGGTGCCGAGCATCAGACGACTGCATCAGCCTGTTCACTGGCTCGTCTCCATGCTTGTGTGTCTTGCTGTATCAGTGTTAATGAGCATCAGAAGACTGCATCAGCCTGCTCTCTGGCTTGTCTCTGTTCTTGTGTGTCTTGCTGTCTCAGTGCAGCTGAGCATCAGACGACTGCATCAGCCTGCTCTCTGGCTTGTCTCTGTTCTTGTATGTCTTGCTGTATCAGTGTTAACGAGCATTAGAAGACTGCATCAGCCTGTTCTCTGGTTTTTCTTTGTTTTGGTGTGTCTTGCTGTATCAGTGCTGCGGAGCATCAGACGACTGCATCATCCTGCTCTCTGGCTTGTCTCTGTTCTTGTGTGTCTTGCTGTATCAGTGTTAATGAGCATCAGAAGACTGCATTAGCCTGCTCTCTGGCTTGTCTCTGTTCTGGTGTGTCTTGTTCTCTCAGTGCTGCAGATCTTAAAACAGCTGCATCAGCCTGCTCTCTGGCTTGTCTCTGTTCTTGTGTGTCTTGCTGTATCAGTGTTAACGAGCATCAGAAGACTACATTAGCCTGCTCTCTGGCTTGTCTCTGTTCTGGTATGTCTTGCTGTCTCAGTGCTGCCGAGCATCAGACTACTACATTAGCCTGCTGTCTGACTTGTCTCTGTTCTGGTGTGTTTTGCTGTATCAGTTTTAACGAGCATCAGACGACTACATGAGCCTGCTATCTGGCTTGTCTCTGTTCTGGTGTGTCTTGCTGTCTCAGTGCTGCCGAGCATCAGACTACTACATTAGCCTGCTCTCTGGCTTTTCTCTGTTCTGGTGTGTCTTGCTGTCTCAGTGCTGCCGAGCATCAGACGACTACATTAGCCTGCTCTCTAGCTTGTCTCTGTTCTGGTGTGTCTTGCTGTCTCAGTGCTGCAGAGCATCAGACGACTGCATCAGCCTGCTCTCTGGCTTGTCTCTGTTCTTGTGTGTTTTGCTGTATCAGTTTTAACGAGCATCAGACGACTACATGAGCCTGCTATCTGGCTTGTCTCTGTTCTGGTGTGTCTTGCTGTCTCAGTGCTGCCGAGCATTGGACGACTGCATCAGCCTGCTCTCTGGCTTGTCCCTGTTCTTGTGTGTTTTGCTGTATCAGTGTTAATGGGCATCAGAAGACTGCATCAGCCTGTTCTCTGGCTTGTCTTTGTTCTTGTGTGTGTTGCTGTATCAGTGCTGATGAGTGTTACGATGGATTTCTAAACTCTGACCTGGTGGGCAGAAGTTTAGGAGGTGTAAGGAAGGCATGGTTTCACAAGTATGACACTGACAGAAAAGGTATGAGTTTCAAAACCTTTATTAAACTCATGGGGTTTGGAAAAACTCCTACTTTTCCCTATAGCCATGATGGGAGTAGTTTCTACCTTTAAATAATAAAGAAAACACAGTCCTAGTCAGTCTACGTCAAATCATAATGGCCTATATTAAAACACCTAATGCCTGCCCTATATCTTATAAAAAAAGTGTGTAAAGGGGAATGAGTATGCCAAGGAAAGTCAGAGTTATAACATAAAGGATAAAGATGGCTAAATCAACTTTCCTCTGCATGTTGGACAGCATGGATTATGGTGGCCTCTGAGGACAGGTTGACAGAGTCTGGCTGAGGTTATTAACATCAAAAGACATTTCAAAACATGGGTCAAACCGCTTTGCCTTCCATGTTAAAGTCACTTGAATTCACAAAAAGTTATTTCAAAGTTCAAGAAAATTTGTGTAGGTCTCCCTCTGTTGCGTTCTGACCTCTCAAGGCCTCAATAGTTCACATAGGTCTCCCTCCGTCGGGCTCGAAACTCTAAAGGCATCAATAGATCACCAAAAGTACCTGATTCAACGTAGATCTCCCTCAGCCAGACTCAGACCTCGCAATCACAGGACTTGCAGGGGTTCCCTTCCCCAAGTATTATTCACATTCATTAGGGGATCCCTTCCCCTAACTTATTTCATATTCCTGGTCTCACTCAGCTGGGCTTAGACCGTTCACTGATGTCGAAGACTTTCGGGTTTGCAAGGCTTTTCCATAAACCTCTGCAAGACCATTTCAACTTTTTACTTCAGCTCTTCCTTATGGTATTTACCCCATTTCTCTTGGTCTGAGTAGTTCCACAACACAATCAGAAAAGTTCAAAGCTCTTTCCCTTATATTCAATCGACTTTTAATTTCCCCTTTCGTATGGGTTAATCTTCACTATCACGTATTTCAAAGTGCATTCACTTTGTTGCTTTATAACAAACATCAAACATTCTGCAGAGGCTTTTGAGTGGGATGTTTCCTTTCGCCGGACCACTAGGCTATTCTGTATTACTGGCTTTACAGTTACCGCTGACTTTAAAGTTTACTACAGATTTGCTTTTCTTCGCATCTCATCAGCATGCGCGCAAACTTTTATTTGGAGATTAATTCTTTCCTTGACACAAATTGGCCTTTCAATTATCTCGCTTACTCTGGTTCTGTGCATTCTTTTCTGTTCTCTGAAGCTTTGATTCACGAGTCAAGGTTAATACCACTGGCTTGACCTCACCTCCCCAACTCTGCTGTTCACACTGGAGGGACGCTGGCATCCTTGAAACACAATGCAGGCTTTGTCCTGTCTGGGTTTTGGCTTTCTCTGTGCATCGCTCATGGTTTCCTGGTTGCAACCACCTTTTGCAGGGATGTCCAGGGTTTCCCCGCCCCTCAATCTGGTCCCTCGATCAGACGTCCTGCTCCAATGGGTTCACCTTTGCCCCAGAAGATCTGCTCCTTCTCGTGTTCCACCTTGCCCATAGTGTGTTTCCAGGTTCTGCCATTTATCAGTGTGGGAGGAGCTAATAGGTATCAGATGTATGTGATTAAGGTCAAGTGCCTGACCTTGCCTGACCTTATTAACGGGACATTTCCCGTGGGATATGTGAGGGCTAGCCTCTTTTCTCTCAGTCTTCCTCTTTCTCGGCCCATTGTTTGTGTAGAAAAGGTGGTAGGGATTGTCGGAGAATCATATAAATCTGATGGGGTATGGGGAGGAGACTATGTCTCATCATTGGTTGCCTCACCCCCACTCCCTGAAGACTCCTCACCATGTGATCCTCCCGCACTGGTCGACCACCAGGGTCTGGATACAAAGGCGATCGCTGTGTCCTGGCCACCTGAGAGAGAGACTCCCAGGGACTTGCAAGTGAGACACCCTTTGGCTTCTCACATACCCTTCCACTATGCAGTGTAGCCACATCTGTTTCAAAGGGAAACTGCAAAAGGAAATCAACGCTCCCAACCTTTTTGGTGTTCCACAGTGAAAAAGTAGATTTTAAGGTCAAAGAACCATCACATGACTCGAGGGTTAAATTCCTTTTGTTGACTGATCCATATAAAGGTGAGGGGTTAGTTATGAGTGTGAATTCACTCCCTAGAAGGTAGTATCTAAGAAGGAGGATCACCCAGTTGATGGCAATGTCTTTCAGTTCCAATACAGAATAGTTTTTCTTTCGGGGAAAGAGTTTGCGACTAATGAATAGGGCTGGGTGTTCTAATTCGTCATGTATTTGAGATAATACTGCCCCTAAACCTGTAAGGGAGGCATTAGTCTGTAATACAAGCTCCTTTCAGAAGTCTACTACTTTGAATATGGAATTCTGGTGTAAGGTTTGTTTCAGGCTGTTGTAACAAGCATTGTCCTCATCAGTCCAACACATTTTCTGGGGTTCTGCAGTTCTTAATTTATCTGTCAGTCTGTCTGTACTATCTGAAAAATGTGGGATAAACCAGCAATAACATCCAATCAAACCTAAGAATGCCCTGAGATCTCTCTTGGTCTTTGTTATGGGTGCACGTAGGACAGCTTTTACTTTTCCTTGCTGCGGTTTACACTACCATTCCCTACAAAGAAGCCTATTTATTTCACAGCTGAGTGAGCCAACTTACATTTGTTTGGGCTGGTGGTTAAGCCGGCCTCTCTGAGTGTTTTCATAATAGTAGAAAGATGGCAAAGATGGTCTTCTCAAGTTTTACTATAAATGACTCTTTTGTCAATACAGGCCCTACAGAAATCGGAACAAGGCTGTACTATCCTGTCCATGAGTCATTGTAGAGTTGCTGGGGCCCCATTCAACCCAAAAGGGGGTTATTTGAATTGGAACAGTTCTATTGCCGTTGAGAAAGCTGTTTTTCATTATCAGGCCCATGCACAGGGACCTGCCAATATCCTTTGGTTAAATCTAGGCTTGATAAGAATATGGCGTTTCCTAGTTTATCTATCAAATCATCAATATGTGTCATAGGATAGGCATCAGAGGAGGAGATGGCGTTGATTTGCCTAAAGTCTATTCAAAACCTCCATGATTGATCGGGTTTAGTCACCAACACAATAGACGAGGACCATGGGCTTGAAGACTGCTCAATTATATTTGCGTTTAACATTTCTTTAACCTCGTCAATCACTACCTGTTTTCCTGCTTCTGGGAATCTTGTAGGGTTTCAAATCAGTCAAGATCAGTCAAGATCAGTCAGATCAGTCAAGTTTCCACCCGCAGTGCCGCACCATACTTGAATGGCAGATCCACTTCTAGGAAGCCTGTTGATACTCTGGGGTACACTTCCACACACATTGTTATCATTTACTGCCGCCACCTCAGCACTATAAACCGCACTCACAGGCAAGGTCCCTAATGCAATACGAGCAGGTCCTCACCTGCCTCCGGTGCCACTTACACCTAAACTGGCTGCTGCCAGTTTCACCTCCTGCGATCTCCACTGCCACTAAAACTTTTGCCCACTCAACACCAACTAATTAAACTCATGTCGGCTAGTGTTGCGCACCCCTCTTACAGAGGCACCAACTTTTGTATTTAACATTCTTATTGCTGCCTTGTCTACCTACCTGAGACCCTTTTGGTCGCTCGCCAGACCATTTTGTTAACTAGCCATTGTGTCTGGTTCCTCACCCCAGACCCTTATGTCATATACCAGTGTGTTTTTTACTTACTTGAGACCCTTTTGGTCGCTCGCCAGACCATTTTGCTAACTAGCCATTGTGTCTGGTTCCACACCCCAGGCCCTTATGTCATATACCAGTGTGTTTTTTACCTACCTGGGACCCTTTCGGTCACTCGCCAGACTGTCTTGCTAAACTAGCCAATCCACTGTGTTAGGTGACTCACCCCAGGCCCTAGGTTGCGTACCACTCTACACTATTACACTGTCACCTTTCTGCCACTGCACCCCTGCACAGCACCACTCATTCACCTGTAAATGGTTCTCACCATGCACATTCACCCATCCACACCCTCACCTCAACACACCTACTTCCCAACCCTGTCAGACTCTCACTCATACTCTGGACCCCCTCCCTCCTCGCTGCACACCCCCCCACATGCATACTTCCACCCCAACTGTCTGTTACGCTCACCTGGCTCCCACAGGGGCGTCGATCGGACCCGGACAGCTGTGACCTCCTCCAACGTGAAGCGTAGTGCAGAGATGACAGACTGGACTGGACGGCCTAACCTTGTCTGCTTGACCCGTAGAAGTATTCTGCTGCAAGTTGAGAAAGCGATTTAGCCACCCGTGGATTCTAGTATCAAACCGGGGCTGCTGGGGTTTTATTAAATATCTGGATGCCTGCTCCCAGGGCTGATGGGCTTGATCCAGATGCCCAGGGGTGGGGGTAGGCATCATGACACTATCCTTGCCCATACACGCTCCCCCACATTCCTCCCAGCCCACCACCCCAACACTCACCTCCCCACACCCACTTACTCATACCCTGCTATCACTATCTCCAGACTAACCAGTCTCAGATCACGCACTATAACCACACCCACTCTTAGCCTACCTACTGCCACACCACTAAGAAATTTCAGACTCTGCTCATGCACCCCACACACCTTCACTCCCAAACACACCCTCCCCCATCCTGAAACCCCAACCACTCCCCTACAACATGGCACCACTCCCCTCCACAAACACCTTACTCTCACCAAAACTCCCTCACTCACCTGATCTACAGCCACAACACCTTCCCCACCCCTCAATAAAAGTCCACTCTCGCCCTCACTCAAATGCACCCTTATAAATGCACAATCCCTCTCAGCCCACGCACTGGAAATCAATGACCTCATATCTATGCACAATTTCGATCTACTAGCCATGAAGCATCAGGCCCTGCTATATCCTTAGCCCTCCCCCAAGAATTTTCCATCGTCCGCTCTGACAGACTCCTCTCCAAAGGAGGCGGTGTATCCCTCATCACCAAAGATTCTCTATCCATCAGCCAATGCCACCACCCCTGGAAGGAAAACTCTGACCTTCTCTCAGGCAAACTGGCCTTATCTCCCAACTGCACCATCAACATACACCTCACATACAGGCCCCCTGGCTCAACTCCAGAATACCAAGGACACTTCCTCCACATACTCAGTAACAACCTTGAAGGTCCACTAAATCGATCTTGCTGGGAGACCTCAACCTAGGTCTGGATGACCCCAAAGACAAAGCAGCCTCCACTCTAGCTAAGGAACTAAGAAACCTAGGCTTCACACAAAGGGAATCCGACCCTACACATTGCAAAGGCCACACCCTAGACTGGGTGGCTGACCACAACTGCTTCACCACCATCACCTCCAACTCTGCATACCCCTGGACAGACCACAAGTGCATACAATTCACCATCCCTATGTCGCACACCCCCAAACCCCTCACCTATGCCCCTCCGTCCCAAGTCAGAAGCTCTAAAAAACTAACCGAAGAAAACATCAAACCCTTACTTGAAATCCCCGAACTCAGACCACCCTTCTCTAACGACCCTAGCACTCTCGCCAACATCTGCTCTGCAACTCTCACCAAAGCCGTGGACACCATTGCACACAGTCCATGCATACCAACTCCTGGTTCACGGAAGACCTTCAGGTCCTATGCTCTAGCAAACGCACTGTCCAAAATAACTGGCAATCCACCCCCAATGACTCCACCAAATCTGAATTCAGAAACATCTGTAAACAATACAAACAAGCCATATTTTTAGCCAAATCCAACTCATTCAACGCTCGGATCGCCACGGCCAACTCGCAGCCCGAAGAAATGTTCTCCATCTTCCGCGACCTCATCACTCCTAGCCCAGATGAGATCATCAAAGAAAAATTGAACTCCTCCAACAAAAAATACAAGAGCAGTTCCTAGCTCTGCCTATATCCAACAAACCTGCCATGCCAAGCCCCCCAACAGTCAGGACCCACCTTCTCCTTTCGATACGTCACTGAAAAGGAAGTCTGTAATCTTCTCATACACCTCAAGCCCTCCTCGTGCAAAGCAGACATCTGCCCTCCCGCCATTATTAAAGATTGTGCTGATTCCCTAGCCCCTCTCCTTACTACATTCATTAATGCCTTGTTCTCTACAGGTATTCTTCCGTCCAGCCTTAAAGTAGCCTGGGTGCAACCTCTTCTAAAAAAACACCCTTGACCCATCATCTCCCACTAACTACCAACCCATTACTACCATCCACTCCCTCCTCAAAATCCTCGACAAAGCAGCCCACAGCCAGAAACAGCACTTTCTAGAAACCAACACCATCTTGGGCACAAACCAATCTGGCTCCTACAAAGGTCATGGCACTGAAACAGCACTCCTCGACCTCAAAAACCAAATAACCTCCATCATGGGTAAGAGCAAACCTGCCCTCCTCCTATTCCTAGACCTCTCATCCGCCTTCGATCTCATGGATCACAAACCCCTATCCACACATCTATCACAGGCAGCCCACTTCTCCAACAAGGCCACCTCATGGATCACATCCTTCCTGGAATGCAGAGCCATGAAAGTGTTCTCAGATCAAGCCAAAGCAGAACCTTCCACCATCCAATGCAGAGTCCCCCAAGGCTGTCCCGACACTGTCCCCACACTCTACAATCTATTCACCAAACCCCTTTTTGATAAACTTGACTCCTTGGCATAGCATACACAAACTATGCCGACGACATGCAGGTACTTTTGCCCCTCTAAGGCTCGTATACGCCAGAGCCCTCTCTAGGATCTACTTCATAATTCAAGCCTGATTGGGAGCCAACGGATTATGCCTAAACGGGGAAAAAACGGAAATCATTATCTTGGCCCCCAATGAAATACTAGCTAAAATCAACCAACAATACTGCAATTTCTCCATAGACAACACCACCATCCCTGTCTCCCCATCAGTAAAAACGTTAGGGGTCTACCTAGACTCCACGCTATCCATGACTAAGCAAGTCAGCACCATTGCCTCTGCATCGGCACTGATGACCAAACTCATAAACACAGTCTCAACTTTCTTATCCAACAACAACTGCCTAGCCACAGCCAGAGCCACTATATGTGCCAGACTTGACTATTGCAACGTCCTCCTGGCCGGCACATCCTCCAAAAACCTCAACCGTCTACAAACGGTCCAAAACAATGCACTCAGAGCAGCCCTCAGAATTCCCAAAAGAGACCACATCTTGCAGGCTAGACGAGATGACCATTGGCTCCCTGTAAGAGAAAGGATCACTTTCAAGACCCTCTCCCTCACACATAAATGCATTCACCTCGCAGCCCCGCCATATCTCTCAGATGCCATTATTAGAGATACCTCATCCCGCCCTAAGAGAAGCAACCAAGCAAATAAATTACTCATCCCACTCATCCACAGAGCCAAAGCCGGAGGTATTGACTTTCCACACATTGCTCCTAAACTCTGGAACTCCCTATCCAACACTCTCAGAGCCGAAACTTCCCTCCCAGCATTCTGTAAAACTCTCAAAACCACACTATGCATCTAAAACCATGCCTCTCATAAGCCATAACCAAGCTGTAACATAATAAGTCTGTTTGTATTACATGTAATTTGTCTGTATTATGCAACTGAGTTCAATGTCTGTAACAAGCACCACGATGCCCCTGGGCTGATGTGTGCTTTATAAATACCAATAAATAAATAAACAAATAAATCACTTTCCCCTTTGGAGTTTTGACATAGTGGTAACTACCACATACTTTCCCTGGTTTCTCACAAAGTACATCAGGGTATGCATTAATAAGGTTGTTCAAATCCCTTTGCTTATCTTTTGATAGATATTAAGGAATGAGTTCTAAGTTGGCAATTTCTTTGGCACCAAACAGGATAATATAGAGGAGGTAGCAGCGGTAGGATATCCTTTCCACTCTTTCAGGAGATTTATGTGAAAGAGGTGGGTCTTTTGCTTTCTATCAGGTTGGGCTATTTTATCGTTACAGGTTCCTGTTTGCTCTAGTATCTCATAGGGCCCATGCCACTTTGAAACAAGTTTATTTTCAGAGGTAGGTAAAAGGACTAACATTTTCTGACCTACTGAAAAGGATCTTAGATTGACCTTCTTGTCATAGGTACATTTTTGTTGGGCTTGAGCTTTCTCCATATGAGTGTGGACTAGACTCTCGGATGAGTTTCATGTCTTCTCACAATCGGGTAGGTGTCTGTTTTAGGGAAATTAGCACCTCGTCTCTTTCATCCCAGGTTTCCTAGAGCATGTCTAAAACATCTCTTGGTTCCCTACCATAGAGTATCTCAAATGGGGAGATACTGGTGGATGCTTGAGGGGTCTTTCTCACTGCAAACAGAGCCCAAGCGATCATATGATCCCAATCTTTCCCGTCCTTGTCTACTAACTTCTCAAAATCATTTTAAAGGTCTTATTAAATCCCTCCACCAATGTGTCTGTTTGGGGGTGATACACGGAGGTTCTTAAGGTGGTAATGTGTAGTCATTCCTTAACTTCACCCATGAGCTTATTCATGAAATTGGATCCCTGATCCGTTAGAATTTCCTTGCGGAAACCAACCCTAGAAAAGAATGTCATTGTTTTAAAATTTTCTGGGTTGTGTTGTTCCGCATTGGGAAGGCTTCTGGGTGCCAACGAGTACTAGAACATATTTATTGCCCAGCTAAGAAGTTTTACACAGTCCAATAATATCCACCCCGATTCTGGAGAAAGGAACTTCTATTATTGGTAGTGGGTTTAAAGGGGCTGGTAGGGGAATATGTGAGCTGGTCTTTTGGCATATCTCATATGTCTGTATGAAGTTCTTTATGTCAGCATGGATACCCGGCCAATAGAATTTCCCACTGATGTGAGCTTGGGTTTTAGATTGTCCCAAGTGTCCCCCTGTCAAGTGAGAGTGTGTAATCTCTAGCACGATCTTACGATGGGTTTTGGCTATTGCTAATTGAATATTACTTAGGCCTTCCCTGGAAGTTTCCCTTCTATATAATTATCCCTGTTTGAGGAAGAAAAAGGGACTTCCTTTTTGTTTTCCTTCTCTCTCGGAAATCATTTCCAGAAAGCTTCTGCCAGTATTGGATCATTTTGATGGACAAAGGCTAGGTCAGGAAGGATGGGAGGCTCATCTTCCCCCTTTGCCCCAGTGGTACGTACCTCATCTGCCTCTCAAAAGATTAAGTTACCTCTCTCAGGTTCCTTGGGTTCAGGTTCTTCTTCAAAAAATTGAAATAGCGCTTTCTCAAGTATTCCCTGTGCAATTTTGTCCCCAGGACGTATTTCACAAGCAGTCTCATCATGGTTCTGTAAAAAAAAATGTATATCTCCCCGAAGGTCTGCATCTCTAACGCCTGCTTGGACATCCAGACCAAATTTCCAGGAGAGGCCAGATTTTGGGACCAGTCTTATAACAACCCAAAGGGGGTATGACAACTAAGTCAGTGGAAATCATCCCTCTTTTCCAAGGAGGGATAGTGGCCTCTCTGCTGCTGCATGTATCAAAGCCTATGGATTCCTTTGTGGTGGTAGAGGGGTGTGAGGCTCTGTGGCTATGTCCCAATTGAGTTGTTCCGCAGCTGACACCATATGTAAGGAAGGTATGGTATCACAAGTATGACACTGACACAAAAGGTACGAGTTTCAAAACCTTTATTACATTTCTGGGGTTTGAAAAAACTCCTACTTTGCCCTATAGCTATGATGGGAGTAGTCTCTACCATCAAATAATAAAGAAAGCACAGTCCTAGTCAGTCTATGTCAAATCAAAATGGCCTACACTAAAAAACGTAATGCCTGCCCTATCTCTTATACAAAAGTGTGTAAAGGGGAATGTGTATGCAAAGGAAAGTCAGAGTTATAACATAAAGGATCAAGATGGCTGAGTCAGCTCTCCTCCCCACATTAGACAGCATGGTGTAAGGTAGCCCCTGAAGACAGGATAACACACTCTGACTGAGATTATTTAAAAAGGGAGTTCATAACGTGGGTCGAGGTCTGCTTGGCCTTCCACGTTAAAGTCACTTGAATTCACAATTTTCTTTTTAACAGTTTTACAAAATTCACATATGTATTCCTCTGTCGGGCTCTGACGTCTCAAGGTATCAATAGGTCACGCAAGTCACCCTCTGTCGGTCTCAGACCTCTCAAAGCATCAATAGTTCACCTCGGTCTACCTCTGTTGGGCCCAGACCTCTCAAGGCATCAATAGTTCATGTAGGTCTGCCTCTGTTGGGCTCAGACTATTAATCAAAAGAATCTGATTCAACATAGATCTCCCTCAGCCAAGCTTGTACCTCACAATAACAGCACTTGCAGGGGTTCCCTTCCGCAAGCTTTATTCACATTGATTAGGGGATCCCTTCCCTAACTTATTTCATGTTCCAGGTCTCCCTCAGCCGGGCTCGGGCCTTTCACTGATGTTGAAGACTTTCGAATGTGCAAGGCTTTTCCAGGAACCTCTGCAGGACGACTTTGACTTTCACTTCAGCTCTACATTATGCTATTTGCCCCAGTGTCTCTTGGTCTGGGTAGTTCCACAACACAATCAGAAAAGTTCAAAGCTCTTCTCTTATATTTAATCACCTTTTAACATCCCCTTGGGGTTATTCTTCACTATGCGTACTTCAAAGTTTATTCACTTTGTTGCTTTATTAAAAAAATCAAACATTTTGTGGAGACTTTCAAGTGGGCTGTTTCCTTTCATTGGACCACTCTGCTACTCTGTATCCCTTCCTTCACAGTTAATGCTGACTTTAAAGTTCACTACAGGAGTACTTTCCTTTGCGTCTTCAGCATGCACTCAACCTTCAATTCTGATATACACTGTTGTGGCTTTAATCATTCCTTGACACAAACTGGCCTTTCATGTATCTTGCTAACTCACCGGTGGGTGGGTGAAAGGGGCCCCTAGGGGACCCTGACATCTATGGAAACAAGGTGGGTCTCCACACACGATAGAGACGCCAGACACAAGGTTGTATTGCCAAAGCTAGGGTTTTATTGCAAAGCAAAAGTCCCAGTTGGCCAACTCGGTCTCATGCCACGCAACGTGTACCTCTAGACCTCGAGGGACACAAGAGAGGTGAATTACGTACATCAGTTACATATATACAAAATGCATATCAAACTATCAGCTATGACATGTATAACACCCTCTTCATTGGGTTTCTCTGAACTTGGTGTGATGATGGACATCTCCGACCACTATGACACCTTCAAACATCTATCCTAGTATCAATTTGCCATTTGTGAGTGCGTAGGCATCTTTCGGTTATTGAATAGAACACAGCGCTTCTGTTCTTGGAAGCGAACCACATACAGGGGAGTTGCATTCCAGACCTTGCTATCTATCAGGTGCTATTCGTGTCCTGGGAGCCGACATGCTCTCAGCGGGCTCAGCAAAGGGGGGCCATTAGAAAAGCATAATTCAAGCCTTTAGCGGTATTATTCTAACATATTCTACCATATAATGAGACTGGCTGGCAGTTGTGAAATGATTAAATGCCCTGCGGCTCTGCTTCAAGGCTACATAAAGGAGGTAGCTGGGCATTCTTCCTGGCGCTGCCTACATTTGTGTTTCAGCGAAACTCTTGTTATCCTCTCGGCCCTGTGGCTTTGCCTTTTCATATACAAACAACAATGTTCCACAGTCGAGCAGTGTAAGCGGAAAATATACTGCGAAGCAATAGGAACAGACAGCAATGAGCAATGGTTAGAAAACAAAATGGCTATTCTTTTTACATCAAATTGGCCGTTCATTGGAAAACTCTAAAACCTATATTCTGTCGTATTGTGCTTGAGACGGTTGGCCCACGGCCACCAAAATGCGTTTGCGGTCCCAAATTAGATTTCTAGACTGACAAACTCTCCTTTCTCATCTATTTATTGAAACCTCCTCCAGTGATGATGAATCTGAAATACTTATGTCTGAGTCTCGCATGCTATCGTGGACATCATTGTCTTCATTAATATCTATTGCCATCAACTCTTTCATTACTCTCATCTCATTTGGGTCTGGGCTAGTTCGATCATGAGGTTGTTTTTTCTTTGTTATCATTTTCATGCATCCTTCCGTACATCCTTCAGTTACCTCTGCACAAACTATGGGTAAACAATGTATACAACAACAACCCGTTAGGAATATTCCGAACAACACTACTAATATCGAGATCAGCTTCCATCCCCAAGATCGTAATATTCCCCAAAACCAAGATCCTATTTCCCAGCTCCCTTCTCCAGTGGGGAGTTCAGAGCTTAGAACGTGCATTTTCTTTATTGCTTCAAAGATCGTGGGGGAATAGTCATCGACATAAACGCAACATGCTGATCCCACTATTTTGCTAATTCCCCCATGAACAACCAGGATTACATTGAGAGCCATTCTATTTTGCAGCGTCATTAACGTGATTCCTCTTTCTTCCAACGTCATGTTAAATAATATATCTGTTGTTGTGTTTATTGTATTTCTTAGGATTCTGGACAGTTGCCTTATATTATAGGAGTTCACTATCTGTCCTAAAAATGGAATGAATGATTTTGCTACATCAGTTGCTATTAAAACACCTTTGTCAGTCCACTTGACTCTAGTTCTGGATAATTTGGCCATGGCTGCTGTTTCCAAGAGGAATACTCCTGGGAACAATAGCCCGAGGTAACATGTACCTCCCCAGTTTCTGGGCAACCAAGGGTATGCTTTCTCTCCACATATAAAATAAACTGGATCACCTACGTATACTGGTTCTATTTCCCATTTTAGTACCCACTGTATTCATACAACCAGTATATGTTCCGACTGAAAAGATCCTTTCTTTTTTAGGCAAAAAGGACAGTTCTTGGGCTATAATTCAACGTGTAAGATGGGGGAATCGCATCCTTGTTCCCTTCTGTTCTTACATGAAAACGTCATCACAGATGTTTTTTCTGGCTGGGACAATCTATCTCGTCTATTTTGTCGTGTTATCTTTCGTGTGCTTTTCCTCGTGGGCTCTGGGGCTATTACTTGTGCTTTATGGAATATGGAACAACCCACAGGCTTCATTATTATCTTCTCAAACTCATTCATGTTGGTTCTGTCTAATTGACCCCTATTACTCTCATTCCATTTCCCATAGAAACATTGCACCTAAAGATGCACTACATGCAGAACTTAATGGTAATGGCTGCACATACCACCTATTCCTTTCCCAGCATGCTGTGGTAAATGGGCACATACCCAGCAGTTTGTTTTCTTCAGGATTGCATGTGTCATGTTCATTATCAGAAGTAAGGTGTTATTTGTAAAACCTTCCCTGTGTTTTTCTTCCATTGGGGGTAGGGTATAAGTGATCACCTGAACTGGGCTTTTCAGTAGTGGATATATTAATTATTGGTAAAAACATTTCTAATGGGTGTATTGTTTCTACCCACCATAATATTAGGGCTGTCGATATTGGTGCTACCATGCTCATAAAGCACATTATTATCGTTAGTGTCAGAATACAATGTGTTTTACCATGCGTTTTTCTTAAACTTATAGTCTTTATAACTGACTCATTCTCAGCGGTGATGGTACTGGAGGAGGCTGGAACCGGTCCCGGCATGTTTCTCGTCGTCCTTCTTCTTCCTTATCACAGTTCGTTGTGGATATCTCTCTTCGTCGCGTTTGCTCTGATGTCTACAAGTTCAATGGATTTCTCACAATTCAGTTTTGCCTGTCCTTTTTATTTAGCCTTTATTTGATTATTCGTTTTTAGGCAAGATCACTTGTCCTTCTTATACTGCTCAGAGGACCTTTTGATCAGTTA
>CM010927.2:23354808-23375508 GCA_002915635.3 Ambystoma mexicanum
GTTTTCTGTCCCCTTTTTGGTGTGTGCACGAGAAGTTGTGCGCTTTCCCCATTCCTCTCGCGCACAAGTTTGGAAAGTCGCAGTGACGTGTAAGGTAAGCACAGATTTGGCACACATTCCTGGAAAAACATGCGCAGGGCCTTTCATGAATCGCATGCGTGCGATTCGCACGCATGCACTGGCTTTTTCACGCTTGCGCCAGCTTGCGCCACAAATTTGGTCGCACATTTATTCCATGAATTACCCCTTCTGTCTTTCCCTCCCTTTTAAATTTCTGGAGTGCCATTTTGCTCCCACTTCATTTTGTGAGCTTAACTTGTCTGGAACATATTGGGAGTGGTGTGGTATATTAAGAGTGTGATTTTTAAACTGCTTTACTTTAGTGAAATGTTATACAACTGATGTGTAAATAAATGTATATTCTTTCACTCAGAAACCTTGAGTCAGTGTTTGTTTGAATCATAGCAATTGCTGTCCTTTGTGTAATCCCTATTACTGCTCATTTGCTCTTGGGATAAGTCTGGCTGCTCGTCCATCGCTACCACTTTTACTGTGTAGTACAGGCTTGTATCACAGGTGAATTTGTATTGTCACTTGTAGTCTTAATTGTGTGTGGTGTTCCCAAAGGGTACTGCATATAGTTCTGCCCCACCTGCTTTCAAATATCAAAGGTTGGCTTCTGTGGTTTTGGGAGGCATCACCTTGTAAATGTATCATTAATTAGACATTATTTAATAATATTTCACTGTTGTAAATAATCTGAAGTGTGTTAACCAAATGTAAGTTGAAACCTCAAAACATAAATGAGTTTCAAATGTTTAAGGTTCAAAATCTAAATGAGCTGCTGGTATTAAAATCTTCTTGTAATTGCAGGTGACCCCATGAGTGACTATGCTGGTAAGTACCCAGTTGATTTACTCCTCAAAGTTCCTTGATTTTGATTTACTCTTGGACTGGAATTCAGTTAAAGGTTCAAGGTTGTAATTATGACTTTATCTTCATATCGCTGAATTTTCTCATTCACATTCGTACTACTTTCTGTGCTCCTAGGCACATTCAGGCCTTACGCTAGAAGAGACAACAGCCTCAGAATATGTGTGTATTAACACAGAGAGGCGAATGCCTCCTCTACTTAGACACCCCGCAGGGTTCAAGCCCTTATTGCACAGCGCTGGCTATGGGAGATAAGGGAAAGGTTTTTTAGGCGCGAATAGGGCCTACTTTATTTCTTGTGTTAATCAGATACCGTACATTGCTGTTTATGTTCTTGAAAGCTGATTACTGCTTGTTCTTTTAAATACCAATACAGTAACTGCACCCCTATGTTTTCCAGCTAAAAGCACCCCTTTAAATTGGTTTAAATGACCTTTCACCTCTTTGGTTACTCCAGGAGCAATCAAATCAGTGCTCAGTTGGGTATAAGCGCGAGGTGACTCCTCAATCCAATCAATGCTCAGTGGGTATAAGTGCAAGGTAAAGCCTCAATCCAATCAATGCTCAGTGGGTATAAGCACAAGGTGAAGCATCAATCCAATCAATGCTCAGTGGGCATAAGCGCAAGGTGAAGCCTCAATCCAATCAATGCTCAGTGGGTATAAGCGCAAGGTGAAGCCTCAATCCAATCAATGCTCAGTGGGTATAAGCGCAAGGTGAAGCATCAATCCAATCAATGCTCAGTTGGGTATAAGCACAAGGTAAAGCCTCAATCGAAACAATGCTCAGTGGGTATAAGTGCAAGGTGAAGCCTCAATCCAATCAATGCTCAGTGGGTATAGGCGCAAGGTGAAGCCTCAATCCAAGCAATGCTCAGTGGGTATAAGCGCAAGGAGAAGCCTCAATCCAATCACTGCTCAGTGGGTATAGGCGCAAGGTGAAGCCTCAATCCAAGCAATGCTCAGTGGGTATAAGCGAAGGTGAAGCCTCAATCCAATCAATGCTCAGTGGGTATAATCGCAAGGTGAAGCATCAATCCAATCAATGCTCAGTTGGGTATAAGCACAAGGTGAAGCATCAATCCAATCAATGCTCAGCTGGGTATAAGTGCAAGGTAAAGCCTCAATCGAATCAATGCTCAGTGGGTATAAGTGCAAGGTGAAGCCTCAATCCAATCAATGCTCAGTGGGTATAGGCGCAAGGTGAAGCCTCAATCCAAGCAATGCTCAGTGGGTATAAGCGCAAGGTGAAGCCTCAATCCAATCAAAGCTCAGTGGGTATAAGCGCAAGGTAAGCCTCAATCCAATCAATGCTCATTGGGCATAAGCGCAAGGTGAAGCCTCAATCCAATCAAATGCTCAGTGGGCATAAGCGCAAGGTGAAGCCTCAATCCAATTCAATGCTCAGTGGGTATAAGTGCAAGGTGAAGCCTCAATCCAATCAATGCTCAGTGGGTTTAAGTGCAAGGTGAAGCCTCAATCCAATCAATGCTCAGTGGGTATAAGCGCAAGGTAAAGCCTCAATCCAATCAATGCTCATTGGGCATAAGCACAAGGTGAAGCATCAATCCAATCAATGCTCAGAGGGTATAAGCGCAAGGTGAAGCCTCAATCCAATCAATGCTCAGTGGGTATAAGTGCAAGGTGAAGCCTCAATCCAATCAATGCTCAGTGGGTATAAGCGCAAGGTGAAGCATCAATCCAATCAATGCTCAGTTGGGTATAAGCACAAGGTGAAAGCCTCAATCCAATCAATGCTCAGTGGTAATAAGCTCAAGGTGAAGCCTCAATCCAATCAATGCTCAGTGGGTATAGGCGCAAGGTGAAGCCTCAATCCAATCAATGCTCAGTGGGTATAAGCGCAAGGGAAGCCTCAATCCAATCATGCTCAGTGGGTATAGGCGCAAGGTGAAGCCTCAATCCAAGCAATGCTCAGTGGGTATAAGCGCAAGGTGAAGCCTCAATCCAATCAATGCTCAGTGGGTATAAGCGCAAGGTGAAGCATCAATCCAATCAATGCTCAGTTGGGTATAAGCACAAGGTAAAGCCTCAATCGAATCAATGCTCAGTGGGTATAAGTGCAAGGTGAAGCCTCAATCCAATCAATGCTCAGTGGGTATAGGCGCAAGGTGAAGCCTCAATCCAAGCAATGCTCAGTGGGTATAAGCGCAAGGTGAAGCCTCAATCCAATCAAAGCTCAGTGGGTATAAGCGTAAGGTAAAGCCTCAATCCAATCAATGCTCATTGGGCATAAGCGCAAGGTGAAGCCTCAATCCAATAAATGCTCAGTGGGCATAAGCGCAAGGTGAAGCCTCAATCCAATCAATGCTCAGTGGGTATAAGTGCAAGGTGAAGCCTCAATCCAATCAATGCTCAGTGGGTTTAAGTGCAAGGTGAAGCCTCAATCCAATCAATGCTCAGTGGGTATAAGCGCAAGGTAAAGCCTCAATCCAATCAATGCTCAGTGGGCATAAGCACAAGGTGAAGCATCAATCCAATCAATGCTCAGTGGGTATAAGCGCAAGGTGAAGCCTCAATCCAATCAATGCTCAGTGGGTATAAGCGCAAGGTGAAGCCTCAATCCAATCAATGCTCAGTGGGTACAAGCGCAAGGTAAAGCCTCAATCCAATCAATGCTCAGTGGGCATAAGCACAAGGTGAGGCATCAATCCAATCAATGCTCAGTGGGCATACGCGCAAGGTGAAGCCTCAATCCAATCAATGCTCAGTGGGCATAAGCACGAGGTGAAGCCTCAATCCAATCAATGCTCAGTGGGTATAAGCACAAGGTGAAGCCTCAATCCAATCAATGCTCAGTGGGTATAAGCGCAAGGTGAAGCCTCAATCCAATCAATGCTCAGTGGGCATAAGCACAAGGTGAAGCCTCAATCCAAAGGGCCTGTTAGGCAGAATCCTATGCAGTGCCCTTAGGGACCACTGCACAGAATTAGGACTATAAGTGGTAATACAAGTTCATCTTTGGTACAAGCCCGTACTACTAAGTTATAGTGGTAGCAGTAGCAGAGCAGCCAGATTTATCTCAAGAGCAAATGAGCAGTAGCAGAGATTACACAAAGGGACCACAATTACTGTGACTCAAGCAAACACTGACTCAAGGTTTATGGTTAAAAAATATAAGAACGTTTATTTTCAACCATCTGTTCACAAAAGACTTCTCTTCTATTAAAATGAAAACCACACTTCAAATACACTACACACACCAATTCCCCTTGTGCAGAACAATTCAAGGTAAGTACCTTAGGATTTGACAGACCAGTGTTATGAAACAAAGATGTTACCGGGCGTACACATACAATCACTTTTTGACAGTAATGACAGTTCGGTCTTAGTAAAGATAAGCGTATCCGCGGGAAGAAATGTAACCGTTGTCAAACACACTTAGCACATGAATTAACACAAGAGAGTTGGGGATAAAAATCATAGGCAATACTTTTGTCAAGGCAGAGAGAATCAGAGGGCACCTTCTAACCAGTGGATAAGAGTCAATAGGCCTGCACCAGTGTCAAGTGGAACAGGGTTCCTGTTGCCGAGGAACACACAGTTTAAAACAGTTCACGATTCGAGATTGCCAGGAGTACTTGGATATTGTCGGAAAGGGAGGCAAAAGTTATAAGAGGGATGGAAGAAAAGGAAAAGCCTTTGGTGAGGAATTATGGTTCACCCCAATTCCTCGAAGTCAGACACATACCTTATTCGTTGGAGAAAGCTGGTGCCACGGCAGATGTTCCTGGTAGTTTCCTCCAGACTCACGGTTCCTGGAGCTTCAGTCATGGAGACAAGAAGGAGGACATCTGGGGCGATCTGCAAAACCAAGGGATAAGGCCAGCAGCAGCGAAACAACGGTGAATAAAAGGTGTGCTCCTTTAAAAGAGGAGGGGTTCTTCAATCACTCAGCAGGGGGGTTGTCCGGCCCAGGCAATAACCTCAGGCAATCAACATAAAGTGTGACTTGGGTCTCCAAGGAGACATTGTGCAGGGGGTGACTACAACGTTCCCTCACATTCAGCCCACCTAGACACCCAGGTGACTAAAGGAGGGCTTCTTCGTAGAAGCCTGCCAAAAGACGGTGATCAAAGAAGGCAAACCTGGTTTGCCGCGCAACGTTAAAATACAAGAAGGACTTTAACAAAAAGAAATGGTGACTAAAACCCGACCGGAGGCAAATTAAAAAGTATTTGGGCAAGAAGGGTTTATATTCGAGGCTAATACAATAGCCTAAAACAGTACCACGTTTATATGGTATAATCGCTGTAGCAAAGTTAGGGTAGATACCACTGCTGCTTCCTTTCACATCACTTTGGCTTTCCATGCTGTGCTGAAATTACCACAATTGCGAAGCCGTGAGAGAGTTTTCTGGCACTGTCCTTCATTCAATTTATCCCATCTCCCATTTACAGCCTCAGATGAAGAGTTGGTTTAGACTCGAAACACGTGTCAGGCTACTTTGCAAATAAATCCATCGGACTTACAACCACATCTCTCTTCAATTACTTGCAACACATGCCTATATTGCACTCTTGGGCGCAGTGCGACTGAGAATTGCCCGTGCTCTAATTGTTTCCCCAACAGTGGGTTGTCCTTGGCAGTACTCCCACACCTCTCAGGCACCTGCAGCCTATGTTCACTCTTAATATTTATTCATACAAGAGCTGTGGTTTTTTGACATTTTCTGCCAAACCTGTGTTTTTTTTAGATACCACTGCCACCAGCCAAGTCTAAATGTTAAAAGAGTAAAACAAAACTCAGAGAGGCACAGACAAAAAGGAGTAGGAAATAATCCTTTCCAATACTCCATGGAAGATCGGGTGTACTGGGTCTGTAGTTCAAAGTGACTACATAAAGTGAATGGCAACTTTACAGGGTTCTGGGGACAGTAGTCACCCCCAGAACATTGGAGTCAGTGGGAAGTCTTAGAGACAACCCTGTGTCACTGCACTGAAGGTGGTGTGTAACACACACAAAAACTGGGGCTCATGGAGGGGTGTGGCTCCCGAGCCCAAGATCTCACAAAAAGTAGAAATACACAAGGCAAAACACATGTAAGAGTGAGAAAAAAGGCTCACACTCTTACCAGGTGGAAAAAAATAAACCCCTGAAATTCAGCAAAGCTGCTGAGGGACTCACTAGGTGAGGGGAAGTAGCCATAAAAGAGAATTTTTCCTAACAGGGCCTCAAGGTGAGGCAGTGGGAGGTACTCAGTGGCACCTAGAAAGCTGGCTTTTTCTGCCTGCATTTTATCTAGATCTCAACTCTCTCTACAGCCCACAGGTAGTAACGCTAACCAGGCCTAACTCTCAATTGCACACCCCTGTGTGAATGTGGTGGGGGAGTTGCCCCCGTGAATATGCAGGAGGATGGGCCAGGGGAAATCATGTGCCCAAAAACAGACAAGACCACATTTCACAAAGAACTGTTTTATTCAACAAAATCCATATAAAACAGGTTCAGCTGTGGCCACCACATTGCCCTCCAAAAACCCTCATCTGGTACCAGGCTTATCAACCAGTTAAAGCCAGGTGTGACATCACAAGTGACGCTGCATTTCCGAAAACCTGAGGTGGAAAGGGATTGGTTGGGGGAATCAACTATATACATGCTCCATTGGGGTGAGTACACCAATTGGTCAGACATTATCTGATAGCTGCGCCTGAGACCACTGTGAGAAACCTGAAGGTGTCTCACCCACTAGTCCCTGGAGATCTGTCATCCAGGTGGCCAGGACACGGGCATGGCAATTGGATCCAATTCCTGGGGGTGGACCAGTGCAGGAGGATCGCCTGCATGGGGGCTCTTCAGGGAGTGGAAGTGGTACACTGAAAGGATCAGACATGGTACGCCTCTCCTTATGACACCTTTTTCCCATCCTACCCAGTATGGTATCTAGAAAGTCAACCCCCCTCCCTTTCTTGACACAAACACTTTCTCACAGTCAAGTTCACCTTGAAAGACAAGGGACTAACAGCAGAGCCGTATATCTGATATGTCCAACACAAGGGTCAGGCAGAGTCAGGCAATTGCCAATAATTACACACAACTGACTTCCCTTTCTCATCCCAATAGGGATAAAAGGTGGAGCACGAAAGCACACTCTGAGCAAGACCAGACTTACGTGGTAGCAGCTATCCCGGGACAGCAGTTCAAATGGAGGGGAAAGGTGGGAAAATCTGAAAGGACGACAAGAAGGGAATTGCCCTTGCCCTTTTCAAACCAGTACTGCAAAACCTCCAAGAAGGGAAATGTAAGACCGCGAATTCCAGCTGGCGAATGGTGTGACAAATAATCAGCGGTAAGTGGGACTCTCCCGCACCGATAGCCAGGGTGGGAGAAGCGGTTACCATTGTGGTACCATCTTGACTCCATGGGCGAAAACGCCAACGAGTTCAGCACAGCCAGTGAGTCAGAAGGAACTGATGAGAGACCAAACTATGTTAGGCTCAAGGTTGCAGAAGCAACATTGTATAAAGAATGAAGAGTATGATACAAAGGTCTTTTGTTAACGAAATTGGCACCCGAGAAAGAGGGGTCTGGCACCACGTGTGTGCTCATTCAAAGGTTTCTGGCTGGTGCCCCTCCCCTGAATAGGGAAAGTATAGAACTGAGGAATCTAAGTGGTCCTACTAGCAGGTTATGTTGAATCTCGTGCACATTTGAAACGCTTCCATTGTTTGTGAAACTGCAACTACCAAGATGCCTTAAGGGAGGCAGGAGTGAGGTGTCAAACTGGTCATATGAGGGTCAAACCAAACCCCTTGTACAGTTGAAAGTCTTTGACTTATTGAGGAGGCAAATGTGAACCCAACTGAGAGGTGCCTGGGAATTAGGGTGAATAGTAACACACCTGAGAACGCTGTGATGAAGGAAAAGTGTGAAGCCTGACTGGAGATTATAGAGGCAAGCCTGACTGGGGGCTTCAGAGAAAGCCTTACTGGAGCTTAAGGGAAAGCTTCACTGAAGGATGAGACCTGGACTTAGGTAAGGGAAGAACCTAAGGGGTCTAGAATGACTTTCTTTTGAACTGTGAACTGTGGCAAGGGTGGACCCGACAGAGGGATGCTGAGAGAAAGCTAGGGGAGAGGGAACCCCCACTTTCCTATGGGTTTGTTAAACTGTAAACTGTGGCAAGCATGAACCCGGTGGAGGGATGGCGAGAGAAAGCTAGGGGAAAGGGTAACCCCGCTTTCTGATGAGATGGTAAAATCGTGAATGCCAATATGAACCCGACAGAGGGATGTCATGAGAAAGCTAAGGGAAGTGAATCCTATATTGTGAAAAAGCTAAGTGACCTGCATTGTGATGACAAGCATGAACCCGACTGAGGGATTTCACACTGGTTGGTCTGAGCCCGACTGAGGGATGCTAAGTTGAGAGAAGGATAGGAGCCCGGCTGAGGGGGATCCAATGGTGAAGGGGAATCACCCGACATGAAGATTAGCAAAGGACGTTTTTGTTTGTTGTTTATGACACCCGACCCTTCTGAAGAAAGAGACTTTGCATAAAAGAGACTTGGGCACAGTAGGCCCTGATATTGAGAAAAGGAACTGTAACCTTGTGCTGGAGAAGCCCAGGAGTGTGCTGTGCTCGAGAGTCCCGCCTTGTCTCGTGCTAAAAATGTTGGAAAGGGAGACTCTGGCCTTAACATCCCAACTTATCATTTTGTGAACACTTCTTTCTTTTCTTGGGAACATTATCCCACACTCTTTTGTAGCATAGCGGTAAGGATTGGCAATCTTTTTTTTTTAGTATAGGCCCCTTTTATTTGTCTAGACTCCAGGTGGACCGTATTATCATTATTTAATGGCCTTTGCTTGCTCCCATCTTAGATTTAGGTTTAGATTAGGCGTTTATCACACCCATTTTTACAGTTTAATAAACACCCTCGAACTTTGATCACTGTGTCAGTCTTACTTCAATACCATGCCTTCCTTACGCCACCTACAAAAAGATACAAGTGAACACATGCCACCATAATGCACTGTGAGTGGCACCTGCAACATTGTTTAGATGCACGTTAAAGGTGGGAAGGGATTGGCCAGTGGTAGATTTCTCAGGTTTGGCACTTTGGAGGGTTATCGGCAACAATTGAAGGTGGTGGTAATGGTACCAAGGTGCTACTTGTCCCAAACAGGTTACCATTTCTGATTCCCTGGGCCTCACCCAGGACAATTGGGTTTTACATTTGCATTGTATGAATCTTCGTCCCACAAACTAGATGGGAATGAAGGTCTCTGTCTGTGTCTGACTCTCATGAATAGCCATTATCCTTCAGTAGAGTGTGTCAGGAGTGTTCTACGGTGTTGGAGGTCGAAGCATTTCTTCAGTGTTTACTGCCAGGATCAGCTTAACAATTAAAAACGTGTCCCTTCCTAGTGGAGCAATTCAGATGCAGCAGGAGTGTTCTACAGTGTTGGAGGTTCGAGCATTTCTTCAGTGTTTACTGCGAGGAGGAGGAGCTTAACAGTTAAAAACGTGTCCCTTCCTAGTGAAGCAATGCAGATGCAGCAGGAGTGTTCTACGGTGTTGGAGGTTTGAGCATTTCTTCAGTGTTTACTGCGAGGACTAGGAACTTGACAGTTAATCATGTGTCCCTTGCTAGCAGAGCGCTGCAGAGTACGGCATGAGTTCTCTACGGTGTTGGAGGTTCGAGCATTTCTTCAGTGTTTACTGCGAGGAGCAGGAACTTGACAGTTAAAAACTTGTCCCTTCCTAGCAGAGTGTTGCAGAGTGTGGCAGGAGTGTTCTGCGGTGTTGGAGGTTCAAGTATTTCTCAGTGTTTACTGCGAGGAGTAAGAACTTGACAGTTAATAATGTGTCCCTTGCTAGCAGAGCGCTGCAGAGTATGGCATGAGTGTTCTACGGTGTTGGAGGTTCGAGCATTTCTTCAGTGTTTACTGCGAGGAGGAGGAACTTGACAGTTAAAAACTTGTCCCTTCCTAGCAGAGTGTTGCAGAGTGTGGCAGGAGTGTTCTGCGGTGTTGGAGGCTCAAGCATTTCTTCAGTGTTTAATGCAAGGACCATCTTAACAATTAAAAATGTGTCCCTTCCTAGTGAAGCAATGCAGATGCAGCAGGAGTGTTCGACGGTGTTGGAGAATCAAGCATTTCTTCAGTGTTTACTGTGAAGAGGAGGAGCTTAACAGTTAAAAACACGTCCTTTGCTAGCAGAGTGTTCTACGGTGTTCATCAGTGGTCCGGTTATCTGATGTTTTGTAATTCCGGGCCGTTGTCACGATGTTTCTATGTAGTTGAGACACACTAGACAGTATTTACCTAGCCTGTTGCTGGGAAAAGTGGTAAGAACTCTATTATACTGTCTCGTTAAAAAGGTTGTGATTGGAAGGCAACCGGCAACATACTAAGTCTCTGCTGGGAGTTACTCACTCTGATCTGACATTGAACAGAACTCAGCGTGCCTTTTATTGTCTTGTTTTGAAGCACGTATTATGGTGGGTTTTCTTAACAATGCAGAGTAAGCTTTGACCAAGGCCTAACAATTATAACTTGCGGAATAATGCACCTTATAAGAGAGATTAGGCTGCCTGTGGTGGTTCATACTCATTCTACGGGACATAAAGTTAATTAACAAGTGACCAGCTCGCCACAAAAGACTATCTAAAAAGATGGGTGGAAGGGTACTATTACGTCTCCCTCTCAGAACCTAGAAGTGGAGAACAATTATAGTGTTAATACTTCTGATCTTTCATTTTGTTGCAATTGATAATAATAACTCTTTGCTGGCAGCTCTGTGTTACCCCTTGCGTGATACCCTTGACACAAAAAGACTGCCAGGGACTGATGTACATGGCTTGGCTAGAACTACTGCATGTGGTATTACAGGGAGTGAAAGTCCCTGGTTTGACTCTTAACCTTCTGCCGCATGTCATTGGCGCCAAAGACTATCTGCCTCACCCAATATGTGTCCTATGAGTGAGGAGCCTCATTAAATGTAGCTCCGGACAGAGTGACAGTTTATAGCAAAGTGCAAGTCCAACAGTTGGTACTTCAGTTTGCAATGAAAGTGTTGCGTTTAAATGGAAAAATATTGGAGTAAGTGATGCATGCCCCTAGCTTTAGAGTAAATCAGGAAGGAGACAAAGGGCTGGAAGCCTGTATTACAAGTATTGAATTGCAAGCAAACCGCTCCGAATGTCAGTCGGGAAATCGACCAGGTCAGGGCACTACAACAGAGAGTGCATAGGATGATGTTATTAGTGAAAAGTCCACAATTTATTGAACAAGGAAACAATGCAGACAAAAGAAACGCCATAATCGCCAATTTTCTTTCGAAATTCACATGATGTGGCTAAACCACGCAGAGCTGTGACAAATTGTTCTACTGTTTCATTTTCCTCCTGCTTGCGCTTGCCAAAATGATATCTTTCTAATATAATGCTGAATGTCTTTTCCTAATGGCGATCCACTACCTTAATGCCCTTTTCATATTCTGAGAGACCAAACGCATCATCCTCAGAAAGTGTAGGTAGGTTCTCAAATTGTTCTTGCCCATAATTCCCCAAACAATGTATCAGAAGACATTTTGTTTGTCTTCTCTCTCTGAGGATGATAGGAGTCTAAAAAGAAACTTCAGGATACTGAAGGCAGGGAACCATAATAGGAGAGTGATATTGATCTACAGATAGCTATAGAAATAGAATGTAGAATGTTATATGACTGTAAGATACTAGAATTAAGGGAATGGTAGAATGATGCATTGGGAAGGTTTAGTTATATAGATGTGTATGATGTGACCGGTGTATTATAAAGCTTGTACTTAAATAAATACTTGTAATCAACTAATCTGATGAGAGAAGATATTTTAGTGGTGACAAAGGTGGGATATTCCTTGCATAATGACTGAATATGGTTCTTTGACAGTCACGTTTTTTATGGATGTGTTTGTTCAAAATGTGTTGTATTGTTATTATGTTGTATACCTCTTCAACAGTCACAGTTATACTTCACACTTGTTGGTTAAAGTATTGTATTATGATTTCTAGTTTCCTTGTATTTTATTTTATCGTTATTTTCCCAAATGTTTAACCATGTAGGATCACATTTCATAGTCTTCATAAATATCACTTTTTTGTTTCACATTGTATTTGTTAAACAGTTTTGTTTGTCTTTATAGTTCTAAAAGATTCTTTCGGCTTTGCATTCTGTTAGTGATTTTATGTTTGTCTTCATCCATATCAGTACTGTATGTTATAATTGCTTTTTGTTGCAAAATACACTTTTCTGCTTTGAATTCTATTAGTAATTGCTTTCTTTCACAATATACGCTTTACTGCTTTGGATTCTATTGTAATTCTTCTTATCTCCCCCTCTGTATCTGTATTACGTATCTCAAAAGCTTCCATTTTAGTTGTAACGTTATTGTATTGCATGGGGATAGAACAAAATGGAGTCATGTTGGAATTACGCATTTAGGTCCTTTCCTCTGAAAAGGACGCGTATTTCACGTAACTCTATATTTATTCCAATGCGCGAAAGAAGGAACATTGGTGCTCGCGCAGCGCTCGTAAGTAAACAATATGCTTACGTTTCTTAATGTTTCAAATGATGCAGATTTGCAGATTTAGCCAACATTTCATATGCATATTTAGTACTCTTTTAAAGCAATGTCAATTTTGTAAATATTTGCGCATCTCAAAGTTCAACATTTGTAGATACATACTTTTAAAGCAAGTTCAAATTTGGAATTTAAGCGAATATAGAAATTCAATAGTTGTGAAGCATAACTCCCTTTTTTATTTTCTCTTAGGCTTCGATAATTAACGTATTTTCAGTCATGTAAAACCTGTATTTTCTTAAACACACAAATCTGGATAGAGTTTTTAAACACGTCAGTTGGTTGAGTGTGCTGTGCCAGCTCAATTTTAGAGTAGATATGCTTTTCTTAAGCACACAAATCCAGGTAGCGTTTTTAAACGCGTCCGTTGGTTGGGTGTGCTGTGCCAGCTCAGTGTTAAAGTAGATATGTAGGATTAATTTTTCCGCACAAACATTTCCATTACCATTAAAACGAAAGACTTACTTGTTTTTATATAATCCATTTCTTTCTTCAATTTTCAGTTATGTTTCTTAAGTAATTTTAGGTTCTTTCAGGAACCGTGACTTTTAAAAGTATCCCAACTTTTCCAAAGTAATTTCTTCTTCTTTGGAGTGCCTATTTATCTTCAAAATAATTTCATAAACAACGGCTACTCGGTGGGTTTGCCGTTTTTGGTGAACCCCATCCTCATCGCCACTGAAATATCTTCTCTCATCAGATTAGTTGATTAAAAGGATTTATTTAAGTACAAGCGTTATAACCCACGGGTCACATCATACGAAATCTACATAACTGAACCTTCCCAATGCATCATTCTACTATTCCATTAGTATCTTATTGTATTGCATGGGGATAGAACAAAATGGAGTCATGTTGGAATTCTGCATTCTATTCTTATAGCTTTCTGTAGATCAATATAACAACCATTGTGAACATGGCAATGGGATGCTACAACCTCCTAGTCCAAAGGTGCCAGAAGTGGGGGTTATTCAAAAGAAAGCCAATGCACTAGAAAAAGTCATTGACAAGAAGCTGATTTCTAAGATTAATAAAAAGAAGGAAAGATAGTGCAAGATGTAAAGGCAAGCTGACTAGCTGGATGTTCAATTACAGAAGTCCTGAGGAGCCCGAAGAAAAGGTGTGAAGTACTGCTAGTGAACAGACTGATCTCGAGCTAGAACTATCCATGGAGTCCTTATATCTTGTCAACAATGGCAAGTCTTTGCCGACTAGATCTCGCTGTGCAGTAAGTGAAGATTACGTTGAAAGTTTTGATGTGGTGGCAAGTAATAATGACCCTGTGTTTACAATTAAGCAGAACACACAGGGGGCAACAGAGTATAAGCCACACATTAACTGATCAGACTTTCTGAAACTGACACATACGATTCTCCCATTAAGGAAATTGGATACACAGGACTCTGATTATTTTGACCCGATTAGAAATGCCAAGTACCAATTCAGTAGAGGTCATTGTTGCAGGATAGAAACTGCCAATATGGTGAGGCTACATTAGAGCAGGTTTCTTGATCTTGGGTACGAGCTCGATGTGGCAGTTGATTGTTCACTGTTCCACGATAGAGACTGCCAATATGCCAAGGCTACATAGGAGCATGTTTCCTGACCTTGGGTACGAGCTGGATGTGGCAGTGGATTGTTCACTGTTCCTCGATAGATACTGCCAATATGGTGAGGCTGCATAAGAGCAGGTTTCTTGATCTTGGGTATGAGCTTGATGTGGCAGTTGATTGTTCACTGTTCCACAATAGATACTGCCAATATGGTGAGGCTGCATAAGAGCAGGTTTCTTGATCTCGCGTGCGAGCTGGATATGGCAGTGGAGTTCACTGTTCCGTGATAGAGACTGCCAATATGTTGAGGTGAGATAAGAGCAAGTTTCTTGATCTTGGGTAGGAGCTAGATGTGGCAGTGGAGTTCACTGTTCCATGATAAAGACTGCCAATATGCCAAGGCTACATAGGAGCATGTTTCCTGACCTTGGGTACGAGCTGGATGTGGCAGTGGATTGTTCACTGTTCCTCGATAGATACTGCCAATATGGCGAGGCTACATTAGAGCAGGTTTCTTGATCTTGGCTACGAGCTGGATGTGGCAGTGGAGTTCACTGTTCCATGACAGAGACTGCCAATATGCCAAGGCTACATAAGAGCAGGATTCTTGATCTTGGGTAGGAGCTGGATCTTGCAGTGGAGTTCAATGTTCGAAGATAGAGACTGTCAATATGGTGAGGCTACATAAGAGCAGGGTATAATGATCACGGGTATGAGCTCGATGTGGCAGTGGAGTTCACTGTTCCACGAGAGACTGCCAATATGCTGAGACTACATAAGAGCAGGATTCTTGATCTTGGGTACTAGCTGGATGTGGCAGTGGAGTTCACTGTTCCACGATAGAGACTGCCAATGTGTTGAGGCTACATGAGAGCAGGATTCTTGATCTTGGGTATGAGCTGGATGTGGCAGTGGAGTTCACTGTTCCACAATAGAGACTGCCAATATGGTGAGGCTGCATGAGAGCAGGATTCTTGATATTGGGTACGAGCTGGATGTGGCAGTGGAGTTCACTGTTCCACGATAGAGACTGCCAATGTGTTGAGGCTACATGAGAGCAGGATTCTTGATCTTGGGTATGAGCTGGATGTGGCAGTGGAGTTCACTGTTCCACAATAGAGACTGCCAATATGGTGAGGCTGCATGAGAGCAGGATTCTTGATATTGGGTACGAGCTGGATGTGGCAGTGGAGTTCACTGTTCCATGATAGAGACTGCCAATTTGGTGGGGCTACATAAGACCAGGTTTCTTGATCTCGGGTACAAGCTGAATGTGGCAGTGGAATCAGTGATTCCTATCCCTGCCCAATCACAGGCAACAGGAAATATGTGGGAATGTCTGAAGATCGCTAGTAACATGGTGGGGAGTAAGAGTCGCCCCAATACTTTGCAGGAGAATACAATGGTAGTTCTGAAATGGCTGATCCAGAACAATGAACCTAGGGCTCCACCAAAGAATTGAAACTGCACAATAAGCTCTTGGAACTCACACAGATTCTGACATGTTTTAGACATAGAAGGCTTGCTAAGCCTATTGCTTTGGAATGATGTTACAGGAATGTTGGCTGCTCTCTGAGCTTCACATAAATGGATACCAGATATTCCAAGTTATGGCCAAAAACGGCACTAAGGGCCTCATAATTGGTGTGAAGAATAGTAAAAAAAACAATAGAATTAAATAAAGTGGAGGACATTCATCTATGTTGGCTGTGAGAGTTTGCTTTACCGAACAGCAATGTGTCTGCTATAATTATGAAAGTTTATAACCTCCCAGGTATACAAAGAACTGACAATATTGATCTGTTGTGGAAGTTATTAGTTGTACTGAAGCTTCTGGGGCGCAGGAAGGAGTTGATCATAATAGGAGGAGACTTTAACTCTAGGTTTTGTTTTAAGTATGAAATTGGGGAAACTTATTATGTAAACAGTTCATCTGAAATGGAAACCTATTCCGTGACATTAAAGGGCAATGCATAGATAGACATTTGGTATGATAGGGATTGCTATAATGCTTAATGGCCGAGTGATTTGAGAGGCCTGGCTAAATGTGCATGGAAGAGCAGGGATAAGGTAGCCACACAGGACTATTTTTTTCTGTAATGAGCCGCAGTTGTACACGTGAGAAAGCTTGAAGTGAAGGGAAATGAGCACAGTGACCATGTAATGCTCACACTTGTAATATCAATTTAGGAATCATTGTGATGTACAAAGATTATTGGTGATCTTGTAGTCAATAGAACACAATGGACTGAGAAAAATCTAGAGAAAACGAAAAGGAACGTTAATCTAAATCAGGTTGCCTTACTGGACCAATTCACCTGCCTGGAGGCAGATGGTATACAATTCACCTGCCTGGCAGCAGATGGTATACAGTGCCTTACTGGACCAATTCACCTGCCTGGCGGCGGATGGTATACAGTGCCTTACTGGACCAATTCACCTGCCTGGCGGCGGATGACATACAGTGCCTTACTGGACCAATTCACCTGCCTGGCGGCGGATGGCATACAGTGCCTTACTGGACCAATTCACCTGCCTGGCGGCGGATGGCATACAGTGCCTTACTGGACCAATTCACCTGCCTGGCGGCGATGAATACAGTGCCTTACTGGACCAATTCACCTGCCTGCGGCGAATGGCATACAGTGCCTTACTGGACCAATTCACCTGCCTGGCGGCGGATGACATACAGTGCCTTACTGGACCAATTACCTGCCTGGCGGCGGATGGTATACAGTGCCTTACTGGACCAATTCACCTGCCTGGCGGCGGATGAATACAGTGCCTTACTGGACCAATTCACCTGCCTGGCGGCGGATGGCATACAGTGCCTTACTGGACCAATTCACCTGCCTGGCGGCGGATGGCATACAGTGCCTTACTGGACCAATTCACCTGCCTGGCGGCGGATGACATACAGTGCCTTACTGGACCAATTCACCTGCCTGGCGGCGAATGGCATACAGTGCCTTACTGGACCAATTCACCTGCCTGGCGGCGGATGGCATACAGTGCCTTACTGGACCAATCACCTGCCTGGCGGCGGATGGCATACAGTGCCTTACTGGACCAATTCACCTGCCTGGCGGCGGATGGCATACAGTGCCTTACTGGACCAATTCACCTGCCTGGCGGCGGATGGCATACAGTGCCTTACTGGACCAATTCACCTGCCTGGCGGCGGATGGCATACAGTGCCTTACTGGACCTGGACCAATTCACCTGCCTGGCGGCAGATGGTATAGAGTGCCTTACTGGACCTACAATTCACCTGCCTGGCGGCGGATGGTATACAGTGCCTTACTGGACCAATTCACTGCCTGGCGCCGGATGGTATACAGTGCCTTACTGGACCAATTCAAGTGCCTGGCGGCGGATGGTTACAGTGCCTTACTGGACCAATTCACCTGCCTGGCGGCGGATGGTATCCAGTGCCTTACTGGACCAATTCACCTGCCTGGCGGCGGATGGTATACAGTGCCTTACTGGACCAATTCACCTGCCTGGCGGCGGTGGTATACAGTGCCTTACTGGACCAATTCACCTGCCTGGCGGTGGGTGGTATACAGTGCCTTACTGGACCAATTGACCAGCCTGGCGGCGGATGGTAGACAGTGCCTTATTAGACCAATTGACCTGCCTGGCGGCGGATGGTATACAGTGCCTTACTGGACCAATTCACCTGCCTGGCGGCGGATGGTATACAGTGCCTTACTGGACCAATTCACCTGCCTGGCGGCGGATGGTATACAGTGCCTTACTGGACCAATTCACCTGCCTGGCGGCGGATGGTATACAGTGCCTTACTGGACCAATTCACCTGCCTGGCGGCGGATGGTATACATTGCCTTACTGGACCAATTCACCTGCCTGGCGGCGGATGGCATACAGTGCCTTACTGGACCAATTCACCTGCCTGGCGGCGGATGGCATACAGTGCCTTACTGACCAATTCACTGCCTGGCGATGGATGGTATACAGTGCCTTACTGGACCAATTCACCTGCCTGGCGGCGGTGGTATACAGTGCCTTACTGGACCAATTCACCTGCTGGCGGCGGATGGTGTACAGCGCCTTACTGGACCAATTCACCTGCCTGGCGCCGGATGGTGTACAGTGCCTTACTGGACCAATTCACATGCCTGGCGGCAGATGGTATGCAGTGCTGCCTGGCGGCAGATGTATACAGTGCCTTACTGGACCAATTCACCTGCCTGGCGGCAGATGACATACGGTGCCTTACTGGACCAATTCACTGCCTGGCGGCGGATGGCATACAGTGCCTTACTGGACCAATTCACCTGCCTGGCGGCGGATGGCATACAGTGCCTTACTGACCAATTCACCTGCCTGGCGGCGGATGGCATACAGTGCCTTACTGGACCTCACAATTCACCTGCATGGCGGCGGATGGTATAGGGTGCCTTACTGGACCTGGACCAATTCAGTGCCTTACTGGACCATTCACTTGCCTGGCGGCGGATGGTATACAGTGCCTTACTGGACCAATTCACAGCCTGGCGGCGGATGGTATACAGTGCCTTACTGGACCAATTCACCTGCCTGGCGGCGGATGGTATACAGTGCCTTACTGGACCAATTCACCTGCCTGGCGGCGGATGGTATACAGTGCCTTACTGGACCAATTCACCTGCCTGGCGGCGGATGGTATACAGTGCCTTACTGGACCAATTCACCTGCCTGGCGGCGGATGGTATACAGTGCCTTACTGGACCAATTCACCTGCCTGGCGGCGGATGTATACAGTGCCTACTGGACCAATTCACCTGCCTGGCGGCGGATGGTATACAGTGCCTTACTGGACCAATTCACCTGCCTGGCGGCGGATGGTATACAGTGCCTTACTGGACCAATTCACCTGCCTGGCGGCGGATGGTATACAGTGCCTTACTGGACCAATTCACCTGCCTGGCGGCTGATGGTTTACAGTGCCTTACTGGACCATTCACCTGCCTGGCGGCGGATGGTATACAGTGCCTTACTGGACCAATTCACCTGCCTGGCGGCGGATGGTATACAGTGCCTTACTGGACCAATTCACCTGCCTTGCGGCGGATGGCATACAGTGCCTTACTGGACCAATTCACCTGCCTGGCGGCGGATGGTATACAGTGCCTTACTGGACCAATTCACCTGCCTGGCGGCGGATGGATACAGTGCCTTACTGGACCAATTCACCTGCCTGGCGGCGGATGGTATACAGTGCCTTACTGGACCAATTCACCTGCCTGGCGGCGGATGGTATACAGTGCCTTACTGGACCAATTCACCTGCCTGGCGGCGGATGGTATACAGTGCCTTACTGGACCAATTCACCTGCCTGGCGGCGGATGGTATACAGTGCCTTACTGGACCAATTCACCTGCCTGGCGGCGGATTGGTATACAGTGCCTTACTGGACCAATTCACCTGCCTGGCGGCGGATGGTATACAGTGCCTTACTGGACCAATTCACCTGCCTGGCGGCGGATGGTATACAGTGCCTTACTGGACCAATTCACCTGCCTGGCGGCGGATGGTATACAGTGCCTTACTGGACCAATTCACCTGCCTGGCGGCGGATGGTATACAGTGCCTTACTGGACCAATTCACCTGCCTGGCGGCGGATGGTATACAGTGCCTTACTGGACCAATTCACCTGCCTGGCGGCGGATGGCATACAGTGCCTTACTGGACCAATTCACCTGCCTGGCGGCGGATGGTATACAGTGCCTTACTGGACCAATTCACCTGCCTGGCGGCGGATGGCATACAGTGCCTTACTGGACCAATTCACCTGCCTGGCGGCGGATGGCATACAGTGCCTTACTGGACCAATTCACCTGCCTGGCGGCGGATGGCATACAGTGCCTTACTGGACCAATTCACCTGCCTGGCGGCGGATGGTATACAGTGCCTTACTGGACCAATTCACCTGCCTGGCGGCGGATGGCATACAGTGCCTTACTGGACCAATTCACCTGCCTGGCGGCGGATGGCATACAGTGCCTTACTGGACCAATTCACTGCCTGGCGGCGGATGGCATACAGTGCCTTACTGGACCAATTCACCTGCCTGGCGGCGGATGGCATACAGTGCCTTACTGGACCAATTCACCTGCCTGGCGGCGGATGGTATACAGTGCCTTACTGGACCAATTCACCTGCCTGGCGGCGGATGGTATACAGTTACTGACCAATTCTGGCCTGGCGCGGATGGCATACAGTGCCTTACTGGACCAATTCACCTGCCTGGCGGCGGATGGCATACAGTGCCTTACTGACCAATTCACCTGCCTGGCGGCGGATGGCATACAGTGCCTTACTGGACCAATTCACCTGCCTGGCGGCGGATGGTATACAGTGCCTTACTGGACCAATTCACCTGCCTGGCGGCGGATGGTATACAGTGCCTTACTGGACCAATTCACCTGCCTGGCGGCGATGGTATACAGTGCCTTACTGGACCAATTCACCTGCCTGGCGGCGGATGGTATACAGTGCCTTACTGGACCAATTCACCTGCCTGGCGGCGGATGGTATACAGTGCCTTACTGGACCAATTCACCTGCCTGGCGGCGGATGGTATACAGTGCCTTACTGGCCAATTCACCTGCCTGGCGGCGGA
>CM010927.2:23375528-23436947 GCA_002915635.3 Ambystoma mexicanum
ACCAAGCACAATGCACCAGCCCCCCCAGCCCTAACCAGCTCATCCAGACTCCTCACCAAAGAAAGACCGTGCCCCGTCCTGGAGGAGGCACCAGCCCTGAGGCCTGTTGGGTATTTTGTATCGATTTGGGGCCTAGCAGTATTTTCTTACCGCCAAAATGAAAATAATTCAGTAATAATCACTCTTTGCATTCAGATTAGATTTGGTATATAGTACTACAGTATACATACATTATTTCAGCACACTGATACATTTAGTGGTATACATTATGTTGGTATGCGTTATTGGTGGTATTTCTGGTGAGCATAATTCCTTTGTTTTATATGTGGCCCCAATATCCAGAACCCCTTAATTTTTCTTAGTTTGTTCGTGTGATCATCTAGAGAGGCCTCAGGCTTAACATTTCAGGAACACCACATTTTCAATTGGAGTGCCACCATGGGCTGTCCTCGCTGTCTTATCTATGGCAGTGAGCTAAGATGCGGTATTTATCACCAACTTATCTACATCGTGAATTATGTCCAGGGCCTCTCTTTCTGCTGACTCATGTACCTCCAGGAGTAGTCTATTTCATTGTATTATTATTATGTTCCGTTCAGAAAACATACACTTATATACTGAATGGAATCATGCACACAGCTGCAGCCAAGTCTTATTTTTAGCTACCTTAAAAATGACAATTGCACTGTCTAAACATCTCCCCACATCATCAGCACTGTAATGGTAAATTGTACAAAGGAAAGAGAAAATAAAACTCACTACCCGTCTGCTTTCAGATATTTTTGTGTATTATAAAAATTGCATTTAACACGATCTTACTCTTTTTACAGAGATAAATGAAATAGCACAGTCAACATTATCTGTAACAAAATGAGAAGAGGGCGACGAGAACAGTCGCAACATTAAACCTGTTGATAAGACACTGGAATTCTTTCTTCTACACTGACTGAATAGTTTCGCATTCACGCACACTGCCCCCGTACTTTGCAGTGTATAGTTACCTAATCTGTTCAGCATGTGAAATTCTTTGGCTGGTCGCTTTCTGGATGTGGCAATTCCCTCTTCAGGCACCCCGAGTGAGAACAGGCATCTGCCGTTACTCAAACCGGGGATTATTGTCTGGGATTCCGAGTCTCTGCAGCAGTGCAGCTGGGATCTGCTTTTTCAGTCAGGAACTCAGCCACCAGCCAGGTCTTTCTCCCAGCTGTGTGAAAACTCTTCTGCCTCTCTCCTTCCCCCAGATTCTACAGGAAAACTTGGTTACAGCCTCTAATATGATGCTTGTCCAATACGAATCCCTTATGTCCTATCCTCCTCCTGCACACAATAGAAATCTTTTACAGTAAGCAACTGTAACAAAACTGATTTCCTGCTATTCGAGTCTTTGCTTCCTGCAAATACGGTGGACAGAGCAGCACAGAGCAGCAAAAAGAAAAAAAAAATCTGGATGCGTGTTTAAAATGACTTTCAGAGCCTGTCTTTTCCATCCATTTTGCACTGGAGAACACATTGTTTTATTAATGAGTTAGCATGTTAGTTTTTTGTTAATGAGGTTAGTTCATTAATCCTCAAATGTGTCTCCTGCAACAGAGGAATTTCAGGTAAAAAAATATATGCTTTTAGCTGTGAAAAAAAATTATTAGCATTTTATATGTTGAAATCGTTTTTGACTGCATAGCCTGTTTTCATTTACATGTCCATGTTACACTGGCAACACATGCCTTGCTGTACCACCTTATAGCAATGCACCAAACCCATGCAGTGGTGCTGCACTTCAAAAAACATGCTATACATTGATCCTGTGCAGTGGTGCTGTGCTCTGTGCTCCCAAAACACGCTAAACAATCCTACATATCCCTCCTTTTTTTTTTAACTTGGCTACGATCCAAGCCAATTGAAAAAAAACAATTTGCTTCTTTTCTTCTTTTCAAAATGTGTCAATCCAATAAACTGAATATTCACATGCAAAAATGAAAAATTTGAAAAACCACTGTTCAATCAACATAATATTAAAATGTATCTGAATTCATCAATTCTTATAAAATGTTCTACATTTGCCCTCCCAATGGAAGTGTCCATAGTCCAGCGTTCCAATTTCATGTCAATTGAAAACAACAAACTAAAACAACCAACTAAAATAAATAATTAACATACAAATTAAAATAATTAATTAAAACAATAAATACGTGGAACTCCATATGCCAGGACACTTGTCTGCCTCTTTTGTTTCATTCGGGTACTCTTTCATCTTGGCATTCTTGGATCCTTTTTCCATAGGAGTCATCTCTTTTGGCATTCCGGTTATTTTGTCTTCACCTCCACCTGGAGACAGGCATCTTTTGGTCTTCATCCAAGGGACTCCAGGACTCCATCGTCTCCCGTGACCTCCAGTACAAATATGTTAATATTCTAAATCAAATAGAAAAGAAACAGATTAAGTATATAGTACAATACTAACTTCACCCTTTTGCCAAAAATAAAACATGCTTTGTAAAACATTTCGCCCTTTTTCTTTCGCCTTCTGAAATTAAGCACAGGTTATAGAGAACAAGCATACATAAAACAGCATTCAATATTTAATGCATTTCATTCTCCACACCGACTCCATAAATTCAGCTTCTTTTTTATATTATATATATATTTACATATATTACAGTGTTTATGTACCATTTCAACTATCTTTTTTAACTTCTCTGTCACTGCCTCCTGATACCCATTTATTTTACCTTTTTGTGTTCAAGGGACTTTATCTGTTTCTACACGCTCCCGATTTTTTATCTCATGTCTTGGATAACATGGTTTGATCTGATTTAAATGGACAAATTGCTCTATTGCTGTTTCACCCTCATTCTTCAAAATTTTATAAACTACAGGAGAGACCTTATCTATAATTTGAAATGGCCCCTGCCAGGCTGCTAGAAAATTAGAATGTTTCTGTTTACTTTTTCCAAAATAAAACTTGTACACCTGATCCCCTACACTGTATTCCTTTACTGATGTCTTTTTATCATAATAAGACTTTGCACTGTCAGCAGCCCTTTCCAGATTCCTCTGCACAAAAGCAAATGCATGTTGTAAATGCTTCCTCAGTTCATCAATGTACTCATGAATTGTGGATGCACTCACAAGTATCTGCTCATGTGTTCTGTATAGCAGGTGTTGTGGTAACACTATTTTCCTACCTGTCAAGACCTCATGGGGGCTAATACCTGTTGCTTTGGCAGGAGTTGATCTGATTGCCATCAAAACCAACAGTAAACGTAAAATCCCAGCTGGAACCTGCTTCAGCTACAAATTTCTTTAAAATGTCCACAACAGACCTATTACCCCGGTCAACTCCACCTGAAGAAGCCACCCAATATGCGATGTGTAGTTTCCTTTTAACACCCAGTATTTGCCATACCTTGCTCATTAGAGCACTTGTGAAATGACTTCCTCTGTCTGACTCAATTCTTTGTGGCAACCCAAACCTTGAGAACACATGATTCACTAGCAATGTGGCTGCTGTTTGCGCACTACAATCTGGTACAGGAATACATTCAAGTCACTTCGACATCAAACATATCAAACTTAAAATATAACGGTTTCCTCTGTTCGACCTTTTTAAAGGGCCTACATAGTCTATTTGCAAATCTGACCATGGGAGAGTTAGGCCTCTTTTCATCAATGGTGCTCTATGCATTGGTGAAGCAGGTTTAAATTGGGTGCATACTAGACATCTTCTAGTATATAATTCCACATCTTAGGACATATGTGGCCAGTAAGCATAATCTTTTAGTATTTCCAATGTTTTTTGTGAACCTCTGTGGCCTGCAGTTATTGCATCATGTGCATGTTGTAGCATTAGCCCTCTGAAAGAAAGGGGTACCACCCACTGTATCTATCCTGTTATGGACTCTCTAATCATGAGTCCATCCTGTAATCTAATTCGTTTTTTATTCTTTAATATCACCTTCAACTCTTCTTTTCCCATATAATCATGTTCTGTTGAAGGGTTTTGTTCAGGATCTATCAAAGTATTATAATAGATTCCCAAAATTCGATCATTCTTTTGTGCCTCAATCAAATCTTGGTCTGGCGTATCATGACCCCACTGTACCATTGGTTGATCTACCTCCTTTGGTGCTTTAGAACGTGTTACTGCATCAATTTGTATTTCACCCAGTAAATCATCTATAGGTAGCAATTCTCCCATCACAGCCCCAATTTTAGCCAGGTGGTCTGCCTTATCATTTCCCTCCTTATCCTCTCCGGGTGTTTTTAAATGCCCATGAATTTTTCTCCAGTATATTGTTAAATCATTCTCTGACACCAATTTGTCAATGGCTTGTATCATTTTTCCATGTTTAAGTGGCTTTTTGTTGTATGTAATCATGCCTCTCCCTTTCCAGCCAGCTAAATACTCCACAAAGCTATTTCGTGCATAGTCAGAATCAGTCACCATGACAATTTCACTGAATTTATTATCCACTGCAGTAGCAATTGCTTTATAAATGGCCGCCAATTCCGCCACTTGACTACTCCTAGCTCCATTCCTCATCCCTATACTGGGGACGCCTTCACAATTTCAACCAGACGTTCCCTATTCCTGACACTAATTGTTTATTACTGTCATTTCAATGTGAAAAGCACAACCATCCACATATACAGTTGGCAAATCCTTGCATGTTTTTTCATCAAAAGCTTTGTGTGGTGATTGTTCAAATTCCTGCAAACTAGTTTCCACTTCCATTTCATTTGGTATTTGTGCAGCTGAACAGTCATGTAAGTCAGCTAACCCTTGAGCAATTGGGCTCTTTTTATTTTGTCCATATCTCACTTCTACAGGAAAACCTTGTAATGCCAGCGTCCATGAAGTGATTCTGGACTGCGCTAGATTACCTGACGTAATTCTTTTACTCTCTAAAAACTGCAAAGGTTGATGATTTGTCTCAATAATCACCTTTTCCCCCTGAACAATGGGGAGGAAATGTTGTAGCGCCCACACAGTGGTTAATAGGGCCTTTTAACATTCATTGAATTTTATTTCAACTTGGGAAAATGCCTTACTTGCATAGGCAATGGTTTTGTGATTCAAGTCATGTTTTTGTGATAACACTGCTGACATACAATGTTCAGAGAACCCTATTTCTATAAAGAAATCCCTGTCCTTTATGGGATATGCTAAACATGGTGCCTTTACAAGACATTCCTTTAATTTAGCCACTGCCTCAGACTGCTCTTTTTCCCATATCCAGGGTGTATTCAGTTTAAGCAGTTTAGTCAATGGTTGAGTGATTTCAGCATAATTTTCAATAAACTTTCTGTTATAGCCTGTCAACCCTAATACACTTTTTACCCCTTTCACCTTTTTAGGGTCCTTTAGTTTTTGTATGGCCTCTATTTTCTTCTTTTGTGGATTTAGCCCATGTTCAGTCACTTCATGGCCTAGAAAGTTCACTTTTTTCTTGCACCATTGTGCTTTTTGTAAAGATACTTTGGCGCCTGCTTTCTGCAATTGGCCAAGCACATGTCTTATTTCATCAAAATGGCTTTTCAGGCTTTCATTTTTTATCAGGACATCATCCACATAAACTATTGTTCCTCTTTCCGCTGCATCAGGCATGGCCTTCCTCAAAAATATGCCAAATTCACTCCCACTATTGATGTACCCAAACGGAGCTCTAAGCCAGGTGTATTGAGTCTTATCAAATGAAAAGGAAAACATATTCTGTATCTCCTCTGCAATGGCACACACCAATATCCAGAGGTGAGATCTAATGTGGTAAATACTTTCGAACCATGTACCTGAGCTAGGCCCTGATCAATGAATGGCAGTGGCCATCTGGACACTGGTACTCTTTTATTTATCTCCCTCAAGTCTGCACATAGCCGCCATTGACCATTTGGCTTTAATACACCTAAAATAGGTGTATTGGATGTGCTATGAATGGGCCTGATGATAACCCGAGCTTCCAAATTTTTTATAATCCCTGCTAATGATTCTAAACATGCCAGTGGTAGTCTATACTGGCGTACAAATACTGGACTTCTGCTACACCCTTCTGGTAGTGTGGCAACATGTAAATCAGTTAAACTGCAATCATAAGCATCTTTGCAAATACATCCTTAAACTCCATAAATATCTCCCTCAGATTGTTTCTATCCTCATCGCTGTCACATGCATCCGGTGATAAAATCTGCTCTTCTACCATTTTGGAAAATTCTGGAAAATCTTCTGGTAAGGGAATCGCAGCGCTTTCCTCTAACTGTGCGGCTGTGTCTTTTTGTAAAGCTGCCACTTTTAAATATTTTGGCATATCAGCTTCCACTTCAATGGGCTGATTTTCTGTTTCATTTTTATTTAAATTAAATGTTATGCAATCCTCTTGATGGCAGCACACTGTCTCATTTGAATCATAAGGGTTCACAGAATGAATTTTAAATATTCCTTTGGGCTGAGAGTCCAGGTATTCTGGTAACTCACCCTTGGCATCTACATACTTTTCAGGGATATTTCCAATCACCATGTTATTTAGATCTGGCAGTATAATGTGATTTTGTATGGCCATTCCTAATGGGGAGTTTCCTCTAAATGAATATCTTGACAACCCTTATTATTTACCATAATTTTTACAGGCGCTTCACCAATATCTACCAATGGAATGTATTCATAATCCAGGCCTTGCTGTTTTATGGATTCATTCAGGCATACAAATGCATCAGAGTCTTTCATCTGCTGTCCATTTTTGCATTTCAGTGTTATTGCAAACTGTTTTGTAAATGCAGGAATAATAGTATCTTTCCTCATTTGTAATTCGATTGCATAAGGAACCCGTTGTGCACAATGATAAGCTCTTCTTTTGTCTTCAAATTCAGGTGCCGGCCCACCTAGGCGTGACCATATTTTTTGATTAAGGAAATCTAACACCATACACATTCTGTGCATGATGTCATTGCCCATGTAAAAATCATTTTGTGCTTCACTTACTATCCATACATTATGGTAATTTTTTTTCTGCCCAATGCTATTTTTAAGCATGCATCTGCCTGCAATTCGGTTTTAAAGTCTGGACTGTTCAACCCAGAAACATATTGGTTTTTAATTCTACATTTCGGGATCTCCTCCCTCTCCATTATTTTTTGCAACAATTTTTCATTAATGAAGCTCCTCTCCTGTTCAAGCGCTAAAGTGGCTTTTATTGTTTTAAAACAGTCATTTATACCAACATGAACCCATGGTTGCTCATCTTCCATGTGTATTTCAGCAAGAGTGGTAATGTGTTTTTCTGAATCTGTTTTAGGAGTAATATTTTGTTTGCATATCTTTTCTTTTAAATAAAAACGTAATGTGTGCTCATCTATGGCAGTCTGCCAATTTTTCCTTGGGTCCAAGTATATTTGTACAGGTAGTCTTTCATTGTCGCTCTGCATTTTGTCTTGACACATCAATATAACAGTGACACTAGGTATGCAACTATTATAGAGATATACCTCCACTGCATCATTTGTTTTGGCAACTGTGTGACATTCATTTATGTTGCTGTTTTGTGATTTTAGTTTCTTAGGTCTCAGCGGTTTTTGGGTTAAGGACCACAGTACTCCATTTTACCCCATGTATGAGAGGAGACAATCTTTTCAGGCAATCTGTTCCCATCAGAAATGGAATTTTACAAATAGATGTGATCAATACCTCTTGTTTCATTCTGTGCTTTCCTATTTTTATGTCAACCTCAGTTACACCTCCTCCCCATTAAAGTTATGCACTGGACCTTGATTTTCCTTCACTGTGATCTGATTCTGTGGGGGTCTCCCTTCATTGATACTCTTTACCAGCTCCTTGGACATAATTGTGGCCTGTGCGCCAGTGTCAATCATTGCAAATGTTTGACATTTTTCTTCTACAGTGATGGGTGCAAAATATCTGTCCTCAACTTCCTCTAATACACATAAGAAGTGTGAATTCTTACTGATTTCAGGGCTCACCTTTCTCAGGCCTTTTTCTCTTTTGGCTAAGCACATTGGTAAATGGAAAGACATTTTCCCTCCTTTTTACCCATTTCTGCGCGAGAGACTTTATTCATTTCTCCATGTTCAGAGGTTTTTTGGAGTGTGGCCACTGTTCGCCCATCCATCTGGGACCACATTACAACCTTCCAACTGAACATGTGTAACAACATCATTTAGTAATTTGTCATTGTTTAATTCTGTGCATTTGGGGATCATTTAGTGTGGTACCAGCCCTTTCAGCCTCTTCAAAAATATGTGGCTCAAAGAATTCTTCAGGTGATTTATTTGTACCCTCCTTTGGAGTATTTCCTTTTTCTGCCTGTGTTTGTTCACCGTTTTGACTGTCCAGGGAAGGAGCTATAGCATCCCCGCTTACTCCCTGTTCACTGGTATTCCCCATGCATGAGTCATTTTTCTTAAGTTTGTTCTCTTGGAGTTTCAGGTTTTCTTATTTCATTTGTACAAATCTCCAATGTTTGATTTAGCTCTAGGTTAAACCGTACCTCTCTTTTATAAGTATTTGCACTTTCTGTTACATATTCATTTACTGGCATTTTCAGTTTTAAATCATTAGACATCTCAGAGTCATTATGCAAAATTACATTAGGGCAATCTGTCTTTTTGGCACCGCAGGTATCATAAATCCTTAGTCACTTTTCAGACGCCCCCCGGTCATTGCTATGGCCATCAGCCCCCTCTTTGGATGGTTGTTTTTGCGCTGTATAGAGCTTCCCTATTTGCTCAGCTAACATTTTCACTTGGGCCTCGAGGCACTGGAACCTTTCCATCTCTCTAGAATCCTCTTTCTGTGGCCTAGGTCGACATTGGTTGCTTTCTCCCTGATTGGATCTATTCTGATACCTCTCAGCTGAGTGATTTCTATTGGGATAGTTTCTGAACTCTTGATTCATTTGTGGAGGGGAGCGGGGTGCACCCATCCTTTGGTTGTAGTCCCCTGGTGGGGAATCATTGTACTGACGTGGATTGTAATTCATGTTCTGTCTCATGTCCTGTCTCTCATGTTGTGGGTACTGACCCCTATGTTGATTCCCATTATCAGCAAATCGATCCACATATCAGGGTCTATCCTGATTACCATATATCATGGTGTTGGGATCAAATTTGCTCTGTGTCCCCAATGTCTGGTAGGGACCATCATTTCTTTGATCTTGATTTTGTCTCTGATTATAGTTCATACCTGACATATCAGGCCGATAGCCTGCCCGGGGCCTATCTCCTAAATACCTAGGACTGATGTAGCTCTCCCTATTACTAGGATCATGTGATTGAAACATTGGTGCAGAGTGCGATGACCTTTGTTGATTAACCCTTTGTTCAGGTGAGCAGACTCAAGGGACATTTTGGCTGACCTGATTTCCATCACTGTTGCTGAGGGTTCATTAGATTTAGGTCTAGTATCTTTCATTTTATCACTTTCTCTACCCTGACAATAGAGTACCTCATATAGTTTTGTGCTTTGATGTACAATCCATTCAAGGGACTTGCCACGGTCAAATTCACGGACCAATTGTGATATGATGTCTTTCTCTAGCCCATAGAAGTAGGCAGTTTTAAACTCATTAGAGTTGTGGTCAAAAGATACATCCAAAGCGAGAGAATGCCTTTTTTTAAATCCTGTAAAAAATTGGCGAGGGATGTATTAGTCCCAGCAGTGATTGTGTAAGCGACTTTCTTTGCCTCCTGCAATGACTGAAAGCGAGAAAAATGACGCCTAATTTCTTTTTCAAACTCCACCCATGTCATATTCTGCTGTTCATTTAATCCCCTTATAATGCTGGCCGTCGGAGCATCTAAAGTTAAATGAAAATATTGTCTGTACTGTTCCTTAGGTATCTGGAGTGCTTTAAAATGTCATGAACCGCTTCTAAGTGATCCTCAATGCAGCATTCCCCTCCTTTTTTAAATGGTTTGATCAGAGCTTAAATAGATTTCATTATTTTTATGGGGCTACTTGTTGCAATGCATGGAATTGCACTACTTGGTGACTCAATCCTGGTTCCAGTTGTATGGGATTGGTGGCTGCCCCAATGGGAGTATCAAATCCCCAAGGGCGCTGCAACCAAGTTCAGTCACTGGCCCAGTCACTGGAGCACTAGCTCTTTGGGCAGAACTAGAATTCACCTCCACTCCATTGAATGTAGTACCCTGCCGCCTCTCCTGGGACCTGGGAATGCACATTTGTTGTTCTAAGTCTTTGCACTTTTTAATGAGCCTGCATGCTTCATTTTGCAGATAGTTGTTTTCATCACTCATTTTATTTATTACCTCCTGCATGTCGCAAATTTGCATGTGGCATTCATTGAATTCTTTGTTTCTCTTGTCTCTTTCTTGAATCATTTTAACCATTTCTTGCTCTGCACCTTGGAGATCACTTTCTTTTTCAAAATGTTCTTTTTGTAAAATCTGCATTTCTGAAACAATCTCATTTTTATCCTGTCTAATGTGATCCACTAAGGCTTTTAAGTGTACCAATTCTTGCTCACTGTCTTCAAACTGTTTCTTGCTTTTGGACAACTGAATATCAAAATCTCTGCATTTTAATTGCATGTCTTTCTGACATCCTTCTAATTCTGTTCTTAACATCTCCTCTTTTTTACTTGCCCCATCTAAGTCAGTCTTCAACCTGTTAATTAGCTGGGTATCATTTTCTTGCATTCGCAGGGACCAGATCTTGGCACATAGCCGTATTAAACAGTCTTTCTCTGCATGTTTGTCAGCTGCATTTAATAATCTCAGAAGGCAGACCTGAATTATGCTGCCTGCTGCAAAAATACTGTCTAGTTTTTCTTTCTGCACTTCACCATGAATGCGGTCGTGCCATTCTGTGGCATTGTTCGATGACCACGACCCATGTGCACATAACTTTGCCTCTAAATATTGCACTAGCTCTGGGAATGTGGCTTCCATTTGAGACATTCTGAAATTTGTTTTTAGTGGCACACTGCTATTATGAAATGGGTTCACTTTAATGTACAGATGGCAGTGTGAGACACGCTTGCCACGCCCAGTAGGTGCTCTATGATCACTTTCCCGGCCTGCAACGCACCATAAATATGTTGGGTATTTTGTATAGATTTGGGGCCTAGCGGTATTTTCTTACCGCCAAAATGAAAATAATTCAGTAATAAACACTCTTTGCATTCAGATTAGATTTGGTATATAATACTACAGTATACATACATTATTTCAGCACACTGATACATTTAGTGGTATACATTATTATGGTATGCGTTATTGGTGGTATTTCTGGTGAGCATAATTCCTTTGTTTTATATGTGGCCCCAATATCCAGAACCACTTCTTTTTGCTTAGTTTGTTCGTGTGATCACTAGAGAGGCCTCAGGCTTACATTTCAGGAACACCACATTTTCAATTGGAGTGCCACCATGGGCTGTCCTCGCTGTCTTATCTACGGCAGCGAGCTAACATGCAGTATTTATCACCAACTTATCTACATCGGTGAACTATGTCCAGGGCCTCTCTTTCTGCTGACTCATGTACCTCCAGCAGTAGTCTATTTCATTGTATTATTATTATGTTCCGTTCAGAAAACATACACTTATATACTGAATGGAATCATGCACACAGCTGCAGCCAAGTCTTATTTTTAGCTACCTTAAAAATGACAATTGCACTGTCTAAACATCTCCCCACATCATCAGCACTGTAATGGTAAATGCACAAAGGAAAGAGAAAATAAAACTCACTACCCGTCTGCTTTATTATATTATATAAATTGCATTTAACACAATCTTACTCTTTTTACAGAGATAAATGAAATAGCACAGTCACATTATCTGTAACAAAATGAGAAGAGGGCGACTAGAACAGTCGCAACATTAAACCTGTTGATAAGACACTGGAATTCTTTCTTCTACACTGACTGAATAGTTTCGCATTCACGCACACTGGCCCCGTACTTTGCAATGTATAATTACCTAATCTGTTCAGCATGTGAAATTCTTTGGCTGGTCGCTTTCTGGATGTGGCAATTCCCTCTTCAGGCACCCCCAGTGAGAACAGGCATCTGCCGTTACTCAACCGGGGATTATTGTCTGGGATTCCAGTCTCTCGCAGGTGCAGCTGGGATCTGCTTTTTCAATCAGGAACTCAGCCACCAGCCAGGTCTTTCTCCCAGCTGTGTGAAAAGTCTTCTGCCTCTCTCCTCCCCCAGATTCTACAGGAAAACTTGGTTACAGCCTCTAATATGATGCTTGTCCAATAAGAATCCCCTATGTCCTATCCTCCTCCTGCCACACAATAGAAATCTTTTACAGTAAGCAACTGTAACAAAACTGATTTCCTGCTATTCGAGTGTTTGCTTCCTGCAAATACTGTGGACAGAGCAGCACAGAGCAGCAAAAAGAAAAAAAATCTGGATGCGCGTTTAAAATGACTTTCAGAGCCTGTCTTTTCCATCCATTTTGCACTGGAGAACACATTATTTTATTAATGAGTTAGAATCATGTTAGTTTTTTGTTAATGAGGTTAGTTCATTAATCCTCAAATGTGTCTCCTGCAACAGAGGAATTTCAGGTAAAAAAATATATGCTTTTAACTGTGAAAAAAAATTATTTGCATTTTATATGTAGAAATCGTTTTTGACTGCATAGCCTGTTTTCATTTACATGTCCATGTTAAACTGGCAACACATGCCTTTCTGTACCACCTTATAGCAATGCACCAAACCCATGCAGTGGTGCTGCACTTCAAAAAACATGCTATACATTGATCCTGTGCATTGGTGCTGTGCTCTGTGCTCCCAAAACACGCTAAACAATCCTACAGGCCACCCTTCACAACAGACCTGATTGCTCTAGTTGACATAAACAACTGAACCATCAAAGCAGCCATAGAAGCCATTACGCCTCTAACCAAAAAAAGAGCTAAAACTAGGAAACATGCTAACTCCTGGTTTACCAATGAGCTACTAGACCTAAGAACCCTTAAGTGAGCAGCTCTTACCACATGGAAAGCATGCCCGTCCCAACCCACCCTAGAGGCATACAAAGCCTCTGCCTCCACTACAAAAAAGAAATCATCCGAGCCAAAGCCGGGTCATACAACACAAGAATCTCCAATGCTAACTCTCAGGCAAAGGAACTATTTACTATCTACAATGAGCTTGCCTGCCCCCGCCCCACCACCAACACACAGGAAACAATAAAAGACGAAACATGGTGCAGCAATATACAATCAGCCATGCTGCACAAAATAAACACCTCAGCACCCTGTCCAAAACCAACCCTCCACATGCGCAGGCCCACAACACAGTCATCAAAAACACCAAATCCTCCTCCTTCAGACCAGTCTCTGAAACAGAAGTTATAGACATCATAAAACACATCAAGCCTTCCACATGCAAGGGTGACATTGGCCCTGCAGCAGTCATCAAAGACTGCACAGAACCCCTAGCCCCACGGATCACAGCTATCAATTCCCTCAAAGAGACCTGTGTTTGACCGCTTCTTAAAAAACCCTCACTCGATCCAGATATGCCCAACAACTACTGCCCGATAACCAGTGTGCCTTTTCTGCTTAAAATACTTGACAAGACCTCCAAATCCAACAATTTCTGGAAGAAAACAACATCCTGGGCAAGAGACAATCAGGCTTCCGACCTCGGCACTGGACAGAGACCGCCCTACTCAATCTTAAAATGCAAATTGAGCAAATCACAGACAAAGGGAAACCAGCTCTACTACTGCTCCATGATCTGTCTCCAGCCTTCGATTTGGTAGATCACAAGACACCTCAAGGAGGCAGCCCACTTCTCACAGCAAGACACCTCCTGGATCACCTCCTTCTTGGAAAACAGACTTATGAGAGTATTTTCCGATAAAGCCCGCGCCACGCCCACGCCCATACTCTGTAGAGTCCCACAGGGGACATGTACCTCCCGAACACTATACAACATGTTCACCCTCCTGCTCTTCAATGACCTTAACGATCACAGCTTAATATACACCAACTACGCTGATGATACGCAAGTGTTACTCCCACTGACCGGCTCCTATGAACAAGACGCTGCCACACTCAATAAGACCGGTGCCATCATCCAGGCCTGGATGGTGGCTAATGAACTTTGTCTCAATGAAGACAAGACCAAAATACTCCTGGTAGGCCCAAAACCAATCCTCGACAAACTAGACAGCAAATATTCACATTTCAGCATCGACAACACCAAGATCGCAACATCAGCAGCAGCCAAAACACTAGGACATTACATAGACGCCGCCCTGTCCATGTCAAGGCATGTTAGCACTATCGCCTCTTCGGCTTCACTAACTACAAAGATCATAAACACGGTCAAACCGTACCTATCCCCAAAAAACTTCCTGTCCATAGCCAGAGCCACAGTAGGTGTAAGGCAGGACCACTGTAAAGTTCTATTCCTTACCTCTCAGAAACCATTCACCGCGCCACCCCAGAAAGGCCCAAGCAGGCTCAACACCGCAACCAGCTCGCAGTCCCAACCTTCAGAAGAACCAAAGCAGGAGGTGTGAACTTTGCAGTCTTAGCCCCTATAAACTGGAACGCACTACTGCCAGATCTCAGAAAAGAAACCTCAAGCACAGCGTCCTCTAAGGCTCTGCAAACGCAACTCTTCCACTAGACAATGTACCACAAGCACACCCCGCCCAATACACAAATCCTATTGTGGCTCCTGGGTGCAAAGCTGTGCACCTGTCTATGAGTAGAAACTCCTCCTGTAAATTGTGATGAACTGTATTCAAAATGAAACATGTAATAAGGTGTAAAATGTAAAATATGTAAAAAGTACCTGAATGTTTTTCTTCTAAGCAAGTAAACTGTAAGAGCGCCACGAGGGCCGTTGAGCAATTTATAAATGCAAATAAATAAATAAATAAAACCAAACAATTCTTCCCTTGTTACAAACAGTGATAATATCTTCTGTTGTATAACAAGCCAACCGTATTCTAAAAAAATATCTAACACACAAGGGAGTCCAACTGGCATTCCATTTATCTGTACTACAAGTTGGCACATCGAAGAGGATGGCTAGGAGTGTGAGGATTGATTCTGGGAACTGTGCTGAGCGTTCTAGTCTATTGCCGAACCTGATTGGGGCAAACACATTCATAATAGACGAGGGAAACGAGGTGAAGGAGATCCCTCTCCTGAGAGGAATTGCCCGTGAGGTTGTAGCACCGGCTGCAAGATGGGAAAGCTGAACGCCTGTGTAAGGGAGAAGGACCGAGCGTAGCCCAGGATGAGAGGACTACATGTGTTGTAGCCCAAATAACCCTCTGGGTGTTCCAGGATCTCGGGAGCCGCCAGCTGATGAGGAGGTGCTCCAGGAAAAGCGATGCAGACAGCAAAGCCAAGACTAATGAAACAAAGTATCTGAACGCTACCGGAGCTCAGAAGATGTGAATCGAGCATAAAGATACGCAGGCAGACAGAGAGGGACTAGAGGTGTGGGAAAGCTGGGGAGCGAGTACAGAGAGCTGAATAGGAGGGTCTGGGACCCTGAGAGGACACTGCAAGTCTGAGACACACACCCCTATGATGAAGAGAGCAGAATAAGAGGGTCTGGCACCCCATGAGAAAGATAATCTTACGCTTGGCAGGAGAGTAAACCAAGTTGTCACGATTTAGGACTGCGAGTGTGGGACCTGCACCCATATGAAAGTAAAAGAATAAGAGGGTCTAGGACCCTGAGTGAATGATCCTGTCTCGATTCAGAACTGCAAGTCTGGGACCCGCACCTTATGAAAGCAAGAAACTAAGTGGGTCGGGGTCCCAGAGTACAAGAGAGACAGAATCCTGTCATGATTTAGAATTGCAGGTCTGGACCTGCACCCTTATGAAAGCAAAAGAATAAGAGGGTCTGGGACCCTGAACGGACACTGCACGTCTGAGACACACATCCCTTTGATGAAGAGAGCAGAATAAGGGGGCATGTCACCCCAAGAATAAGAGAAAGATAATCTTACACGTAGCAGGAGAGTAAACTTAGTTGTCACAATTTAGAACTGCGAGTGTGGGACCTGCACCCTTTTTTTCTTTTTAAACTCTTTGTTGATTTCCACAAATAACAAACATCGACAGCTACAAACATCAACCACAACTGGCACGTTGTGTTGGAATCTGCACTCTATCATCCTTTTCCTTGGCACATCGGCTCGGCTCTCTCCTTGTCAGTCCATAATGTTCAGTATTTGATCATCATTGGCTCCCGCATTAGGCCCTTTGCGACATGTCCACAACTCCCATCAAAGCCCTTTGCTTCCATTGTTACTGGGGGTTCAGTCCACCTCCGGCCCACTAGTGCATCTTGCATCTTGCCCCTCTGTGCTGTCGAACAAATCCTGGATGAGAGAGTTCCATGCTAGCAATTTGGCCCCGCTCTCCCCCTCTCCCGTCTGCATCGCTATGGTCCACACTGATGTTTCTGCTATAGTCCACTTTTTCAGGTCTACCCACCACATTTCCGCTGATGGCCCTGTGCTTGTGTTCTATGCCAACGCATTGCAGAGTTTCACCAGGATACGTATTTGGTCTTTCATTTTGGCTATATGTGTCCTTTGTTTGCCGCCCCTCAGGAACAACCCCAGGAGGAATGACTCCGGCGACCACGCTTGCATTTGGATCCCTACTGCCTCCGCCCACGTTTTGACGGTGTTCCAAAAGTTAAGTAGCACCGGGCAGGACCAGAACATATATGTCATATCTGCCTCTTCTTTGGCACAACGTGGGCAGCTACGGGTCTGATTGCGTCCCATATACGACATTCTCTTGAGTGTGAGGTATGCCCTGTGCATGATGTATAATATATCCAAACAGAAGAGAGGGGGACCGCTACGTGGAGGATTGGTTACTAGGTTAAATAATTCAAACAGAGTATCCTAGTCCAATCTGTATTCAGAGAAATCAAGTTTGCAGCAGCGTTATGCCTTAAAACTGACATCCCAACAAAAACATTAGCGGGAATAATGAACCTCGTTGCTCCTTTAGTTATATGAGCACTGGCTTGCACAATGTCTTTAGCGTTGGGGCCATCGTCCCATGACAAGTTCATTCCTGCTGCTCTCGGGGTGGACCCTCATTGTTGTTGACGTTCCTTGCGGGAGGCCCTGTTGTTCCATCCATGCCTGGGCCTCCTCCTTGGGGTCCAAGAAATGCGATCTGGCCTCTCTTACCACCTTCAGTTTTGCCTGGTACAGCAACATATAACATATACCTGCTGCTCTGAGGCGTTCCTTGATGGGTCCATATCGAGTGTGTTGTCTCTGGACCAGGTTGGTGTAATCTGGGTAAATCGTTACCCTGGAGGAATTCCTGGTTATCACCACCCCTTCTCTAGAGAATGTCAATATTCTTTCTATGGGCTCTCTCCACTGCAAATCCTTTGGACACTACCCTGCCCCGATCTCGAGTAACAGGAGGTTCTCAATGTAGTTTGTGGGGCCCTGGCCCTCTTCTCCCTCCGGCAGTCTGACTATCCGGATATTATTTCTTCAAGCTCTCCCTTCTGCATCCTCCGTTCTCTGTTCTAGGATTTTCACTCGTCAGAGCACATCTGACATTTAGATCTGGGTGGTTGCAATGTCTGTGGTGTTTTGCTGGACTTGTTGCTCTGTTGTACCCACCTGGTCGGCCAGGTTCCGTGCATCTTGTCGGAGGAGGCCCACATCCACCATTACCGTATCCATCTTGTTTTCCAGGGACGTCTTCAGGGCCGCTATTGTCGTCTTTAGCTCTGGATGAGGCCATGGCAGCATCCAATGGATTAGGCTGGCCCTTGTCTGACTTCGTGGCAAAGGGTTCAATACTGGTTTGTCTGCCTTTCACCCCTTTCGATTTGCTTGGCATTCTTTGCTGTTTGACGTGACCCGGTCCTTTGCCCCATTCTCCTTGCCAGCGTCTCACCAGGCTTCTCCTCCTCTCTAATCTCTGCGAAATGCTTTTGCCAGTGTCGCTCCTTTGTTGGGTGTCTCTAGGGTGCTCCTTGAGTGGGTTGTGCTCTCCCACGTCCACCAATCGTTGTTGCACCTGGCTAATTGGCTTTGAGAGCCAGACCACCCACCCCCATGTGGGTACCCCACCCTCAGCAGTTTTTGCATTGTTGGTTACTTGTTGGAAGGGGGAAACCACATCTCGCTGTCCTGTGGTCAATCAAGTCGACACTGGGCCTGCTACAGTGTTAGTCCCGGCGCTTCTGGTGGTGGGTTCCTCCAAACAGCTTACCCCTAGCCAATCCCAGCTGTTTGCTTTCTCCCTGCCTTCTGGCCGACAGCCCAGCGGTCCAGGTGGGAGTCTCGTTCTGGTGTTGGGCACCTGGTTTACCTGAGGCTTTGCTTTTTGTATGCTTATGTTTTTTGGCCCATGGTCAGTCTTGTGCTTTCCACTATGTAGGCCTCCTTGGGTTGTGCACCTCTCTTCTCTCTTTCACGTTACTCCTAGAGTGGGTTGTGCTCTCCCCCGTGGGCTGGCTCCACTGTGTAGACCTAAAGATCGTTTGTGGGGGGTGCCCAGTCTGCTTGTTGGGGTACCTCCTCCGTCCTTGAATGCTCTTAAGAGGGTCCAAAGAATGTATGCACTCCAGGTAATGAGGTTTCCCCCTGTTTGTTGAATGTTTTAAGAGGCTACTTTCATGTGTCCAGTGCCCAACTGAGCCCTGCTATTCACAGAGGGAGACACTGCCGGCTGTGTTCCTCAATCCGAACAAATTTAGGATCTTGTGTCCCTCAGGTTTTTCTGGTGGCACTGTTAATTCCCTTGTCCTGTGTGCAGGCGTGCCTGGGGGCCATCCAGCGAGCCCACAAGTCAAAGCTCCTGTGACTCCCTGTTAGGCAGAATCCTGTGCAGTTCCCTTAGGGAGCACTACAGAAGATTAGGACTACAGGTAAGAGCAATAAATCCCCTTTGGTATCAGTCTGTACCACAAAGATTTAGTTGGTAGCTGTAGCTCAGCAGTCAGGCTTATTTCAAGAGGGAGATGAGCAGTATTCAGGGATTACACAATAGGCCTACAGTACTATGGCACAAGGAAACACTGACCAAAGCTCTGTATTAAAAAGTAGATATATATTTATTTTATACACTTCTAGTAAAACACATTTATCACAGTCATCAAGCAAGTTAAAATAAGTCAAAGAAAAATATACACACTCCCTAGTTAAATTGTAGACCAAGTGAACCAGAGTGAAAACTTAGCAAAATGGCACAGTGAAAACCACACACAAGGGATACTCGAGCAATTTCTCACAAGGGAGGAAAAGCACAAGTTATACAGAAATATCTTCTTGCACAACCTAGCAACACTTCCCTTTGTGAGCCAGATTAAGCAAGACAGTGCATCAGTATAGGGACAACTTAAATGAAAACTGAGCAAAATGGCATTTCACAAGGTTTAGAAAGGGGAAGAAAAGGGTAGTTATAAGAAGTAGGTGCATGAACACAGTTCTAGTTGAGAAGCAATCTACAAAAGGCAGTTCTAACAAATGTAGCCAGAGTCAGAAGCCTGTGCCAGAGTCAGTGATACAGGGCAAGGGCCCAGGAGCAAAATGTTCTTGTAGCTGCATTCATGTCTTTGGTTAACGATTTTGAAAAGGTGGAAGCAGAAGGTGAACGACAATGAGGGGCGGCCAACCCAACAGGTAGGTAAAGGATTTAAAACACCTTTAGCTCTACCACGAAGAAAGGGCGGCCTGGCGGAACAATGTACCTTTAAAATGAAGAAGTGGCTCCTGCGGTTGTTCCTGGTAGTTCCTGCAGTTTGGGGTATCCAGCATACGTAGAGAGGCTCTCGTCTTGGAGGAAGGTTCGAGTTACTTCACTACCCAGGGATGAAACAGCCGTGGTGCTGCCCGACGAATAAAAGGTAAGCTCCTTTAAATCGCGGTCCAGGTGGACTGGTGCTTGGCTATCCGGCCTCCGAGTACAGGGCACTGGTGATTTGACCAAGGCAGGTCCAGGAAGGTGATTTGCAAACTGGTTGGCCCCACCAGCTCAAGGGATGAAGGCTCTTGCAGATGAAGATCTCCTTTCATCGTGTGGAGAAAAGTGGTGAGACGCTGCAGCAGGGCTTCACCAGTGGTTCAGTCATTGCAGGGGTCTTTGGCTTCTCTCCTCTTTGGCTTCTTAGTTCCAGTGGCGACATCTTGCTCTTCCAGTCCTCAGGACCCTGCTTTTATGCAAAAAGATCCCCATTCATCTTGGCGGGAGACCCTCCAGCCTATCAGGATATAGTGCGACATGGGTTGCTGAAGCAACCCTGTCCAGGGGTCCTACTCCCCCTCCCACACAATGGATCCACCCCAGAATCAGTGGCATCGAAAGGAGGGCTTCTTGGCAGAAGCTCACCAAAAGGATGAACAAAGGATCCCCGACCTACGTTAGGGGTTTAGAGAAAGACACGAGAAAGAAGTTATATTAAAGTTCTGGCAAATAAAACCCACCCGAGTAAAGTTAATATAAAAATAAACCAGCGGTATGTTAGAGGCTGTCAGAAAAAGTGGTAGCCTCGAACAATGGGAAAATCCCATAGGGAAATATTTGCGGTAGAATATTTACAGTAGTAACCACTGCCACCAGCCAGAAACTTTTGAGAGAGGGACTTTACGGTTCCCTCTCTAAAATGAACATAGGGGAACAACTTTTAACCCTTTCCAGTACCTCCGTAGTAAGATGGGTTGTACTGGTTAAGTTCATAAAAATTGACTAGTAATGTCAATGGGGACTTTACATGCCATGGGAGTCAGTAGTCAGTCCCAGGGTAAGGAGTCTATGTTTGGGGGTCGCTACGACACCCCTGTGTCACTGCACAGAGGGTGCTGTGTAACACATGTGAATAAAGATGTTCCAAGGGGGTTGAGAAAATCCCATAGATATTAAACACAAAAATAGCCTAGAACACACATAGCAAAAATGTCTAAGAGTGGGAAAAAGAGTCTCACTTTTAGCAGGAGAAAAGAAACAAACCCTTCAAATCCAGCAAAGCTGCTGGGGGACTCTATAGGTAAGGGAAATTAGCCAAAGAATGAGAATTCTCCCTAACACTCCCTGAGCTGCCCCCGTGCAGGTCTGGGCCACTTTAATAATGACTCAGGTGATTTGTGCACTCCACACCGGTCTGCCGCCTGTTGTCTGCCCGGTCAAAGCCGGCCTCAGGCACCCAGCGGCCTTGTATTACCTCCGAGGTGTACATCTGAAGTTGTGGGGTCCTGTCCAGGTTGATAATGTGGCGTCCCCCGGTGCCGGGATGTCAGGTGCCCCCGTGTTGCGTTCCTTCCCCAGGAAGGGGCCCGTGCTGCTGACTCATGCCAAGCCCTCCCAGGCCAGGATCGGCCTTCCCATGAAGGGGGCGCTTGAGTGTTCTCATCACTGTTGTCCGGACTGCCCAGCCCGAGCCACTCCTCTCGACCAGCCTCAGAGCCCGTGGTTTCCTGCGCCGGAGCTCAGTAGCAGGTCTTTGTTTTACTGTGAGACCCGTTGTAATTCTGTCCATCCCGTTTACAGCCTGTGAACCAAAGGGGTCCTATTGAGTGTGAGTCGGCGCCAAGGGGGCATGGTGTTCTCTGCCCTTGACACGCCGTTGCACCCTCTCCCTCTCGAGGACGGGACCTGTTCCACTCGCCCCCTGGGCCTCTGTGGTTGGCGTCAGCTCCTCTCTGTGGGAGTAGGGAGCCACGGGTCCTCCTGCTCTCAGCTGGATGCACCCAGTTATCTCAGCCTTGGGCTGCCCCCACCAGGTCCTCTTTGGATAGTGGGCCCGTGGATCACTGCAGGGCAGTGTCCCACGCTGGTTCTCTCCTTAACTGTCTTTCCGGTGACCTCTGTGCAGGTACAGAGCCTATGCCATGCTGCTCACCACGTGGCTGGTTCCTTCCTCTCCTTTATTAACACAGATCCTCTGGTCCGCAGGGGCAGCGTGGCCCCCGCCGCTACCTGCTGGTTGTCCGGGTCTGCCCACTGCCAGGCTCTCCCCACTGTGCCATCTCCAGCGGTCACCCTCCGATCCAAGGTGTGCCGGCCCCCCTAGCTTCAGCCCCTATCGCATGGCCACCAAGCCACGCCCTCCACCTGCACACTTATGAACACAAGAGAATAAGAGGGTGTGGGACCCCGAGTACAGGAGAGACAGAATCCTGTCATGATTTAGAAATGCAAGTCTGGGGACCTGCACCCTTATGAAAGCAAGAGAATAAGAGGGTCAGGGACCACAAAAACAAGAGAGACAGAATCCTGTCATGATTTAGAACTGCAAGTCTGGGACCCGCACCTTTATGAAAGCATGAGAATAAGGGGGTCTGTGACCCTGAATACAAGAGAGACAGAATCCTATTACAATTTAGAACTGTGAGTCTGGGACCCGCAATGATATGAGGGACAGAGAATTAGAGGGTCTGGGACCCTGAGAGCAAATTAAATAAAAAGAGAATTTGATTGACAGGAGAGTAAACAAAGCAGGCACACCACTGCATGACAAATCTGGGACATGCACACCTATGAGAGCCAAAGGGCTAATGTGAACTTTATCAGAGAGAATACAGGATCTGCGACTCAGCAAGATAGAGAGTCTTGCAGTACATTATTGCAAAAGCTTAAAGGAGGCTAGGGAAAGGAAGACAGATCCCATGGCTAATAGAAAAATGTTTTGGACTCCGGGGAAGGCTAAGGGAAGCCATGAACAGGGAAACACACCGCCTGGCATATGAACGTTTTATATGTGTTGTTGTGAGCTTCCAAGAAAACCACATAAAAAGGAGATGACCTCCAAGCTGGGCAGGTGGAAGGAGGCGGCATCCAGGAAAGAGGGGCCATTCCCTGGATATTGCCACGTTGTTTATTTTGAAGAGAACATTTGTTCATTTCCAAAACCCACCCGAGACAGCCGAGACATTTGGAACATTTTGTTGGCAAAAAACTTTTACACCATTTCCTCAGTTAAGATAATATCCTTGCACATTAGATCCAGTTTAAGAGTGTGAGGGTCGGTAGATGGGTTTTTTCACATGACAGTGACTGACTATTTGTTTGACATCCTGACGTTTTCGACATGAATGAAGGGGCTCAAACAGAGCGGCCATTAAAGATGTTGTTACAGAGAATTTTCAGTTTCTGTGCTAATTCCCTTTACCGTGCGAGACCTCAGCACTTTTTCTGGACTCTGAACTTTTTTATTTTTATCTTCTGAGTGAGCGGCGCTTTTTACCACTCACTCATTTTGTTTCTCTGACTGGGATTTTTATTTCTTACTGTTTTATGGAGTTTGGGTAAACTCAAAGTCATCTGCTGTTTGCTTAGTGACGCACAGCACCCTCTCTGCAGTGTCCCTGATAATTCCCTTGGACTTCTCCTGATCTTTAAATAGATTCTCTTGTGTGAACTGCAGTTCCCAAGAGTATTGAGATAACTTTTATCTTACCTACCTTTTCTTTTGTGGGTTCAGGACTCACCACCGTATGTGGGGCGCTGGGGAGTTACATTGTAACTCATTTTCCCACCTCTCATGTAACTTTTAGTTACACTGACTAAACCTAAATGGCTGGTGGCAGTGCATACTTTTTTCTCCCTTTTGTGCATGATACTAGCAGGCTGATTTCTCAGCTGCAGTACCAAACCCATGGGTGACAATTTTCTCAAAATGACACCTGTCTTTTTTTTCTGCCATTTTTCATTTGTCAGTTCCTTCTGGGCTTTTCTTCTATCGAGGCCAGTAGATTTGAGTCCTATGTGAGTTTTGTCTTTGGCGGGTTTCTGCCCTCAACCCCGGCCAAGCTCCAGTGTGTCTGAGAAGGCAGGAAGTAAGGGAGGGTCGAGAAACTTCACTGCCCTTTGTATGTAGGTATGCCTGGCTAAAACCAGCTGTAACTGGGCAGCTGGGCAGGACAGCTTACACCCAGATAATTGGCATCTCCATGGGAGTGAATGAATGGGTTCCAGTATATAAGGCAAGGACTTTTGGACTACAGGAAGAGTTCACCACTAGAAAAATACATTTCGAAGCAGAAGACAAGCAGAGATGTCAGTAGCACATTCCAGGACCACAGGAGTACCGCTGTAGCCCTGCAGCTGTGCTGACCTTGTTTCCAAATTGAGAGGCAAAATCTGCCAAGTATGATTTCCTCCATTAGGCTGATGAGACCAACTACACTCAAGACCTTCATAATTTCGGGCCATCCCTCAACTTGCTGTGACTTTTCTGGGCAGCAGAACACCAATACTCAGGGTACCCGGACCACTATCGTGTGCATCATCTTCCAGAGATTGAATCCGGCTGAAACTTTGCAGCTATCCATGTGGACTTTGAGAGGCAGGAATTCTTCACGTAAAGCATCCTCACTAGAGGTCAGGAGCGAGTACCTGGGGACCACCTAACTGGCAATATTGGTCCTGGGAAAAAGGCAAAGAGCCACTGAAAGGAGCTGAATCCATTGCTGCTAACCCCTACCCCCAGGTGTTGCCATAGAAGCCCACCAGAGGTCAACACTTTCATCACCACAACCCAGGAGCAGAAATCAGGGTCTGCAGCGTTGCACCAGGAAGCCAGCTACCATTTCTTATTCACGTTTAATGTACTTTGGGGCTTGGGTTGTACTTATCGGGGTGTTCCTTTGCTTTGAGAGTGCTGTTTTCTTCAAGTGAGAGTTGACATCAACCCCTGTGCAGGCCTTACAGCCTATGTACTATCGGGAAAGTGCACCTAGAGCTCCTGTGCTTTCTTCATGAACCACTGACTGATTAACTAACTTTTTCTATGAAAATCTTCATCAGAACTGGAACTGCCCATTTGACTCTGCTGGGTTCCCAAAAGTGCATCTTCTTGATCCTACTGGCTTTAGCAATGCTGGGTCATCGATAGGTTTTAATTATGAACACTTACTGCTAGGAAGCAGATAGCCCATATCCCATAGGTTTTTATTAGTGCAACTTACCAATAACGTCCCTTTACCAACGTTTTTTCATTGAATTACGTGTCCACGTTTGATTTGATTTGATTTGATTTTATTTATAAAGTGCAAAAAACCAGGCCCAGGGGCAACCGGGCGCATACTCTTAAACATGTTACAAAAAGCAGCAGTTACAGAAGTTACAAAAATATACAGCATTTATACATGTACATACTCTTAAACATGTTACAAAAAGCAGTAGTTACAGTGAGTTACAAAAAATATACAGCATATATACATGTACCGAAGGGTACCATTAACAGCGTATAATACAGGGACAGAGCAGAGAGAAACGTATATTCAGTTCTGTACCCCACATGGAGTCTGGACTGTGTCAAGGTCTCATGGGTCCTGGGAGAGCAAGCCATGTTTTAGCATTGTTCTTGAAGGAGTGGAATGATGGTTCAATTCTGGTAGGTGTGGGCAAGGTGTTCCAGAGTTTGGAGGCCAGGACGGGGAAGCTCACCCCACCAGCTTTTTGGAGTTTGCATCTAGGCACGATGAGGGCTGTGAGTTGTGGCTGCTCTGGTAGGTCGAGTGGAGGTGTGGCGTGAGAAGCGAGTGGACAGGTAAGGTGGGGCGTTATTGTTCAAGACATTTGTTGAGTCAAAGCTAGGGTTTTCAGGGCAATTCTCTGTTTTACGGGAGCCAGCATAAGTCCAATCTGACGGAGGAGATATGAGAACGTCTCGGGATTTTTAAGGCTGCCTTAAGCATTATTTTGGTACAGTTTGCAATTTATTAAGGTTAGACTGACTGGTCCTAGGTAGAGAGCACTACAGTAGTCGATTTTGGCCATAACAAGATCTGGCGAGTGTGATACAGTTGGTGGAGTTTAGGAAGGGTCTACCAGGCAGTGATAAGTTTGCAGGTATGGGCCGAAGCTGACCTAACTGCATTTATTTGTCTGTTCAGAGAAAGCGAGGAGTCAAGATAGACCCCTAGCGTCTTAGTATCTTTGGAGACTTTAATGTCATTGCCGTCAATAATGAAGGACTTGTAGGTTTGGTCTAGTTTGTTGAGCCGATGATTAGATCCTAAAAGTAAGAGCTCAGTCTTATCATCGTTAGTGGCCATGTTTATTATGGTTAAGTTGCTGTTTCCATAGGAAGAGCACTTTTTGGGCAGCTTATAACTCGGCTCCCCCTGGACGAATCCTTACCAAAGTTTTCCAAAAAAGTATATGGGCCACTCTGATTTTTTTTCTCCAAAGTTTGGTAAAGATTCGTCAAGGGGGACCAAAGTTATAGGGGAGTCCCAAAACGTCTTTTTTCCCATAGACTGAATGCGGCAAAAACTTTGCGCACGGCTACAGGCCAAACCACTGGACGATTGTCATCAATTTTGCGGCAGGGGCTGGGGTTTGTTCCCCAAAGCATGCTTTTGTAAATTTTGTGCGAAATCTTATTGTAGTTTCCTTTAAAATGATCAAAAAATAGCTCTCTAAGAGTTAGTGATATCTATGTCCGCTCCATGGTCCCACTTCCCTGTTCACTCAGTGGAAAATATTTCTATTGGCTAATCCATGGCATGCTGTACGTCAAGATGTTGTGCTTTCACCGATTGGGTCAGCCGCAGCATCAAGTGTGTAGCATTCTTTTGATACGGCTATCACGGTCACGTAGTTTTTGAGTTGTACGCCAAAATCACTGCAAACAAACCCTTATGGAACCTTCTGTCGAAAGGTAAGCATTACCTATAAGTGGCAGTAGAAAGTGAAACAGTACTTTCTTCTTGTTACCACTATTGTACCATGCACTGCAACTTGGTAGACAATGTACTACAATTCTTTACTGCGTCTTTGTAAAAAGCCAACACCAACATTACTGCGGTTAGACTGGCGTCCTATATTTTGGAATGTGAGGCAGCCACCTGCACGGTTTCGTAAACAGAGCGCGTCTGCACGTGGTCGGGAGTAACAGTTCTCATGAGTGACTGCTGATATGTAGTAGCAAAAAATAATGTATTTACGTTCGGAGTGAAGGTCAGTTCATCTCATTTCATTTTTTCATTAGGCTCAGTATGGTCGCGCATGCACCAAACCTCATAAGGGTCAAATGTTTTTCGACCTTGACGTACAGGGAACAGAGGCAGAAAGAATGTAGGGAGTCACAGTTTGTGAAACATTCCCTTTGATAACTTATGCTTCAAAAAGTTTTGTGAGGCACATGAAATATCAGTTCCTGTGGAAGTCTTCTAGCAAAGAACTATTGTGTGTCTGAGGAGGTCGAAATGGAGCCGGTGCATATCATGTAAGCTTATTTTAGAGGCCTGTACACCAACCTGCCATTATTTACTTAGTCTGAAAAAAAAAATTTATTACTGTGGGAAGTACAGAGGAAGTACTGTTTAATGGCGTGCCGTGCTGTGTTGGGATTGCTTTGGATGATATTGAGCATATTCTCCATTTGCTGCTCATACGGAATTACGTACTTCAATTGGCATTACGGGAGGAGGAACTCTTTCTGCTGAACACCTTGGACTGCCTGATCTAGTGGCACTAGAAGAAGGACTGTTTTGGCTGGGCTCCGCCCTCTGTGATGCCCACTCCTCTTGGCAACCTCCTACTTGTACCCAGCAGCCAGCACACTCGCGCATGCACTGTGGGAAGTACAAAGGAAGTACTGCTTACTGGCGTGCCGTGCTTTGTTGGGATTGCTTTGGATGATATTGAGCATTTTCTCCATTCGCTTCTCATATGGAATTACGTGCTTTAATTGGCATTACGGCAGAAGGAAGTATTTCTGCTGAACACCTTGGACTGCCTGATCTAGTGGCACTAGAAGAACGTGACTTTATAACTTCCTGTGCGCATAACAGGCAAGCTTGGCGTGCCATCGTGCACGCGTGAACTGCGTTTAGAGTACATTGTGTGCCTAGGCTAGCTTGTCTGTCTAGTGGTGCCTTCGTGCACGCGAGAAGTGTGTTAACGCTGTGTCTTTGTGGATTGAAATTCTAGCTTACTGATTGGTTGTTTCATTTTGTCTCCTTCTCTGAAAGGACTGTTTTGGCTGGGCTCCACCCTCTGTGACGCCCACTCCTCTTGGCAACCTCCTACTTGTACCCAGCAGCCAGCGCACTTGCGTGCGCACCGTGGGAAGTACAGAGGAAGTACTGTTTACTGTTCACTGTGCAGTGTGCGGTGCGCTGGCTGCTGGGAGGTAAGCTGGGTGGAGTGTATTAATAGTAAACTCTAGGCGTTGAATTGGTTATTTGAGTACAGGGTAATCACCAAATTCCTTGTTGATTGATCATGGTGAATGGTCTCCGTAGTGGGCGGAAAATGCACAGTAAGATGAGTAATGATATGAATGATACCATGATAACACACGCAGATAATGAGGAAATGGGGGACTTTGAGAGCGAAGAGAATGATTTATCTAACAAGGTGGGAACGTCAGCGTGTGTAGAAACCCAGGGGGAAATGTCTGGCAAAATAACGCTGCCCGAGACATCAGTGGAAAGCACTCCCGAGAATAATTCTGAATCGACACTATAGACCTTTAAGCTCAAAGCAATGAACCACGATTCTGATTCTGGTACCTTCCCCTGTTGAACCACAAATAACTTTATCGGTTCTAGAAGGTGAAGCAAAACGTTACCTAATTGAGTCCTCAGATATCGGAGCTGAGTTTCCGGTATTTTCCAGGATCCTTAATTTACTAGATAAAGGACATGACCAGACTCATATCCAATTTGGATATTCACACAGCATGCTAACTGACCTGCTTACTAAGGTCTACAGAATAGAGGGGTTATTGTTCACTTGTGACGTGGTAGCGGCCCTCTCGAATGGTAAACAAAGGGAGAGTCCCTTACCGAAGAATAAAGCTTCTCAAACGCCCGCTGACCTACGATTGAGACCTATGGCGACAACTACCTTTGCAGCAGTTACTGTTGGTGATCCTACCAAAAATGATACACCAGCTGCAGCAGAAACCAAACATCTAACTGAGATGGTATCGGCTAATGCAGCGGCCATACAACAGATACTAGCCACTATAACAAGGAGCAGTCCAAGTGCACTACCTGTGGATGCTCAGATGACTAGTGATGATGTGATCACCGCTCCGATCCCAGCGACACCTAAGTTAGCAAAAGAGGAACTTTTGGATAGTCCCTCAGCTTTAACCAACTTGATTGATTTGGAAGATGAGGCTCAGTTATGTCAGCACGATTTGAAAACGCTCACGAATGAGGAACAGGTATATGAACCTGTCCTGTCAAGGAAGCAGAAAAAAATGCTGCTGAGAGCAACAAAACGTAAAATTAATCAAGCAAAAAACATAAAATTAAAGAATCATCAAACTCTCCCTAAAGTCACTTTAGACTCATTGAAAGTCGATCCAAAGAACTTGTCCCATGAAGAAGAGAGGATTGATCTATTGCAATTGAATAAAGAGTCAAGGGCAGAATTGAATATTGATGTAACACATAGTCCTGGCGACTCTCAGATGTTGCCGATTAAAAACAACATAGGAAGAGACTTGGGGGGATTGCTATGGGAGAGCATGGTTGTTCGCCCAAACAAAAACAAACAGACTTGATAAAGTTCTTTCCTGCTCTATACATGAAGAAGGCTCCAATAAAATCAAGGTTGCAGCCACCAATAAAACCATGAAAAAAATAGTTGCAAATACATCTACTCTGATAATTCCAAGATAACCATTAATGGACTGGTAAATTTGGATAAGCCATTGATGATTCACTCCCCCCCTAGGCGGGACCCTGCTTAGTGGCATTAAAGATCTTGCATATAAAGTAGTCACTGACGATGGGAGGTAGTTGAAGAGCTGGGTGATTTGCAAGGTAAGCATACTACAAACATGGACCTGAATACGTCTAAAGTAGAACCCCCAAGCCAGACTTATGAGGTCTACTCTGAATCCTATCCTAATGATCAAATGGCAAAAAAAGACGGAATGTTCCTAACCCCCGAGATGCCACCTATCATGGGATGGGAAAGCAAACAACTAAATTTTCCAAAAACGAGCCTAAATCGATCTGCAATGCTAAAGGCCTTTCAAGAAATCCCAGCATTACGTACTATCAGAAGCAACAATATTGACTGGGTTCGTTTGGCACACAACAATCCTACGCGGATGATATGTGGCTATCAGTCACATATAATCACAAGACTGATTTGGGCTCAGCGAGAAGATCTGGAATTATAGGGTCTACATCCTTGTCTCTTTAATACCAGTGAACACGCGGAAATGTTCATTGCAACTATTCCTGAATCCCCGCAAATACCTAATTCAGTGGGTTCTCAACCACTGATTAATGAGGAGATGCTGAAGCAATTTATGAGCATCCCTTACGGGTATGATGAGTATGGGGGCGTTGACTCCATCTGCCCCGCACACAAAATTGGGAGGCAAATAGGATGAAAATCTGGGGATTGGGATACTTTCCTGGAACTCATGCGGCAGTGCTAATTTAAGGTTATGGAATTAGTCTTTGGATAGTGACAGTCTCCCAGGGATCTGTTTAATACAAGAAACTATGTCCATGGGAAACCTAGTCCTAGATGCGTTGGATGCTTATCAACAGCTGGCTAGGAGAGGTGATCAAGGCCGTCCAGCTGGAGGCCTTGCCATACTGATTGATAAGCAGTTAAAATTAGAATCCTCTATTGTGTGGGCTGGTGAAGCTTTATTGGTGGTGGGAATTGCATGCAAAGATCTAGTAGGGCAAGAGCTTCTGATTGTTGATTTATATTGGAATGAGGTCACTGTTTCTTTTGAAACAATTACTAATTGACTGAATTATATCTTTGAGAAGGCTTTGATGCATAAATTAACATTCAATGTTATAATTGGTGGGGATTTCAATTCCACTTGTGTATTCATAGATAAGAATGGGAAATATGCTACGCATGATTCGAAAAAAAAAATCCCAGGTAAATGGCTTAAAGTGGCTGGAATTCCTTCTCTCATGGGACATTCAATGTGTTCCGTTCAAAATGGGAAGCTCCCAGTATACCTGGGCTAGAGGTACCTGTGTGTCACTTATTGATTACATCTTTGTTTCAACGGGGCTGTTAGAACTAATGGACCCTATAGCAAATCATAATCTTGGGAGGGGAGATCATTTATCTTTGAATTCTAAGCTTAGATTAAATGTTATGATTTTCGATAATATCCCTATGCTTGATGACATTCAATTTGATCTCGTAGGTGCCACACTCAAGTGGACTTCTAGCACCTGCAATGAAGTTACCAACAAAATTGAAAACGATACCTTGATTAATAGGAGTTGTCTAGTGGAATCTCGTGTGTCATCGCTGAGATCTAGAACTCCATTAGAGTTGCACTTCACATGGCTTGTTTGATGAATTCTAAGGCTATTAAGCCTACATTTACACATCGTCATCAGTTTAATCTAAAAGTAGTTGCATTGAGGAAAGAGAAACGTCTACTGCTTAGAAAACTTGCCAAAACTAATTTTACAACTAGTGAATTTAATCAAAGCAAAGCTCAAATCAATATGACCTAGAAAAGACAACTAAAAATGATGAGGTATGAACTGATAAATAGGGATAATCAGCATCTAATTACTGTATTATTAAAGAACAACACTAGACAGGTGTGGGCCACCATGCGTACCCTGTTTGATAATACTGAGTCAATCGGAGAATCAGCAATATCTGCAGCAGTTTGGATGGCGTATATCAAGGCTAAATTTACCAAACCTACTGCTTTTTGTGGTTATGTGGATATCTTAATTTTTAGGCCAACCCTGTGTGGTTGTCCTTGGATGACAGAAGATATAAAGACGATCATTAAGAATTCTAAAGGATCTAGAGCCCCAGGTCCGGATGGGATTCCTCCTTGCCTGATTAAACTTATCCCGGATTTGTGGGCAAGGATTCTCAAAATACAATTTGATGCGATTTTCTCCCTGCGCTACATTCCGAATTTGTGGTGTATGGCCAATATCATCCCAATTTACAGAAAGGGCCAATTGAATGAACCGGCCAATTATAGGCCGATAGCTTTGATGGATGCTGCAGCGAAGATCTTTACTCGCTTGTTACTCCAACATATTAATCAGCACATCATAAAAATCAATCTTCTATCAAAATATCAGACTGGTTTTCGACGTCATATGGGATGTCAACTTAATGCGATGCTTATTGCTCATGTATATCAACAGACAAAATCTCATAAGGCAGGCCCGGTATACATGGTGTCACTGGATCTTACCGCTACATTGACTCCGTAATTAGACATATTTTATGGACAAAACTGATCAAATTTGGTTTTCCAGAGCAGCTTGTTGCTATCATTGCTGCTCTACATAAACAAACCACTTATCGTATTCGTTTGACAAGAAATGGGGCATTCACCGATACAATTTCCACCGCGATCTGCCTCAAACAAGGATGCAACCTTGCTGCGGTCCTATTTAACTTACACTTATTAGACTTGGACGAGCAATGGAAGGATGCCATCATTTTTCCTGTTAAACTGGGGGTAACTGCGATAAATTGGTTGAATTTTGCAGACGATTTATTATTTTTTGACAGGACCCCTTTTGGGTTACAGACAAAATTGGCCTCATTTCATTCCTTTGCAAGTAAACACAATCTAGAGATCAATCTCAAAAAATCCTTCATAATAACATTTATTGAAGGTCGGAAATAAACTTAAATTTGATTGGGGTCTGAATGGTATTGCTATTCCTACATCTACTGCCATCCGCTACTTAGGTTATCAACTTGTTAGTTCATATTCTTTAGAGGGGTGGAAGACAATTTTGTCTAATAAGGCTAAAATGCTAACAACGCAGATGAAAATGATTCATCATCGTCTGGGAAATACTTAATGATCCGATTATGAAATTTTATGCTCAAAAGATTGAACCAATTTTATTGTATTCTCTAGATATATGTTTGCTGGATGTGGAATCTATGCTTGATGTGATTCAAGGTAAAATGTTGAAAACTGTATTGGGTTTGGTTCTCTCTCCACCCGAATGCTATTGTGTGTCATGAACTGGGCTTATTACCATTATAGGTGAAATGGCACTGGCGACTTCTTATGCACTATGGTAAAATGCTAGCGATCCCTAAAGATTCACTTTATGAAGATCTTGAAATTATGATAAAGTAAGGATACCCTCTGACGTTTCTAAAATTTAGGACTAAGATGGAGGAGTTGTTAGCTAGTGCCATGATCCCTCGGGATGATCTGGTACTGCGCTTGCCTTCGTGCAAACTTAAATACTGTAGATACCATTGGTGTCTATTGATTGATAAAATTAATGAATACCAAACCTTTGGTGAACATGCAAAATTTACTTGGCAGTGGGGACATCGACCGAAGTACCAGGCCATCTTTCCTTGTGAACGCGCCAGGAAGACGTATCTGAGATTTCGTTTGAACCAGTTACTTACAAATGAGCGACTGATGTCCTGGAAATTCTATAATAACTTATCTAACAATGGTCAATGTAGATTCTGTAATGGGAATAGTACTATGGAAACACTGAAACATCTTACAGTCTACTGTTCATTTTTTGAACCCATCAGAACCCACATATTTGGTAAATACCTTTACACAGTATCTAGCCTAAGCAGAGAGTGCCTTTGGCAAAGATGCATGGCAGGTACAAACCAAAGTCTCATTATTTGTTTAACACATTTTTTAATAATTCTTGAGCAAAAACTATCTGAAAAGCTACGAATTGCACCTGATCAATTACCATGTATTGCACATTAAGATTGCCTCAAAAGAGGAATATTATGATTGTCTTAAACCTTTGTGGCAGCTCACTATATTCATGTGAGATAGTGATGTCTAACTATTGACTAAGTTAGGCTATCTGCTATTTGTGATGTTGATGTGTAAGCAATTGTTTTTAGATTTTATGGAACTATACTATGCAGTGATGCTATTTAATTATACTATGTGACGGATTGTGTTTGCTATGACCTAAGTGTATTATTTGAGATATTGTATTGTCTTGTCTTTTTGTCTTGTTTTTAAAAAAATTTTGTAAAGGTTTGAAAAAAAAAACATAAACAATAAAAAAATTTAAAAAAAGTTTGTGTCCTGTTGAAATGTTATATCGCACATTACCACCCTTTTGGAAGTTTTTGTGCCGTTCAAAATTCAAATCGCACATTAGTGCCGTCTGTACACTGTCGCTACAATTTCCACTATTACCTACGACATTTATGTGACAATCATATTTTTTTAACTACTATACAGATTGTACATTATCGCCTTTTCTAAGGAGTCAATACATTTCTCCATATAAAAATAATTGTTTATAGAAATGTAATGTGTTACCCTTTACATTTCCGCAAAGGCTTTGTATGTATGCCTTTATTTTGTCATTTTACCCTCAGCTACTTCCTTCCATACTGCGAATGTCATGGACTTCAGCGTCTGACTGACGGTTTCTTTAATCGTCAAGTGCAGCTTTTCGTCACTGGTTGTATGTGCGTCATCATTGAATGGGATGACCGCATGGGACCTCTATGTCTGTACGCAGCTATTTACGTTGCATTGTAAATCACTGTGACAGGAATAGCCCTCTGTGTCAACAACGCATAATTTCAGTGTGGTTAAACAACAACATCACCATTGCCAGTAACATTATAAGTAACATACTAAACTTTCTGATGGACTACATCACAGCGATTGACGCCGTCTTCACAATGAATGTGAGAGGAAACCGACTACTGTGTCTCCACTGCATACTGTGTATGTGTTAAACACTGTGGCGCCAACGCATGTTGACTGTGTGGGAAAACATCAACGTGACCGTCAAAACGAACATTTCAATTGTGCAGCAGAGACACACATTTTTAATTCTTTGCAACTGAGAACAGGGCGATGATTTAACACTGTGCATTGTGAAATAAAAGTCCCTCACTACTGCTCACATGTTAGTGTGTTTTTTAACCATTTCATGTTCCCCTTCATAATCTGCCATGCTACGTTGTGGGTTGTAGTTGTTCTTTCATAGGTGGCGTATCACGCTACGTAAGCCTTTATGGAATCATTTCTTTACGCTGCTAAGGTATGTTATCCGCTATTGGACAAAATTTGCTTTGGCAACGTTAGGCTCAGGGCCATCTATTATGCTTTTGTGCCATTAGGGTACTTTCTGAAACCCAGATGTCCCAATTGCCGAGATCAGTTCTGCATGAGACGCTATGTTGTCAGATTTGGTATCTTTCTATAAGTGGAAAATGAGATCAGGTGCAGTGAAAGTTTTTGCTGTACAGAAGCGTTTCAAAAGCAATGCTTCCTTATACCATCTCAATACACCTTTCTTCACCCATCTCACCTGATGACACTTACACAAAAATGTGTGCACAGGTCAGTGGTAATGGTGTTGCTTGCAATATTTCTACCATTAGTGCACTTCGCTTCACAGGGTTTGTTGTGATTTTGTCCACACGTTAGAGCACTAATTCTTTACCTTCTGTACGCACATTTTTGCCAAACATATTCCCTGTATGTTCCACACATTAATGGAAAGGTCATTGTGCACGAACAAACACCTTTGTGTTTTACATGTAGTAGTGTTTTCACACTTCACAAGTGTCATCATGTACATAACACAACAAAGGTACGCCTTTCGTCTCTGAAGGGTACGCTGTAGGTATGCTCTGTGACCACAATGTCAGGGGAGTACATACTGCCATTTAATGGTTGGGACAAAACATTACATTGCAGTCACCATGTGCACCAGGCACTGGCTTTCTGTTAAAGGTGTTGCTGATAACCACACAATTTAAAACAAATACAAATCATCTTCGCCCACTACGGTTACACGTTTTACTTGTTTACTTTCTGGTAGCTGTAATGGAAAGTGGAAAAAGACTTTCTATGCAACGGCCACCTTTCCTTTCCATGGTGGCCATTATGGAAAAGTATTTGTTGTCTTCTAACAGGAACGCCGGAGGTGTTCCGTTTGAAGATAAAAAATCCTTTCTTTTGGTGCAATGGGTTAGTGACGTAAAATCTGTATAGCTAATGGAATTAGCGCCCCGCACCGCAAAGTACAAGCCAAGTACTGTTGGCTGTTGGGAGACTCTGTCCTGTGCGAACGTGGTTGACTGTCTTCGCATCTTTGCACACGCAAGTCCGGGCCTGCATTAGTTCTGTGCTTTCTGTCAGCCGCGGAGGACGTCTTTTCGAGCAACACGCGAAGTGCCCTGACTTCCCTGCAAAGGAAGTAGGAGGTGTTTGGAGGAGTGTGTGGTCCCGCCCTCTCTGTCATACTAACGACTCGCCTACTCTCATAAATACAAGATCCCAGGTGCACCCGCGCCGCGCACCGCAAAGTACAAGGCAAGTACTGTTGGCTGTTGGGAGACTCTGTCCTGTGTGAACGTGGATGACTGTCTTCGCATCTTTGCACATGCAAGTCCGGACCTGCAATCGTTCTGTGATTTCTGTCAGCCGTGGCAGACGTCTTTTCGAGCAACACATGAAGTGCCTGACTTCCCTGCAAAGGAAGTAGGAGGTAACTTTCTGCTAATACTGTTGCTCCCTTTGTCCACACTAGCTCGTATTAGCTTACTGAAAACAGTGTGCCCGCTCTGCGACTACTAAAATTGTGTGCCCTTAAACAGTGTGCCCGCATCAAAAATGACATTAAGAAGCATTTTTTGAAATCCGTGGCACTCCTGTAGGAATTATCGGAAGTAGTTGTAGGTTTACTTCTAAAAATCCCTTTTTCTTTTCTCCTAAGGTGTTTGGAGGAGTGTGTGGTCCTGCCCTCTCTATTGTACTAACGACTCGCCTACTCTCATAAATACAAGCTCCCAGGCGCACCCACGCCGCGCACCGCAAAGGACAAGCCAAGTACTGTTGGCTGTTCGCGGTCTTGCGGTGAGAGGTGCCGGGTGCTGATCTCTTCTACTCCTTTGTGCATTGGATTAAGTAATACATCAGATTGGATCATACGAGCACTTATTTCTACATAATTGAGCTTCTATTTCTACAGTGAGTGAATAATTGATTTGTTTGTATGACCCGATATATGTTTTTGCTGGTCACACATTTGATTGATTTGAAGGTTTAAATCTGCATAACTGAGTATAAAAGAGGATTGAAAGTAAGATCAGGTGTTAATTGGTAGTGAAATACTTAGTGAATTCTTTTCCTTTTTTTTCTGCTCTGCTTGTTTTAAGCAAGGGCAGGTGGAAACTTACGAATTTATGTGAACTAAAGCTGTGCTTATTCACATAAAAAAATGGAAATCACGCTGCGTAATGGGAAAAAAATTAAAGATGCTAGCTTTATAGAGGCTATTAGTTTAAATGTTAACAAGAGTAAAAATAATTTTAAAAAACGGAAAATGTGACTAGCCTGATAAATTTAAAATGCTCATTTCTTTCAATGACAGCCCAAGAGCCGGATTTAGAAGCAGACATGAGTGTTAACATAGAGACTAAAGAAGAACAAATCTTATGTTCTCTAAAAGATGCAAATGATGACACATGACCCATTTGATGAAAAAAAAAAATTTAAAAATAAAAGATATACAAGAGGCCGATATTCAAGGTGATAGTTTATTGCCCGCTACCGACATATCTATGATAGCACCTGTTATAATGGCAGACCTTGATAAAAGGGTACGGCTCTCATTAGGCTCTCATTAGGTCCACCGACTCCAGTATCCACTTGTGGACAATTTCGAGAACATGTGCACTTTCATAAAGTTAAAATGAAAGAACATAACAATCTTTCACACAGTTTTCCCAAAAATGGAGAAGACCCTAATGGGAAAGAGCCTCTGTTATCTACCAGTTCACCTACGTCCATGATGGCAATAAAACATAAGTATATAAAGGAAAGGCACTCTTTAGGTGAAATGGAAGTCTCAATTCCGGCATCTGAGAGTAGTCAGTTTCCTGACGCACCTATGCAAGAAGAAAGAAAGTCGATGGACTTACTAGAGAAAGAAATGCATGAGTTCCCTGTAATAACCAGAATTTTGAATTTATTAGACAAGGGACATGAATTTACACATAATCTATTGAAGGATATACAAAACAAAATCTCAATAAACTCTGAAAAGCTAAGTAAAGTAGAAGGATATATACTTGCGCAAGAAGCGTGTATTAAATTTTATGAAGAACACATCCAAAAAGTGATTCTGATAGGAAATCTGGAAGGTGATGCAACAAAAATAGCTCCCCAGAACTCTAGAGGAACACAAACACAAAATGAGCTTTTACTACATAATGGATTTTCTGTGTCATTTGCTCATATAGCACATAATCAGACTAGACCCATAATTACTGAGACTAACAGAGATGAGATGGACATGATTGAAGTAGCTAAACAACAGCATGAGAGAATACTGCAGATTGAGCAGTTGTATCTCAACAAGCCACAAGTATACAATGTGGAAAGATCTCCAATGATAAGACCTTCAATTCCAGAAAGTGACATACAGAATGCCCCATTTGAAAGTCCCTCGCGATTGTAGATATAATTGAGAAAGAGTTGGAGTTGAGAAAATTGCTGAAGACGTGAAAAACACAACCATATCATCTGAAGGTTCTATCATTTTATCGAGAAGAGCAAAAAAAAATATCAAAGAGCTTTAAAGAGAAGACACAAGAAAGGGGCGGCGAACACGAAATCACTCCAGGGAGGTCAGATTCCCCCTAGTGGTGCTAATAAAGATAAAATACAGAAACAAGATTTTAGTTCTAATTCAGATGAACATGCCCTTAATTTAAGCCAATTAAATGAAGAAAGCAAAATAGTGTTGCATATACGTTTACAAGAGAATAACGGTGCACTTAAAGAAGTGGAAAAAGACAATTTTAAGATTCTCGACGATTTTAAGACGGGACACGTAACACAAACTAAAATGAATGAATATTTCCATGATACACAAATGAAAAAAACAGGTAATACAAAGAAAATGGAAGGTCACGTTGAGAAAGGAAAATCATTGGATTGCAGTAGTAACACGAAAATCGTTGTTACAGATCCATTAGCAAGTAGGCCAATTAGACAATCCTTAATTTCTGCAGAGCACGGACAAATATGTGTTGAAATTCACAATAAACCCTGCGACTCAAAACTACAAAATACCACAGAGGACCCAAAAAAGATTGTAGACTCACAAAAGTTAGCTATTGAATCACATATGGACGCTATGACCATGGTGGAATTAATAACTCCTTTTACGCAAATGGAAAATAAAAATAGTCTCATAACACAAGTGGCGCTACAAGAAGCAGGAATTCAAAGATATAATTGTCAGTCTCATGAAAATAGATCTAGCCTAGATAATCTCAGCCTTGGTACTATTGACCAAGAATTAAAAACTCAATCTTTGGCCACTACAGAACCAACTCGTTAGCATTCATTAACATTCCAGATACTATGAAAATCAACCATGGGATGGAAGAGCGATCCTAGGATTAATGGAAAGGAGCAAATTAATCGTTCCCTTCTAATGAAATCCCTCTATAAAATACCCTCGCTGAGAAATTTGGTCTCTAATGACATTGAAAGTATACGGCTATTGAATATAAACAATAACCGTATGCTCTCAAGTCTATCCTCTCCTATTGTTGCAAAGCTAATTTGGGAACATAGTGTGATCTAATGATGTTGGGCCTGGAATTACAAGCATTTGGCACGGTGGAGGAAGCAATGGAATTTCTGGATTTTCATCCACCCAAGTACACCATATAGTAGGTAAAAATGTAAATCAGGAAATTTGTAACATTGAGAGCTCTAAACAAATGATGGAAAAGTTAGCCTCCTTACTACTGCTTTAAATGGTTTATCATGGTTGGAAGCTTTGATAAAATCCGCCAGGGTGTTGATGACGACACAAGTAACCTCATAATTAAGAGAATTAAAATCATCTCATGGAACTGCTGTGGATTTAATAATCTTAGAAAGTGGCTGCAAAATGTACACACAAGTAAGCTACCGCAGATATTTTTGGTTCAAGAAACATGTCACACACGATTTATACTTCGATGGTTTTAGTTCGTTTGTACACCATGCAGATTACAGAGGAGGCAGTTAGACTTGCTGTGGGTTGGCGATCCTCATTAATAACTTGCATTCCTTCAAGGTAAACCAAATTCTCCATTCCGAATTACAGCTCCTTGTAGATGTGACAATAGACTCTGTGCAAAAATGTAATATCTTTTTGATCACATTATATTGGAATCCAGTCTGTGTGTCATTTTTACAAGCTTGTGATATATTCGACACATTATTACAGGAAGTATATGAAAGATCACCACAAGCAGAAATTCTGATTGGAGGAGATTTTAATGCAACTCTCTTAGCTGCATTGGTTATAGGAGGAAGGCACAAATCAAGAAGTTGCGTCAATCGCTCTCAGGAAAAAGGTGAAAAATGGGTACAATATTTAGATAGTTGTGACTTCTATACTATTCAGCCTGATACTAATCATGAAATATATACCTGGAAAAGGGGTGTACATTCCTCATGGATAAACTATTTAGTGGGTTCTAAAATACTATCTGGATGGATAAGTCCAGCAAGTACGATAGACACTAAATTGGGAGACCACTTAATGGTTATGTCTTTGATGGTATGAAAAATTCCTACATACATGTGTGACTCAACGCTATCATTAATCCAGAGTAATAGAACAAGACTCTCAATTAATTGGAATTAAAGCACTTGTAGGAAATGATCTTTCCTTGTTAATCGAGATATATGGAAATGTAAGAACTCGTGTCCTAAAGAGATGGAAGCTATTTCCCAATGGAATTTAAACATGATTGTATGTCACTTAAGAACTATAACTAGTAAGCAACAGCTTGTAGAAAATAAAGATACTGCAGCTCCTAGCTCTTTAGTTATTGCTGAGCTTAAACGCAAAAAAAATATGGAACTGAGAAGAATAAAGAAGTCCCTCATGCTACACGACTTGACAGCTTTTATTACTGCAAAAAAAAAGACAATTCTTCACTTCAAAGAAGAGATCAGACATATTCGAACACATTTCTTACTGAAACAAAATCAAAATATGGTGACGATGCTATGTAAACGTAACACCAAAATAATATGGAAACAACTCAGATCTATTAATAAAGGGCAATATTTTGAATTTGATTCTGCAATCGATGGAGCTACATGGACTTCCTTTTTCTTGCAGAAATATGCACTTCCTCCTGCATTTGCCCAGACAGAAAGAGACCCAAATTGTTTGAATATTCCAGATATTTGTCCATGGGATGTTAAAGATATTCTGTATGCCATTAATAAACAGAAAACATCTCAATATGCTGGGCCCAATGGCCTGCCCCTTGAGTTATAAAAGATGATCCTCTTATTCTGGACACACATTTTGTTACAAATTTTTCAATAATATTTCAATCTAAAAAAAATCGCTCTATCTTGGCTCACATCCTGTTATGGAGAATTCTCTGTTTAGGCTGAATTCCTAACCTAGTGAGTCCTCCAGCAGCTTTGCTGGATTTCTGGAGTTTGTTTTTTCCATCCTGCCAAGAGTGAGACTCTTTTCCTCCCACTCTTGGACATGAATGTGGTTGATTTCTTTGAATGTCCATGGGTTCTATGGGCTATGGAGTCTTTTACTCCATAGGGCCTCATGTGTTTTGCTATGTGTGTTACACCGCACCCTCCGTGCCGTAACACTGGGGTGTCCTAGAGGATCCCCACCATAGACTCCATACCCTGCGACTGACTACTGTCTCCCAGGGCATGTAAAGTCACCATTGGCTTGACTAGACCTAAATTGACTAACAGAACTAGTACAAACCATCCTATTGTGGACGTACTGGTAGGGGTAATTCAATTACCCCTGGGTCTGATGTTTGAGGGGGCACGGTCCCATCCTCCTCGTCGAGTTTTGGCTGGTGGCACTGGATACTACTTTTTATATTCGACCGCAAATATATTCCTATGGGATTCTTCCCATTGTTGGAGGCTAATACTTTTTTTCATTAGTCTCTAACATACCGCCGGTGTATTTCTCTTAAATGAATTCACCGGTTGGTATTTTCTGCCAGAACTCGGTTTTTAAAATGGTGTATGTGTTCGCCTCTGTAACTCCGAACCAAAGGTTGAGCCCTTTGTTCCACTTTTGGCGGGCTTCTGCACAGAAGCCCTCCCGAGTGGTGCCATTCTGTCTGGGTACCACAGAGGGTGTAGGAGGGGGTTTAGGCACCCTGGACTGAGTTGCCTTGCCAACTCAAGTCACACTCTTGTGTGATTGGCCCGAGTGGTGAGCCGCCCGCTCACCACTTAGCATGTTTGATTGACAGCTAGGCTGAATGAATGGGGGTTTTCTGCATAAAAGCAGGGCTTTTGGGACTGGAACTTCAGAAGTCGCCACAGGACCTAAGAATCCGATGAGGGTAAAGCTGAGCCGACCTGCAACGACGACACCTCTGGTGGAGCCCTGCTGAACCGACTCACCACTTCCCAACGACAGAGGAGATCTCCCTGCTGGAGAGTCTTCTTCCCCTGACTGGTGGGAGCAACCAGTCCCTTGCTTTTTTTTCGCTTCCAGGATGTCTAGTGGTCTGATAGCATCCTGAAAAACACCTGATAAAAGTCCTATATTTGTGGCTTCTCTAGATCTTAAAGCTGCCTTCGATAGTATTATTAGAAGGAGATTATGGGAAAAAATGTTAATTGCTAATTTTCCTCCATATTTAGTGACGCTTATCTCCATGCTCCATCATAGAACAAATATAAAAGTAAGGATAAATCGGGAAGGTTCTCTTACAGAAACCATCCTTAGCTGGATAGGCGTAAAGCAAGGATGCAATTTAGCAGCCACACTTTTTAATTTGTATATGGCTGATCTAGATGAAATCTGGAATGACAATACATCATTCCCTGTATTCCTCGGAAACACCAAACTATCGTGGCTAGCCTATGCAGATGATGTGCTCCTTTTTGATAGAACACAATTTGGTTTAGAGACAAAACTCGAGACTTTCCTTACGTATTGTAACAAGAACAATTTGACAGTAAATCCACAAAAATCAAATATCATGATATTCTCTAATAGAAAGAAAATATGACAATGGAACATGGAAGCAACACAGATAAGAGAAGTATCAGAACTATGTTATTTGGGATATAAGGTTTCAAATAACACCTCTATAAAAAAAAGTAAAAGAATATCTGATGGAAAAAATGCGACCCTTAAAAGGACAAATGAAAATAATGTATCATACATTTTGCGCTTTTTCATTGATTCCTCTATATGAATATTATAATAAGAATGCTGAAGCGATTTTATTATATGGTATTGAATTGCACTTGGAAGATCTGGGACCATTTCTTAATCGCCTACAAGGAATCCTATGGAAAAATACTTTAGGATTACCTATGGGTCTGCCGAATGCCATAATAAGACATGAATTGGGATTAACATCATTAGCGGTTCGCTATCACTGGAGATTGTTAACACTCTATTTTAAAACGTTGGACCCGCCAAGAAATTCACTTTATACAGAATTTGCCAAAATGTTAATGCAGAACCAACCTGCATCCATTGTAAAATTTAAGGCGAGAATGGCTGAACTCTTAGATAAGATTAATGGTAGAGCTGACGATCTGGATATGAACAGAAATATTATGAAGAAAAATCTCTTTATGGTGGATTGGGCTGAATGTATATCACAAGTACAGTCTTACTCGTCCTTTGACCATTAATACAGAATTCATCCATCGACAAAGTCCTCGTTTTGAAATATTTACTACTTTGCACAGATAAAAGATCGAAGATCATATATGTTATTTCGTTTAGATTTAATTCAAACCAAAGTTAGAACCAGATATTGGAAGAAGAATCAGGATATGCAAAGTGATCAAGCATGTAGGTTCTGTAAAGTGACTGCAGAATCTCTAAAACACCTATTCTTATACTGTTCTTATTTTGAAAAGATAAGAATAATCATGTTGAAAGAATGTATAAATGCTAATACCATCTTTGCAAGAAACTGTATATGGAAACATTGTATGTGGGGTGAGAGTAATACTGCTATTAATACTGATAGATTGGTAGACTATATTAGAAATGAGATGGAAAAAGATTGTTTTATTATTTAATTCTGATATGAAGAATAGTTCTTAAGAAAGTCGTTTTTATGTTTTATAATTGAATCACTTTTGATATTGAGGCAAGAATGTATTTTATGGAATTATTTGTAAAGGTGTAATACACCAAAAACAAATTTTAAATAAAAATAAATAAATAACCCACTGCAGTTCCTGGCATCGAATGGAGCAAAGAAGGGTGGCGCAGCAATCTTAATCGCCAAAGATTTGAAGCCGCAAATCCTGGACTCTAAGCTTGGCCCTGATGGCCGCTTTGTGGCGGTGAAGTGCCGAATGCTCGGCCAACTATATACGTTGATCTCAGTATATGCCCCGAATGAAGAGCAGGAAGCATTCTACTCGGCCCTGGAAAGCACCCTCCTACCGTTTGTTGAAGGTCAGACCATCATCAGGGAGATTTTAACGGAGTCCCCAACCATTTAGTAGACAGATCACACCCCCAGCCCGCGGAGACTTTGGCTTGGCGATTGCTCTGCTTAAATTGTTCCGAACCTTCGACGTGGTGGATACTGGAGGATCCTCCACCCAGAGGAGCGCGACTACTCGTGCTACTCTTATGTGCATAGAACTTACTCACGCATCAACCTCCTGTTGGCATCTCCGCAGATCCTGTCATACACAGACGATGTCCTCATAGGTCCCAGAATCCATTCAGACCATGCACCCATAATGCTAACGCTAAGAGCTCATAATCCGGACCCGTCCCCAAGACGCAGATGGTCTCTTTATGACCCGATCCTGAACGACATGGCCACCAGAGACGTAGTAGCTTAAACAATAAAGCAATTCTTCGAAGATAATAAAAATGAAGATACCTCCCCAGCGAATACATGGGACGCAATGAAGGCCGTGGTGAGAGGGGTACTGATCTCCCGGGGAGCGGCCTACCATAAACAAAAGCAACAGCTCCGCCGCATCCTAGAAGACAAGGTCCTGGAGGCAGAGACAGCGTGTAAGGCCAGAAACTGGTCCCCAGAAACCTACCGAGCCTTGCAGACGGCCCGGAAGAAACTAGAAGCCTATTACGCAGAGGACACAGCCCAGCTGCTAACCAAAACTAAGCAAAGCTACTACGCCAGAGGAAACAAGGCAAATAAATTCCTGGTGGAAAAACTGGCAAGAATCAAGAGAAGGAGCACTATAATAGGCCTCCGAGACCCCCAGGGTGCAGTCCAATTCGCAGATCGGGATAAGCTGAGAATTGCAGAGGCTCACGTGACTGAAACTATGTCAGCTACCCAAAAACCCCATGGAGAGCAGCAGTCCCACCTGCGGGAGCCGCCTTACCCAAGCTCTCAACTGCGAGTAGAGAAGAGTTGGAGGCCCCGATTACCAGCGAAGAGATCGACGAGGCTGTTAAAAGCTTAAGAACTAGAGCCCCGGGCCCGGATGGTTTCTCGTCCCGATTTTTCAAACTCTTTCGGCCCCAGCTACTAACCCAAATGACAACCCTCTTCAACTCCTTCGCCACTTCTGGATCAACAACCCCATCGATGAAAGAGTTGATAACAGTATTAGCGCTGAAATCAGGAAAAGACCCCAGAGATATAGCAGCTTATCGACCCATCTCCTTATTAAACCTTGACGCGAATATTTATTCGAAGTTCTTGGCAAACCGATTAGCGAAGCTTCTTCCAGACATCATAGACCCAGACCAGACCGGATTTATTCTAAACAGAGCCACCACGGATAATACACACAGAGTCCTCAACTTGATCGAGATAGCTAGGCAAGGCTCGAAGAAACTCGCCCTGCTAGCCTTGGACGCGACCAAGGCTTTCGACAAAGTGGACTGGTCGTTCCTCCGCCTCACCCTGGAATCGTTCGGCTTTGGGCCCACCTTCTTAAAGCTAATCTTAGTGAACTATCAAACCCTGACCACCCTCCTCTGAGTGAACGGCCTGCTAACTAACCCGATCTCCCTAACATGCGGCACCAGACAGGGCTGCCCCCTCTCCCCCCTACTGTTTGCTATGGTTATGGAATCTCTGGCCCAGCGGATCCACCTCAACACCAGAATCAAAGGCCTTCAAGTGGGCCCCACCCAGCACAAGATCGCGCTCTACGCTGACAACGTGATGCTAACCATTACAGACACCTCTCAGTCCTTAAGAGCCGCCCTAGCGGAAATCCACAGATTTGGGAAGGTATCCGGATTTGCCATTCATTTTGTGAAATCAACAGTGCTGGGGATAGGCTTAGATCAGAGAGACAAGGCATCCTTCAGCTCCCAGTGCGAGATCTCACTAAGTGACACATCCATCCCCTACCTCGGGGTGCGGATCCTCGCTAACCCTGGAGACATCTATCGGATAAACTTCCCGCCCCTGATGAAAACTTTGGAAAAAGACCTAGATGCCTGGCTCAAGCAGGAAATATCCCTAATAGGTCGTATCACGGCCTGTAAGATGAATTTGTTGCCACGATTCCTATACGCCTGCTCAGCTCTTCCCATCATAGTCCCTCGCCCCCAACTACAGAAACTTCAGAGGAAGATATTTGGATTCATATGGAGGGGGAAGAAAGCTTGCATTTCACGGATGACCATGCTATGTGCCTCAGACCAGGGAGGCCTGGGGGTCCCTGACCTCCAAAAATACCAAATGGCGGCACAGATAGCTCACACCCGGGCTTGGACAATAGCGTCAGGGCGCCCCAAATGGATGGACATAGAGCAATCCCAATTACCCCTCCCCCTGCGCTTTCTTTTACACCTGCCAAACTCACTGCGGCTGGCATGACCTGCTATTTTGTCCTCGACTAAGCAAACGTTGAAGGCATCGGATTGGGCCCGCAAATCCAGAGGTATCCCGAGAAACCTGGGCCCATCAGCTCCGGTCCTTCCACAATCCGGCATTCTCACCTGGATCTTCCCCCTCGAACTTTAAAAACTGGATCGCCGGAGGCCTCAGCTCCCTAAGCCAACTGTTAGAAGGAACTCAGCTGCTGACATTCGCCCAATGCAAAAGTGTGTTTAATCTCTTAGAGTCAGACAGGTTTTCATACTGCCAAATCAGGCACTGGTGCTCACACCCCCAGACGCGAGAGGCGGCCACCCGGATCCTGGATGCCTTGAATTAACGGTGGCAGACCCTCCAGCCCGAGGGCAGATCTCAACGCTGCATCGATTACTCCAAGTGAACCTATTGTCAAATAGAGCGACATATATGTTGCAGTGGGAAAAAGACCTAGGGCATCCAATCCAGGATAAAGACTGGACCGATATCTGGTCCCGCAACCACTCATCTTCTTTCTGCATCACCAACCGAGAATGCGCACATAAACTGCTCATGAGATGGTATTTCCCACCGCTTCAACTACACCACTTCAATCAGTCGCTGGACCCACAGTGCTGGCGTCGGTGTGGCTCGCCAGGCTCTCTATCTACACATGTGGTGGTCATGCCGGTGGTGAAGGTCTTTTGGGCCCAATGTATAGCTAGCATCACAGACATAACCCAGATCTCGCTGCCATTGGAACCGGAGCCACTTCTGCTGAGGACCCCGATTCAAGACACCTACCCAAAAATCGGGCGCGCTCGCGGCCCTCATCACCACAATTGCTCTTGGCCGCTAAAATCACAATAGCTCGGACATGGAAGGCTCCGGAAGGCCCCTTAACAGTGTTGTGGTGGTTAAAAATCTGGGACAGCTTCATTGCTGAGAAAATCATGGCAGCAAATAGAAGCCGCCTCCACCGTTTCCCGGCGCTGACATACAAACCGCGCCTAGTGAAATATGCCCAGTGGGCGGCAGACAGGGAACAGACTCAATCGATAGAGGAGCAGGCCCCCGGAGGATAGCCAGAATCAGGATTTGATGATGTAAGCTCGGAGAGGAGGGAGGAAGACAAAGCGATGTAGGGGGAGACAGGAGCGAATGAGTCAGGAATTGGACTTAATGGGCAAAGAGACAGTCCACACAAGACTGCCGGGACTAAAAAGTGGGAGCGGGTGACTGGGGTATTAATGCTGTGATAAAGTGTTGAACTGATATGCTAATTTGTTCTCCTGTGCGCTAACCAAAAATAAACAAGTTTAAAATTTTTTTTAAAAAAAAATAAAATAAATAGCTAATGGAATTCAGCGCCCATTCTTTTAGGGTACAATGGAGTTTGCTGATTGAAAGACCTTGGTATGCACTCTTCCTTCTATTGTGGTGCAAACTTCTTTGCCTTCTGTATTTATGTTTTTGCAAAACATATTCCCTGTACTTTCCACACATTTACGGAAAGGTCATTGCGCATGAACAAACACCTTTGTGTTTTACATGTGGTAGTGTTTTCATACTTCACAAGTGTCATTATGTACATAAGAAATCAACGGTATGCCTTTCGCCTCTGAAGGGTACGCTGTAGGTATGCTTGCTGGCCACAATGTCGGGGCGATACATACTGCCATTTACTGGTTGGGAGAAAACATAGCATTGTAGTCGCCATGTGCACCCGGCGCTGGCTTTCTGTTAAAGGTGTTGCTGATAACCACACATTTTAGAACAAATACAAATCTTCTTCACCCAGTACGGTCACACGTTTTCCATTTTTACTTTCTGCCAGCTGTAATGGAAAGCAGCAAAAGACTTTCTATGCAACGGCCGCCTTCCCTTTCCATGGTGGCCATCTTGGAAAAGTTACAAGTTCGTACAACAATATACAATGTCCTTCCACACTATCAAGAACTCACCCATACTATTGTGAAGTGTGTATGCGTTTTGGACGATGTGGCCATGCTATGCTCCAGCATATGCTACTGTGCAATTTGTAGAAAGAAGGGCACTGCAGTGAAATGTTGCTTTACAGTATGCTTATGTGTTACTATTGGAATCCTTCCAAATACTCAGTACAAACTTCGGTCAACTTATATGATTCACGTACAGTACTGCCAACGTATGCAAATAATTAAAAGAACGTTTCTCAAAGGGACATTATGGTTACGTTGCCCTACTAAAAACGTCAAAAATTCACTACAAAAAAAACTATGTTAAAGGGACGTTATGGTTAAGTTGCCCTATTAAAAATCTATGCCATTCTGTACAAAAACTTTTTTAAAAGGCTTTTATGATTTTGTCATCAATGACATTTGTCATGTCATCTTTGATGTCCTGGGTGTTAGTCTTAGCAGTGCACAGTGGTGGGGCGAGTTATGGTTGCTTAGCTGACATAAAAGAAAGGGGCTAAAGAAGTGATAGCATCAGTGATGGCATCAATGACATGAGTGTTGACATCTGTTATGGTCGGGGTGGTAGTGGTAGCAGTGGAGAGTGCTGATGGGAAAAATGGGTGATTAGCCTACCATAACTCCCGACTTTAAGGGTTTTTTAGATTTTATATCATAAATGGCCTTTTTACAAAGTTTTTGTAGAGAATGGCATAGGTTTTTAATAGGGAAACTTAACCATTACGTCCCTTTAACAAAGTTTTTTTTTGTAGTGAATATATATATATAAATAAAACTATTTTAATTCAACTTTAAATGAGCACGTGTTTTCTGGGTCTTTGTATAATCTGATTTTGTTGTACTGTTCTACAGCTCACATAATTCCTTCCTAAATAAGCCTGGTTTAACATTCTGGTTGACCCTCTCCGGGTACCAATCAGAGATACTTGGTTGTTCATGAGAGTACAATGCTCACAGGACATCAGTCATGTTCATGATTACCTCGCCATAATCCAATCCTGCATGACTGCCTAACTCAAACTAAACCCATCCAAGACTGAATATGTCCTCATTGGTCCACCCGCTATACAATAACTTGGCCATCAATGTGAAGGTGCGCCCCTAAAAACTCATACCAAAAGAAATACAACCTGGAAGGGAAAAAGGCCCAAAGTCGATCTTGTAAGGATAAGTTTTAATTGCCCCAAAGTATAGGTAGCCAGCAACAAACTCTGCTGCAAGGAACAAGCAGAAGCTTTTAAAGGTAAACAGCATCATAGATGATGCAAAAATACACCGTAAAAACCTGCACGGCTGATTGGTGCGAACCTATACATGATCAGCCTTCTTCATATGGGATGCAAGGCCCATTGGTCCCAGCCCAGTCTTCCATCACGTAAGTGTTGTTGGGCTCATCTTCTCCCAGTCGAGCTAAGTCAGATACCAAATCAGCTACATGGCTACATAGTGCTACATTATCATTATGGTGTGCACCTGGCAAGCTGGGAGACTGTCACAGGGGGAGTCTTGAGGGCACTCTATTTATCATAATGGTTTGCACCTGGCAGGCTGGGATACTGGCAAAGGGGGAGTCTTGTGGGCACTGTGGCCCACACACATTTCACTCCCGATCGTGTCATACGCCTCCAAAGCTTCCACCCTCATTTTTGGACTGTAATTTATCCCTCTCAGAAAATCATGTGACTGTGGCTCTGAACTGTTACAACTATTTTATTTGAACTTTATGATTTGTTGATTTTATGGTTGTTGGTCTGGGGTCATCTGGTGTTAAGTACTTCAGGGTTCTTTAGGACCAAGACAGTTGTAGGGGCTATAACTTGTAGTTGGCTGGGTGGGGGTTGGGGGCCTACTTTGGCCCGTTTTGTGACAATATGATACCAGGCGCCGGTCTCTGTCGCATGGCCTTGCAGGGAGCATTCCTTTTGGTAAAAACACATTTAGCAAAACTTTTAGAACAAAGGATGATTTCTGGTGAAGCTGGAGGTGCTAGCTAGGCCTAGCTAGATTCCTCCCTCATCTTGCAGCCGGGCCTCGTGCACTAAATGCTGCATCGCCGCACAGGCCCCGTGCCTTGACTATGGCTGCTAAGGTCTACAAAAATGGCAGTCTGCTCGCACACCTGCACTATATCTAAATGCAAAAAAATAGCGTATATATCATGATCGTGTGAGGACCCTTCAACCGCCCTATGCCACCTAGTTTATTATAGTGCCTCGAATGTAGCTCGCCTTACCTTAAAGCACCCAGGGGGTTGGGTTGTCATCGCCCCTCCCCAAAAAATGGCTCGATAATATGCATCTCGAAGGATTTGATCCACAACTCTCACCATTGACAGCAGGCTCTCCTTCCAGAAATACATAGCCAAGAAGGCCCAAATGGTATGCTCCAAATCGCCACCCTTCTCACCAACAAACTCTTCATCCCACCTCAGGACTTCTGGACTTGAGACCCAAGCTACTCCTCACTGATGAGGCCCAACAAGGCCGAAACATGTTTGGGGATGCTTGTGGTCTCATGCAGAAGGGATGGGGCCTAGCAGTTCGGGCTGGACTGCCCCTTTTGGAGTGGGGCCAAGTCTGATTTGTATATGGTCTTTCCCCTTCTGTGATGGCTTGGCAGGCGAAGAACGATGGTCTGGAGGGTTGCCCAGAGCAATGCCAGTGGTTAAGATTAATCCTACACCTTCCAGCCATCACCTCTTTGTTTTTGCTCGTTCAACAACACCTGCCTAAGGACTTTTTCAGTGACACACAAACCGATGCACAGATCTCAACTAAACAGTTCTTTGCGACTGTTAAAAGATTCCAGCCCAAAACCTGTCTACCCTCACTCTCTACAGCACTCTGCTGCTCTCCGGCGAGGTCAGCGTTTTAAACAATAACATACAAAATAAAGTAAACAGGTCTGTAAGGTTATAATCTGTTACTTGGAAGCTCAGGAATGTGGTTAAAGAAAGAAGAAATGCTGTTATTATGTCAGCAGTAAGTTAAGTGTCTCTATTTTAGATGGCCTGATCACGAGATGGGCAGCATCCCGGCTAGGATACCAGACACCTTTATTTGCGTTTGCGCCCACCCGCCCAGCGGTATTACCGCTGGATCATGGTTTGTGCGCTAACTGTTACGCCCCAATCACCATTGGGTCTATTGGACTCAATAGGGAGTTTCTGGAGCAGTGACCGCACAGTAATACCACCAATGATAATTGTGCTGAAAATGGGAATTATTTCAGTGTGCTTACCCCCAGCTCTCTGCTAAGTCAGAGACCAAATTATGACATATGTGATGGTGGATATTGGGCAGTAGGCTATGCTACTTTTGCAGATCAGGGAGTACATTTTGGATTCAAGAATATTAAGTAGGCATTTGCAAGATTTGATGGTAATCTCTGCTTCGAAGTATCATTGCATTGAAACCACCCACATTTCTTTTTAATGTACACAGCATAGTGAGCTGCACTGGTTGCGGCACCTGTGTGGTAGATTATGGCTATTGTTGTGAAGGTTTTCTTGCCAAGTGGTAGTTGCCTGTGTGTGAAGCTAGCAAGCTTGTAGTTGTTTTTGGTACCATCTGCATTGTATCGCAAAATCATTACTATTACGTATTGGCTATGTGATTGTATCTGTAAGATGGAACGGTTGTCTGAATTGCAAGTAGTACATAATATGCCATGATTTGCATTTTTCATCAGCTGCTGAAATGGAATGGATTCACAGTTAGGAATAGATGCACACAAAGTGCTCATTGGGGACTTGTTCCTTCCACACATGAAATATGTGGTTTGCAGCTGTTCTGCAAGTTGGCATTAAAAGAAAAAAATTGAAAGCACACAGCAGTTTAAGTAACTGCCACTTGATGTCAGTAGATGGGACAAATGAGAGTACAATTATTCAGTAGGTTATGCAGGGTAAGTGGCAGGCAGCCTGTTCAGATGCATTTAGTTTAGTTTAGTTTAGTTTATTATTTGTAGGGCGCGCCAAGCCCTGGAGCATCAGGGCGCACAAGACAAGAATATGCTCAACTTTGTTACAGGTACATCTACATAATCATAGTACATTTAGCAATAAATAAAATATATACAGGTACATGTGCATGGTCATAATGCAGTATACAATAAGCAAGAATGAGCAGGGCTGGAGCTAGGTCCAGACAAGAGGTGATAAGGGTACAGGAATATTTAACAATGTGGAGGTGATATACAGTGGAATAAGTACAGTAATATACAATGGTGTAAAATACAGAACGTGGTATCAGAGCTGGGGCATGCAGGTGGATCGCTAGTAGGGACAGTCAGGTCAAGCAGGTCGGATTAGTTAGATGTCATTAGCTCTCAGCCACTTGGTCAAATTCTGCCTGAATTTCGCAAAGGGCTGGGGTTCTCTTATGTCATGTGGTAGGGAGTTCCAAAGCTGTGCTGCTTTGACTGCAAAGCTATGTCCTCCAATAGTGGCACGTTTAAAGCGAGGGACATAGAGGCAATTCGCATTGACCATTCTTGTTGGTCTAGGTGAGGTTCTTAAGTGTAGCCTATCCATGAGGTAGGGTGGTGCCATGTTATTGAGGCAATTGTGAGTAAGGGAGGCAATTTTGAGTTGGATTTTGTCCTGAGTGGATAGCCATTTATATTCTCTTCTTATAGAGGAGATATGCTCTTTCCTGTTGATCTTAAGCGCGGCTCTCAGGGCATTATTCTGTAGGACCTGGATTTTCTGGATAGTCTGTTTGTTGGCCCCAATGTAGAGACTATTACAGTAGTCCAGTTTGGACAGTATAAGGGCTCTGGCAAGCGTGATGCAGCTGTCTGTAGAGAGGAATTGCTTGCTGGCTCTAATGAGTTTGCAAGTATATGCTGTAGAAGAGGCTAGGGAGTTGACTTGTTTGCCAAAGTTTAAGGTGGCGTCAAGGTAAAAGCCTAGGGTCTTGACTTCCTTTGCTACTTTGATATTGTTCCCATCGATAATGAAGCTGGCATAGTCAGTGTTAAGTTTAGTTATGTATGTCGGGGTGCCTAGGATTATGAGCTCAGTTTTGTCGTCGTTCAGGCATAAGCCGTGTGTGGGCATCCATGCCTGAACGATGCTGTACATTTTATTCACTAAAGCCAAATCCACAACGTAATCTCCTGAAAGCGGAAGGAGGATCTGGGTATCGTCTGCATAGTTGGTGTAGGCGATACCCAGATGATCCATTTCGTCAAAGAGCGGCTTTGTAAATATGTTATAGAGGGTTGGTGATACACAAGATCCCTGGGGTACACCGCACGTTATAGGGATCGGGTCAGCTGAGGCTGATGGAGAGAAGACTCTCATGGTGCGGTTATTCAGGAAGGATTTGATCCATAATATGGCCTCTTTAGAGAAGTGAGCAGCAGAGTCTAGGTGGCTGCATAAGACTGTATGGTCGACTAAATCGAACGCTGCTGAGAGGTCTAGCAAGAGGAGTAAGGCTGCTTGGCCATTGTCCCTACATTGATCTATTTGGGCCTTGAGATCGATAAGGGCAGTCTCTGTTCCATGCTGGGGACGGAATCCAGATTGGCGGGTTCCGAGCAGGTGTTGGATTCAAGGAAATTTTGTATTTGCAGGTATGCCACCTTGTCTAAAATTTTTAGAAGAAAGGGCACAGTTGTGATAGGCCTAAAATTGGTGGGAATGGCAGGGTCGAGGGTTTGCTTCTTTAGGAGTGGCAGGACCCACGACTCTTTAAGATTTTTCGGTACAATGCCGGTAGTGAAGGATGAGTTGATGAGTTTAGATATGAATGGCGATAGTTCTCTTGCAGCATCCTTAATTAATTGGGCAGGTCATTGGTCACCTTTACAGTTGGATGGTTTAAGTCCCAGGATCACTTTTTCGACTTCAATGGTAGATACCTTGGAGAAGCAGAAACGTGTTATTTGTTTAGATTTAAGTAGGGGTGCTGGGGTTAGAGCGTCCTGAGGTGTGAGAGATGCTTTTTTGAAGGCGATTTTAGTTTGTAGGTTGACTACTTTGTTGGTGAGGGCAAACTGAATGTCTGAGCACCATTTTATGTCCTTGGTGCAGTTTTCTTGGGGAATGATGGGTGTTTCCAGCTCTTTCAAGATACTGAACAGTTCTCTGACACTTGATTTAGATTGGGATATTCTGGTATTGTATGTTTCCTGTTTGGCTAGTAGGATATCTTTTTTGTATTGGGATGATATCTTTGCAAGGTTTAGTTTGTTTTCTACTGTAGGAGTAAGTCTCCATTTGGATTCTAGTTTTCTTTTGGTTAACCTGAGATTTTTTAGGTGGGGGGTGAACCATGAGTTGAGATGTTTTTTCGGTTTACTAGTCATAATTTGAGCGGTGCTATGTGATCAAGGGCTGAGTTCATAGTTTCATTGAATTGATCAACTAGCATATCAGGCTCCGTGTTAGCTGGGAGCAAGTTTAGTTGGGATAGTATGATTGGCAACAATTTTTCCGTGGTTATTAGCTTTTTGTTCCTCGTGGGTATAGGAGGGGCAGGTGTGGGCTTGGCTGTGGCTAAGTTAGTATCTACTGTAAATAGAAGTAGAAAGTGGTCCGTCCAGATCTGGGGAACAGTGTCTGTAATGGTTACTCCACAGTTGTGATCAGCTATCCAGTCAAGGATGCAACCTTTATTATGAGTGGGACAGGTGACTCTTTGGGCAAAGCCCAGCTCTTTTAGGATCAGAGCAGTAGCTGTGGACTGGGTGTCTTTAATATCATTGTAGCCTAGGTTGAAGTCTCCTAGCACTATAGTTTGGGAGGTGTTTTTCAAATTGTTGGACAGGGTGGTGGAGAGGTCCTCAACAAAGGTTCCAATAGGACCAGGAGGTCTGTAGAGCAGGACAATGTTTAATGTTTGGGAGCTGGCGGTGGCTATTTTGACCGAGAGGCATTCACAAGATTTCGTGATGGGGGATGTGGAGACTCTTATGTCGAGACTGATCTTGGCAATAATGGCTAGACCCCCGCCTCGGGAGGTGTGTCTGTCAGCTCGTATGATGGTATAATTGTCGGGAACTGCTAAGGAGAGGGCGGGACCCGCTGCATCGTGAAGCCATGATTCTGATATGGCTAGGAAGTCTAGGTGGTGTCCGAGAATAATATCTGAGATTTCTGTAGCATGAGCGACTAGGGACCTAGCATTTATGAGTGCACCTTTGAGGTGATGTTTAGTGAGCATGGTGCATGCTATAATGGTAGGTTTGGAGCATTTTTGTGTGGGTCTTTTAGGGATATGAGCTTTCCTAGTGTGTTCTGCAGTGGTTTTCCGGCTGTATGTTCATTTTTAGGAAGTTGATTGTTCAATTTGCTTTGCTGGTAGTTCGTATAATTTTGGTAAGCGAGCACGAAGTTTGAGGTTTCTGTCTGTGGTACTACAGGGCCTGTATGTGGTAGTGTCATCTTGATACTGGTTTGCTGTAGGTCCAATGGTTTGTTGAGAAATAGGCATGGTCAGGTAGGAGAGTGATAATACCACTAATATGATGAGGGAGGCAGCGTAGAGAGGTAACTTAGCTGTCCTATCTAGTGCAGTGATACTTAGTATGTTTGGTTTTGGAGAGTACATGCTAGCTGACTAAGTCAGGTGCGCAGATAGCAGCACAGTTAGATATAGCTTTCGCTATTAACCTGAAGATAGGGAGTTGCGGCATGGGAATCAAGGCACAGCTAGATTCAGCTTTAAACTAAAGGTATGCAGTTGTAGAATGCAACTAAAAACATAGCTAGGTTCTAAGTTCCATTTTAGCGACTAGAAACATATCACTAAATGCAATTTTAACCTACAATTGAAATTGTCTGTAAGCGACCTTAAGGCACAACACAATTGAATGGTCTGTAAGCGACCTTAAGGCACAACACAATTGAATGGTCTGTAAGCGACCTTAAGGCACAACACAATTGAATGGTCTGTAAGCGACCTTAAGGCACAACACAATTGAATGGTCTGTAAGCGACCTTAAGGACAACACAATTGAGGTAACAATAGGTGCAGCCACCTAGGTTCAAGAGTTAGCGAGTGTCATAGTGTAAGGCTAGTGGTAAAGGCAATACAGAAGTTCAATGGAGAGCATGTGGATCAGGTTGGGTAGAGAGGTGGGTGCGGCCAAGCATGCAGAGCATAAAAATGATGGTAAAGTGTTTACAGTAGAGAGTGATGCAACATTGCAAATCTAAACCTACGGGCAGCGTTGTCGATAGAATGGCTGCGAAGGCGGGTAGGACAGAGGTATGTGTGGAGTTGCGCTTGATGCTGTGCATGGATTAGGAGCAAGGGGAGCAACATATGCAGTGCGAAGTATCTTTGGGCACAGATACATCATGCAATAAGGCATGAGTGCACGAGAATGGCATTAAGAAGCTTGTGGTAACAAAGCCTAATTCAAGAATCAAAGCAGTTCAATTTATCCACGGGCTGCGTAAGGGAAGTGGCGTTTACCGTTGTGTTGGTCGGAATCCGGCAGGGGTCCGGGCGAATGGCGAGGAAGGCTGAGGACAGGTGAAGACAGGTATTGGCCTTATTATCCTGGCCTTGCTGGGAGTGGGCCGGCTTCGCCTACCGCTGGCGATAGGCTGCTTAAGGTGGCTCAATGGCCAATCGGATGCGAGGACAGTCGGCTGTGCTCAGTTAGGCACTGGGGTTCCTTGAGACATGGCGGGCGGCCATCTTGGAAGTGTAAAAACCTCGTGGTGGCTGATGGTGGCAGGGGAAAACACAGCAGCTGTTGGCATCAATTTTAAAACATGCAGGCTGTGTAGATATTCTTGCAGGTCGGCGGATCAGTGGTGCAATTAGCAGCGAGAAAAAACGAATCTCGCACGGAATAATGATGCTTACCCGAATTCGAGGGCAATTCAGGATGGATCCAGGAAAGGGAGACCACTGCTCCTGCAGGGTCCGGGGGAGCTTCTGCTCCTCTGGTGAAGGAGGGGGTCTGCTTCATTTGTAACAGAGTTGTAAATGTACTCTACAAAATACATTCACACCTGTAGTTTGTGCTGATGGATGCAGAGGTGGATGAATCTGGAAGCAGAAATATAGTAGAGTTTTGTAGTTCTTTTTGACTGAGGTTCTTTTCAATTACAAGATTTCTGAACTCTGACTGTTCAACAGTACATCCAAAGTGTTGAACTGTGATGACAGAGTTAGATGTATAGTTCCTGCCTGTGATTGGTGGATGGTTGTGTGACTGCTTAACAGTAGCCAATGAGGTAGTGCTGCAAAGAGTGAAGTGGAAATGGAAGCAGGGCTGCCCCAAGGTTACGGGGTCCTCGGACACTGCAGTAGTTTGCGTATAGGGTGTGCCCCATCAGGATCTTTTCAGCATGCCTGGTATGGAAATGGGACAGTGGGGATTAACAAACAGATGTTCAGGTTGTGCGTTACAAGAAGGGAGGGTAATACTTTTTTTCATTGCATTGTTGGTTGTGTAGTGAAGATGGCTGGTTTTGGAGAGAGTCAGAGACTTATTGTATGGATATTGGGAGATCCATATGTGTAAGTACCCATGTCTCTTTCCAGAGACATGGGTACTTTTGGTAGTCCTGATGTGTTGGTGGTGCATTGTGGAGGAGAGCATTTGAGCTACATCCGTGCTCCAAGTTTGGTTCCTGTACTGAGGTTGTTGGCAGAAAAGCTGATCCTGCTTTTCCCTACCACAAAGTTATGTTTTTTCCGTAATGCCACCTAGAGCACAATGGAACAACCCCAATGTCTTTAGACACCAGCAACATGCTGGAAGGCAACCTTATTAAAAGATGCATGGGTTTAGTTTTGTGACGTGCTGAGATGTCTGTTTTCTCATGACAACATTGACCCCCTTAGTGTGCACTATTTTACCTCTGACAGCATTTCGGTGTCCATTCTTGAAAAATGAAATTTTTTTTCTCGCAATCTAAGGGACGCTTCGCAGAGGTTGAGGCAGTAAGGAGGAAAACAAGAGAACCCCCCCACCCCCGAAAAACAATAGAAAACAAAAGGTGTTTGTTTACTAGCACCTAAAAAAAGCCACCACAATAGAGGAAATCTCCTACCCTGGGATACATTTCTCTCCCCAAACCCCTGATTTGGCCGATTTATCCATGAACACTCTGCTAGTTCACAGATCGCACATGCCTCACCTGGGGATTTTGAGTAAGGCAGGCTTGCAAATTGGACTGTGGAGGCCAGGGGATTGATCAGTATGGTTTCCTGGGTGTGTTGTGCAAGGAGAGACTGTGGCAGAAGGTTTGTTTGCTGAGAGGAGTGTATATGGCTATGGTTGTGTCTTTCGGGAGGGAGTGTCTGGATTTTGGGAGGCTCCTGGGTACATTGGATGCAGGTGTATGCAGAGAACTGTGGAGTTGCTGCACATCTTGGATTCCCTCATGTGGATGTGCACTGATATTGAGTGTATGGTATAAAATGGCTGGATTTTCTTCCACTTTGTGCCACTTTGGCGATGCAGCATCATCCAGCCATTATTATTGTTCATTGTGGAGGGAACAATTTAGGCCATGTGACTGGAATCTCTCTGCAGTTTGCGATGAAGGAGGCACTTGTGAAAGTCATGGACATGTTTACAAACTCTCGAGTAATTATTTTGCCCATTGCTCTGAGACAGATGTGGCTGCACTATTCTTCATTTGGTCCATGAATGGAGAAAGCCAGGCACAATGTCAGCAAGGCTGTTTGCGCATTTATGCGAGATGTTGGTGTGTCTTCCTTCCACATGAAAACATTACATTTCGTAGCTCGAACATTTTCCACAGAGATGACGTCCATCTTACTGATGCTGGCAAACAACTTTTTTAAAAAAAATATCCAAAATGCTTTGCAGCCCTTATTGCAAGTATAGCAAGCATTTGTGCAGTAGGTGTTGGCCACTTCAATCCTTTTAAAAATAAAAACAAAACAAAACAAAAATGTTCTTTTCAGAGCCACTACTTTATCCCAGAAAATAATGCAATGGTTTACATGCTGCTACCACCTGCATGCTTTGGAAGTCCACAGACTACCACGCTGTCAGCGGACTTCGCAGACTGCGCAGGGGCCTGCACCATTTCATTGGCACTTCTATTTTTAAACTGTGAAAGGTGGCTCTGAAAAGAGCTGTTCTTTGTGTGTGTTTTCTTGTTTTACATTTTCTTTGGTATTTTTTAACATGACACACAAGGAAGGGAAGGGAGGGTAGGGAAGAGGCAACAACCACAGGAACAATGGGTCAGGTGGAGAGAGGAAGATGTTGGGTGTGCCTCATGGAGGTAGGGGGCTCTTTCCTTTGTGTTCCCGGATCGCAGCCTCGAAACCACTCTGAACTGCTCACCCCTGCAGAGTACTGCATCGCAGTACACACACAAAACAGTGACCTTTGAAAGGTAAGGGTCAGCTGTGGTGCGTATTGCCTGTGAGGCTGGCTCCTTGTGGTGACAGGAGCAGATGCCGAGGATGCTGCAGAGGAACTCAACCTACTATCCTGTTTGAAGGGGACGATCCTCTGAACTGCTGCCTTGTGGCTTGACCTTAGGTGTCGCTACATGGAGGTGGTCTTCTTGCTGTACAGCCGACAACTGAGTACCATGCAGCGAACCTTGGCTGCAGGCACCTTGGTTATCCCTCCAATGGTAGCAAAGAGCCTCTACACCCAAGACTCAGCTGACTTAATTACAGAAGCCAATCTAGACTTTATTGCTATAACTGAGACCTGGCTACACAATGCGGCAGGTCCATCGCTCATGTTGGCCATTCCTGACGGTTACACCATAACCAGGCAGGACCGAGAAAGATCCCGCGGAGGTGGAATCGCCATTATATCCAAAATACACTTATCACTACGCCTAGTCCCTACCACAACTATGCAATCCTGCGAAACTCTCACCGCTAAAATTCCCATAAACAACACCCAAACTCTTTCAATTCACCTTATTTAAAGACCACCGGGTCCACTTGGAATTTTTCGAGGAGGACTTGCACAGCCTTCTGTCCAACAATATCAAAACTACTTCCCAATTGTTGATATTAGGGGACTTTAACCTTGGCTTCAATGACCAAGCAGATGCCCATGCATCCACGATTGCCAATACCCTTAACACCTTAGGACTTACCCAAAAAGTTAGCACCCCCACACATGCAAAGGGTAGAATACTTGACTGGATCGCTGATTCCAACTGCGCAGCCACAGTATCCTCTATTACGCCCCTTTTCCTGGACAGACCACTCCTTGGTGTCCTTTAATTTACTAACCATCAAACCACCCAGTCCAGTCCCACAGGCAGCTCCACCATGCCCTACAAGAAACAAAAAGAATACTACAGCGGATAATATTATTCCCCTGATCCATCTTACCTTAAATGCATTGCCAGACAACCTTGACCATAGTGCATTGGTCAACAAATTCAACAACATTATGCGTACCACTATGGACAAAGTCGCCCATCTCAAAATGCGAACAAGCAAACCCAAGGCACATTTAAACAAAAGAAAATGCGAATCCGACTGGAAACCATGTCCAACTGAAGAGAATAAAGCTAATTTAACTAATATCTCTCGGCATTACAAAAATGAAATATGTCTAGCGAAACGTAATTCCTACAATGTTCGCATTGCCAATGCCAACTCAAGTATGAAGGAACTCTTCTCCATCTTGAAAGAACTTGAGTCCCCCATTGCCACACCAGATACCTACATTAAATCCTGAGATTTTGGTTGAAAAAACACTTGAACAATACCGGAATTAAGATTGAACAGACTAAAGAGTG
>CM010927.2:23436967-23505849 GCA_002915635.3 Ambystoma mexicanum
TTGAACAGACTAAAGAGTGGCTGGAAATAAGAAAAGAGGACACTAAGCAGTCAATAAGAGATATATTAATGCAATTGGAAAAAACATTTGAATTCAGCAGACATTAAGAAGAAGAGAGGAAAGAGAGGAGCGGTGATGCTCGCGATATCATTGGTAATGTCTATAGTTGGAGCCATAATAGGTACCACAATATCAACAGCCAATGCCATTTCGGTAGGAACACTGAGTACTAAAGCGCAACAACTGAGTATTGACCTAGAAATAATACAAAAAACATTAGATGGGATTAGAGGGGACTGGATGAACAAGTAAGATTCATAAATGAAACTGCAATCATTCTAAATGAACAAGCGGATGTGATGCAACGGGCGACTAAATAATATTTAAGCATGAACTTTAAATGAAATATTGAACATAATGAGTCCTGTTGATAGACTATTAACGAATTATATGAGAGAAGTTCAAACTGCAGTTTCACAATTGATTCAAGGACATATTCCCTTGTATTTTGTTTCCAGGATATTATTCATCAAATGATAGAAAGATTGACCAGGAGGGAAATTGATATAATACAGGTAAAAATTGCATTTGAAATGGGTAATGCAATGCCATTATATGTGGACTTGGAAAGACTAGAGATCGGATTTTTTACTATGCATCCCATATGTAGCCCTGAACTTATTTATCAAACCAAGTGGGTACACAACGTGGGTTTTGGCAAGAGGACAAATTTATTAAGATTAAGACTCCAGAAGTGGTGGCATTTCCAGTCATGGGAGCCTGAAGTTTACTTGATACCAAACTTGGAAACGTGTGTCAAATTTAAAGAACAAAATTATATGTGTCCAGGTAAACCGTTTGTTCCTGATGCCACAGATGCTATTTGTGGTTTGAAATCTGACCCAAGTATATCAGAAGGATGTGAAGTGATCATTAGCAATATGGGGAGTGAAGAACTGGCACAGGCTAAGATGGTCAGAGGTAAATGGTTGGTCAGCACCTATTTAAATAACATGACAATAGTACATTTGAATCATGGAACATATGTGGTTAAACAGGTGAAATATAATGTTTTTATCTTACAGGTTCCAAAGGATACAATTGTGTCAATTGGAGGGTTAACATTGTTTCACGTGACAAATGATATTTGGAAAGCCAAGTAGAAAATATCGGATTTTTTCAAAGGGACACATTTCCAATAGATCCGGATGTGGAGTTTTTATTGAATCATAAAGAAAGACATGTATGAAAATGAATCTGAGAAAAAAACAATATTACAGTTAGTAACCTGGGTATAATGGAGGTGGAAAGATTTAATTGGGGAACATGGGGGGAACGTTCAATAGTGGGTTTAGCTGTCCTGGTGCTAATCATGGGTGGATGGTTGATTGTGCTATCAGTAAAAATGAAATGTTGCTAATCTTAGTAACTACGTCAGGAGAGAAAGATATCCAATATACATTTTAAAAGAAGGAAGGGAGCAAGTTGATTTTCCTCTAATTATGGCTTGGACTGCCAAATTCTCAGAAAAAAGGAGGGAATATGTAAGAGTATTAGCATTTTTTTTCATGCAGCACCACTGCATGGTTTGGTGCATTGCTATAATGCGGTACAGCAAGGCATGTGTTGCCAGTGTGACATGGACATATGTAAATGAAAACAGGCTATTCAGTCAAAAACGATTTCTACATCTAAAATGCAAATAATTTTTTCACAGTTAAAAAGCATATTTTTTTTCTCACCTGAAATTCCTCTGTTGCAGGAGACACATTTGAGGATTAATGAACTAACCTCATTAACAATACTAACATTCTAACTCATTAATAATATAATGTGTTCTCCAGTGCAAAATGAGATGGAAAATGACAGGCTCTGAAAGTCATTTAAACGTGCATCAGATTTTTTTCTCTTTGCTTCTATCTGTGCTCTGTCCACAGTATTTGCAGGAAGCAAAGACTCGAATAAGCAGGAAATCAGTTTTGTTACAGTTGCAACTGTATAAGCCAAGCCATTGTTGAAAGTAGGAGTATAGGACATGATGGATTTTATTGGATGCCACGTCACATTAAGGGAGGTAACAAGAGTTTTCCTGTAGAATCTCGGGAAGAAAAGAGGTAGAAGACATTTTACACAGCTCGGAGAAAGACCTGGCTGGTGGCTGGGGAGTTTTCCTGATTGAAAAAGAGATCCCAGTGCACTGCTGCAAGACTGGGAATTCCAGTCAATAAGCCCCGGTTTGAGTGACTGAGAGGGAGCAGTGAAAGCCACTTCCAGAAGGCGACCAGCCGAAGAATTTCACATGCTGGACAGGCTTGGTAATTATATTCAGATGGTAATTATATTGCAGAGTGCGGGGGCAGTGTGTATGTGTGCGAAACTATTCAGTCAGAGTAGAAGAGGGAATTCCAGTGTTTTATCAACATGTTTAATGTTGCAAATTGAATATGTTCTCGCCGCTCTCTTCTCATTTTGTTACAGATAATGTTGTTACTGTGCAATTTCCATTTATTTCTGTAAAAAGAGTAAGATCGTGTTGAAATGCAATTTTTTAAATACACAAAAATATCTGAAAGCAGACGGTAGTGTGTTTTATTTTTCTCTTTTATTTGTGCATCTACCATTACAGTACTGATAATATGGGAGAGGTTTAGACAGTGCAATTGTCATTTTTAAGGTAGCTAAAAATAAGACTTGGCGGTAGCTGTGTGCATGATTCCATTCAGTATATAAGTGTGTGTTTTCTGAACGGAACATAATAATAACATAATGAAATAGACTGCTGCTGGAGGTACATGAGTCAGCAGAAAGAGAGGCCCTGGACATAGTTCACTAATGTAGATAAGTTGGTGATGAAATACCACATGTTAGCTCGCTGTCGTAGATAAGTCAGTGAGGACAGCCCATGGTGGCACTCAAATGAAAATGTGGTGTTCCTGAAATGTAAGCCTGAGGCCTCTCTAGTGATCACACGAACAAACTAAACAAAAATAAGGGGTTCTGGATATTGGGGCCACATATAAAACAAAGGAATTATGCTCACCAGAAATACCACCAATAACGCATACCAACATAATGTATACACTAAATGTATCTGCTGTCTGAAATTATTATATGTAGTACTATATATCATCTTAATCTGGATGCAAAGGTGTTTATTACTGAATTATTTTCATTTTGGCGCGTAAGAAAACTACGCTATGGCCGCTAATCTATACAAATTACCAAACAATCATGAGGTAGGAGGGGGTGAAATCCAACCTCTCCACAGTAAAGTACAGGATGTACATGACTGGGAGACTCCCTCTACTCAAACCCAGGTGAAAGCCTTTTTGGGTCTCACTGGGTATAATCACAATTTCATGCAGACTATGGAACCATAGCTGCACCCCTGACAGCTCTGACTTCACCCAAACAGCCTAGGAAGGTTAATTGGACTGAAGACTGTCAGAGGGCCTTTGATGGCTTGAAAGAAAGTCTGTGTAGGGCACCTGTGTGTGTGCGCCTGATTACAGCAAGCCCTTTATCGTTCAAACTGACGCCTGTCGACACCGGAATTGGAGCTGTCTTGTCCCAGTTAGATGACAAAGGAAGAGAACATCCTATCATATTCATCAGTAGACAACTCAAGGGTAGAGAACTTAGGTGGGCTACTGTTGAAAAGGAATGTTTTAGTATAGTTTGGAGCCTTAGGCGTTTTAGGCCCTACCTTACGGGGTCTACCTTCAAGGTCCAAACAGATCATAAGCCCCTGAAGTGGCTTATGCAGATGAAGGGTGAAAACCGAAACTGCTCAGGTGGTCCATTAGCCTGCAAGGGCTAGACTTCACCATAGAGCACAGACCAGGGAAGAGTCACGATAATGCAGATGGCTTTCCAGAAGGTATGTTGACCTGATGAGGGTGTCTATCTGGGGGAGATTAGGCACCCTAACCTCAGTCTGGGGGGGCGACTGTGATGCTGGAAATGCATCAGAGGGACAGGGCCTCCGTATCCTTGTCCTTTACTGCTTTTTATCGTGTGTTCTGTCGTGTTTTCCGCGCAGGAGTTCATGTGGGACTCCTGGCGGTGCAGCTCTCTCTCTTTGGTTTGGTGAACAGACCCATGGGATACCCTTATGGCACCCATTGGTGGGGTACAACCCTGTGCCCCTAGTGTATGTTTTTGGGCACCTGTGTGTGGCCCACAGAGCAGGGTATGGGCTGGTGGCAGCTCCATGCTGAATTGACTGGTGCCTGAGCGTCCTCCATTTTGGGATGCCCAGGCCCTGTCATTGGAATCGGTAGATTCCTGATGGAGACAAAATGGCCCCCATGGCCTCTTGCTTTCTATTGCCTGTTACCTTGTTTTCCCAAAGTCCTGGGAAGCCCTGACTCTGTCCCTTCCCCTGACTGGCTGTTGGGTGGAAGTTCCAGACTGGCTGGAGCCTTCCCAACGACCGTATGTTGTGGGTACGCCTGTGGGTGGACCTGGGTGAATGGAGTGTGTGACGAATACACATTCTATGTTGTGGGTGTCTAGTATCTGGTGTTTGACACAATGACTGAGACAGCCTGCCCGAAACCGAGTATGAATGCACTTTGCCGTGATTGGATGCTTGAGTATGATCCAGCGGAATGAATGGGAGATCAACAGTATATCTGGGGACCTCTCACTGCTAGGAATCATGTTCAGAAGCTGAAGTCCACTACGACGAGTAACTGGAGTAACTGAAGCTTGACCTTGAAGCCCTGCTAGACGCGAAGAATTGCTGTTGCTCTCCTTCACAATCTGAAAGCTGCTGTGTCTCCAAGGACTGACCAGAGAAGGACCTGGTAAGGCGCCCTCTTCCGAGCTACGAGGGACCATCACGTACCTGCTGATCTTTGCCAAAGCTCACTGGTAGACAGACCTTCGACAGGCTTCCGAACTGAGATGGGGACTGCTGCGGAATCCCAAGGAGAAGCGACCAGACTGTTGTCTGCCACTTCGACGACCGCCGTCGCCGACCGGAGCCGCCGTGCTCCCGTTTGCCTAAGAACTTCATTTGATCCAAGGACCCTCTTGTCCGCATCATGTCAGCTGTATCCTGCTGGAGAAGGCCTTACCGTTGATGCCCTGAGGAGCATCCGCCGGCGGGTTACCTGCTACCCAAAGACCACAAAGACGTGACGACTCGACGCCCTTGGAGGGCCACAGTTCTTCAAATTCTTGAGGTCCAGACTATCGACACAGAGGTGCCCCGCACGCCTCTTCCTTGCAGGACGTTTACGCTTCCCCGGCAACGAGCACCACTAGGAACGAAGCTGCCACTTCACCGTCATAGATCACCCTGTTCTCTGTCGGACGTTCGATGACCCATGACTCCTGCCTTAAAGGGAGGGAACTAAAGAAGGGCTGTTGATTCCCCACCGAGGAACATTACAACGCCAGGTACTTTGGGGTTGCAGAACTATTGGGAAGTCTATTGTAAAGAACAGATGGACTGGGCTTGTATCTTTATTCTACAGGTTGCCCAGGTGGGGGGGATCTCCACACAGAGCTGTGTTTAACGGTAGCGACCAGTATTCTGCCAATTGTTCAACCGCTTGCTTTCCTTCTCTCTCTACTAGTGGTTTCCTCTTTATTGATCTGTGTGACATTTTGACAGTACAGTTGATGCACTTTAATGAGATCTGATAATATTTGTGGTACCACTGCAGAACTGTATATATTTACCATTTTTGATTTTCTCAGCACATAGTGAGTTATTGTGATAGTGTACATAACCTTGAATATTAATTATATAAAGACTGTGTTTTAACAGATACAGTGTGTGGACATTCCTTTGTGGGTGCTTGGGGACTGTAATGTACTTAAGAACGAGCCTGCATCACCTCCTGAGAAGCTAGGCCTTGATTGCTCGACCACGTACCAATAATAGAAAATCTTGGCTGGGGTCCTCTGTGCCTCTCCTCTACCATATAGAGAGCAGAAGTACAGACACCCCCTCCAGTCTTTACAATGGGGTATCCGAGAACATATTCTGTCCATGCTAGTTGAAATCTATAAGGACACTACAGTGAGAGTGAGATTGGATGTAATGGGCCATCTCTCAGAATCCGTCAAGGTGGAAAGGGGGGTGCGTCAGGGCTGTTTGAGTGCACCCCTATTTTTCAATCTCTATTTAGAGGACATAGGTGACTTTTTGAGTTCTTCGGTTATGGCCAGTCCAGTGATTAATGGTGGTAGAATTCACTGGCTGGCCTCTGCCGACGACGTTGTCCTACTGGACAACACCACAATAGGGCTGCAGCACCTTCTGAATAAGTTGAATGACTATGCAATAGAGAACAGTCTCACTATAAACCCCACAAAGTCTAAAATAGTCATTTTCAGACACCCACACTACCCCAGGATAGTCTACTCTCAGTGGAAACTGGCTGATCAGGTCATCCCAAGAGTGGAGGAAGTGGTTTATCTGGGGTACACAGTCTATGCTTCACCTTCAGTCTGCAAAATGGAGCGAGATTTGAAGAGTAAAATCACACTGTTGGTGCCTCAGATGAAAAAGATCTTGGTGAAGTATTGTACATTTTCCATCCTCCCACTGATCAGGTTCTATATGACGAAAGTAATCCCAGTGCTTTTACATGGCCTAGAACCCAAACCCTTTCTGTGGAACTTAGATTGAATTGCAGGGAATGTGTGGAAGAAAGTCCTCAGTCTGCCTATGAGCCTCCCCATGTCTAGTCTTAGATTTGAATTGGGTTTGAGCTCCTTGGGGGCTTATGTAGATTGGAAACGAAGTACCTTGTTTCGCCTGATCATTACTACCCAGTATTCAACACTGTATGCAGATGTCAAATGTCATCTAGAAAGAAAAAGATCAAAAATGCTGTCATCCCTAGAAGAAAGGGTGGGGGGGCTCTTGTTAATGCAGACACCAATATCGGGACTCTGATACAGAACCCCTTGGAGGCTAAGAAGGCCTAGGAGGAAATGGATCGGATTAAAACAATTGATAGTATGCGCACCAGACTGGAAATTCAGAGAGAACTTTTTTCAACATGGGGGAGGTTGTGTCTAAAAGGGAGCAGGTTGAGTCCATCACTGCCCTGTGTAGAGTCTGTAAAACTCCAGCCTAATCAATCATCACATCATCTTTTGATGGAGCGTGAAGGCACCTGGGCAGCAAGGTCGGCACTCTTTCCCCCGTCTGGAGTGAATCAAGACAGGTTCTTGCCTGACATGTTCTGGCACAGAGCGATATATGGGTATGGCAGTGCATTGACAATAGCAATGGTTCAGGTATTACAAAGAAATAACATTGTGTTCTGATCCATTGTAATTGTTGTTGCACCCTCATATGTAAGCCCTATGTCTTTCTCTGTCTCTCAATTTCCATTAATTGTGCTTTGTTCATTCCCAATTTTTTCTGTCTCTCTTTGTTGAGGCTGGTTTGGCTATGTGTGAGTTCTTCTGGGTAGCTCCCATTCATTTTATTTTACTCTATTACACATTTTTTTATTGTTTCAAATGTTTTAATTGTTGTAAAACCATCTTTGGCTGTTTTAGAATAATTGTGTCAGAGATTCTTAATTACTGCAAGTCACATAATCAATGACCATTCTCTTTTGTATGTATTGTTTGAATTGTGTTTTGTAAATGTTTTGAAACCAAATACAATAACAAAATTACAAATATATATATATATATATATATATATATATATATATATATATATAATAGTGTGATAGTGTGAGAGAGATAGAGAGGGAGAGAGAGAGAGCAAGGGAGGGAGGGAGGTGGAGAGAGAGAGAGAGGAGCGAGAGCGGTAGAGAGAGGGAGAAAAGGAGGAGAGGGAGAGAGTGGGAGATAGAAAGTGAGAGGGAGTAAGAGAGTGAGAAGGAGAGAGGGGGCGAGAGAGGGGGGAGGGCAACAAGAGAGAGAGAGAGACCGAGAGACAGAGGAGAGAGAGAGAGGGGAGAGAGATAGAGAAGGAGAAAGAGGGAGAGAGAGAATGATAGAGAGGGAGAGCTAGCGAGGCAAAGAGAGAGAGTGAGAGATAGAGAGCGGGAGAGAGAAAGAGAGAGAGTGGGAGGGATGGAGAGAGCTAGAGGGAGAGAGAGAGAAGGCGAGAGAGAGAGAAAAAAAGAGAGAAAGAGAGAGAAATGGAGAGAATGAGAGAGAGAGAGGGAGAGAGAGCAGAGAGAGAGGGAGAGAGAGCTGGAGTGAGAGGGAAAGAGAGATGGGAGGGAGGGAGAGAGGGACAAAGAGAGAGAAATGGAGCGAGAGAGAGAGGGATACAGAGTGAGAGGGGGAGAGAGGAAGAGAGAGAGAGAGAGAGTGAGGGTGAGAGAAAGCGTGAGAGAGAGAAAGCAACAGAGGGAGGAGAGAGAGACAGAGAAAGAGAGAGAAAGGGAGAGAGAGAAGGAGAGATGGGAAGAGAGATCGAGACAGAGAGGAAGAGAGATGGAGAGAGAGGGAAAGAGAGAGGGGAGGGAGAGAGGGAGAAAGAGAGAGAGATAGAGCGAGGAAGAGAGGGGGAGACAGAGTGAGAGGGGGGAGAAGAAGAGAGAGTGTGAGGGAGAGAGAGAAGGGGAGAGGGAAAGAGAGAGAGAGAGTGAGAGAAGGAGAGAGAAAGGGAGAGAGAGAAAGCGACAGAGGGAGGGAGAGAGATAGAGGAAGAGAGAGGGAGAGAGAGAAGGAGAGATGGGAAGATAGATATAGACATAGGGAGGGAGAGAGGAGAGAGAGAGGAGAGAGTGAGCGAGAGAGAGAGAGAATGAGAGAGAGAGGGAGAAAGAGCGAGAGATAGAGGGAAAGAGAGATGGAGTGAGGGGGAAAGAGAGATGGGAGAGAGGGAGAGAGGGAGGGAGACAGAGTGAAAAGGGGGAGAGACGAAGAGAGAGTGTGAGGGAGAGAGAAGGAGAGAGGGAAAGAGAGAAAGAGAGAGAGAGAGAAGTGGAGGGAGGGGAACAGAGAGAGAGAGAGTGAGAGAAGGAGAGAGAAAGGGAGAGAGAGAAAGTGACGTAGAGAGGGAGAGAGACAAAGGAAGAGAGAGAGAGGGAGAGAGAGAAGGAGAGAAGGGAAGAAAGATCGAGTCATAGAGACGGAGAGAGAGGGAGAGAGAGGAGAGAGAGAGAGGGGAAGCCAGAGGGGGCAAGAAAGAGAGAGAGGGAGAGAGCGAGAGGGAGAGGGGGAGGGAGACAGAAGGAGAGAAAGGAGGGTGAAAGAGAAAAAGAGAGGGAAAGAGTGATAGAGGGAGAAAGAGAGGGCGAGAGAGAGTGAGAACGGGAGAGAGAGAGAGGGTGAGAGAGAGGGAGAGAGTGAGAGAGGGAGAGAGAAAGCGTGAGAGAGGGAGAGAGAGACTACAGAACATCAGACTACTTCTGGATCTCCAAGGAATTTGTGAGCCACTGCCTGGTCCCTTGGCAGAGATCTCCTGGAGGCAGAGAAGGCGTTGGATGGATGGACTGAAGGCTCCGGTTTGTAGCTCTCTCATTTGATGGGTTTGGTGACATCTTCATTAGACATGAACCCTTATGTTTGGGGACCAAACATAAGGGTTCTTCAGATAAAAGTAAGGTGTAGGAAATGAGACTCACTCTCGCCGCTCTAATTTAACCTATTGGGAGAGCCACTATCGCTGCCATTCAGCCCAACTCTCAGATCAGAGGATAACTGTTTACAGGGAGGAACACCAGGTTACACTGTACACAGTTCCACTCTGGGGTTTGCCTCAAACTGAACTGTCCCAGAACTAGAGATGACATCAGAAAGCTCTGGAACATTTTAGCATGCAGATGCAATCAGAGTAAGTCAATAATTCTGGAGTTAGGGAGAATTCTCAGAAATGTGCTAATTCCTCTCTACTTAGAGACCCTCAACTCTTTTTCTGGAATCTAGGACTGTTTCGTTTTTTACCTGGAGAGAGTGAGACCCTTTTTCCCACTCTCATATGTATTTTTATGTGATTTAAACTCTGTGTTTCCTTTGGTATGTGGAGTCTTACAAACTCCAATGGCATCATCTTTTACATTGTGTCACACACCACCTTCAGTGCAGTGGCACAGGGAAGTCTCCCAGACTTCCCAAAGGTTTAAATACCTTCATCTTGGACAACCACTGTTTCTAAGATCAGTAAAGTGAAATTGACTTTACTTACATTTTAACTTACGAATACCCCCTTTGTCTAGCTTCTCATGTACAAAATTTTATGTTATCCTTTACACAATTAATGGCTGTTGGCAGTGGTTACTTTTTACTACTGTGTTGTGTTTTTACATCGGGATGCGTTCGCAGCCATGGTGAAATACCAATGGGTGCCATTTTTGTCAAAATGGCCCTGGTCTTCTTTTTTTGCCATTTCTTGTTGTTTAGGCCCTTCTTGAGATTTATTCTGTGTGGCAAACCAGGTTTGGTCCCTTTGTTCATTTTGTCTTTGGCGGGATTCCCGAGTGAAGCCTGCCTCTGGCTCCAGGGTGTCTGGTGTGGGCAGGAAGTGAGGGCGGTACCCAAAACTCTCTGAGCTTAGTCTCTGAGGAGACAGGAATACACTTCAAGGTGATTGGCCGGCTGGCTGTCCGGCAAGGACAGCCACCCTGCTGGATGATTGACAGCCAGGCTGGAATGAATGGGAGAAACCTGCATAAAAGGCTAGGCTTTTAGGCTTGGAAGGCAGAAACCACTGGACGAAGGAATCCGAAGAAGAACTTGAAGAAGACAACTGCTGCAACGCAACTCCTGGACTGTTGGTTTGCCCGGTGAAGCCCTGCTGCTGTGCTGAAGCTCCAAATTCATATCGACAGAGAAGCCCGTGCAAGGACGACTTCTCCTCTTGAGTTGGTGGGACAAATCAACTCCAAAGTAAGCCCACCTGGACATCCTTCTCTGAGCTAGTTGACTTTCTACAGAGTTGCTGCTGGAACCAAATAGGCAGGAAGAGGAACACCAGTTTGTGTGCATTGCTTTTAAGTTGGCCAAGAGCTCCAGGAAGTTCCTCTGGACTCCCAAGAAGCAGGACTGACCAAGCCTGAGCCCCCTCAATAGAGTGCCAAACCCCAGATGCAAGGAAGGCCCACCTCGACAGCCAAGAACGGCGGTCTTGCTGATTGCGGTAGATGCGAGTAGCTGAAACACCGAAGTGCCACTTGTTTGAAGATTGCCGGTTGCCATTGATGACCGTCCCATTGTAGTGCAGGAGTCCAGCATTCCCCTCTCTTGTCCCCACGATTGAGGCCCCAGGAACACCAGGATCTGCAGAGCTGCACAGGAACAGAAGTCATCTGCTGCATTTTTCCTCAACCTAAAGGTACTTTAAAGTCTGAGAGAACTTACCTCTATGTGTAGATTTGCTTCTACTTCACAAGTCTCCCAACTTGTGGCCCTACATTTGATACATCTGTTTCACCAAAGACTTGTAAAAACAGTGTGCAAAGACTTTTACTCACCAGCAAGAATTGCTTCAGCTACATAGACATTTGCCCATTGACATTGGCTTAGCCTGGTCCCCTGAATGACTCTTCTCTCCTCTGTTATATATTGGGAGTCCAACAGTATTTTGCCTTCTTTAAGAATCATTGTCAGTGCTTGTTATTAAATAAAAACTCTTTCTTTTGGCATTCTCCAAGCCTACTCGGAATGCAACAGTAATATATGAATGTCCACAGTGCCTAGTTATTTAAGTCACCTGAGGGTGTGGGATGTGTCTGTGTGCCATCCCCAATGGGTCTTTACTAATTATGAGAAACCTAAGAGTGTGTATTTCTGAAGTTTGTTTAACTTTTGCTGTTATATTGGCCCTTCAGAAGAAGGTTTATTTAACTGACTGGTAAATACTTTAATAATTGTTTTATCAAGAAACTTTGATTATCTGTGTTTATTTGAATACTTGTCACTGAATCTCTGTGTAACTCCACTACTGCTCACATTTACCCCTCTTGAGATAAGCCTGGCTGCTCAGCCACACTACCAACCTATGTAGTTCAGACCTTTACCAAAGGTTGGGTCCCTATTGCGAGGAGGCTGAGGTTATTGTAGTGTGTACTACCCCAGAGTACTACCCCAGGTTACTACCCCAAATCTCGACCTAACACCTGGCATTGTCCAAAGACTGCTGGGAGACCATGCAGTAAACTGGCACCTGCAGTGGGAGGCAGACAAGGTCCAATATCCCAGGATATTGCCCCCGAGGGGCGTGTGACATTCGGGCAGGTGATATTTTAAAGACCTGCTCAGAGACGTTGGGTTCGATATGTGCAGAGGGCAGAAACTAAATCTGTCTTTTTGGGGGTAGGTCAATGACCTTTCCATAACCCTCCTTAAACTCAGAAATTCCAATTTTATTCCCCCCAGTCAGTGGTGGAAGTGGGCGGGAGCGGCCAGGAGCGGTGCTCCTCTACTTTATTTTAATTATGTTTTACTTTTCCTATACTTTTATTTTAAAAGGGAACCATTCCGGAATTGCTTAGTTTTCAAATAAAAGTGTAGGAAGAAGATGAAAGTTGCACTTCCGTGCACTGCACTGTATGTTCCATTATACAGCAGGTGCATTTGTTTGGAAGTTTGGATTGCATGTGGGCGGGGTGTGGCAATGCAGTTTGTGGGGAGCTGGGACAGGCCAGCAGGGAACATAGTTCCAATACTTTTTTTCCTACACCTTGGCCACTTCCCCCAGTAATGAATAACCTATTAAAGAGGTTCCTCTGAGGGATAGAGAAAATGTCCATAAAGAAACCTCCACACATGCTGTGGGGGGACGGGGGCATGAATCTCCACGACCTCACACTGTAGCATTGCTGAACTAGACTTCAGCAGGCTTCATACTGGATGGAAACCACACAGGTGGGGGGGTTAGAGGCACACCTACTGAACCCAATAAGAGCATAACTGATGCTAATATTTCTATGTATTTTATTTGAAGTTGTGTAATGCCCCATAATTGCAGTAACCGCTTCAGAGTTTGGGGTGCAAACAGGAAAGTGCGTATAGGCACCACCGCACAATCAGTCAGCAATTCCAGAGAACCAGCACATTAGAAATGTATTCTAGAGCCATCAACTATTAAATAACAGAAATATCTCAAAGGTGGAATATACAGTAGTGAGGCTCCACAGATCTCTCCACAGCCTGTTTCCAAATATACCCCTTGCAATTTGAGATTTGGGTCCACCCTACTATCCATCAGTATTGCAAAGGTATTGCCCCGCGTGGCAGTTCCCTCTGATGGTCGGGGTGCGGATAAGTTTGAGAGTGGTAGACTTTCATTTTCTTTTGGGTTGGTAAGTGCTTATACTGGATTTCAAGTAGGCCACACATTGATCAGATGTGCTCAGTGCATAGTAGATTCTCTGTTTATAGTGCCCTCAATTCTGGGGTCATAAACCCCCAATGTTTCAAGGCAAAGCCTGGTCTAGTGCCTCATTGGTTAGTAGTTGCTGCAGGTGAATCATATGTTTACTGAGGCCCATGTAGGTGGAGTTACAATAACCTATCCTAATAGGCTCAGAGGCCTGGATGATCTTGATTTATTATGGCATCTTAAAGGTAACATGAGATTTTCTCTGTGGGGTGTAATTTAACATGGGTCGTCTCTGCTGTCATATTGTTTCCGGGGACGCATGTTCATTGGTGAACAAAGAGGATACCCACATGTTCAGCTTCAGGGGCCAGAGGAGTGGCTGTGCTGCACTGTACTAGACTCTTGCAAAGAAGGGATATAGGGTTTGTGGTGCCGAAACACAGGAAGATCCCATTTGTCTCATTATTGGCCTCAGAGGAGTCAAGTAGGACAAGCACTCTCAGAGCAAAAACAATTTGCCAAAAGCTGGGTACGTGAAAGAAGCAGGTAGAAGAGTCTGTTTATTTTATATTTTTACAGCTGTAAAGAAATGCAGAGAGTAACTGACAAAGTATTCGCATCCTAAAAGATGGCTCCAAGCAAAGATTTGTCAGGGTTAAAATGATGCGAATGATACATTAGACAGAAAGATATTTCTAATACACTCCTTTGTCCCACAAATTCCTCCATGACATCTATCTCCCAGTGTTAGGCAGAAACCTGTGCAGTTCCCTCTGGGACCACTGCAAAAGATTTAGGACTACATGTGTTTGGCAGTAAACCCACTTGGTAGCAGTCTGTACCACACAGATTCACTTGGTAGCTGTGGCTGAGCAGTCAGACTTCCCTCAAGAAGAGTTAGGCAGCATACAGAGTATTCACAATAGGTCAAGAGAACACAGTAGAACAAGTAAACACTGACCAGGGCTTGGTGTAAAAGAGATATAATTATTTATTTAAAACCACATCTAGAAAAACACACAGGCACTAATGATAAGCAATTCAAAAACACAGTCCCTAAAAGATATACACTCCCTTAAAACCAACATTAGACACGTCTTAAGTAAAGCCCCACTTATTTTCAGACAGCGGTGAGCGCTTAACGTAGATGGCACTCTAATAGTTTGTTTTAAAAAGGGAGAGAAAACCAGAGAACAAGTTGAAACAGATCCCAACACTTTTATCAGGACATAACAAGAGAGGAAGGCAAAGTAAAACCGTGAAGTTAGAGTTCAAGAGGCCAGATCCACTTTCATGGGCTCCAAACGAAATGTGTCCAAGGTCACACGGTTGCAGTGCACAAAAGTCTTGTAAAGGTTCAAAAAGGAGTTGGACCAATGAAAGGGACCAGTTAGAGGGTCAAGGCGGCCAGCCCAGTCCAGAAGGTTAAGGGGTTATTATTACCTTGTAGCAATCTTTAGAAAGGGAGGCCTGGCGGACATGGTACCTAGAGTGGTGAGAAAGCTCAAGCAGGGGCAGTTTTTCCTGGCAGTGGAGGCAAGTCGGTGCTTCATCTGTTGGAGGAGAGGATCTTGTCATGGAGGAAGACAGGAGTCCGTTGCACTGCCAGGGAAGAAACCAGCCACGGAGTTTCTCAGGAACAAGGAGCGGTCCGGTGATTCGCGGTTCAGTGGTGAGTGGCTATCCGGCTGCCGGGGTGCTTGGCACGGGCAGTACGACCACAAACCGGGCTGGGGTGCGAAGAAAGAAAGGGAAGTGGTGAGTCGGTTCAGCAGGGCTCCACCGGTGGTGTCGTTGTGGTAGGTCGGCTCAGCTTCTCCCTCGTCGGATTCTCAGGTCCTGTGGCGACTTCTGAAGTTCCAGTCCCCAAAGCTCTGCTTTTATGCAGAAAACCCCCATTCACTCAGCCTAGCTGTCACTCAAACATGCTAAGTGGTGAGCCAGCCGGCTCACCACTTGGGCCAATCACACCAAGGTAACTCGGTCCAGGGTGCCTAAACCCCCTCCCACACCCCCCACACCCCCTGTGGTACCCAGACAGAGTGGCACCACTTTTGGAGGCTTCTGTGGAGAAGCCCGCCAAAAAGTGGAACAAAGGGCTCGACTTGGGTTGGAGTCACAGAAGAGAAGACAAACGCCATTTTAGAATCGAGTCTTGGCAAAAAATACCAACCGGAGAATTAATATTAATTCAATAAACCGGCGGTATGTTTGAGGCTATGAGAATTAAATAATTAATGTTGGTAGCCTCGAACAATGGGAAAATCCCATAGGAAAATATTTGCGGTCGAATATAAAAAGTAGTTTCCACTGCCACCAGCCAAACCTCGATCAGGGGGGACGGAGACGTGCCCCCTCGACTAACAGACCCCGGGGCAATCAAATTTCCCCGACCAGTACGTCTACAATATGATGGTTTGTACTGGTTTCTGTTAATAATTTGGGACTAGTAAAGCCAATGGTGACTTTACATGCCCTGGGAGACAATAGTCAGTCCCAGGGTATGGAGTCTATGGTGGGGTGTCATTATGACACCCCTGTGTTACTGCACGGAGAGTGCGGTGTACACACATAGGAAAAACACATGAGACCCTATGGAGTAAAGGACCCCATAGCCCTTAAAACACATTACCAGTCAAAGGAATACCATAAATCATGTCCAAGAGTGGGAGAAAAAGAGTCTCACTCTTGACAGAAGGACAAAACAAACTCCAGAAATCCAGCAAAGCTGCTGGGGGACTCACTAGGTTAGGAAATTCAGCCTAAAGAGAGAATTCTCCCTAACACCCAGGACAAGCTGCTTTTAGGAAACTTTTCTTCCACCAGGTGGCATAGCGCAGCTCTGCGTCAGTTCCGCCCAATGCCACCAAACGCCCCGCAATGCACATGACATTGGGGAAATTAGATATAGAGGCTCTGTGCCTCAAAACCTCAGTTCCTCTTTTCTACACACTCTGCTTGCTACTAAGATTGCCGCTGTATAACACATTTTTGTTACACTAATGCATTTCTGCTTCAATTCTCAAGTTCATTGCAATCCTGAATCTGACAAGGTGCTTGAGGTCCAAACCCAGCATGGATTGCAGGATTCGGATGTCCGTTTCGGACCCACACCGCATATGTCTTTACTGTCTTGATGAAGGCCACAAAATACAGAGGGCTGCATTGTGCGAGTTGTTACGCCCCCAAAGGCGCTCCGAGAACGTGAAACAAAGCGGTTCACCTTCCTCCACAAGACGAAAGGGGATACATGGACCTGCTAGAGGTCGCTGGGCCTGAAGCACAGACTGTGGAACGGTCCCGGGTCCACAAGGACAAAAATAAGAATAAGCACCACAAGAGGTCGAGGACATCGATGGTTCTTTATGGCACCACACGTTTTCGTCCTCGAAGAAGAGAAGCCACCACTCCAAGGAAGGTCAGGATGAGGGTGCCTTGCAGGTACTTTTTCCTACCATGTCCTCTTCACTAGAGGAATGGAAAGCCTTCCATTTAAAGATGCTTGACATATTTGCCAAGGCACCGACACCGGTGGCTCTGGCTCCAATGCCTGCAGCCATGGCAGAGCCAAATTTTGCTTCAGCCCTGGCCTCAACAACTTTAAATTCGGCCAACTGATGGATCCCACATTCTTTGAAGAGCCGGCAGGGAGTCTACTATGCAAGCCAACAAGGTTGCGATGCAGGCGCATACCGTTCGGTCTTCGGACGGCAGTCCCTCCACCTATAGTTCCGTACCAGCAGCACCGAAAGCTATCATCGACAACATCGGTTTCACCAAAGAGGTCCTGCCTCTCCCAAGAAGGGCATCTATATACCAGTTGGAGGACATTTATGATGAGGATGGGGTCAAGTCCCTTTCAGGCTGGAGGCCTTCCACCTCAGGAAGGTGAAAGACTTTCCAGAGAAGTTTTATGGGGAAAAGGCCAAGTTGGTGCACCTGGTAGCTGTCTTGCAGGGTCCAGTGGCCACAGTAGTCGACATGATGCCTGCTTCCACCCTCGGCAGGCCTCGAATGACTTTATAGCACCTGATGACAAAGGTGGTCGACATCGGAGAGTTGTCGGCTCCTGCATTGCCCTAGGGTGCAGTATGACCTGTGCAACATTGCTTGAGTGCCCAAATAAGGAGACCTCACTGCCTTTCAATCAGACAGTGAAGTGCAGCCTGTTGTGGAACTGTGGGCCAATCCTGTGTCAGTCCACACAGTGGGCCGTGACCTGAATAAGAAGCACGCCAGCCCCTTCGGACTCCTTCTTTCTCTCTGCCCGCGCTTCTCCAGAGAGCTTGGTGGTGCAGGCCGCGACTGAAAACCTCAAGACCACTTTGTTTCCGTCTTTTCCCCTGGATAGGGAGAGCAAGAGATTGGATGCGTGGGGCAGGATTACCTTTTCAGCATTTTGAGCCGGGGTCTTCTGTTTCGTCACCGGCTCTTGTGCCAAGGCCAAATTCACCTTTGACTTGTGGTCGGTTATAGCAGAGCCAGCGGAGCACATCCCTTTGGGGAGATGTGGAAAGGCTGTCAGGCTCTTATTAAGGATGGAAAACATGCTTCCTAGCAGATCTTGCAGTCTGGCTTGCACACCCCAGACTGTGTCACTAGGATGATGGGCACAAGCACTGTCTTGTAATGTTTCTCTAAACTGAGGACATGTGGGTTTGCTACTGACGTCCAGGAGAAGTTCCTGGACATGCCTCTCGAGGGCATGAACTTCTCCGGCATCAAGGCCAACGAGCCGCTATAGAAGTTCCAGCCCTCTAAGGACAGCCATGTTGCTGGGACTGGTGGTGCAACAGCAACGTCCTGTGAGCCCTGCGGGCAGGGCTTTACCCCCCTTCACCTCCTACGGCTAGAGGGGTAGAGGTCAGGCTTCCTCGGGCAGTCAAATCCAATGCCGTCCCTAAAGGGGTAGGGAATGAAGTGCCCCTAGGGGGGGTGCTTCCTCCTTCTCTGTGTCCACCGCAACATCCGGCACAAACCCTTTGTGAAGTGGGCTTCCGTTATTCATCCCCCATAGAGGGCAGGATATCCCTGTTGGGCAAGGAATGGAAAACTACCACCTTAGATGCCTGGACATTGCTGGTCATCCAGCAGTGAATAGAGCCTCCCTTTTGCCTTTTGCCCTCCTGAACACCCCCCTTGTCACCAGCCCTGACCTTCCAGAACCTTCCCGGCTGGAAGAGATTCTAGCAAAAGAGGCCATATAGATGGCTCCCCCCTCAGAAGAAGGCAGTGGTTGGTATTTACTTTTATTCTAGTTTCTGGTGCCGAGGAAGGGTGGGGGTCCGAGACCCATGCTGGATCAGTGGCTTCTCAACTTATACTTGAGCAAGGATAAGTTCAAGATGGTCACTCTGGCCCAGATCATCCAGGCCCTGGACCTCAATCATTGGCTAGTTTCCCTTGATCTCCAGGACGCTTACCCCCATGTGGCTTTCCACAGGAAGCACAGGAAGTTCCTAAGATTCAAAGTGGGAACAGTCATCTCCAGTTCAGGGTACCCATCAAGGGTTTTCACCGTGCTACCAGCAGTAATGGTGGCACACCTCAGTAGGGAGGGCGGGCATTCATGTCTTTCCCTGCCTAGACGGCTGCCTCGTCTGAACCTGCTTACCAGATCTGCACCTGAGAAATACCTGGCACCTGTACTGGAATTGCAGCCTAATGCCCAGCTTGGGCTTCTCCCTGAACTTCAGGAAGTCTCATGTTTTGCCATCCCAAAGCCTCCCAGTTCCTCCGATTTATTGTGGCGGTCATGGACACTAACCTGGGTCAGGTTTTCTCGCTCGAGTACGGAGTGGTGAATATCTTCAAGATGGTCCAGGTTTTCCAACCTCAGAATACTGTTCAAACCTCAGCTTTACGGTGCCTACTGGGTCTAATGGCACCCTGGATCTTGGTGGTGCCGGAGGCCCATCTGTGCATGGAAAGAGTGTGTGGAGACCTACAATGGTGGTCTGTGAAGTACAACCTCTTCAAAGGGGCCTGTTTTCCATCATCCCTAGCCACAGGGGACTCTAAAATGGGTGCAGGCCTGAAAAGCTGGGGCACTCAACTACAAGATCTGACGGTCAGCGGACAATGGTCTCCATCAGAGTGCCATGAGCATATGAAGTTGCTGGAGCTGAGGGTGATCAGGCTGGCCCTGGTTGCTTTCCTTCCCTCAGTGAAAGGAAAAACAGTTCCTGGTGGACAATACTGCATGTTTTTATTTTTTATTTACCGCCCCTAATACTGGTGAACCAGTTTCTAAGCATGTGCCTGGGATTCAAACCTTTGTTGCGCTGCGTTGTCTTTCTTCCAAGATGAGCACGTTGCCCCTGAGCTATCCTTCCGGCCCTGCATTACTTCAATAAGAGGGGGTGTTTCTGGGCATGCTGCCTCTGTGCAGAGAATCAATTCGATTATGGTTTTGGGCTCTGGAGAATGGCGTGTCTCTGACTCCGGTTCACCTCGCTGGCAAGGAAAACACCTGTGTGGACGTGCTGAGCAGGCAGTATTTAACCTCCCACAAGCGGGAGCTCTTCCAGAAGGTTCTGCAGAAGATTGTCTCTCTCTAAGGTACTCCCCTGGTGGACCTCTTCACTTCCAGTGTAAACAGGAACGACAAATGGTACTGCTCAAGTGAATTTCCGCGTCAGGGAGCTCTGGGTACACCTTGACAATCGGTTGTACTTTGACCTTCTCTATGCATTCCGCTGATCTCTGTCATTCAGCTGGTTCCAGGAGACTGCATGTTCAGGACCACAATGATCTTGATCACTCCTGACTGGGCCCGGAAAACATGTGCCTGGAGTTGCTGGAAATGGCAATATGCCCTACCTGCCATATTTCGCAGAGAACGGACCCCCACCCCCACTCGGAGAAGACGATCCTGCTCCCGAACGTCCTTTAGCCTGAGCCTTCATGTCTGGCTACTGAAAGGCTGACGTATTGGGAGTGGGATTTGTCTGAAGATGTCCTAGACGTACTCCTCTCTGCTAGAGGACCCGCCACTAAGCCCATTTATGCCTGCATGTGCAGATGTTTTTGGATTTCCTTCTGTCTTTGGTCTGGGCGGGCCTACAGATTGGCACAGTGAATGAGAATCTTGCAGCCATTTTGGTCTTTAAGAGACCCCCAGAGAAGGGCTCCTTTTTTGTGATCCCCACAGTTATGCGATTCCTGAGGGGTCTTTCGAATGTGTTTCCTCGGCGCCAGTTTTTTGTTCCGGCGTGGGACTTGAATTTAGCATTGACATTTTGAATGGGTACTTCATTTGAGCTCCTTCATTCTTTTTCTTCATGACTGCTCAGACTTAGAGTGATTTTTCCTAGTTGTCATTGCTTCCGCTAGATGGGGGAGTGCATTCCAGGCACTGTGTGTTAATCATCCCTACTTTGTTTTCTCCACAGAGAAGGCGACTTTGAGAGTTAGATCTTCCATCCATCCGATGGTGGTCTCTGATTTCCATCCCTCTCAAAATATCCATATACCCGTCTTCATTCCTCTGCCTCATCCTTGCAAGCAGAGGAGTGTTTCCATCGGCTAGATCTGGTGTGGGCACTCATGTTCTAGGTCTCTCAAACAAGGGAGAACAGTACTGATGATCAACATTTCACCTGGCACCTGAGTGGGTAGAGCTGTTACAAAACAGACCCTGCCTCAGTCGATCATTCTCTGCATCTCAGAATGCTATGATCTGGCCGGCAAGGAGGTCCCTGAGGGCCTTAGAGTTCACTCTGCCAGAGGGTGGGTTGCCACCTCGGCTCTGCAGCGTGGAGGGCCTGTTCTGGATGTTTGCCAAGCAGCTATGAGGGCTTCTTGGCACACATTTGCTAAGCATTACGGCTTACATTCTGTGTCTGGTCAGGACACTTATTTCGGCAGGGCTGTTCTTCAGAGTTTTCTGCTACATCAGGAAGTTGTACTGTTTTAGGCATTTATGATAGATTAGGAATCCATGGAAGGAAGGAGTCCATTAGGAGAACACATGACTAAGCTTTGGTAATATACTTTCTGATGGACGTTCCTCTCATGGATTTCTCCCTACCTGCTCCTCTTGGGGTAGCTAGTACACCTTAGTTCTGAGGGCCCGGATCTAAGGTCATGGGGCATGGCACCTCTATATATTCAGGCCTCGACTTCACATCCCATGTGGGACACCTAGTGGCATTGGGCGGAGCCAACGTGGAGCCATGCTGTGCCCCCTGGAGGTAAAAAGTTTCCTAAGAGCAGCTGGCGCTGGGAGATAGATATCACAGAAAAAGAATCTATGCTAGGAACATCCATCAGGAAGAACATCACCAAAGGTAAGTCATTGTTCATTTAGTTGGTTGTATTTAGCATAACACTTCATAGCGATGGATTTGCCTTAGGCCCATGGGCAAACGAGAGCAAACATGACGGAAACAAACAACACAAAAATAAACACTAAATCAACTCGTAAACAAGGACTTAAATACAAATAAAATCGCATGAAAACAAATATAATATAATAAAAAAGATAAAATAAGACAACAAGATATGGTTGCATGGTAATAGCACCATGTAACCCCTGTGCGGGGGTAAAATAAATAATTAAAAGAACCAGAGACTGTGCAACCTTTTTGTTTTGTTTTAGGAACGGAGCCTCAAGACCCCTTTTGTTTGCATTATATTATTTCAAACTTGGGGATGGGAAACCCCGGGATTGACTATGAACTATATAGCCTTGAACTGTATAAAGGTAAAACCTTCAAACTCTCTTTTTTATGAAACTTTCTTATGCTTGGGGAAGGGGATCTGAGAGAAGGCTGTGGGCTGGAAGAAGCTTAGAACTTTAACACTGTGGCCCTCATTACGACCCTGGCGGAAAACAACTGACCTGACCGCCATAGCGTAAATAGCGTTTCCGCCATTGCACGACGGAGTAAAGTGCGGCTAATTCTGACCCATCGGGCACGAGCAGTACGCCATGGCGGAAGTGCAAAGTCCGCGATGGCGGAAATGTCCCCAAAACGCCCCTCACCGCCGTCGTACGGCGACCTAGGTGCAATTCCGCCACCGATCATAGCGGTCACCGTAATGAGCGGCAATCGGAAAATACGGTGACCGTAAATATACGGAAACGGAAGCAAAAACATGGTCCCGGAACGGGAAACAGCACGCCGTACACCTATAAAATCAGAATTTCCACACAACCATTAAAATACTACCCTGAGACACATCCCAACCCGTCATCACCCTAGTGAAACCAAAAACAATGGGAAAAGTAGCGAAAAAAGCGTGCGACCGCAAGCGGAGGTCCACTTCTCCCGTGAGGAACTCACGGTGCTCACAGAGACCCTCCAAGAGAATTCTGCCGTCGTCTTCTCGACGCAAATGACCAGGACGGCACTTGCGAACAAGAAGGCCATATGGGCCCTGGTGGCACAGCGGGTAAGTGCGGTGGGGACCGCACCCCGCAACCCACAGCAATGCCGAAAGCGAAGGGACAACTTGCAGATACGCGTACGGAGCATACTATCGCCAACCGTAACATTGCCACAGCTACCGGGGGAGGATCGGAATCACCCATCAAGTTGACCCCTGGGAAGAAATCTGTGCCTCCACCATTGGAATGGAGACCATAGAGGAGTCGGAGGGATGGAGAAAGGAGTGCAGACATCCGAAGAATCAGGTAGGTGTCCAAATAAAACAATGCTAAAACCACAATGTCCAATCATGTGAAGTACCATGTGTCCACATAGTGCAACAGAAACACATGTCCAGGAGGAGAACGTCCACATACATTGGCCTGATAGCGCACATTAAAAGTCACATTAAATAAATAAATAATTAAAATTCCTGAAAACACCCTCTACACGTGCAGCAGGCACCCCCTAACTGCAGGCTGCAAAACAACTGCATCCTCAATCCACACAAAAATGAAAACACCTCCAAGGCCCTGACCCAAATCACCCTCAGGTACCACCCCAATGCATGTGATACATTGCCATTCCAATTTCCACAGACCCATTAATAACAATCGCCCTCCTTTACTCCACCACAGGGTCCGATTCAAACGACGAGCTCCAGGACACCCCTACCAGCACACCTGCAAAGACCAACGGCCAAAGACCCTCCACCTCAGCTGCACGGATCAAGACACGGCAGCAGCACAAATCAAGTGGCAGCACACAGGAGGGGACTTCAACAGGCACCCCAGCACCCAGCATGGCCACAACAGCACCACCAGATGCCACAGAAGGCACTGCTTCTGGTGGCAGCAGCACCATAGGTGACACTGCATTAATGGCAGCATGCTCCGACACAGAAAACGGTGATGTTGATGTAGGATCCATTCATGACCTGTCTCACCCCCCTGTTTGTTTCATCCCGTACACCATGAGGATACCACGCAGGGGCACCCACAAGACGACGACTGGCCATCCCCCACAAGCCCTGTGTCAAGGCAACATGAGGTGATCAGCCCCTCTGTGACCCACCCGCAAATGTCCATGGCCCAGCAGAGGCAACAGTCCTCGACAGGTGATCGTGCAACAGCAGCAACTGGCCACGCTCCTCAAGGACCATGCTGATGAATGTGGGGTACTAAGGCAGCCATAGAAACATGTACAGAGACACTAAGGGCACAAATGGAGAGAAGCACGAGAGCCTGAGAGTACAAATGGAGAGAAGCACAGAGAGCCTGAGAGTACAAATGGAGAGAAGCACCGAGAGCCTGAGGGGGGAACTGCATGCGACGTCCAAAGACGTATGTGCTGAACTTGCCGCTGTGCGCCGTGTGCTCACTGAGCTTCACAAACCCTTAGGGCATGCATGGACGTGAGCAGGCAGAGACATCATCCGTTGCAAATTCCGTCCAGGCAGCCCCAACGTAGATCTGGGAGGAACCTGCGCTCCACAGGCAGGGGTGCCCCTGATACCCGGAGAGGGGGCTTGCCAATAGCGTCTCGCCACTGACAATGAGCATCTTTGGACACTGGTTGTCGGGGGGGTAGGAGGGTGGAGGGGTGTGTTGGGCTTACTTGGGTGGCGGGTTCGATGGGTGTGTTAACATAATTTCACATATGCGATAAACATTTCACTATCATCCAATGAGATGTGTGGACATTGATCTTTGTGTACGAGGCCATTATAGCGTACAGTCCTATTGTTGCATGTTCCAGACACACACAGTGCCACAAGTCCCGTGTCCATGTATCAGCCACCAGGAGTGAGTGCTAGAAGCATGAATCTATGATAATCTGACAATTTCATGGCCCTTCCTGTGCCTCGCGGACTCCTTGAGGTGCTGCCACATCCCCACCCTCATCATGACCATATTCAGGGCTTGCAGTTCTGCGTCAGGGGGCATGGGCACATTTCTATGTACGCACATGTTGTGTAGCATGACACATGCCATGACCATCTTGGCAACCTTCCTATGGCGGTACAGGAGTGCCCCGCCAGACCTGCTGAGGCAGCGGAAACGAGCCTTCAGTAGGCCGAATGCCTGTTCTATGACTACACGGGTACGTGAGTGGGCATGGTTGTAGTCCTCCTCATGCTGGTTCTGTGGTTCCGGAGTGGTGTAAGGAGCCATCTCTTCAGTGGATACCCGGCATCACCTGTATGTGGACAATAAAGATGTTTGAGGAATGCCATTGCTACGTAAGCACCCCCTTCCTGCCAGGTCATTGTGCGGCATCACATACCCCACATTATCATGCATGAAATGAGACTCACCGAGTAGCCAGGATCTGTTCCTGCGTCGTCGCTCCATGTAGCGTGGTATTGTAGAGTTCCGTAAGACCATGGATCATGGGTTGATCAGGAAATCGGCACAACAATGTGTAATGATCCTGTTGGAGTCCACACACCATTTGTACATTAAGAGAATGATATTGTTTTCGGTTGCGGTACTGGGCCTCCATGGCATGTGGGACAACCAATTCCACATGGGTGCAGTCGATGGCACCAATGCAACCCGGTAAGCCGCCAAGTGCATCGAATCACACTTTTGTGTTTGTAATCTCCTTCTCCGAGCGTGGTAAAGAGATGTAGTCGTCTGCGTGCTTCAGGAGGGCATCGAGCACTTGCAATAGTGTCCGTGACAACAGTGGCTGTGAAATGCCATGCAACTTCCGACTGTGTGCTGGTAGGTGCTGTGGCCAGGAAGTGGAGTACAGACACCACCTTCAGTAGGGTGGGATGGCAGTTGGGCTATCTATCATGCTGACAAGGTCAGCGTGTGTCATGTCCACAATGGCGGTTATGGTGTCCCGGTCAAACGGTAGAGGTGTGGATCTGCTCATCAGTGAGGTTGACCGGATGTGCTCGGAGGCGTGGGATTGCGGGCTGTGCGTGGTGGTAGTGGCTGTGCTGGTGGCCCTTGCTGGCCTGCCTTGCCCTCCTCTCCTCCTGCGTCTCCTCTGTGCGCGCGGTGTTGTAGTAGTTGGTGTTCGTTCTTTTTCTTTGAAGTTGAGTACTTGCAGTGCTATCAGGTCCCCCAGGGCCAACATCGCTAGTCCCTGCCGGTAGCCATTTTGGAGTGGGTGTGGTTGTGGGAGGGGGTTGGGGTGTGCAATTTATTGTGTTTTCAAGCTGTATAGCCTCCACCTGTGGTGATTCATTCCACCTGTGCAAGCTGCAATCCCCTTTGGCGGAGCACGTCCCGCCACACAACGCTGCAATTCGACGCATGGCATCTTGCTATTACAATCATGTATTTCATCCCGATGGAAGTGAGAATTTGGTCATATGTTCATTATTGCTATGGTCCCATTGTTTCACATACTATTTTGCAGTCGCGAAACAAACTTGTGAAGGGTCAGTGGAATGTAGTACTCGATTAACGGTGGACCCTCATGCAGCACTGCTTACAGCGGTTCACCGACGGGCGGTGCGTCCCATTTGTGAGTGAAGCCAGTTGCCATTTTCACACACTGCCGTCACTACCATGGATGAATTTGTGATTTCATGCGATCACAGATGCATTTCGACGTGATGTTGCAAATGGGAATCGAAGGACAGCGCTTTCGGTTCCAGCTATCGCGAGAGACGCCGCACAGGTCTGACTGCAACATATAAAGTTCATTTGCTAATGTCCTTGGGACAGGGGCATGGCGAGAATGCAATGATTGATATGAATTAGTATGGGATGCGCAATGCGTAGTGGAGGATAAGGCAGGACGTTCCCAAATACATGTTACTTCACAACACTAGAATATCCGGCCTGGAGCACAGAGGATTTTGCAGACTGCATTACGCACAGACTCAATGGAAGTTTCACATGTTATGTGAGTAATAATCAGGCGTTTTATACAGGGATGAGGGAATGATTATGGATGCATGGACAGATGATTTAATAGAGAGTCTGCCATGTACATGGCTTTTGGAATCTATCCACTTCCCTGCGCTATGTGATGCAGGGCTGCCATAGTGGGACCGATGCGCTCTTATTGAACCCTCCCTGTCTCGACGCGCCTTCGGACACTTGTGTCTATGCACGTTACTAATCCCATCTAAATGGATTCTGTTTTAACAGACGCATGCACACAACACTCTTGTAAATAGTGTTTTCACCTCGATTTATATAGTTATGATTCGCAAGTGATTTTTGGTGCGATTGATCCTTTTTGAGTGCACTAGCATGCATTGGGTGTGGATTTAGTGTGATCATTGAAGTGAGTTATTCAAATGGAGTTATGATGGCCATACTATTCTTTTTCATTTCATTTTGGTGACAGGTATCTCCTCCCTTTTGCCGCTGCCATCTGTATGCCACTCCTGCAGATGGTTTTACTCCCGACACCTGCTGCTTCGTGTTAATCAGTGAGCACCATTACGATCTTGTGGGACGATTCGCCAATGGCCCACATCTGCCTTACGCAGTACTAGTGGTAGGAGCAACATTTCGACCTTTCAGTTGGACTAGTGCCTACCTTATGGGACGGGCCCTGCGGTTCTAGGCGCTTCCATGTTGCCTTTTTGAACGTGAATGTAGCCCTGTGTACCAATGAAGGAACAGGGCGTCACACAAAAGAAGCTGGTCATTTATTGCGGATGCAGCCCACAATAATGAATTATATTTTGGAGTTCATGACCTAATGGCTGTATGGGCCTGGTGATTTTGTTGTGCATTAAATTTTGATTGTGATATTGACCGTGTACGTTATTCTTTGCAAGTAATGTAGCATATTCCTATTTGTGCCGCGATGTATTTGGGAAGATCTGCTTTGGGTTCGGCTTCTGAGTATAGTTGCGTGGTACTGTACTGGGCGCATTTGCCCACGAAGCCCAGTGAGGTCAGGGATAAGGGCTGCCATTATGACTGTTTTAATGATGTCATGCTCATGGGAGGGGGGATTAGCTTTTTGTGTAACAGATGCCGGTCAGCCGGTGGATTGGTGGAATGATGTGATTATCAGAAAATGGCTGTCACAGGTGCCTGTGTTTGCGTGCGTTTCTTGGAGGGAGACTGAGGTCCATGTCCATTGGAATAGCTTCTGTTTCGTGCCATCTGTGCCCTGCAGCTCCCATTGGCCCTCTTGAGATGAGCCTGGCTGCTCAGTCACTCTGCCAACTTGTGTGGTACATGCTTATGCTGATGGTTGGTTTGTTTACTGGCAGGAGTACGGGCTGGTGCAGTCTCACTCAGGATACTGCTTTGAATGTCGCCTTAACACTGGTGTCAAGCGATGGGGGGCCTGTTTTTGTTTGTCTCAGTTTTTCAGTTCATGTTGCTGTACTTGAAGCTTCACATGCCTGTGCTGCATCAGTACGGCAATGGTGCCATGGCTAATATGGATGGCCACCACATGCCACTTGGAGCCCCTACATTCATTTGTTCGTTGGCATGCATGGGTGACTTGTACATTTTCACTGGTTGCATTGTGTGACTTCATTAAACCTACGAGAGGTTGTGCAATGTGGCCAGGGAGTGGTGTACAGGCACTCTGTAGGGCCTTTTACGGTTGGTTCGCGATGCCGTACTTCTCACCATGGCGGAATGGTACTTTCCGCCATGCTTGATGGCGTTAGGTACATGTTCCGCTAGGGTCAGAATTCCCGTACCGTTGCGCCATGGTGGTAATTACGTTTCGCTTGGCATCGTGCGCGTACTTGGTGCAGTTAGCGTGGCGTTCACTACGGTGTCGCTAATGGCATCCTACTTTACAGTGACGGGTCATAATCGCACCAAGCGCTATTCGATGGCGGTATTGCATTTCTGCCATCGTTTTTCGATTTTCGCCAGGGTCGTAATGAGGGCCTGTATCTTAGTGAAGTATGAGGCATCAGATTTCAGGATTGTGTTGTTACAAGCCTTTATTCAGGTATGTCTTATATAGGGCCATTTGTATTCAGCCATCCTTCCCGGCCTCCCCAACTGTCTCTCACTGGCATCAGCTCCTTCCATTCCAGGAACTACGTACACTCTACATTCTATGGAACACCCCTCCACACACCCACCACACACCCACAACCAGCAAGCCCACTGCACACCTCCCCCTTCACACATACACACAGAGGACACAGACTTCGACACAGCACACTTCATCACAGTATTCTACATCACCCAATAACATAATCGGAAAATCTCCCTGCAATTCTCCCCTTCCTTATGGATTACCTGTTTTCACCAACCACTCCTCTCGTCCTCGTGTCACACCCCACCTCAGTCTGTTGTCCTCCCTCCTGTCTTGCAGGGACGTAATTTCACCAAAATGCCAGTGGTAGCAGAAGTGGCATCACACAACCCTTAACCTCTGATGACATCACAGGAAGTGATGTCATCTGACCACCCACCACAAAGTGACATCACAGGAAGCAATGGAACACAACCTTTCACCCCTTGGCAAAACAGGATGTGGCATCACATAGCATTGTTTCCTAAGTACATTATGAAAAATAGGGTTATGGTATCACTGTAGTCCTGTAAGAATGGATTGCCATATGTATCATTAATATCAGTGCGTATAGGCCCATATTACCAAATTACTCTGAATTTAAGCAGACATCCAAGGCCAAATGATAATGACGTGTTATTATATAACACTTACTCTTAAGCACTTCATATAGAACACATATACATACAATATCACCCAACCTGTGTTGGTACTCATTTATCAACCTCAGCAGGAAGAAAGGTTGAGTTGACTTTCCCGGGTGTAGAACCTGCAACCTGCAGATCACACAAACATTGCAGCAGCAAGTGCTTTACCCACTGAGCTATCTTACCGGCTATAGCTACCAGAAAAACAGCCACTCCAGAAACAAAGAGCCACATGCTGCTGGCCACAGCCCAGGAGCATCAATAAAAAAAAATGTATATATGTTTTTTTTAATTTTGTTTAGGGTTAGCAAGGGAGACCACTGGGGTAGCAAGGGAGACTTCAGGGGTTGCAGTTATGACCCCCTGGTGACCCTTAAATGTAGCCCCTGCTGTCTTGTTCTCATCCTCTCCTCACTCACCAGCTCAAATCTTCGTTGCTCCTCCGCTCGCACCACTCTTCTCATGTTCCATGTCGTACCATCTTCCGTCATAACCGCAATATGAAAGACTTTCATCACTCAACAGGGTTTGGACTGCTTCAATGGACCATCTCTTAAAGGTGCAGGTAACTTGGCTCTCACCACATGTCCAATCCCCACACAGCTCACTTTAACACTTTGACAGTCTTTCTTATATCATCGTTCCTTTTGTTTTCTACTTGTCTCTCTTCAATACACGTCCTCGCTTGCATAATACTGTCCCATGCACACCCTCCTGTTTTCATCCATGGGGGACATAACTTACAATTCACCCGTCTCCCTCTGCTCAACTCAAAGGGCGAAACACCAGTACAGCAATGCAGTGAAAAACGATGTGCTTCAGCCCCACTCCTCACAACATACTCCCAATCTACACCATTCACCCATGGCCACCGTCGCCGCCAAGTGACGTATGAGGCATCCAACTTCAGGACTCTGTTACAAGACGTCATTCAGGAACGTCTTATACAGGCTCGTTAGTATTCAGCCATCCTCCTCAGCCTCCACAACCATCTTTCACTGACAGCAGCTCCTTCCATTCCAAAACCTCTACATTCTCCGGAACACCCATCCACACACACACACACACACAAACACAGTAAGACCTCTACACTTTGACTTTGACATCCTCGCACATTTGTTTGTTGGAGTTGTGAGGGCAAGATTAGGTTTTGGACACAGACGGACCATTATGGTGAACTCTTTCACTCAGACTTCCTTTAGTTTTGTTCCGGGAAATCCCACCTTAGCAGAGGGCAAGTTAGGACTTCAACCATCCTGACATTTAAGTTAATAAATATATTATTTGTTTCAACTTGAAGTCTGTTGTCTGTGTCATACTTCCTGATGCCTTCATTACTGCTAGAGTTTAACATGCAAGAGCCAGAATCTGCATGTATTGCTTATTTTAGATGCATTTGATTAAACTCCTTAAACAATTTTTCTGCTACACATATTTGTTTTTCAATCAAAACAGGTTTAATTTTGAGTCTATGTATCCGCAGCTGGAAGATCTCTAAGAATACATAAAGCAAGGACACTTATTAAAGGGCATTCCAGTGGGCCTCAATCCAAATTTGGTGATAATTCATTTGTAAATCTACGGAATTATTGCCAACATCGGGTACCATTGTTGCCCTACAGTTCTGTGGATTTATCACGGGATTTCACATGGTGGAATAGCGGTTTTAGTTCCCATTTTCGGTGGCAGAGGGCTCCATGGGGATGTTGAGGGATTTTCCACGAGGGATAATTCCACCACGGTAAATCTGCCTGTGAAGTGGAGACTTTACCTCAAGCATTACACTGGAGGCCAATCCTACACTTCGAGGTCAATCTCGCTGTTTTGTGGTACGGTAAACGCAGCAGTAATTCTGTTGCCACACAAACAATTGGTGGTAACGGAATTACCACCACCTTTTTACCACGGCGCCAGACTTGTAATGAAGCCTACTACTGCATGTCCATGGCCCTCATTCCGAGGTTGGTGCTGGTCATGGCGCTATTAGCGACGTGGCGGTATGGGGACTTACCTGTCCATTCCGCCCTTTGCGGGACTGGTAAATCTATTCCCCATTCCCATTGAAATGTCATTTCCCATTCCTATTTGAGCCCCCATAGGGCTCTATGGGAAGGGGGCAGGCGGCAATAACGGTACTGTAAATTACGGTACCGTTATTGACCCCCGTATCCCTTTGCAGGTCCCGTCCTTAACACCTGCTAAAACCCGGCGTCAAGGGAAGGACCCGCAAAGGGACCTCGGAATAGGGTGCAAAGGGATTACCGGCACCAGTGTCATTACCGGTGCCCGGTATCCCCTTGCGCCCCGGGTCATAATGACCCCCCATGTATCCTAAGGAATACAATGTCCCTTATGATATATAAAAAGCATATTGCACATCACCACTGTGCTCCGTGACCTTATAAAGACACTCAGACTTTGGCCTTGTTCCTCTATTTGGCCACAAAACTCCTTGGTCACTTAGAATATCCTTATAACGTAAGGTTGGGGGTACTTTATCCCATATATAAACTTTCAAGGATCCTGTGGGACAGGACGTCTGTGTCAGTTTTAAAATTTTCAGAGACCAGGAGGCAAATTCTTACTTCTTTTTTCACACACCCCACTTACTTGCATGAGCTTTGTCATTTATTGGGACACTGTTCTGAATAGCAGCAGCAAAGTTATCAGTGAGCCACATTACAAGTACACCCAGTATATTGATTTCAAAGTGATATTCCAGGATCTCTCCCTGACGACCCTACAGAAAATAAGAGCTCTCAAGCCCTTGACCCTGTTCCTCCAAAGCCAGCAGATCTGCTACCGATGGCTGTTCCCTTCCACTCTTCAATTCACATACCATGGAACCCTGCGCAAAATCAGCCATCTAGAAGACGCGAAGTCCATCTTGCACCCAAACTCCCCGGAGGCCTCGCTCTCCTCCAATCCACATCTCCCGCCAGAAGAACCGGATCAATCACCCCAAAGACAGCAACAACAATCCTGGTCTAAAGCACAGAGACGCCGGAAGATGCGATGATCCAGTCATATCCTCTATCGTGAAATAGACCGATCCCGGAACTAAAGCGGAACACAACAATGCCGCGGCCCCGAAGCGGCCCACACCCCACTCCGAGGAGTATGTCACCAACCACCCTTGGAGGCGAACCAAGTTCAATGGTTCTACCCCTGTCCCGTTTGCTGGGAAGACTGCTTTGGCCCCGTTGGCCGTGGAGGAGGCCGCACAGAAAACCCCAGCCCCCACACATATTCATGTTCACCCTCCCATTCAAGTTTACCCTCCCGTTGGAGAGGTCATAAAACACGACCACTATAGAACTGCATTGTCACCAAGCTCTGATATGATGCCTGAAACTCACAGCTCTCCCCCCAGAAGCCACCCCACCCATTGAGGAAAGACCACAAAGCCCCTCAACCACACCTAAAAGTGAAGTTCCTGACCCTCAATGTCAGAGGCTTAAACGGGCCGCAAAAGAGGAAATCCATGCTACCCATCTACAGAATGAAGAGGCCTCGGTCGTATTCCTTCAGGAAACCCACCTGATCCCAGCAGATTTCATTAGGCTCTGTGACAGACAATTCCCGTTACAATTTTTGGCATCGAACGGCACCAAGAAAGGTGGAGCAGCGTTACTTATTGTTAAGACACTTAGACCACAAATCTTAGACACTTTACTTTGCCCAGACGGCCGCTTCGTAGCAATTAAATGCCAGATATACGGCCAGCTGTACTCCTCATTTCAATCTATGCCCCGAATGATAAACAGGAAGAGTTCTACTCAGCCTTGGAAGGTGCCCTCCGGCCATTTGTTGAGGGACATCCAATAAAAGGGGGAGACTTCAATGGAGCCCCTGACCCAATCAAAGATAAGTCTCAACCCCCAGCTCAAAAAGACCATATCCCTGCTCAAATTATTCTGAACCCTAGATGTGGTCGACACCTGGAGAGTCTTACATCCGGATGCTCGCAACTACTCATTCTACTCTTATGTACACAGAACTTACTCCCGCATCCACCTGCTGCTGGCTTCCCTCCAAGTAATGGCTTACACCGATGATGTAACCATAGGTCCCAGAATCCTATCGATCATGCCCCGGTCATGCTAACATTGAGAGCCCATGACCCGGATCCGCTCCCAAAACGCAAGTGGTCCCTATATGACCCGATCTTGAATGACATGTCACTGAGGGATGTGGTAGCGAAAGCCATCAAAGACTACTTCAAGAAAATAAGAGCGAAGACACCTCACCGGCAATACGTGGGACGCAATGAAAGCGGTTAGTAGAGGGTCCTAATCTCCCAAGGAGGGCCTATCACAAAAAGAAGCAAAAGAAGCGACAGTCTAACCAGGATGAAGTAGAGAAAGCAGAATCTGTATGTAAAGCAAAAAACTGGACGCCCAGAACCCATCGAGCCCTGCAGATAACTTGCACATTATGCTGAAGACACAGCCCAGATTCTCACCAGAACTAAGCAGAGCTACTATGCCAAAGGGAACAAGGCCAACAAATTCCTGGTGGAAAAGCTGGCGAAGACTAGAAAGAGAAACTCCATCCTGGGCCTCCGTGATTCCCAGGGCAGAGTCCAGTTGCAGAGGAGACAAGCAACGATCGCAGTAGCTCACCTCACAGACACGATGACAGCTTCCCCGAGATCGCCCGAAGAGCAGCTCTCTACCTGCGAGACGCAGCGCTTCCCAGATCGCCCCTACGGTACGAGACGAGCTAGAGACCCGATCACAAGCGAAGAGGTCGACAAAGTCATCAAGAGTCTCAAACCAAGGGCCCGGGCCAGATGGATTCTCGACCCGCTTTACAAAGTCTTCGCTCGCAGCTGGTGACCCCCTGACATCGCTCTTTAACTCTTTGCGTTCTTGGGGTCAATTACCCCATCAATGCAGGAACGATCACGTGTCCTCGCCCTGAAGCCGGGAAAAGACCCCGGAGACATCACGGCGTATAGACCCATCTCCCTACTAAACCTGGACACTAACATTTACTCTAAAGCATTGGCTAACCGATTAGCGAGTGTGCTCCCAGACATTATCGACCCAGACCAGACAGGATTTGTACTGAACAGACCCACTGCAGACAACGTCCGCAGGGTCCTGAATCTGGTCGAAGTCACTCAGCGAGATGCGCAAAAATTGGCTGTGCTAGCTTTAGATGCAACTAAGGCCTTTGACAAAGTGGACTGGTCATTCCTCCGACTCACCCTAGAGTCCTTTCACTTCGGACCCGCATTTCAGAAATTCGTCTTGGCAAACTACCAATCATCGAAAACCTTGTTCCGCGTTAACGGCTCCCTATCTAACCCGATCCCTTTATCATGTGGCACCAGGCAAGGATGTCCCTTATCTCCCCTGCTCTTCGCCCTGGTCATAGAGCCATTATCCCAACAGATCCGACTGAACCCCAGAATCACAGGCCTCCAAGTAGGCCCTACTCAACATAAAATAGCACTGTACGCGGATGATGTGTTGTTAACCATATCAGACACCACCCAATCACTGAGGTCCTCCCTGGCAGAAATTCATCGCTATGGTAAAGTATCGGGATTTGCGATAAACTTCGCAAAATCATCGGCTCTGGGGGTGAGACTGGAGCAGGAAGATAAGGATTCTTTCAGAGCCCTCTGCCCGATCCAGCTCAGCAAAAATTCCATCCCCTACCTAGGAGTACAGATCACAGCCCGACCGGAGGATACCTACCAAGCAAATTTTCAGCCACTATCAAGACCTTGGAGGAAGACCTCAATCGCTGGCTCTCACAGGAGATCTCGCTAGTGGCCGTTATAGCGGCATGTAAAATGAACCTCCTCCCACGGCTGATTTACACTTGCTCAGCCATTCCAGTTTTTATCCCCCGGCCCCGCTCTTGCACCTCCAGCGGAAGGTTCTACGCTTCATCTGGAAAGGTAAAAAGTCAAGGATCCTGCTCAGGTTGATGCTGAGCAGTCCGAACTTCTGAGGCCTAGAGGTCCCAGACCTCCAGAAATACCAGATTGCGGCCCAGCTAGCTTGTACTGAAGGATGGATGATAAGTTTGAACAGACATAGATGGGTTGAGATTGAACAATACCGCCTACCACTCCCCCTCCACTTTCTCTTGCATCTTCCTCCCCTCCTACGAAGAACGTGGCCGGCCATCCTATCTTCCACCAAGCAGACTTTAAAAGCTTGGGAATGGACACGTAAACAGAGAGGAATCCCCAGAGACTTAGGGCCCAGCTTCTCCGGTATTTCATAACCCGGCGTTCTCCCCAGGAGCCCACCCAGCGAACTTTAAGAACTGGATCGCCGGCGGCCTCAGTTCCCTAAGCCAGCTGTTTGAGGGGAATCGGCCACTCACCTTTGAACAATGCAAGAACACCTTTGGCCTGGCGGAAATAGACAGATTCACATATGCACAACTACGGCATTGGTGTTCCCATCCAGCAACACGCGAGGCAGCGACACAAGACCTAAACCAGAGCTGACAATCGCAGATCCCCCACACCGAGGGCGAATCTCAGCGATGTACAAGCTGTTGCAGACAAATTTTCTCGTCGCTAGAGCAACCTACATGAACCAATGGAAACAGACCTAGGACACCCGATAGAAGACCAGGTCTGGTCAGACATTTGGTCTCGCACGCGGCCTCCTCCTTCTGCATTACTAATCGTGAGTGTGCCCATAAACTACTTCTAAGATGGTACTACCCGCCGCTCAGACTGCAGACTGCATCATTTCAACCCAGCCTTGGACCTCGATGCTGGCGTCGATGCGGCCTCCAGGGATCGTTCATTCATATGTGGTGGTCTTGCCAGTGATTGCAAATTTCTGGTCCCAATGCATCGCCACCATAGCAGACATAACTGAGATAATGCTGCCCTTGGAGCCAGAACCAATTCTATTAGGAGCCCCGATCCCAGGCATATACCAAGATCGGTAGAAGAGCCACCCTCCTTACTCACCTGCTCCTGGCCGCTAAAATCACGGTGGCACGAACCTGGAAATCGCCGGAGGACCCTAATGATCCTATGGTGGCTGAAATGCTGGGACGCAGAAAAGATTACGGCGGCAAACAGAGGCCTCCTTCACCGCTTCACGAACATTTGGTCCCCAGTAATAGACTATGACCAGAGCTATCCAGCTCTAACTTTTAAGCCACGGGCGGTAGCAAATGCTCTAATGGCTGGGAGCACGGAGTTGATCCAACGAACAGAAGAGCAAGATATGGACGTTAACTGAGGGGGAATGGGAACAGGGGTGGTATGGGCGGAGATGATCAATGAGCTGTATAGATTGTCAAGAAAGAATATGTTGTAATCTACTTTTCTCTGGTGTGTCGATCAAAAATAAACATGTTTAAAAAATAAAAGTCCTCAAGTGGTAAAGTGATTTGGGCCGTATGTTTTATAGACCTTGCACACACAGTTACGGGTGTCCAAATAGAGTTTTCCCATGATAGGCTTAACCAAGGCCTCAGGGGAAGACAAACGTGCAGTGGCAGGTTAGCTATTTAGCCTGATGTTTAGATGTTTAACTCATGATGGTTAGTGTGGTCCATGTCTGCTAAGTGATGAGGAGCCACTGGAGAGTTATGCCTGTTTAGCTTACTATCCTGGCAATTTGTAGGCAATAATTGAATCTAGAAAAGGGGCAATAACCAGGGGCAAGTGCCTCACTACTAGGCAGGATGGATGCTAGGTTTCACTTTGAGGTTAGTCCACTGAGCCTTGCATGGATGACCCCTGGATTAATAGTGATCCCTTGGATGAGGAGAGGGAGCAGGTAGTCCAATTTGAGGAGGTGCTTCTAGCTTGAAACAAGAGGGGGGGCAGCATTGATTTGTTATTTAAATGCACAAGCAGTAGTCGCCTGTCAAGTGTATACGCAGAAACTCAAGGTGCATCATTAACGCCATTAACACAGGGGTATAAGCAGCACAGAAGCAGGTGAAAGAAAGTAGATGCTCATAGACGGTCCATAGCAGGCCCTTATCGTGCCATAAAGACCTTTCCCTTATCCCTTCACCAACCTCTGGTGTTGTGCAGTAAATGCTGGGAGTCCTGGGATAAAACATAATTTGCTTTTCTCTGTTAAAGCAATCCTATTCCAAGGCCGTACTTTCTTCTGGTCTAAGGATTCTTTACACCTGGTGAATGCTCTTAGAAGCAATGGACTTTGAAGAAGTGTGCTAGTGAAAATTAAGAGACATGAAAATAAAGTCCACATCGGAACCTTGAACTGGTTTCCAGTCCAAGAGCAAATCAAAATCAAGAAAACATCAAGGATATGTGAAGTGAGGACGTATGAAGATTCATAAGGGGATTAGCTGCAATTAAAAGGAATAGAAACAAGTGAGTCCTCTGTATATTGTCCGCAGTGCTACTCATCATTGTTTAAGCAGACTTAAATACCAACAGCTCATTTATATTTTGAAATGTAAACCTGTATTGGGGTAACACACTGCAGGTTATACACAGAGGTTGAATATTATGTATTATTCTTACAGTTAGGTGTAACTGCGTAGACTTCTACACCTGAGGACGCAAGGCTCGAGCTCCTCAGGTCTTTCCTCCAGTGCTTTGATGCATCAGCCTCGCTGCCACTACACCTCTGCACTTCTACACCTGAGGACCTAAGGGCTCAAGCTCCTCAGGTTTTTCCTCCAGTGCTTTGATGCATCTGCCTCACTGCACTACACCTCTGCACTTCTACACCTGAGGATCAAGGCTCAAGCTCCTGGGTCTTTCCTCCAGTGCTTTGATGCGTCAGCCTCACTGGCACTACACTCTGCACTTCTACACCTGAGGGACCAAGGCTCGAGGCTCTCTAGGTCTTTCTTCCAGTGCTTTGATAGCATCTGCCTCGCTGTCCACTACACCTCTGCACTTCTACACCTGAGGATCCAAGGCTTGAGCTCCTCATGCCTTTCCTCCTGTGATTTGATGCATCAGTCTCGCTGCCACTCACACTCTGTACTTCTACACCTGAGGATCCAAGGCTCAAGCTCCTCTGGGTCTTTCCTCCAGTGATTTGATGCATCAGTCTCGCTGCCACTAGACCTCTGCACTTCTACACCTGAGGACCCAAGGCTCAAGCTCCTCAGGTTTTTCCTCCAGTGCTTTGATGCATCAGCCTCGCTGCCACTGACACCTCTGCACTTCTACACCTGAGGATCAAAGGCTCGAGCTCCCCAGGGTCTTTCCTCCAGTGCTTTGATGCATCTGCCTCGACTGCCACTACACCTCTGTACTTCTACACCTGAGGATCCAAGCTCAAGCTCCTTGGTCTTCCTCCAGTGCTTTGATGCATCAGTCTCGCTGCCACTGCACCTCTGCACTTCTACACCTGAGGATCCAACGCTCAAGCTCCCTCAGGTCTTTCCTCCAGTGCTTTGATGCATCAGTCTCGCTGCCACTACAGCCTCTGCACTTCTACACCTTAGGACCCAAGCTCGAGCTCCTCAGGGTCTTTCCTCCAGTGCTTTGATCATCAGCCTCGGAATCAATAGAAAGAAAAAATGCACTGGGATGTCACAAAGCTCTCACTGGACATCAGGCTAGAGGCAAACAAGTGCGATGGAGCTGGGTTTCCAACTCTCCAAAATGCGTCTCAGGATCACAGAAGTACCTCCTCCATAGGTCACATGACACCAGGAACTGGGTTATAGGAAATGCTCACCTACCGTCTGACAAACGTCAAACGGCACTGCTGTAGTCAGCCACTCTGACACAGGAATGCACAACATACTGCGCTGCTCATCTGGGGTACTGGCAGCTATGTTCCTTAGGCCTCAAGGTGATGAAGAGGAAACCGAGTGGATGAGTGTAGAAATATTTACTAAACCCGAGAAAACAATGAGGATTCTGCATATGTGTTTCTATTTATTATACATGCCCCACCAGTAAGAGACTTCTAACAGAGTGTGTAATCAGCCAGCTACCGCTACCCCCAGCATTCCATCTCACCAGCGTATTCATAATAATTCCATTAAAGGACAGGAAGCTCTCAAAGCTGGAATATATAGCAGTGAAGTCGACGGAGAATTCGCTTTCAGCCTTTTTAAAAGCCTTCTCTTGCTCAGTCTCTTAACCATCTGTGATTAGGTTCACCCTACTATCCATCGTGTTCGGAGCATCATTGTCTTTAAGGATGCTCACTCTTAAGGTGATTTCCCTGGTTGCCTCCACTTCCGTTTGACGGGTTGATGAGAGCTCCGGCTCACTGTCTGCTTATTTATCCTTTCTGGGTTTCTTCACAGGAGAAGTTGATGCTGGAGTGTAGGCCTCTTCCTTCCGAAGGTGATATCTAATTCCATCCCTCTCAAGAGATCCATCTATCCATCTTCCTTCCTCTGTCTCATCCTTCCAAGGCAGAGGAGCGTTTCATGCTTATAACGTATGGTAGGGGTACTTTTTCCCATAACACATGTTCAAGGGATCCTGTAGGACAGGACCTGTATCACATTTCCAAGGTTTTCAAGAGACGAGCAGGGCAACTCTGCCTTCTTTTTTCACACACCCCAGTTACTTACATGATGTTTGTAATTTATTGGGAAAATGATATTATTAGCAGTTGCAAAGTTATCAGTGAGCCACGTTACAGTGAGACCTAAAAAATTGACATCAAAGTCCTCACGCAGTAAAGTGATATGAGCATGTTTTATAGGCCTTTCACACTTGCGGGTGTCCAAGAAGAGGTTACCGGGGATAGGCTTTCCGAAGGCCTCAGGGGAAGGCACTCTGCAGTGGCAGGTTGACTATTTAGCCTGATGTTGAACCCATGATGTTTAGTGTGGACTGTCTGCTCAGCGAGGGCTGTAACTGAGAGTGAGGCCTGGTTAGTTTTACTACCTGGCAGCCCTCGGCAGTGTTGAGATCTAGTAGAAAAGGGCAATAACCAAGGGGCACTGCCTCACTACTAGGCAGGTTGGATGTAGACTTCACTTTGGCTTTATTCCCACGAGCTGTGCATGGATCACTCCTCCATTAATAGGGACCCTGGTGGATGAGGAGAGGGAGCAGGTACTCCAATGTGAAGGGAGATTTTAGATTGAAACATAGGAGTGTAATCATTGATTTGTTATTTAAATGAAGAAGCAGAAGCTATGTGAAGAGCATAACCAGAAACTCAAGGTGCGCCATTAACGCAGGGATATAAGAGACACAAAAGCAGATAAAAGAAAGTAGATGCCCAATGGTTCCTGACAGACCCTAATCGAGCCATAAAGACCTTTCCCTTATCCCTTCATTAATCTCTGGTATTGTGTTGTAAAGGCTGTTTATTTATTGAACATTTGTATGGTGCAGAACATGTTTCCAGGTGCCCCAAGTCTAAGTGGGAAGGGAACAGATGAGGATAAACAACAGTAAACAATCCTTGTGACATTTGAATCATGCAAGTGCAGCAAACAAGAAGTGCAGGGTAGTGGTGGAGGGGCAGGGTGAGGGGAAAGGTAAGGAGAGTGGCAAAGGTGATGCAGAAGGAAAGGGTGAAGTGGCTGGGTAAGTGCTAGGGTAAGTGCTAGGGGGTTCCTAGGGGCAACTGCTAGGTGAGGCCAGGAGGGCAGGTGCTGAGGGGATAGGGTGAGGGTCAGGCAGTATGAGGAGGGGGAGGGGAGACCAGACTCGGTAGTCGGATCAGGGAAGGGTGCCGAAGGCAAGTTCAGGGTGCTGATGCAGACCGGTTGAGGGGGGCTTCCCCCTGTATAGACTCAGAGGGACCAGGAAACCAGTCATATCAGCGGGAGGGATTTGGCAAAGAGAGGGGAGAGAGGAAGGAGGAGAGAGAAGAGGAAGGTCTAGGAGGGCTTGAACTTAAGCGAGATCTGTCTCAAGTCTGAGGGAGCAGGGGGCTGTTCCAGAGGGAGGCTCCTGCCGAAGAAAGAGATCTACCCCCCACTCTCTGCTTCAAGAAATGCCTGACCTGCAGAGTGTTAGAGCCAGAGGACCGAAGAAAGTCATGTGACTGAAGCAGAGGGCCTTCTCAAATAAAATGTCATCTGCTTTTCTGTGTTAAGCACGTCTATTCCAAGGCAGCACTTTGTCCTGGTGTAAGAATTCTTTACACCTGGTGAAAGCTCCTAGAAGCACTGGGCTTTGCAGAGGCGTGCTAGTGAAAATCAAGAGACTTGAAGATAATGTCCACATCGGAATCTTGAACCTTTAAATGCTTATCAGTCCAAGAGCAAATCAAAATAAATTAAACAGCAAGAGTATTTAAAGTGAGTACTTACCATTTTTGCCACCTGCAATTAAAAAGGAACAGAAACAGGTGAGCCTTCCTCTGTATCATGTGTCCGCAGTGCTCCTCATCTTCATCTAAGTTCATCTTAATACCAGCAGCTCATTACATTTAACATTAACGTTAAACTTTTATTGGGTTATACACAGAGGTAGAATACTATATAATCATGTCTAGTGAGGATCTTCCAGGGTCATCACTTAGGACTGAATGGCCGTTCTTTTCGCATGACGAATAGTCACGGTCATGACCTTTCATTGGAAAGTCCTGTCCTTTGCATGAACAAGTTCAGTGGAGTTGGTTTTCTGGACTCTGGGCCTCATTACAAGTTTGGCGGTATTTCTATGGATTTACCGCCAGAATATCATCAAATGAAATTACTGTTACTGCCACCATGTCCAGTGGAATTACCACTGGATTACAAGTGGTAGTATTGAGGTTTTAGTCCCATTGGTCGAGTCCATATGACTCAATGGGAATTTCAGCGGAATTACCTGTGGCGGTAAATCTGCTGAAATGTCTGCATTTTGGCCGCAAGGTGCCAGATTTACTGCCAGCATTTTGCTGGAGGTTTGTCCTCCACCCCACTGCCAAAACCAAAATTGGTGGCAGTGACTGCGTTACCACTGCATTACCGCATGCTTTTTACCGCACTGCCCAACTTGTAATGAAGCTCAGATTATCTCCATACCAGCCGTAATAGTCAGGTGTTTCTCCTTCTCTGTTACTCAACCAGTGACTGGAACTCGCAGAGCAGAACATTTAGTTTTTAAACGTGATTTATCATATTCATATTGTCCAGTACTTTTCATCACACACATTTCAGTTTTGTTTTTCAGGTATGGAGTTCCCCACTTTAACCCCCACCCCTCTCACTTGTATTGGGGTTGTAGGAGATTGTTCATATCAGTTGTAGTAAATATTAGCATTTTTGGGACAGAGGCATGCTATAGATGCAGGAATACCTCTAACGAGGACCCTTGGACTGTAGCTGGGTGTGCTTGTAAATTCTAGACTAAAGGCACAAGTCACTAAAATTACATTCACAGGGCCTCATTACAACCCTGGCGGTCCCGTAATGAAGGGTGCCAGTACGGGAGCGGCACTCTTAATTACGGGAGTGCCGATTACGAGGTTCCCTTTGCGGGACCTGGAACAGATGTCTGGTAAAACCAGACTATCAAAAGGTATTCTGTGTTCTCTTACTCTGATACAGTAGTGATGATTGCAGTTCTGACACAGAAGACCAGCTTGGGGCACAAAGTCCTAGCATATTATAGCAGGAAATTAGCCCCAGTAATGAGAGGACACTATCCATGTGAACAAGCATTGGCTGCAGCCTCATTCACAGTGGACAAATCAGTGAGTTTTACCATGGGATGCAGCACTACTCATTACATGCAGCATGCTCTCTTTGCAATTCTAGAAAGACCGAAGAACACACAGACAACACAGAGGTTCTCGGGGTATGAGGTGTTACTGTCTAACCCAGCTCTCAAGATAGTGAGATGCAGACTTGTCAACCCGGTGACCTTTCTCGCTGACACTTTAGAGAAGGGTGACTAGGCACATGACTGCACAGCAAAACTAGAAGAATTCAGCGGCACTCACAAAGTACAGGAGGACGCCCTTGAGAGGGCAGACGTGCTTTTCATTGACAAGTCTTTAGCAATTGACCAGATGACTGAGGAAAGACATACTGGGACAGCAGTCATAAGGATGAGAGAGGACGGGACAAGTGACGTAGTGACGAGTGCACACATACTGTCACATTGCTCAGAACAAGTACTCCTGACCTTAATATTGGCGTTAGAGCGTAGCAGGGAAAAGGAAGTGATGATTTATTCAGATTCACCTTACGGGACATCAACAGAGTTTTCTGGACTCCCATGCTGGATGAGGAGGGGCCTCAGACACTTGAGCTGGTGCAGCACACACTCCTATTGGGCAGATTGATGGACAACATGGATCTCCCAGAGCTCCAGGGCTAGCAAAGCATCAGATGCCGAGGGAAAACTGCCACATACTTTGGGAACATTTTAAAAATGGAGGCTTTATCACACACATGCGACTATGCAAGAACTATGATACTAAACGAAGGGTACCACATATTACCAGCGACACAAATATTATGGAGCTATTGGGAGCTGCACCCATGGAGGAAAAGGAACTGTGTTAAAGCCTCAAAGGATTGCTTAAAGAAGCTAAAGCCAAGACTAAAAAGAGTATAAACAAAAGTTAGCTGAATTTCCTTCCCCTATCCCGGTTCACGCTGCGCAATAAGCCCGTGTATGACCAACATTTAACTCGACATGAGGTGATGACAGGACGGCGCATTCGACTTCCCCTGGCTCCACCCACTAGAGCAGTGAAGGATGATGAGAATGTGGCTAATGTATTGGGACAGGAAATGTATGAATATACCACTATCTTGTTTGCCAGTGCCTCTTTCAATCCTCGCCAGCTGTAAAGACACCAGGAGAGGCTGAATCCGGAGGAGAAAATGACAGCATTGGAAACCATGAGGTTTAACTTAAGCAGCCACCTGCATACCTTAGAGACCAGGTTCTCCTTAGAGATGTTTACCTAAGTGGGATGTGCCCAGGTTCATGAGCCCCCACACCACTGAAGCAATAACTGAGAGAGCCATTAAACTGAATGCTTGGAATCATTTAGGTGACATGAATCCATTCAAAGCAGTGGCCTCACCTGGCAACTACATTGACATGGCAAATGATCCTCAACAAGAAGATCAACAATTCAAAATCAGCACTGCTGAGCAGAGGGCCCCCAATGGCTACTAGCTCACAGGCTGCAGAGTTAGGGAAAGGACTTCCTAGACATTCGGAGTGAGGGTACACAGTCTGTTTGTTATTTTTCTTTTCACACACATTCATCATGAGAGTGTGATTGTTTTCATTGCATTACTTCCATGCTGCCCACTGATCCTCAACCTGAAACCTTCCAAGGCCAATTTGTTCAATTTATTTGAAGGTCCAAGAGATCTTGAGCACGCCATCCTAATGTGCATTTTCATGTCTTCATGGCATATCTGGACATAGTTTACCCAGAACTAGAAAGAGGAAACCTATTCGTCCTTGCAGTCCTCAGAGTCCCTAGAACTAAGGCTGTGTGGGAGCAACTATTAATTTTTGCCATGAGAGACTATGTGGTTTACAGGGCTTGAACAGAGCTTGAACTACTATAATACTAATACAGTAATGCAAATGTTTGCTCATTTCAGGTGGGCAACTGATCATTTCAAGCTACACCAGGATCCAAGCAGCACAGATAATGGAAGGGGTTATTAAAAAAAATGCTCATCTTGTCTTGTCTCTTATTTCCAAGTGGTGTTTTTGCATTCCTTTTTTGGTGAATATCCCTTGGATCTAGTGCTAAATCTGTATGCTGTACTAACATTACAACTCCAGCAGGTGGAACGACCATGTCAGGTGGACAGGGAGCACTGTAAGAAAGTAAGGAGAGGTAAGCTCAGTGCTGATACAGACATGGGAGGGGTGGACCTATATCTCACTGACACTGCTCGAGTGTCTAACAATATGTGGTACAAGCACATGACCAAAGTATGCAAAGAAACCATTGGGGAGAGCTGCTCAAAAATCCTCTATGCCATGAGTGCCTCCAGAACATTTATAGCACCTGAACTACCAGCAGCAAGATTGCAATGCTTTATGTACCTATTCATGGTTACAACCTGAGGAAGATTCCAAGCGAAAACGGCAACATTGAGATGGATGTCCCAAGTAAAGTTCCCCTATGAAGACAGTTATATAAAGACTCTTGACATGATGAACAATTACTGGCAATTAGACCAAGCTATACAGTGCATAACTGATGGCCCACAGAAAGAATAGTTAAAAACAATAACACTGAAGGAATTACCCTGCCCGAAGAGGGGGGACAAGGAAATAGGAGGAGAACCAGGATGCTGGGAAAGAACACAGATGCTCGTGTATGGCCAAGTATGCACAGAAGAAGTATGGAAAGAAGGAGTAGTAGGAAGCAAAGCACACACACTCTAGTACAAGCAGCCGTAAACACAGTACAAGGAGAAAATGACAAGTGCCTGAAAGAATGGGATGCGGGCACCAAGTTGTTCACCTGGGTAGACAATGATGCTGGACCAATGCCCATAATACCACTGAAGAAACCAGCATTATGTTACCAGAATGACTGTGCAGTAAAGGTTGGAGATTAGGGTACACGGAAAAGCATTCAGCAATGAAAGATGACACAGCAGTATTAATGGATCACTATTGGGTGTGTGATCCAAGGCATACGAGAAGCTGCCACCCAACTGGGGAGGAGATTACTCATTGGTACACATAAATTTGCCAGCACTGGTAGTGCCACAGAAGGATGTGAAGATAGACAACTTCCCTAAAATTGATACTAACAAGAGAAAGAAGAGATCCATAGAAGTGGAGGAAAAGGGAAGAAAGAAACGGTCAGTAAAAGTGAGTAGAGTGAAAAGTGACAACTATTCCTCATCAGAATCAGAAGCATCAATAGACGATGTACCATCTGAGCTCGGTGGTCCAGCAGGACAGATATGTTTGTCATGTCTGTAGTTCCAGCTGTCCAGATATACACAAACGTAAAATGGTTGGAGTTAACCAGATGGGAACTGATGCAGACAATAAACTCCACAGTGAATGGCTTCAATGCGATAAAAGAAGAGCTCTAAGCAGTAAGGTTAATGGCACACCAAAACAGACATGTTCTAGACCTTCTCACAGCAATGGAAGGAGGAGTTTGCACCAAGGTCGATTGTCAAAGATGCACGCCAAGATTGAGGAGGAAGCCAAAGGGACAGAAAAGGACCAGCGATGGTTGTCATACATAGGATCTTGGATGCCATCATGGCTAGCAAATGGACTGAAAGTTTTACTAGGAGCACTAATACTAGTACTAGGGGACTGTGTGTGGTCGAGATCTGCATTACAAAATGTTGCAAAACCACTGAGACGACAATAGAGATGAAAGTGTCAGTGGATGTGAACATGGAAGAAGAAAAAGACAAAATAGTAGAAGAAAGAGATAGCTTGAAAGCAAGGATAAAGGAATGTCCACTATTCCCAACTGAGATGATAACATTAAACAATCCATTCGACAATAACAGGTACTGGGGGAAATGGGTATGGTGAAACCCGGAGGGATAAAGTAGCTAAATGAACTGGAGTTCCAATGACCTTGCACATTAGTATGGATATCTTGGAGGAGTAACACAGATTTGGCTACAAAAAGCAAGAGTGACAAAGTATGGCGATTTGGTCTACATGTCGAACAGAGGAGGGACTAAAGAGAGAGTCCCTGGAATGCCTCTCCTTGCCCCTATGAACATGACAGCCGGACGAGTCAAAAACACACAAAGTCACTCACTATTCTGACAGCCCCCAGGAGGACCAGTGACTGACACATATGCAAAGAAATATTCTCTCAGACAGCCATACAAACCATATCCAGTGAATGTCTTTATGGATGCAGGTGCTTCAACATTGGTCATGGACCCAAATGCCTTGATGGATGACTTTGACTAATGCAGAGAAACCACTGTGCTGACCTCATTAGTGACACCCACGGCATAGACACGTTAGTCATGAAGCACACTCCAACCATGCACAATTTTACACACACACACGTATACACGAAGAACATGCTTACACAGTTCTGTAGCTAGAGGACAGATACAAATACATACTTTCAAAAGATTTTATTTTACTCATTAGCTAAGTGCAGAAACACTGAACTCAAGACAATGACGAGATGCAGAGCAAGCTTGCAGATGCACATGACAACTAATCCGATGGAACCACAGGACCACATAAGGAGCCAGGCAGGTTCAAATAAGACTAACTTATAGGAAACATACCACAATATAGGTGTGCAGAAATCATAGTATAAGTATAACAAGGATCACATAAGGCCAAAAGCTGCAGGACTAGAGATGAGGAAAAGCAGAACCTCCTGCCCAAAGCAGTAAGGCCAGAGCTCACAGCCCAGGTCAGAGACACGCATCACCTTCCAAACCTAAAATGACAACGGGCCATCTTCTTAAGAAAAAGAAAATACATCCTCATAAATTGCAGACCAGAAGAGCTTGATGTTGTGGTCGTCGACCAGGTGAGGTGAGGTGACTGAGCAAGACAATGGTCATTCACCCATGGTGGGAAGATGAACCATTCTCAGCAACACAGACATGAAGTGAAACATGAACAAGTGAACAACGTTGCAACCTGGAGAGCACTTTCACAGGCACAAGTACTACTGCTAACAGCTACATTGGGAACACATTGGGCCTCATTACGACTTTGGAGGCAGCCATGGTGCTATTAGCACCATGGCTGCCTCCAAAGTTGTGTCCGGGTTCCCGGAATGGGTACTTACCTGGTCATTCCAACCTTGGAGGACCTGGTAAGTCCTCATTCCGAAAACCATTCCCATTGAAGCCCCGATAGGGCTCAATAGGAATTGGGAAGGAGCTAATTAAATGCCCGCAAATTGCAGGCCCATTATTAGCTCACTGGTCCCTTAACGGCTCCCGCTAAGGGACTTCGGAATGCAGTGGTAAGGGGTTAACGGCACCGGCATCCTTACCGGCACCGTTAAACCCTTACCGCCGGCCTCGTAATGAGGCATATAGCATTAACATCACCTTCAAGAGGTGCACAGAGCGGTGAGAATGGAGCTGGGTCACAGGCATGGGGAGACCAGTTCCAGCCAATCAGGGCACAGAAATCCAGGTGTGTATGGCAGAGGGCAATGGCTAATGGTAATCCTGCGACCCTGCAACAATACAATAGTTTCTTGTGGAAGGGAGAGGCCAGCCAACTGACATGAGAGTGCCAATTTATTAAGATCTATAGGGGCATTCCATACTGCATACCACTCTGATCACTCAACCAGAAAGTGTTATCGGTTTTTCGGGCATGGTACATGTTGTGACAACACTGTACCAAAAAGGGTTGACAGGGGTTTGGGAGTGGTCACTTTGGAGATTTTTTAATGTACTGTACGATCCCTGTCGGTTTTTTAAATAAATGACAGCATAAATTGCCCTTGGCTGAGTCCTCCGTTTGTTCTGGGGGAAGGGTTTTTGTGCCCTTGGGAGCTGAATGGGTGAGCTCGTAGTAACCCCCAGACCTCTGGCACACCAGACCTCACCTACACTCTTACGACTGCCACTGCAATGAGGAAATCCTCCGCGGATGTACACTTCACTGGACTTTGGGTCAGTGGTCGTATGACTGCCACTGTGAGTAGGAAATCTTCAGTGGATGCACTATTCACTGGACTTTGTGTCAGTGGTCGTATTTCTCCCACTGTGACGAGGAGATCTTCCCTGGATGCACTCTTTACTGGACTTTAGGTCAGTGGACTTATGACTGCCACTGTGACCAGGAAATCTTCCCGGATGCACTCTTCATTGGACTTTGGATCAGTGGTTTTATAACTGCCATTGTGATGAGGAAATCTTCCCCGGATACAATCTTTACTGGACTTTGGGTCAGTGGTCTTATGACTGCTACTGTGAGTAGAAAATCTTGCCCGATGTACTCTTTACTGGACTTTAGGTCAGTGGTTGTATGACTGCCACAGTGGGAGGAAATTTTCCCCAGATGTACACTTTACTGGACTTTAGGATAGTGGTCTTATGACTGCCACTGTGAGTAGGAAATCTTCAACTGATGCACACTTCACTGGCGTTTGGGTCAGTGGTCTTATAAGTGCTAATAAGATGTGGAAATCTTCTGCGGATGCACTCTTCACTGGACTTTGGGTCAGTGGTCGTATAAGTGCCACTGCGACGAGGAAATCTTCAGCAGATGCACTTGTCACTGGACTTTGGTCAGTGGTCATGATAACTGCCACTGCAACGAGGAAATCATCTGCCGGATGCACTCTTCATGACTTTGGGTCATGGTCGATATGACTGCCACTGTGATGAGGAAATCTTGCCCGATAGTTACTCTTCACTGGACTTTGGGTCAGTGGTCTTATGAACTGCCACTGCAACCCCTAGCCTGAAGCTAGGACCCCTCACTACCTTCCCTGCCCCCACTGAATTTGCCTATGCTCCCTGTTACCTTTGGGGATCTTCTTTCCAGGGGTCCAGGTCATCATCGTACTTTCCAAGGCCTCCATGGGCTTAGCTGGCTCCATGACGTCTCAGTGGACTCAGACTCCTTGCAGAGTTGGTAGTAGGTATATGCTGCATGGTCCACCTCCTCCGGGATGTCATCCACTGCCTCGCCTACGTCCAGCTTCAAATGGTCCTGCCACAGGACCTGATGGAAATGCTCCTGGCCTTCTACCCATGTCATCTACCCTCTGGTCTGCTCTGCTACCAGCTTCCCACGTTTTACAGCTTCCTCCCTGGATGCCACTCTGGGGCTGGTGGACTAGCTTGACTCCAGGTTAGTAGTCCCTGTTTTCATAGGGAAAGATCCCTTTGAATGTATGGCAAAGTCTTTGGTGGTTTCAATGAGGCGATCTTCCTGCCTCCTCGTCACCTCCTCATCCCAATGCTGTCAAGTGTCAAAGAGTCGCAATACAACATCTGAGTGGATGTGCTGCTGTTAGTTTTGTGTGTCGTTTTGTGTGGCGAGATGGCAAAGGGGTGTTTCTGGCCAGAATGTGCGTCCCTATCTCAAAGGGGGAGTCCTCCCCCAGAAGGTCCTCCCATGTTTTACCCCCCTAGGGGGAATATTGGTTAGCGGCTGCGCCCCCCTAGCCTTACAGGAGAGGGTTCCCCTTGGGGAGAAGTGATGCCATTCAAAGAATCATCAAAGTTAGGTCTAGTACTGCCGACAATTAATGTTAGGTTACTCTGGAACCATCAAGCCCTTGCAGCATTAAACCTGAGTAAACACCATAGAGCCCCTAAAGTGGACTCCAGTGGCTGAAGAAGCCTTTGCTAAGATAAAGAATAGTTTGACCAATGAACTACATGAACAGATTTACCCCACACTATCATGAAAGAAACATATTTGCACGAGCTTTCCTGACCAAGAACCAAGGCGTGCATCCTAAACCAATAACCTATTGCAATAAAGAACTAGTCCCTGTTGAAGCTGGAATCACGTCTTGCCTGCGATTAGTTGCAGCAGCTGTATTAGCAATGGAACAGTGCAAGCACACTGTGCTGGGCTCTCCCCTACAGGCAGCTGTGCTGGAATCACACCTTGCCTGTGATCAGTTGCAGCAACTGTAGTAGCAATGGTACAGTGCAAGCACACTGTGCTGGGCTCTCCCCTAGAGGTAGCTGTACCCTATTCAGTTGCACCTGCCTGAATTGACTGCAGAGTATATGGTATGTGTGCCTGTGAAGGGGGTAGAGAGTGAAAGGCTTCCCTAGGAAACCTCCACCCATGTTGCAGTTAATATCATTGACAAGAGCGTGCAGTCCAGCTGCTCAGCAATCTGTCAATATATACACAGACTCTCGCTATGCATTTGGGATCGTCCTCGACTTTGATCATCTCTGGAATCAGAGAGGGTTCACACATTGACAGGATCCACTATTAAAATAAGGCAATATGTGAAGGCTCTCCTTATGTTACCAGAAAGGATAGTAATGATCAAATTTGCCACACATCAGCCCCTCGATGATGAGATCAGCTGCGGCAATGATGTATAGATTGAACCACTAAGCTGGCTGCACTGTCCGACTCAGAGCCCGAATATATTGTTTCTGTGAAGACCAGTCCTGCCCTATCCCGATTCCAGACACTGGAGGATTTTGCCATTATGCAAGAAATTGCCCCATCCAGTGAAAAATGATGATTGGATAAGAAAGTGTAGGTGTCTACATGATGACACTCTGCGTTTCGGTAAATTGTTTGTAAAAATCTGGTCAAATGGTAGATTTGACCAAATTCGGTCACCACCATTAGTTAGAGGCCGAAGATACCGAATATGAAGAGTGGGGGTTGCAGGGCTTTCGCCCAGTCCCCATGTTCAGTATTTTCCGCTTCAAGGGTTTGCGGGAGTGACCCCCGCTTCATCAACATTGGAGGCCAAAACAATGTGTGAAAGGCCGTTCCAGCCACAGTGGGGGCCCATCCTGCCCCTTCTATGGGCCGTTTATGGGCCTTCACATTGATTTTCTCCAACTCCATCACTGCAATAATTGTCAACATCTAGAATTTATTCAAGACATTATCTCTGGGTGGGTGGAGGCTCACCCATACCAGATGGCCGAGGCTGTAACAGTTGTGAAAATACTTGTGAGGCACACTGTGCTCAGATTTGGAGTGCCTGTTAGCATCAACAGCAATCAGGGTTCTCCTTTTGTAACAAATATAGTGAAATCACTTCTGTCCACTTGAAACGTGCAGCACAACCTGCATTGTGCCAACACGGCCAACCTGCAAATGTGGTAGAGAAACGTAATGAGTCATTAAGAATTAGTTATCCAAGCTCTGTCAAGAAAGTGGGAAGAAATGTCCCAAATTCCTTCCACTTGTGTTGTTTAGCATGCAAAATACCCCAAACAAAAACTGGCCTCGCCCACCGGAGCGGTGGTATGGCCGGCCTATGCGCTTGCCTTTGTACCAACCTATGAAAGCTGTTGATAAGGAATTGCACTTAACTGATGACACATTACTCGGGTCTGTGAAGTGTCTAATCACTTCTGTCCGTTTTGTTCAAAACCAGTTTAAGGCAGCTTTGCTTAAAGAGCCACTTGTGCCAAGCCACTCTCTGCACCCCAGAGAATTCCCCTGACATAAGCAGGGTGTACTCTCTGCAACTCGTAGATTTCCCCTGCTATAATCAGGATGCACCCTCTGCACCCCAGAGAATACCCCTGACATAAGCAGGATGCACTCTCTGCAACCTGTAGATTACCCCTGCTCTAAGCAGGATGCACTTTCTGTAACCCATAGATTTCCCTGCTATAAGCAGGGTGTGCTCTCTGCATCCCGTAGATTTCCCTGCTATAAACAGAATGCACCCTCTGCACCCAGGGAATGCCCCTGACATAAACTGGATGCACTCTCTGCAACCCGTAGATTTCCGCTGCTCTAAGCAGGATGCACTCTCTGCATCCCGTAGATTCCCCTGACATAAGCAGGATGCACTCTCTGCAACCCAGAGATTTTCCCTAATATAAGCAGGATGCACTTTCTGCATCCCATAGATCTCCCCTTATAGCGTGTACTGTCTGCACCCGAGATATTTCCCCTGCTATAATCAGGATGCACTCTCTGCAACCCGTAGATTTCCCCTGCTATAAGTAGGGTGAACTGTCTGCACCCCAGAGATTTCCCCTGCTATAAGCAGGATGCACTGTCTGCACCCCACAGATTTCCCCTGCTATAAGCAAGGTGCACTCTCTGCACCCCAGAGATTTCCCCTGCTATAAGCAGGATGCACTCTCTGCACCCCAGAGTTTTCCCCTGCTATAATCAGGATGCACTGTCTGCAACCCATAGATTTCCCCTGCTATAAGCAGGGTGCATTGTCTGTGAGTGCAAATGGTTAAAAATGCCAGCTCTTTGCTCTTTCATTGTTCTAGTCTCTCTTCTGATGTGTGATATAATGTGTACTTCCACTGACCTGCGACAGAGTAATCTCACCGTGATGTGAACGGGGCAGGGGAATGTGGTGTTGAAATGGGGTTTGAACTCCTTTGAGGCATTACCTCAGGGTTCAGGGTAAAGCCTGAGGTTTACCCTGAACCATCCCATATCGCTGATTAAACTCACTATTGCTAGACTGTTCTGCATTCTACACTGAGAAGAAAAAAAGTCCAAAAGACAATCTATTGGTACTGTTTCTTAACCAGCATGACGCTGGTGGTGAGAGAAAGGACTACTAATGTAGTGCCCCGGCCTCACCGTTTCCACAGTCATTGCACCAGAAGACAGAGAGTAACGACAGGGAAGGATTATAATAACTTAATGGAGCTGTACTACTTTTTACGGTACACTTTCAATCCTTGGCATAGCACTGAGTGACCAGGGTGTGTACCGATACCATGCTTGCAATTGATCAATATAATGATGATTTAGACAATAAAACATGTGCCTTAATGCAATATATTTTTTTGTCAGTCTTTCTGGTATGATAAAGTAAGCAAGATGGATTGAGCTGGATTTCTATATGCTTTTTTGCACACCACTTTACCTATGTTGATATTCATCATTCCTTTGCCTGCATTTCAAGCCACTACTCAGTTTCCCAAATCCAGTGAGGGGGGCCACCATTCGTCCTCAGTAGAAGAAAGAGGACTTACACAGATGAAGATAGAAAGAGAAGTAGCAGGTCGAATCTGGGATGGGGTCAATACAGCCCTTGCAGTTTGGGGGAAACATTTAGATGACCGCTTATGATGTCTCGAATGGGCTACAGTGCTTACCTCTGTGGCATAGTTCACCATTGCGAATACAAACATATAGTCTATTCAAGGAAGGCCTCATGGGAGATCCACAATGTTTTTAAGTTCATAACGCGTCACCTGACTTGGGACATATAAGGTGAGGGGCCTGGAGGGCTGGTCAGGTTGCTGTGGTCAGTTCCCTATAGATGTAGGATGCTGTGTTCTTGCCTTACATGTCAACATCAAAGCTGTCTCTGCGTGTCAGCATCGAAGGGGAGGGGCATGAGTTTAGCTTGAAACATATTGGCTCAAATATGTTATTGTTATTGAAATGAACAAGAAGCAATCATCTATCAAGACCATAACCGGAATTTCATGTGTGTAAGAGGCAGAATACCGGACCAAAATGAGTGGATGAACCCTGTAGTGCCTAGCAGTGCCTAATATAGTCATACAGCACTTTCCCTTAAGATCCATCCTGGCCATTGTGCTGTAAAGGCTAGAAATATGTTGGAGTCTGAGACACATCTTCCCAAGTCTGTGTTAAAACACATCAACTGCGAGGCTGTAATTTCTGCGGGTGTACGGACTTTAAAACAAATATGAAAGCACCTAGAAGCATGCAGCTTTGCAAAAATGTGCTTTACAAAATCCAGAGACATGAAGATAATGTCCTGATCAGAATGCTAAAACTTTAACTGGATCCCAGTCCAAAGGAAATCAAAATCAAGGAAACTTCTGGAATAGTTAAAAGGGGTACTTACTGCCAGGAGCTGGAAATTAAAGAACATAAAAGTGTGAGTCTCTATATGATTTGAACACCGCTCTACACTTGTTCGATTAAGTGGACTTTATTACCATCAGCTCATATATATTTTGAACTGTAAACTTGTATTTACTTAAAACATGACAGATTGCACACAGAGGTATCATAGTAAAATATTGTCTTATCAAGGCAGTATCGGCATACGATACCTCCAAGAACCATAGCCTAAAATATTACATTTCTAAAGCAGATGCCTGGCAATGACTCTCATTATTGATTTAAATGCAACAGAACTCATGAAAGAGGGCACGGAACACAGGTTCCAACATGTGTACCTCAATTATTAAATGTGCAGATCATGAATGGAGGCCCAGGACTGATCCCACTCTTACACTGTGAATACTATCCATTGTCTGTGGAGAGGAAAGTCAAGAGTCAGTCACCTAGTTTTCTTTAAATCTCAAGGCCTTTCAAAAACTATAGTCGTCTGGCAACGCCGCTGGAGCCCACATTCGTCAGGTTAAGGTCCCCTATTCCCTTAGAGATATGTTTGCACGCTTTCTTCCAACGCTTCCCTCTGAGGTCAGACTCTAGGAATCCTGAGCATTGTTCCCCATCCCTCAGAATCCCCTCTCACTGGGGACCCACCTCACTTAGTCCTATAATGGACTATAAAAGGTCGCCCTGCACTCATTCCCACAGCCCTGGGCTCCACGGTTCTCGCACGCTGTTCTACCTGGGGGTGTTTATAGATGAAAGCTGAAACTTCGCTACCACAAGATTGCCACATCCTTAAACTTCGATTTGTCGTGCAAGAAGCTCAAAATCAAACAGCAAGCTCTCCACTCACATCCTTTCACAATACCAGACACAAACCAACCTTTGCAATAGATTTATTTTAAAATAAATTATGATTGCAGTGTAAAATTAAATCAAAGCCTCTCTCTGCATGTAGTGGAAGGGAAGTTCCTATGCGGGTGTGGCCTTTCCTCTGGATCAAAGTTAAGGGCACATGAACTCGGTCTCTCTTTCCAAGATCTCTGAAGCAAGTGTCAGTGATGCTCAGTAGGTTGATGGCAAGTAATGGGGGTGAATTTGATGTTTTGTAGACAGCCGTTTGTTCCAGGTGTCTGGAGCGTGTTCACTAAGATCTACTGGGAGGTACCCCACATTGGCAGGCTAACTATTTAGGGTGATGGATGTTGTGCTCTGCCTGTTCAGAATGGAAGTATAGTTGAGAGTTAAGTCTGGTTAGATTTACTACCTGTGGGTTGTAGGCAGTGTCTAGCTCTACATTACCTCTACACTGGGTAGATGCATTATCCAGGGACCTCTCACTACTAGGCTTATTCCATGTAGGTCTCACCTTGGGCTTATACCCACTGAGCATCGCTGGATCCCTCCTGGAGTAACAGGGACCATGGGACACCTAGGCATGTTTTCAAGCAGATGAGTGAACATGGGGATCAATAAATGGGGGTGCTCTTAGCTTGAAGCATTGTGCTTCCCAATAAAGGTGACACAGGCTTCCCTCCATTAGAACACACCTATTCCAAAGCTGCTCTTTCTCCTGGTCCAAGGTCTTTAACCCCAATATAAAAGCACCTTGAAGCACTAGATTTTGCAGAAAAGTGCTAGAAAAAATGTAGAGACATGAAGCTAATGTTCTTCACACTCTTGAAAGGGTTAATGAAACTGGCAACTTACCAGAGGCAAGATCTGCAATTAGAAGAGGAGGGATACGGGTTAGTCTTTCTCTGTGTGGTTTGTGCACCGCTCTACCAGCAGCTCATTCAGATTTTGAAACTCATTTATTTTTTGAAGCTTCATTTTTTATTGGTGTAACACACTACACACTACGGATATTACACATTTTCTGTATTAGTTGTTTATAGTTTGTCAACAAATTTGTATAAATTTCAAAATACATTGTTTTTTGCTAAATACATACATTCCATTAAGTAGTAAAAACCAAGTTTACAAAAGTGCATTTACTATTCAAAACAGTGCAATTAAAATCATCATGTGCCTGCATATGATTCACCAGATAATAAAGTACACATCTGGGCCATCGTGCATAACCAACACAGCTTAGCAAGTTATGCAGCAGCCCCATTCTAGACTGCAAGCTGATGGAACTACGAGCTGGGCAAAGTCTTTCAACATTTATACATTTCTGTTGTTCTAGCAATACATAACATTTTCTCTAGCCATAGTATGGTGTGAGTTTTATATTTCTGATGGTCTAACAAGACTTTGTGTTCTTTCTAGCCATCAAAGTGTGAACATTTACCCTGCCACATGTTTTAATAAACAATTGCCATGGTATACTTTTCCTCTGCATTACCTAAACCAGTCATACGAGTTCAGGGGGCAATGGAATAAATACGGGTTTGTAGTTTACAAATGAGTTCCGCATGTATATGTGTTGGGAATCGTGATAATGAAAGACCCCCCCCCATGCAAGTGGTTCAGAGCAACTCTCTAGAGAGCTCAGTGGTGCCAACTCTAATGGTACAAAAGCTTTTTATTCCCTTTTCTTCAAAGTGTTGGCAAAAAATAACTAAATGCTTGATTGACTCTTTTCGAATGTGAAGATACCAATATTTCGTCCTTCATAAGTTGTGCTCTGGTTCATTTTGAATCTTAAGTATACCTTCTGCAGTCGGATGCAGGGAAATTGCACTAAGTGTGGCTGACGAGGCATACGTGTTGTGGTAAAGTGTGACGTTTCCCTGTAAGATCCTAGTGTAGATATGTGATCCATGGTGTGACACCAGTCCAAATCGTAGAGTTTGTTCTTTGTATGAGCATGCCTAAATTCCAAGCCAGAGGTCTGTCGCCCCATTTCATGCAGCAGAGACTTCATCCACTCAGAGGAATTACACAATAGCAACATATCATAAACACTGTGCAATGATGGCTGAATGACTCCAAACATAGACTTCAACTTTACTCCAGCAATGACTTTCAGAAAGGATTGCAATGCTTTCCTTTTTTATGTTGAAGAACACATTGGAGAGGGCAGCAGACAAAGAAGGCCACCATCAAATGGCAACTGTCACATGTTCGGCTTATTAATTGGGTCCCAGACCTGATCATACTTATATACATATCTACATTATTTTATTTGTATGTTTTGGGTATTTATAAAGTGACTATTCACAATGTGTTTCGAGGCTCAACAAGACAAGAGGGTGAGGGAACAGGGAGGGCAAAAACAAAACGATCCTACTTGGCCTTGTGAGATTTGGAACATGCAAGTGCAGTAAGCAAAGTGCATGGGAGAGGGGGCAAGTGCCGGTCAGGGCGTATGGGCCTGTGATTAAAAGCGAGCGGCAGGAGAGGCCAAGTGGACAGAGCCAGGGGAAAGCAGAGAGTGCAGGAGAGGGATTGACCATGAGCTAAGTGTGAGGTAAGGGGCTGGAAGGGCTACAAGGGTGCAGGTCCAGCCAGCCAACTGCAGACAAGGGGTCCGGAAAGGCAAGTGCTGAAAGAGGGGCGTCCGGAGCACCGAAGTGCAGGGCCAGACAGGAATGAGTGGGCCTGGTGCCCTGGAGACTGAAGAACCAGGCAGCAAGTCAAGAAACAGACATGGACATTATTAGGAGAGGGTTGATGGTTGGAAGAAGAGAAAAGGATGGTCTTGAGAAGTTTCCAGAACTTAAGGAGATTCAGCTAAAATTTGAGACTTTACTTTACTTTAATAAACGTATAAGGTGCACCAAGTGACCCTGAGGCTTACGAGTGGCGACAAACATACACAGCATAGACAGCAACAAACACATGGTACATATATGGCCCGGTTAGGAGTGAATCATCCTGAGGTCAAACACAAGATCTATCTAAACAGGAATGTCTTTAACTTTTTTCGAAACACTGCATTAGACAGTATTTCCCTCAGGTCCAGTGGAATTGCATTCCAGGCTCTCGCAGCTGCCAATGAAAAATCTCCATTCTTTGCTACAGTCAATTGACAGGCTGGGATTTTGAGCTGGTTCGTGTTGTTGGATCTCAGACAATTGGTGCTGGATTTGTTGATCAAAGCTTCACTCAAGTATGACAGACTTTGGACCGTAAAACACTTAGGCGTGATCAGTAGAAGTCAAAATTCAATTCTTGCCTCTAATGGCAGCCAGTGTAGAATGCGTCTTGCCTCAGAAACATGGTCTCTTCTCTTGATGCCCATGACAACTCTGAGCACAGTATTATGCAAGGTTTGTAATCTAGCACATTATGATTGTGAAATACAGTTGTCAATTTCTGACCCTATAATAGCTCTTGCTACAACTTCACAATTTGGGTGAGAAATGTACGGGCGGAGCTGAGCAAGCAGTTTGATATAGTAGGAGGTGGAGGAGACTAAGCCACTCACATGCACCTTCATGGTGAGATGTTGGTCCAGATAGACCCCTAAAGTTTTTACCTTATCTTTTGGTCTTGATATCACAATTTGCCACTGTTTATCATCCAGTCTTGAATGAGGTTGTAGATCTTATTCATCGTTTTCCATCATCTTGGTGAACACTTGATAGTGGGATGACATAATTCGTAAAGCCGACCCCAAGTTCTTCCAATAAATCGAAAGACAGTACTGTGAAGATGTTCTATAGGGCCGGTGATAAGCCAGAACACTGGGGCACACCATATGCCAATAAAGTGGGTACTGCTTGTGCATCCTTACTGCATACACTGCACCAACAATTACTCAGAAAAGATCCTATCCGTAGGGCCGCATTCTCTGAAAACCCACCACTTCCCTTAACCTGGCCCCCATCAGCTGATGGTCCACCAGGTCAAAGGCCACGGATGAGTCCAGAAACATGAGCATTGCGGTCTGCCCCCTGTCCATAAACCGTAGAAGCCTAGACTTGAGATCAATCATGGCCATCTCTGTCCCATCGGCTTGTCTGAAGCTGGATTGCCATTTAATGAGGATCCCCTGATCATTCAAATGGGTCACAACTTGCGTATACGATTGGAATAAAAACGATGTATTGTTTATGGGCCGATAATTAGGCGCTTAGAGTGGCACAGTCCTATTTTTATAAAAGAGGAGTGATCCACGCATTCTTGAGAATGGTTGGCACAGAGTTTTCTTTAGATGATGCATTTACAAACTTGCAAAGTGAACTTATGAACATGGGGGGGGCATGCCTTTATTACCATAGCTGGACATAAATCCCCCCTGCAACTTGTGGGTGTAAGTTTATCCATGAGCAGAGCCAGGTCATTTTCTGTGATAGACCTGACATTGAATTGTTCTTTTATCATCGTGGGCATGCAGATAGTTGCCCTGGAGGATCTCCAATGGATGTATTTGTTTCTTGCCTCTTCACAGTCTTGTCGTTAATGTGACTGAGCCTCCCTAGCATAGCATTCTGGATGGAAGTGCAATAGGCGGCGTCTTTATTAATGATATCTGGCTAATTAGAGCCAGAGTACTCAAACTCTTTCAACATTTTGAAGAGTCCCTTAGTTTCGACTTGCACTTTAGCAATTATACCACCAAAGAACTTTGTTTGCAGCTATCACAGCTTCTTTACACATTTCTGCAGCCTTTTTATAGTTCTCCTCTTCCTGGGCATCCTGAGAGGATTTCCATGCGTGGAAGCACTTCTTTTTACTAGCCTTAAGTATTTGAAGCTCCATGGAGTTCCAAGAATGTCCCCTTCTCTCCACTATCTGCTTGGTTCTGAGGGGGGCTAACATATTAGTGGCCTCTGCTAAGGTTTGCTGATAGGTCCATGCAATGTCATCCACCATGGTAAGCTTAGACATCTTCTCAGCCAATAACAATAACCACGGCTTCATTTCACCAGGGGTGAGTTTTTAAGATTCCTCAGAGTTACTGTTACTTTCTTAATCTCGGCCATTCCAGAGTGAGGCACCTGCGGGGAAGCGAGATCTACCCTGGAAAAGTAGCCGATCTGCAGTGAGTTAGAGCTAGATGAAATAAGGGCTCGAGAAGGGGGTATTTAGGGACAGGAGAGTTGGATATAGAGCAGTCCCAGGCCCGAGAACGTTTATGTATGATGCAGAGGGTGTCCGCTCATTTGGTCGAGAAAAAAAGATCGAATGACCATTTGGTCGAAACCAAATGGTCGGAAAAAAAATGGTCGAATTTTTTTTTTATTTACTTATATATTTTTTTTCGTTTTGTTTGGTTAAAAAAAATAATATATAAAAAGGGTGGTTTGGGGGTGAACCCCCCAAAAAATAAAAAAATTAAAAAACAAATTCGACCATTTGGATTTCGACCATTTGGTTGTCGACCAAATGACTGGTAACTGATGCAGAGGGTTTTGAACTTGATCTTTGCACCATCTGAGAGCCAGTGGGGAGATTTTAGTGCTAGAGAGATGCCGTCATTGGGTTTCAGGCCAGGGATAAGTCTTGCAGTGCTTCTTGGCGAGGTCCGTGATATGGGGAGAGAAGGAAAGAGAAGAGTGGAAGATGACACCAAGGTTTTTTCCTCACGGTAGGGTGATGGGAGGAGGACCATGTTGGGTGGCCAGAGTGTGTGAGGGAAAGAGGAAGCAAGGGGTCCCAATGAGATGGATCTATGCCTTACTGGAAATAAGGCAGAGATTGTTAGCACAGCATGATACCTGAACAGCAGACAGGCAGTCAGGAATGAGAGAGGAAGAGGAGGAGGCAGAAGAAGGAAGCTTGAAGAGCTGCGTGTCATCCACATAACACTGGAAGTTGGGAGAGAAGGTGGAGATCAAGTGGGCTAGAGGAGACAGGAATATGTTGAACTGCCAAGGCAAGAGGATAGAGCCAAGAACATCTGCAGGTGGAGAGTGAGATGATGGAGAGAAAAGGGCCGAGTTGAACCTGGGAAGGTCGATAAGAAATGAAGAAGGTCAACCAGTCCAGAGACAGGTCCATGATGCCAAAGGTATCACAGTGCCGGTTAATAAGGTTTTCATGATTGACTGCATCAAAGGTAGAGGAAAGGTCAAGAAAGATGAGAACAGAAGGACAACTGGAAGTAAGAATAGAGAGCGAGTGTTCACAGGTGTTCAGGAGAGCAGTTTCCGTGCGTATGGCAGGTCTGAATCCAGACTGCTCGTCGTGTAGACAACCAACAGATTCAGTGTAGTGGGTGAGCTGGAAGTTGGCCAGCTTCTCCAAGAGTTTGCCCAGGAACGGGGTGATGGAGATACGGTGGTAGTTTGTCGAACACGAAGGGTCAGCAGAATGCTTTTTGAGGAGTGCACAAGGAAGAGCTTGAGGAGTGAGGGGAAGGATCCAGTGGCAAATGAGTGATTTCGGAAATCAGCCAAGGCTAGAGCAAGGGAGACAATGTTGTCCTTGATAGTTCTGAGGTGCAGGGGGGCACCTGTTTGGATGAGACCTTCATGGAGCGGACTTGTCTAGAAGCCTTATCAGGTGTTATGCGAAAAAGGAGGGAGAAGGAGGGAAGAGGAGAGGGGGGCAAAAGGAGGCCTGAGAGCGAGTGAGGGAGAAGCGTGAGGAGTAGAGGAGAGTGAGGACAAGATGTCCTGAGATTTAGAAATTAAGTGAGATCCCAGAAACGAGTGCCTTGAGGAATACTATCCCTTTTTTCATGTAGACCAAGAAGTCCAGTTCAAGATTCAGGCACCTGTTTCCAGTCCTCCAGAATTTCCATATTAGTTTTTCAGTGCTCAGTGCACCCCTGGCAATAGCAGTCTGGCTCACTAACCCATGTCCAGTGGATTCCAAACACTGTCTGCAGTTAAATACCCATAAAGGTGAGGTCCCAACTACTCTCAGAGATTCGCTTCCACCAGAGGATCTCATTCATGCTCGAGGCTCAGGGCACTGACAATTCTCCCACATCCTGCAGCACCCCCCTCACTGGAAACCCCCCTCACTATATTCTCTTGCAACAGGCAATGGGCCACTGCTATACTAATGTACTCCACCCCGTTGCCCCCGGAATTTCAACTGCTGTCACATCCGAGAATGCTTATAGTTTAATCCTGGAATTACAGCTCCACAAACACTCCACACCCATAAATGTCTATGGGGGTCATTACGACCCAGGCGCTAATTGCGCCAACTTTACCACCATGGTGTAAACTATGTTTACACCATGGTGGATGGTGGATTTACCGCCCCATTCCAAGTTGAGTGGGGCCGTAAATCCCCATTTCCCATAGGGCATAATGGGAGTGGGGAAGGCGCTAATTACGCCACCGTAAATTACGGTGGCGTAATTAGCATCATGGCAGGTTAGCGCCATGCTAAGAGCAGCCGTTAAAATCAGAATAGGCGTTAAGGGTTAACGACGGCGTTAACCCTTAACGCCTGGGTCGTAATGAGGCCCTATGTGTCTGTCTGCCAGAAATTCAGAGGGAGACCCCTGTAAACCACACATATACTCTACAGTTCTCTAAAAACCTAAACCCATCTCCCAGTTACATTTGCAGTGAAATGTGACAACACCTTTTAAAAACAAACAGACCTCAAACATACTGCCCTGGAAGAAATGGGCCAATTCCAAGAAATCCTGTGTTCTAGTGGCACAACCTGACTTTGTTAGTGGCCTGGAAGATGTCAGGGCACAATGGGCTATCCCAGGTCTTCAGGGAAGGTGCAGAGTGTTATCAGGGACAGCTGCCCACCCCCTCCACTCTTAGACATTCCAGAGCGACACCGGAAGACTAGAGTAGCTGGTGTCTGGGACAGGTGGGATATCTGGTTTCAGCCTCTATTGCCAGTGTGCGCAAGTTTCTAGTGGAGCTATTACAGGAGGGAAGAGCATACAGGAAGGTCATTGCTTAACACTTGCATATTTAATTGGGGCACGTACAAGTGGATGGAGCGCCTACATAGGAACACCACTTAGTTTGCAAATTATTGAGAGGATTTTGGATGATGATTCCACTGGGACTGAAGTATTTGTCCTAATGGGACATGAATCTGGTTGTGAATCTCTTCTTGAAGTGGCCAAATAATGAGAACCTCTTTTGAATGGAGCTATTGAGGAAGGTAACTACCTTTCTTTATTATCATCATAATTATTATTGTTCTTTTATAATGTGCTTAATAACATTGAGTGGTTTCTAAGAACGGGATCGGAAATCAAACTTGTATTGCACTGCATTGTCTTTCAAGAGGAATGTGTTGCCCCTGAGCAAACCTTCCTCCTGTTTGCTTGATATCCTTGCAGGTTCTGCTTCTCCGAGGTTCGAGGGAATAGCTGGACACGGTGAGCGTCATGTTGCAAGCTGCAAAGTAACAAGAAGCATGTTCTGCAGTCAGGGTGTGGTTTATATAGCCCAGGTAAAGTAGTACCAGGGAAAGTAGTTCCAGGCCTGCCACACCCAAAACACTAAAGCGCATAGCTTGGTTCTTAGGAACCAATCTATGTGGATGTCTCCATGTTGGCTGACAATACAATAAAGTAGTTCCCAAGCATATTGTTGTTCATGGTGTATGAGCCTGGCGCTATAGGCGCCAGGACTGGCCCCATGAGGGCTTTTGAAGAGGATGCCAGGCTCTAGAGGCCCGAGTCCTGACTCCACCTGACCAATGGGTTTGCCAGAGGGGGTTTTGGGCGAGGGTCGTGACAGCACTCCCCCCTAAGGCCCCTCCCATGGTGTTCCTTCTGTCTGGCCCAGGTTTGGTTGGGAAGTTCTGATGGAATTTCATGATTAGAAGTGGTGCGTGGATATTCTCACTGGGCTACCAGGATCTTGTGGTCCAAATCCTTTCCAATCAACAAGATAATATAGCTTGGTCCTAGAGTATTTAGAGTCCAAGATATCTTTGACTTCTAATTCTAGTTCTCCGTCAGTATGGGCTTAGGTGGTGTCCCAATCCGTGTGCCGGGTTGCATTGGTTTCAGGAGGGGGCACATGGAATACCGGGTGGATGTGTAGATTAGGTGGTAAATCCAGTTTCATGGCTGCTGGGTTGATAATTGCCTTAATGGTATAGGGTCCTAAGAATCTGGGATAAAAGGTCCGGGTTCCCTTGATGGGTATGAATTTAGCGGCTAACCAAACTTTGCTTCCTACTTGATAATCAGGGGCCTTTTCCCGGTGTTGGTCGGTGAATCTCTTTTGTTTTTCTTTGGCATGAATAAAATGTTCCTTCGCCTTCTTGAAAACCTGAGTAATGGTTGTGTGTAGAGTCTTTACCGCTGGCATTTCCAAGCTGGCTGGAAGGTCTAGTTCAGAGGTATGTGGATGTCTGCCATGAAGGGTATAGAAGGGCGTTTGTCACGTGCTTGAATGCAAAGAATTGTTATATGCATATTCGGCCTATCCATAGTAGGCTTTCCAATTCCTGTGTTCGTGGTGCAGCATGTGTGAGAGAACAGATCTCAACGACCGGTGGGGGGTGTCTGTACTCCCACTCCCTATATGGTGGAGGAGAGGCACAGGAGACCCCAGCCAAGATTCTCTATTCGGTAGCAATGGTCGAGCAATCAAGGCCTAGCTTCTCAGGAGGTGATGCAGGCTGGTTCTTAAGTACAGGGTATCCCCCAAGCCCCCACAAAGGAATATCCACACTCTGTATTGGTTAGAACACAGTCTTTATATAATCAATAGTTAAGGTTATGTACATTCATCATGATAACTCACTTTGTACTCTGGCAAAATCTACAATGACAAATATTTACAATCCTAAAGTGGTACCACCCTAGATCTCATTGAAGTGCATGAACAATACTGTACAATATCACACAGACCAATAGAGTGAAACCAGCAATAGAGAGAGGAGAGAAAATAAGATGGTTGAGCAATAGGCAGAATACTGACCCCTACCACTAGGCACAGTTCTGTGTGGAGATCCCCCCACCTGGGCAACCTGTAAGAAAGATATAGCACAAGCCCAGTCCATATATTGCTCTGCAAGTCTTATTTTCCCCTATAATGTTTTTACCCCCCCAAAGTACCTGGTGGAGTCGAGTTCCTCGAAGAGGCGTCGACAAACTTCGAGGGACTCGCTGTTCGGCGACGGGGAATCGACGGCCCTTCTTGAATGCCTTCCCTTTCAAGCGGGAGGCACGGGGCGTCGAACGTCCGTCGACAAACGAGGTGGAACGATGTCGAAGAGGCGGCAGCTTCGTCCGAGCGGTGCTCGTCGGCGTCGGGGCGTCGGCGTCCTGCAAGGCGGAGGTGTGCGGGGCACCTCGATGACAATAGTTCTGGACCGCAAAGATTGTAGAGACGGGAGCCCAGCAAGGGCGTCGAGTCGTCCGGGTCTTTGAGGTCGTCGGGTGGCGGGAAACCCACCGGCAGGTTTCTCCTCGGCGCGTTGGTCGTCCTCGACTTTCTCCGGCAGGATAAGCGGTCGATGATGCGGTCGGAGAGAGTCCTTCGATTGAATGTTCTTAGCAATGGAGCGGACGGCTCCGGTCATCGGCGGCACGCGTCAAGTGGTTCCCACGGCTGGGGCAACACAACTTCGACGGGCCTCCAGCGGTTCCACAAACCTGCGAACCCTGGTCGACGGCAATGGACTTCGACGGCGTCGATGTCCGGGTGCTTCACTTCGATCTCCTCGGCGGTCCCGTCTCGGGTCGACAGCCTTTCGAGGATCTGTCTTCCAGGGCGCGTCGGCGAAGATGGAGCGGTGCTCGATGGTCCCTCGGAGCACGGGAAGAGGGCGCCTTACCAGGTCCTCTCTCGGGTCAGCCCTCGACGAATTTCGACAGCCTTCGGATCGGTCGAAGCAAATACCACAGCAAGTCTTCTTCTTCCAGCTGGACGTCGAGGATCAGCAGTTCCAGTTACTCTTGAGTGGAGACTCAGCTTCTGAACACTTCTGAACTGAACACTTCTGAACTGAACACTCCTCCAGTGGTGAGAGGTCCCCAGATATACTATCCTCACTCTCATCCACGCTGCTGGCACGCACTCAGCAGCCAATCATACTGCAGGGCATTCATGCAGTCAGTCAGCCAATCAGGTACACAGTGCATTCAGGCCACACTCCTCCCTTCCAGACACTCACAACAAGGAATGTGGATTGGGACAAGTACCCAGCCATTCAACACTACACACTGCATTCAGGCCAGTTTCGGGCAGGGCTGTCTCAGTCTTTGTCTCACATGCCAGAAACCAGACAACCACAACAAGAAGTGCATATTGGTCACACACTCCATTCACCCAGGTCCCACCCACAGGAGGTACCCACAACATACAGACATTGGAAGGCTCCAGCCAGTCTAGCTGGGCCTTCACCACAATACCATACATGGAACTTCCACCCACAGCCAGTCAGGGGAAGGGACAGAGTCAGGGCTTCCCAGGACTTTGGGAAAAACAAAAACAACAGGCAATAGAAAGCAAGAGGCCACAGGGGCCATCTTGTTTCTATCAGGAATCAACTGATCCCAATGGCAGGGCCTGGGTGTCCAAAATGGAGGACACTCAGAGCACCTGGCAGATTCAGCATGGAGCTGCCACCAGCCATACCCTGCTCTGTGGGCCACCCACAGGTGCCCAAAACATACACTAGGGGCACAGGGTTTGTACCCCTACCCATGGGTGCCATAAGGTATTCCATGGGTCTGTTCACCAAACCAAAGAGAGAGCTGCACTGCCAGGAGTCCACATGGACTCCGGGGCAGAAAACATAAACAGAACACATGGTTAAAAACAGAAAAAGGACAAGGATTCAGAGGCCCTGTCCCTCAGATGCATTTCCAGCATCACAGTCCCCCCCCAGACTGAGGTGGAGGGTGTCTAATCTCCCACGGGATAGACACCCTCATCCAGACGGTCAAACATACCTTCTGAAAGGCCATCTGCATTATCGTGACTCTTCCTTGGTCGGTGCTCTATGGTGAAGTCTAGCCCTTGCAGGCTAATGGACCACCTGAGCAATTTCGGGTTCTCACCCTTCATCTGCATAAGCCACTTCAGGGGCTTTATGATCTGTTTGGACCTTGAAGGTAGACCCGTAAGGTAGGGCCTAAAACGCCTAAGGCTCCAAACTTTACTAAAACACTCCTTTTAAACAGTAGCCCACCTAAGTTCTCTACCCTTGAGTTGTCTACTGATGAATATGATAGGGTGTTCTCTCCCTTTGTATCTAACTGGGACAAGACAGCTCCAATTTCCGGTGTCGCAGGCATCCGTCTGACGATAAAGGGTCGGCTGTAGTCAGGCGCACTCAACACAGGTGCCCTACACAGACTTTCTTTTAAGCCATCAAAGGCCCTCTGACAGTCTTCGTCCAATTAACCTTCCTAGGCTGCTTGGGTGACGTTTAGAGCGGTCAGAGGTGCAGCTATGGTCCCATAGTCTGCCATGAAATTGCGATAGTACCCGGTGAGACCCAGAAAGGCCCTCACCTGGGTTTGAGTAGTGGTGGTCTCCACAGTTCTGTACATCCTGTACTTTACTGGCGAGAGGTTGGATTTGACCCCCTCCTACCTCATGACCAAGATAGGTAACTTTCCCTGAGCTATCTGGCACTTGGTAGCCTTGATAGTGAGGTTAGCCCTTTTCAAGGCCTGCAACACCTTATCCAGATGTGTCAAATGCTCTTCCCAGGTGGAACTGTAGACGGCAATGTCGTCTAAGTAAGCCACACAAAAGGCTTCCAGCCCACTGAGCTCATGATTGACCAATCTCTGGAAGGTGGCAGGGGCATTCTTCAACCAAAAGGCATGACCCTAACTGGTAGAGTCCCTCAGGTGTTGAGAAGGCCGTCTTTTCCTTGGCATGGTCCGTCAGAGCTATTTGCCAATAGCCTGAAGTGAGGTCAAAGGTGCTCACAAACTTGGCAGCACCGATTGGTGTCCACAAGCTCATCAGCCCTGGGTAATGGGTGCGCGTCAGTCTTGGTGACCGCATTGACGCCTCGGTAGTCCACACAGAACCTCCAATCCTTGGTACCGTCTGGGAACTTTGCCTTGGGGACAAGGACCACTGGGCTGGACCAGGGACTGGTTGAGGGTTCAATAACACCCAGATCCAACATCTTGGCGACCTCAGCCTGGATGTGGTTCTTGACGGTATCTGACATACGGTAGCACCTGCTTTTGACAGGTACACTGTCACCAGTGTCAATTTCGTGCTTACACCACGGTGTAAGGCCTGGCTTCAGTGAAACAGAGAGCCATACTGTTGGAGCAAAGCCCTACAGGCCCTCTGTTGCTCTGTTGTCAAATCTTGAGAGAGAGATGTACTCCCTTCCACTGAGCCATCCTGAGGGTTGCTAAGCAGCAAATCAGGAAGGGGCTCACTCTCATCCTCTTCTTGCCCAGAAGCTAGCAAGAGACATGAGACTTCCGCTCGCCTGTGGAAAGGCTTGAGCCT
>CM010927.2:23505869-23577554 GCA_002915635.3 Ambystoma mexicanum
ACATGTGTGCACAATCATGTTCCATGTGCATTCCATGTATGCCCCTAGGTGTCCTTGACCACCTGCTCATTGTAGTATGTGTCCAGGATGATCCAATTGTCATCTCATTTGGACAGCCATGTCATGCTCACTGTAGGTCTGTTTGTCATCACGCATGACTTTAGGCTGTCCACATCTGTACCATGCACATGGCTCCCCCTATAACAGGCCCACTGCCTCTTTTCAACTGATGTTGTGTCTTCTACATGCATGGGTGTACTATTGATTATTTCTCATCTGTCCTCCATCATGTCCACTTCTCATCGGCTGTAGTGACATTTGAATGACAAAATGCAATAGACGCATGCCAACACAGTCGGGCAATGCACAGTTCTGTGGGGAACCTTTCATTGCCATGCAGTACCTCCCTGCTAATGCCCAGAGGGTGGGTGTTTCACAGTATCCATGCTACATAGTGCATGCCATTTGCACATGATGGCTGCAATTGCCCATACACTGCCATCATGTTTTGAGATTGTCATCACTATGTACGTGTTGATGTTAGAAGTTGAGGGGCTACACATGCATTGCACCGAACACACACCCACTCCTGTGCCAAGTTAAGCCCTTCAACATGCAAACACAATGCTGCTGTGTGATGGTGACCTGACATGTATGTACCCATGTCCCTCCTTTCACTGTATAGAAAGGCACTAGCGTAGGTGCCTCCTGTGACACATGTACTCTGCATAGTTGATGGTAGTTGAGTGCTGCACATGAACATGCATGTTACATGTGTCATGGTGTGTTTGGTTTGATTTCTAGCTGTGGCTATTTGTGTGTTCCCCATGCTTATGCTAGGTGCCATCTCTTTGTTGCCATCTCTCATTTCTGCTTTGGATATGTGCCTGCTAGAGGTTGTGTGTGATGCAGGTGATGTGCAACATGCAATACATGTGTTGCCTTCACATTTTGCACACATCCTTTTCTGCTTTTGGATACCCTTGCATTGCAATGCCACTGGATGCATGTTGGGGTTTGATTTGCCTGTGATGGGCTGTTTCATTAGTTGGCTGTCAATGTTGTGAACTGTATGTGTGTGGTATGTCTACTGACATGCGTGTTCTTGTTTCTTTTCTTTATGTTGCAGGTGATGACGCACTGGCGGCAGAGGATGAAGATGTCATCCCAGACACGGTGGTCAGTTCACATGACCAACCAGGCACCAGTGGTGGTCGTGGGGTGGCAGCCCACGAGAACCCACTGGTGCTCCAGGCCATCGTGTCCAGAGCTGACTCTGAGTCAGGCTCTGATGTATCCTCTGACCACTATGTTGAGCCGGATCTGCATCATGACGTGTCGTCGCCGGTAAGTGATCCTGTGTTGGATGATCTTCTGTCCGCGACACCTGCAGTAGGGGGCCAGGCAGGGTTGGAATGTCTGCCTGTGGTGGTTACGGGTGCACGGTCACACTCAACACCAGTTGGCAATGTTCCTGGGGCATCAGGTCGACGGAGGGATGCAGTCCTGCAGCCGTGGGTGACACCAACCCATCAAGGACCACGGCTCCTTCGGCCCAGCAGGTGTGGTGTCCGGCAATGCGGTGGCCGTGTGCCACTGGGGCCAACTGAGTGGGAGTGTTCCATGATTGCCATAGCACAGCAACAGGGGGGAGCAGTTGAGATGATTGCTCAAGGTATGGAAAGTGTGGCCCATTCCATCCTCCCCTCTGTAAGGCAATTGGTGCTCCAGCAGCAGGCTATGCAGTCCACGTGCCGCTCACTCAGGCTGGGCATGGTGGCGTCTGACAGGGCATGCCGGACTGAAATGGTGGCTCTGTCAAGCACTTGATGCTCAAGCAGAGGCACACCGTGAGGCCCTGAGGGTGGAACACCAATCACTCTGATCTACTCTGGCTGCGCTCTGGATGAACGAGAGTAGGCGGACAGAAGACAGGATGGTGCAGCTTGAAAGAACCATCTCAGCTGAACTCCATGCAAGCCGGATTCGCTCCGTTTGTCATGTGAGGCCATGCAGGCAGAACCCAGTCTCACACGTCAGTCCCTGCAGGAGGAAGCACGTGTGACACGTGAGGTAATGCATGCTGACCTCAGTCTCATTGCCGCCAGGACCTGGCTTACCAGACCCGCATGCTTGCTGCCATTGAGGGGCAAGGCGCGGCTAGGCGTGGTGAGTCAACTGAGCCACGTCCACCTTCTGATTTCCATCCAGAGGGTGACGATGACAACCTATCTCCCAGATAGGTCGGCCTTGCAGGTCTATTGTCAGTGAGTTGTGTCATGATCTCATATCACAGCATGTCTGTGTTGACCTAGGAACCATGTGTCGCCATGCTGCCCAGCTTCCAGGGCCCGGCTCAGGGCAGACATTCTGTAATATGAAACTGTCATGGGTGGAGCCAGGTAGTTGGCATAGACAGAGGTGATGATTCCCTTGCATCGCATACAACCTGCACGTTTATGGAATGCCAGTGCTTGCGGTTTCGATAGATGTGCTCAGTGGCCCTAGGTGGACGTAGGGCCACATGGGTGCAATCTATGGCACCAAGCACTTTGGGGAAGTGTGCCACCCTGTAGAAGTCCAGGACAATGGCTTGCCTTTCTGCAGGTGTTCTGGGCATGTATATGTGCCTGCGGACTGAGGCGCGCTGCTGTCATGATTGCCACACCTGGTGTAGGCAGCGTGACTGCGTGGCCTGTGAGACCCCCCCACTATGGCAGTTGGTCTCTGAAATGACCCAGTGGCCAGAAAATGCAGTACATTGAGCACCTTCTCCAAGGCGGCTCAATGCTTGGGAGCACAGGGTGGGTGATGTGAGTTCATCCTCCCACTCCCTGACCAGGTCTAGGATGATATGAGGTGGAAACCTATACCTGCCATAGACCTGGTCATCAGGCATCCCAAAAAGGCTGGTCCTGGGTAACAAAATGTGGGGCCTGGCTATTCTCTTCCTCCTGCGGTGTCCCACGATCACAGCTGCGAGAAATGCGACATTCATCGTAGCTGTATGTGCTTGTTTGTTGTTTGCGTGCACTTTTATGCTGTGCGGGGGCGCTTCCGCCTGCTTTCGTGTGGCGGACATAATTGTGCGTGTGCGTCTGTTTTGAAGTGCGCAGGTTTTCCCTATTCGAGGTTCATGAATACATGTTTTTCACTAGCGTGTGGGCGTTGTGTGTGTTTTCCCAGCGGTACTTCCCACGTTGCACCTACATTTTCATGAGTTGTTCCCCATTCCCCGTTTTCTGTCCCCTTTTTGGGTGTGTGAACGAGTTGTGCGCTTTCCCCATTCCTGTCGCGCTGTTGGGTGTCTTGACCCACGTTTGAGCTATCATGCTGCAACATTTGGTGCTGTGGGCTTAGAAAATCCATTATGGCCAAAAAGCCCACAAGTGCGCCAGAATCCAGGAGAACCACGCAGTTTGTGCGCACACCCAAAATGGTTACCTAACTTGCCACCCACCACTGTAAAGAAAGATCTTTGTTAACAAAATCCACTGTTACTGATGTCAAAAAGTTGCTGAAATCGTGACTCATTGGACCACTCTAAAGATTTAACCCTTTTGTGGGGTTCCACATAACCATTTTACTGTAAGGAGCCCCATCAAAACAATGTTAAGCAAGGATTTACTACCATGTAAGAACCATTCCTGTTTGGAATGCATTAATCCAAGAAAAATCCCAAAAATGGTTGCATTACCAGTACTCACCACTATCAGAAAGCCGGCGTTTTAAAACAACACCAGACATTTGTGTAAACTGAATAAATGAACCCAAAGCAGGCCACAGAAAGACTTACTGAGAGGTGGATACAATGTAAAGTTATATTCTGAAGTGACTTGAAGGTGTATAACAAGAATGGCTAAGCTGTGGATTTTAGCCGTTTAAGTAAATTTGGACTGAAAGACACTAAAACCTAAATGTTTAAAAGAAATGATGACCTACTTTGAGTGTCACATAGGTTGCAATTGTTTAAATGTCATAAGTTTTACACTTAGAATCAGCATTCTAGCTGCATATGTAAAATGGTTAGTTTATTTGAATGCAGAAACTGGGTAACTAAAAGTGACATTAGCTGGGGCCTGCTTAAGAACTGGATTCTGCTTGACAACTTCCCCCAATTGGAGTGAAACTGATCCACAGCAGTTCCCAGGCCTAGCTGCCTTTTGCTGCTCCCACAAAAGGGATCTGACACTTCTCTGATTAAATTACCTGGGCTCTGCAGGAAATTGAACAAAGCCCTGTCCTGACTCAGGCAAATGTTTTATTGGTGGAGTCATAAATGTGGCTTCCTCCTCTGGAAGGAAAGGGAGGAGCACTGCATGTGAGAGCAAGCTGGCTTGGCAGAAACTGGGAGGGGAGAAACTGGAGACAGAGGCTGAGCTTGAAGAAAGTGGAAAGACTGGTTTCTGTACCATGTGACCTGAAAAGACGCACCCTGTAGCCAGAATATGGTTTTGGAAAAAGATGAATAACTCATAGTACGGACTTGTCATAATTATTTATATGATACCATAATTCTTGTGATTTTTCTGCCCACATTTTAAGAGGTTTTTAGAACCGGTGGCATGATCTGGGGCAAACTAGCAGTTAAGAGGGTATTACTTAAAATGTCTGCATGTGAAAAGTCTGATACTTCGTCAATTAATGCCTGCATGCCTTGCACACATTTGGGTACATTTGAGTAAGAATCTGATATTGGTAACTTGACCAAAAAGTGAAATATGTTGCCATTTCTCAATGCAAGCTCTCAGGAAGAGCAGATTTGAACAGGGTATATCTCATGTGATATGCATGATGGGTGCATGTAATTTCAAACCACTGTGTAGCTATGAAATATGTCTTTTTGATCAAATATAGATTGTGTGTAAAGTTGACAGGGGTGGGTTCTCTGTATCATAAACAGACCTCATCATGATGACACTTCATTTCATTCCCCAATCAAGGGGAAGAGGAGGAAGTGGCCAATGACAAGTGGAGAGGGGTAGGGCCTAGGAAGCTGGCCTCTCCACCCATGTTCAAAACACATAAAAGCAGACAGTCAGGACAGATAGGGACATTCTATTCTATCTGCTGCGGGACGCTCTGCCGGGAAAATCCATACTTTACCTCCATCAACCTCCAGAGAGCCAACATAGAGACTTCAATCTATCCACCTTCAGAGACCAAGACTTTACTCAGAATTTGTAGCAGAGAGGTCAACTACAAGCTAAATCCCTCTTTAGCAGGCCTCAAATCATTGCCATTATCACAGCCAGGCGAGCTGTTTGAATTCTTTGCAAGAACTCTTGCCATTTGCCAGAGAGCAGTGTTGTATCCAGAGAGAGACCAGCTGAACCGGAGACCGCTGTATCCGGACCCACAGACCTGATCAGAACCAGAGACCCAGACCAGACCGCTGTTCGCAGAACTAGAGAGCTGACCCAGACGCTGGACGCAGAGACCGTCCATGGCGAGTGAAGAATACCTGACCAGATATTGTGAGTACCTAGCAGAACTGTGCAGAACCAATCTCTTAGTTAAAATAATATAATTCAATCTATTTTAATCTAACCAGAACTGCCTAACTGTTACCTGTCATTTTGCAAAACTGTCACCTGTCATTTGCAAAGCTGTAACCTGTCGCTTTGAACTTTTAACATTTCAAATCCGAAAAACTACCTTTATTTAATCGTTCATAACTCCGTAACCGTTTGGGCTAGGAACTTGGTTTAACTTTCCTCTGGAAGCTGGGAATCTTGGCTTTTCAAGGAACCTAGAACCTTTACCGCGATTTGCAAATTTCTCCACGTGTGAAAACAGCAGCTTCCTTTCTTTCCTTGCTAAAAATGTGTTTGCCTCTTAAGAACCATCCCTGAATCATTGCTAGAGTGAGCCTGGACTAATATTAACTTGACACCACTTACCCTGAACCTCTAGAGGGAATTAAAAGCATTTTAGCATATTTTTCACTTCATTGCCAGCACATATAAAAGCATTTTGGGCCTGTGTTTCAAACCTCTGTTAGTCTAAGCTTGCTGGGTGAACTGAATTACATTTGATTGCATTTCTGAGAACTGTGTGCTTTCCTTCCATTTCCTTGCATTGCATAAAAGGGGGGGGGTGAATTGTACAGAAAGTGATTACATTGTCTTTTGCTGAAATCCTATCAAGTTATTTTCTGTACTGCATTTCATTCCACATTGCATCCATTTAAACCATCAAAGTATTGTTGCTATTTTATCCATCCTATAACACTCATCATTGATTATAAGAAGTGTGCTTAGTGCCAGACTATCCATTATTGATTACTGCTCAGATTAAGTGTGATATTCAATTATTAATTATTATAAAGTGTGATATATATATCGATTGTTTAAATTATCAAATAAACCTTTTAACTTGCAAAACAGAACTACTTCTTGGCTCAGTGGGGTCAGAGGGATTCCAAGAGAGGGGTGTTATATAGGGGTAGTCATCCAGAACGCATGAACTGGACATAAAGATATATCAATAAGGCTTTCCATTCAGTATCCCAGACTAGGCATTGACTTAGCTGTAGTGTTGAATTGAATCCTCTTACAGCGCACGCGTTTGGAAAGTCGCAGTGATGTGTAAGGTAAGTGCAGATTTGGCACACATTCCTGGAAAAACATGCGCAGGGCCTTCCATGAATCGCACGCGTGCGATTCGCACACATGCGCCGGCTTTTTCACGCTTGTGCCAGCTTGTGCAACAAATTTTGGCGCACATTTATTCCATGAATTACCCCTTTTGTCTTTCCCTCCCTTTTAAATTTCTGGAGTGCCATTTTGCTCCCACTTCATTTTGTGAGCTTAACTTGTCTGGAACATATTGGGAGTGGTCTGGTTTGTTAAGAGTGTGATTTTTAAACTGCTTTACTTTAGTGAAATGTTTTACAACTGATGTGTAAATAAATGTATATTCTTTTACTCAGAAACCTTGAGTCAGTGTTTGTTTGAATCATAGTAATTGCTGTCCTTTGTGGAACTATTGATACTGCTCACTTGCTCTTGGGATAAGTCTGGCTGCTCGGCCATCGCTACCACTTTTACTGTGTAGTACAGGTGAATTTGTACTGTCACTTGTAGTCTTAATAGTGTGTGGTGTTCCCAAAGGGTACTGTATATAGTTCTGCCCCACTTGCTTTCAAATATCAAAAGTTGGCTTCTGTGGTTTCGCGAGGCATCACCTTGTAAATGCATCAATAATTAGACATTATTTAATAATATTTCACCGTTGTAAATAATCTGAAGTGTGTTAACCAAATGCAAGTTGAAACCTCAACACATAAATGAGTTTCAAATGTTTAAGATTCAAAATCTAAATGAGCTGCTGGTATTAAAGTCTTCTTGTAATTTCAGGTGACCCCATGAGTGACTATGCTGGTAAGTACCCAATTGATTTACTCCTCAAAGTTCCTTGATTTTGATTTACTCTTGGACTGGAATTCAGTTAAAGGTTCAAGGATGTAATTATGACTTTATCTTCATATCGCTGAATTTTCTCATGCACATTCGTGCTAATTTATGTGCTCCTAGGCAAATTCAAGCCTTACGCCAGAAGAGACAACAGCCTCAGAATATGTGTGTATTAACACCTAGAGGCGAATGCCTCCTCTACTTAGACCCCCCGCAGGGTTCAAGCCCTTATTGCACAGCGCTGGCTATGGGAGATAAGGGAAAGGTTTTCTAGGCGCTAATAGGGCCTACTTTATTTCTTGTGTTAATCAGATACCGTACGTTGCTGTTTATGTTCTTGAAAGATGATTACTGCTTGTTCATTTAAATACCAATACAGTAACTGCACCCCTATTTTTTCCAGCTAAAAGCACCCCTTTAAATTGGTCTACATGACCTTTCACCTCTTTGGTTACTCCAGGAGCAATCAAATCAATGCTCAGTTGGGTATAAGCGCAAGGTGATGCCTCAATCCAATCAATGCTCAGTGGGTATAAGCGCAAGGTAAAGCCTCAATCCAATGAAGGCTCAGTGGGTATAAGCACACGGTGAAGCATCAATCCAATCAATGCTCAGTTGGGTATAAGCACAAGGTAAAGCCTCAATCGAATCAATGCTCAGTGGGTATAAGTGCAAGGTGAAGCCTCAATCCAATCAATGCTCAGTGGGTATAGGCGCAAGGTGAAGCCTCAATCCAATCAATGCTCAGTGGGTATAGGCACAAGGTGAAGCATCAATCCAATCAATGCTCAGTTGGGTATACGTGCAAGGTAAAGCCTCAATCCAATCAATGCTCAGTGGGTATAAGCTCAAGGTGAAGCATCAATCCAATCAATGCTCAGTGGGCATAAGCGCAAGGTGACGCCTCAATCAATCAATGCTCAGTGGGTATGAGCGCAAGTTCAAGCCTCAATCCAATCAATGCTCAGTGGGTATAAGCGCAAGGTGATGCCTCAATCCAATCAATGCTCAGTGGGTATAAGCGCAAGGTAAAGCCTCAATCCAATGAAGGCTCAGTGGGTATAAGCACACGGTGAAGCATCAATCCAATCAATGCTCAGTTGGGTATAAGCACAAGGTAAAGCCTCAATCGAATCAATGCTCAGTGGGTATAAGTGCAAGGTGAAGCCTCAATCCAATCAATGCTCAGTGGGTATAGGCGCAAGGTGAAGCCTCAATCCAATCAATGCTCAGTGGGTATAGCGCAAGGTGAAGCATCAATCCAATCAATGCTCAGTTGGGTATACGTGCAAGGTAAAGCCTCAATCCAATCAATGCTCAGTGGGTATAAGCTCAAGGTGAAGCATCAATCCAATCAATGCTCAGTGGGCATAAGCGCAAGGTGACGCCTCAATCAATCAATGCTCAGTGGGTATGAGCGCAAGTTCAAGCCTCAATCCAATCAATGCTCAGTAGGTATAAGTGCAATGTGGAGCCTCAATCCAATCACTGCTCAGTGGGCATAAGCATAAGGTGAAGCATCAATCCAATCAATGCTCAGTTGGGTATAAGTGCAAGGTTAAGCCTCAATCCAATCAATGCTCAGTGGGTATAAGCGCAAGGTGAAGCCTCAATCCAATCAATGCTCAGTGGGTATAAGCGCAAGGTGAAGCCTCAATCCAATCAATGCTCAGTGTGAAAAAGCGCAAGGTGAAGAGCCTCAATCCAATCAATGCTCAGTGGGCATAAGCTTAAGGTGAAGCCTCAATCCAATAAATGCTCAGTGGGTATAAGCGCAAGGTGAAGCCTCAATCCAATCAATGCTCAGTGGGTATAAGCGCAAGGTGAAGCCTCAATCCAATGAATGCTCACTGGGTATAAGCGCAAGGTGAAGCCTCAATCCAATCAATGCTCAGTGGGCAGAAGCGCAAGGCGAAGCCTCAATCCAATCAATGCTCAGTGGGCATAAGCGCAAGGCGAAGACTAAATCCAATCAATGCTCAGTGGGCATAAGCGCAAGGGGAAGCCTCAATCCAATCAATGCTCAGTGGGCAGAAGCGCAAGGCGAAGCCTCAATCCAATCAATGCTCAGTGGGTATAAGTGCAAGGCGAAGCCTCAATCCAATCAATGCTCAGTGGGCATAAGCGCAAGGTGACGCCTCAATCCAATCGATGCTCAGTGGGCATAAGCGCAAGGTGAAGCCTCAATCCAATCGATGCTCAGTGGGCATAAGCGCAAGGTGAAGCCTCAATCCAATCGATGCTCAGTGTGCATAAACGCAAGGTGAAGCCTCAATCCAATCAATGCTCAGTGGGTATAAGTGCAAGGTGAAGCCTCAATCCAATCAATGCTCAGTGGGTATAAGTGCAAGGTGAAGCCTCAATCCAATCAATGCTCAGTGGGCATAAGCGCAAGGTGAAGTCTCAATCCAAGCAATGCTCAGTGGGTATAAGCGCAAGGTGAAGATTCAATCCAAACAATGCTCAGTGGGCATAAGCGCAAGGTGAAGCCTCAATCCAAAGGGCCTGTTAGGCAGAATCCTATGCAGTGCCCTTAGGGACCACTGCACATAATCAGGACTATAAGTGGTAATACAAGTTCACCTTTGGTACAAGCCTGTACTACGCAGTTAAATTGGTAGCAGTAGCGGAGCAGCCAGACTTATCTCAAGAGCAAAAGAGCAGTAGTAGAGATTACACAAAGGACCACAGTTACTGTGACTCAATCAAACACTGACTCAAGGTTTCTGGTTAAAAAATATAAGTACATTTATTTTCAACCATACGTTCACAAAATACTTCTATTAAAATGAAAACCACACTTCAAATACACTACACAAAACCAATTTCCCTTGTGCAGAACAATTCAAGGTAAGTACCTTAGAATTTGACAGACCAGTGTTATGAAACAAAGACGTAACCGGGCGTACACATGAAATCACTTTTTGACAGTAATGACAGTTCGGTCTTACTAAAGATAAGCATATCCGCGGGAATAAATGTTACCATTGTCAAACACACACATGAATCAACACAAGAGAGTTGGGGATAAAAATCATAGGCAATACTTTTGTCACGGCAGATAGAATCAGAGCACACCTTCTAACCAGTGTATAAGAGTCAATAGGCCTGCACCAGTGTCAAGTGGAACAGGGTTCCTGTTGCCGAGGATCAGACGGTTTAAAACAGTTCACGATTCGAGATTGCCAGGAGTACTTGGATACTGTCAGAAAGGGAGGCAAAAGTTATAAGAGGGAAGGCCTTATTAATTGGAGAAAGCTGGTGCCACGGCAGATGTTCCTGGTAGTTTCCTCCAGACTCACGGTTCCTGGAGCTTCAGTCATGGGGACAAGAAGGAGGACATCTGGAGCGATCTGCACAACCAAGGGATGAGTCCAGCAGCAGAAAAACAACAGTGAATAAAAGGTGTGCTCCTTTAAAAGAGGAGCGGTTCTTCAATCACTCAGCAGGGGGTTGTCCGGCCCGGACAGCAACCTGAGGCAATCAACATAAAGTGTGACTTGGGTCTCCAAGAAGACCCTTTGCAGGGGGTGACTACAACCCTCCCTCACATTCAGCCCACCTAGACACCCAGGCGACTAAAGGAGGACTTCTTTGTGGAAGCCCGCCAAAAGACGGTGATCAAAGAAGGCAAACCTGGTTTGCCGCGCAAAGCAAAACACAAGAAGGACTTTACCAAAAAGAAATGGTGACTAAATCCGACCGGGGTGAAATAAAAAGTATTTGGGCAAGCAGGTTTATATTCGAGGCTAATACAATAGCCTAAAACAGTACCACGTTTATATGGTATAATCGCTGTAGCAAAGTTAGGGTAGATACCACTGCTGCTTCCTTTCACATCACTTTGGCTTTCCCTGCTGTGCTGAAATTATCGCAATTGCGAAGCCGTGAGAGAGTTTTCTGGCACTGTCCTTCATTCAATTTATCCCATCTCCCATTTACAGCCTCAGATGAAGAGTTGGTTTAGACTCGAAACACGTGTCAGGCTACTTTGCAAATAAATCCATCGGATTTATAACCACATCTCTCTTCAATTACTTGCAACACATGCCTATATTGCACTCAGGCGCAGTGCGACTGAGAATTGCCTGTGCTCTAATTGTTTCCCCAACAGTGGGTTGTCCTTGGCAGTACTCCCACACCTCTCAGGCACCTGCAGCCTATGTTCACTCTTAATATTTATTCATACAAGCGCTGTGGTTTTGTGACTTTTTCTGCCAAACCTGTGTTTTTTTTTAGATACCACTGCCACCAGCCAAGTCTAAATGTTAAAAGAGTAAAACAAAACTCAGAGAGGCATAGACAAAAAGGGGTAGGAAATAATCCTTTCCAATACTCCATCGAAGATGGGGTGTACTGGGTCTGTAGTTTAAAGTGACTTCATAAAGTGAATGGCAACTTTACAGGGTTCTGGGGGACAGTAGTCACCCCCAGAAAAATGGAGTCAGTGGGAAGTCTTAGAGACAACCCTGTGTCACTGCACCTAAGATGTTGTGTAACACACACAAAAACTGGGGCTCATGGAGTGGTGTGGCTCCAGAGCCCAAGATCTCACAAAAAGTAAAAATACACAAGGCAAAACACATGTAAGAGTGGGAAAAAAGGCTCACACTCTTACAAGGTGGAAAAAATAAACCCCTGAACTCCAGCAAAGCTGTTGAGGGACTAGGTGAGGGGAATTATCCATAAAAGAGATTTTTCCCTAAAAAGGCCTCAAGGTGAGGCAGTGGGAGGTACTCAGTGGCACCTGGAAAGCTGGCATTTTCTGCCTGCATTCTATCTAGATCTCAACTCTGCCTACAGCCCACAGGTAGTAACACCACTCAGGCCTAACTCTCAATTGCACACCCCCTGTGTGAATGTGGCGGGGGAGTTGCCCCCGTGAATATGTAGGAGGACGGGCCAGGGGAAATCCTGTGCCCAAAAACAGACGAGACCACATTTCACAAAGAACTGTTTTATTCAACAAAATCCACATAAAACAGGTTCAGCTGTGGCCACCACATTGCCCTCCAAAAACCCTTATCTGGTACCAGGCTTGTCAACTGGTTAAAGCCAGGTGTGACATCAGAAGTGACGCTGAATGTCCGAAAAACTAAGGTGGAAAGGGATTGCTTTTGGGAATCAACTATATACATGCTCCATTGGGGTGAGTACACCAATTGGTCAGACATTATCTGATAGCTGCGCCTGAGACCACTGTGAGAAACCTGAAGGTGTCTCACCCACTAGCCCCTGGAGATTTGTCATCCAGGTGGCCAGGACACGGGCATGGCAATTGGATCCAATTCCTGGGGGTGGACCAGTGCAGGAGGATCACCTGCATGGGGGCTCTTCAGGGAGTGGAAGTGGTACACTGAAAGGTGAGACATGGTACGCCTCTCCTTATGACACCTTTTCCCCATCCTACCCAGTATGGTATCTAGAAAGTCAACCCCACCCCCCTTTCTTGACACAAACACTTTCTCACAGGCAGTTCACCTTGAAGACAACAGACTAACACCAGAGCCGTATATCTGATATGCCCAACACAAGGGTCAGGCAGAGTCAGGCAATTGCCAATAATTACACACAGCTGACTTCTCTTTCTCATCCCAATAGGGATAAAAGGTGGAGCATGAAAGCACACTCTGAGCAAGACCAGCCTTACACGGTAGCAGCTATCCCAGGCCAGCAGTTCAAATGGAGGGGAAAGGTGGGGAAATCTGAAAGGACGACAAGAAGGGAATTGCCCTTGCCCTTTTCAAACCAGTACTGCAAAACCTCCAAGAAGGGAAACGTAAGACCGCAAATTCCAGCTGGCGAATGGTGTGACAAATAATCAGCGGTAAGTGGGACTCTCCCGCACCGATAGCCAGGGTGGGGAGAAGCGGTTACCATTGTGGTACCATCCTTGACTCCATGGGCGAAAAACGCCAACGAGTTCAGCACAGCCAGTGAGTCAGAAGGAACTGATGAGAGACCGAACTGTGTTAGGCTCAAGGTTCCAGAAGCAACATTGTATGAAGAATGAAGAGTATGATACAAAGGTCTTTGTTTAATGAAATTGGCACCCGAGAAAGAGGGGTCTGGCGCCACGTGTGTGCTCATTCAAAGGTTTCTGGCTGGTGCCCCTCTCCTGAATAGGGAAAGTATAGAACTGAGGAATCTAAGTGGTCCTGCAGCAGGTTATGTTAAATCCTGTGCATAGTGAAAGTCTTCGGTTGTTGTAGAAACTACAAGTACCAAGAGGCCTTAGGGGAGCAGGAGTGAGGTGTCAAACTGGTCATATGAGGTCAAACCAAACCCTTGTACAGTTGAAAGTCTTTGACTTATTGAGGAGGCAAATGTGAACCCAACTGAGAGGTGCCTGGGAATTAGGGTGAATAGTAACACACCTGAGAACGCTGTGATGAAGGAAAAGTGTGAAGCCTGACTGGAAACTATAGGGGACAGCCTGACTGGGGGCTTCAGAGAAAGCCTTACTGGAGCTTAAGGGAAAGCTTCACTGAGGGCTGAGACCTGGACTTAGGTAAGAGAAGACCTAAGGGGTCTAGAATGACTTTCTTTTGAACTTGTGAACTGTGCATGGGTGAACCCGACAGAGGATGCCGGAGACAAAGCTAGGGAGAGGGAACCCCCTCTATGGGATTGTTAAACTGTAAACTGTGCAAGCATGAACCCGGTGGAGGGATGGCGAGAGAAATCTAGGGGAAAGGGTAACCCCGCTTTCTGATGAGATGGTAAAATCGTGAATGCCAATATGAACTCGACAGAGGGATGTCATGAGAAAGCTAAGGGAATTGAATCCTATATTGTGAAAAAGCTAAGTGACCTGCATTGTGATGACAAGCATGAACCCGACTGAGGGATTTCCACAGTGAGTGGTTGGTCTGAGCCCGACTGAGGGATGCTAACGTTGAGAGAAGGATAAGAGCCCGGCTGAGGGGGATCCAATGGTGAAGGGGAATCACCCGACATGAAGATTAGCACAAGGACGTTTTTGTTTTGTTGTTTATGATACACCCGACCCTCTGAAGAAAGAGACTTTGCATAAAAGAGACTTGGGCACAGTAGGCCCTGATATTGAGAAAAGGAACTGTAACCTTGTGCTGGAGAAGCCCAGGAGTGTCCTGTGCTCGAGAGTCCCGCCTTGTCTCGTGCTAAAAATGTGTGGAAAGGAGACTCTGGCCTTAACATCCCAACTTATCATTTTGTGAACACTTCTTTCTTTTCTTGGGAACATTATTCCACATTCTTTTGTAGCATAGCTGTAAGGATTGGCAATCTTTTTTTTTTTAGTATAGGCCCCTTTTATTTGTCTAGACTCCAGGTGGACCGTATTATCATTATTTAATGGCCATTGCTTGCTCCCATCTTAGATTTAGGTTTAGATTAGGTGTTTATCACACCCATTTTTACAGTTTAATAAACACCCTCGAACTGTGAACACTGTGTCAGTCTTACTTCAATACCATGCCTTGCTTACGCCACCTACAAAAAGATACAAGTGAACACATGCCACCATAATGCACTGTGAGTGGCACCTGCAACATTGTTTAGATGCACGTTAAAGGTGGGAAGGGATTGGCCAGTGGTAGATTTCTCAGGTTTGGCACTTTGGAGGGTTATCGGCAACAATTGAAGGTGGTGGTAATGGGTACCAAGGTGCTACTTGTCCCAAACAGGTTACCATTTCTGATTCCCTGGGCCTCACCCCAGGACAATTGGGTTTTACATTTGCATTGTATTGAATCTTTCGTCCCACAAACTAGATGGGAATGAAGGTCTCTGTCTGTGTCTAACTCTCATGAATAGGCATTATCCTTCAGTAGAGTGTGTCAGGAGTGTTCTACGGTGTTGGAGGTCGAAGCATTTCTTCAGTGTTTACTGCCAGGATCAGCTTAACAATTAAAAACATGCCACTTGCTAGCAGAGCGCTACAGAGTACTGCAGGAGTGTTCTACAGTGTTGGAGGTTCGAGCATTTCTTCAGTGTTTACTGTGAGGAGGAGGAGCTTTTCAGTTAAAAACGTGTCCTTTGCTAGCAGAGTGTTCTACGGTGTTCCTCAGTGGTCCGGTGATCTGATGTTTTTTTAATTCCAGGCCGTTGTCGTGATGTTTCTATGTAGTTGAGACACACTAGACAGTATTTACCTAGCCTGTTGCTGGGAAAAGTGGTAAGAACTCTAATATACTGTCTCGTTAAAAAGGTTGTGATTGGCATCAGCAACATACTAAGTCTCTACTGGGAGTTACTCACTCTGATCTGACATTGAACAGAACTCAGCGTGCCTTTTATTGTCTTGTTTTGAAGCACGTATCATGGTGGGTTTTCTTAACAATGCAGAGTAAGCTTTGACCAAGGCCTAACAACTATAACTTGCGGAACAATGCACCTTATAAGAGAGATTAGGCTGCCTGCGGTGGTTTGTACTCATTCCACGGGACATAAAGTTAATTAACAAGTGACCAGCTCGCCACAAAAGACTATCTCAAAAGATGAGTGGAAGGGTACTATTACGTCTCCCTCTCAGAACCTAGAAGTGGAGAACAATAATAGTGTTAATACTTCTGATCCTTCATTCGCTGCAATTGATAATAATAACTCTTTGCTGGCAGCTCTGTGTTACCCCTTGCGTGATACCCTTAACACGAAAAAACTGCCAGGGACTGATGTACATGGCTTGGCTAGAACTACTGCAGGTGGTATTACAGGGAGTGAAAGTCCGTGGTGTGACTCTTAACCTTCTGCCGCATGTCATTGGCACCAAAGACTATCTGCCTCACCCAACATGTATCCTATGAGTGAGGACACAGTGACAACTTATAGCAAAGTGCAAGCCCAACTGTCGGTACGTCAGTTTGCAATGAAAGTGTTGCATTTAAATGGAAAAATATTGGAGTACATCATGCATGCCCCGAGCTTTAGAGTAAATGAGGATGGAGACAAAGGCTGGATGCCCATATTCCAGCTGATGAATTACGAGCAAACTGCTCCGAATGTCAGCAGGGAAATCAACCAGGTCAGGCTACTAGACCAGAGAGTGCATATGGAACAGGATGATATTATTAGTGAAAAATCCACTATTAGTTGAACAAGGAAACAATGCAGACAAAAGAAACGCCATAATCGCCAATTTTCTTTCCAAATTCACATGATGTGGCTAAACCACGCAGAGCTGTGACAAATTGTTCTACTGTTTCATTTTCCTCCTGCTTGCGCTTGCTAAAATGATATCTTTCTAATATAATGCTGACTGTCTTTTCATAATGGTGATCCAATACCTTAATGCCCTTTTCATATTCTGAGAGACCAAACGCATCATCCTCAGAGAGTGCAGGTAGGTTCTCAAATTGTTCTTGCCCATAATTCCCCAAACAATGTATCAGAAGACATTTGTTTGTCTTCTCTCTCTGAGGATGATAGGTTTGGTCTCTCAGAATATGAAAAGTACATTAAGGCATTGGATCACCATTATGAAAAGACAGTCAGAATTATATTTGAAAGATATCAAATTGGCAAGCGCAAGCAGGAGGAAAATGAAACAGTAGAACAATTTATCACAGTGATGCGTGGTTTAGTGAGGGTGAGGGTTTATTTTGTTGTTATAAAATGCCTTATGGTCTTGTTTCTGCTGTGTCAGTGTTTCATAGAATAATGTACCAACTTTTTCATCATATGCAGGACATTTTATGTTTTCAGGATGATGTGTTAATATATGATAAAGACCAAAGAGAAAATGATGACAGGTTATACAAATTGCTAAATATATTTAAGAATATTGGCTTACCTTGAGTAACGATAAATGCAAGTTCAATAGGTTGACCATATCATGTTTCGGGCATGAGATATCAGAGAAAGGTATTAGACTTAAAGAGGAATTAGTTAACAACATTGTAAATTTTGACAGCCCAGATAACAATGAAAAATTGATTTCATTTTTAGCGATGGCTAAAGTTTATACTCAATTTAGCTAGTAAAACATTTCACATGAGAAAATGTGTGAGTGAAAAAGAATGTGAGATTTGATTGGAATGATGTGTGTAAAGATGAATTCAACAAAATAAAAATTGGATTTGAATGCTGCACCTACATTTAAATCCTTTAATCCAAACACCATCAGTACCATTACAAAAGATGCCAGCAACCATGGTTTGGGGGCTGTTTCATCACAAGTGGGAGGTGGAACTGGATATCCAGTTGTGTTTGCTTCTAGAGTTTTAAGGCAAGCTGAGACAAATTACTCAACTATTGAGAAAAAGTGATTGTTAAGTGGGCAGTTGAAAAATTTAGATAATTGATTTGGGGTACAAAGTTTATGGTGAGGTCTGATCACAAACTCTTAAGGAAATCTTACCACCAAAGGACTTGATAAAACATCATCCAGAATTAGAAAATGGTTTGTGAGTCTATAAGAATATAATTTTGAAGTGGAATTCATACAAGGTGTCAAATACAAGTCTGCCGCTTGTCTTTCTAGGTTAACAAATGTAATAGTAAATGTTATAACCCACGGGATACATCATACACTTCTACATAACTGAACCTTCCCAATGCATCATTCTACTATTCCATTAGTATCTTACAGTCATGTAACATTCTGCATTCTATTCTTATAGCTTTCTGTAGATCAATATAACAACCATTGTGAACATAGCAATGGGATGCTACAACCTCCTAGTCCAAAGGTGCCAGAAGTGGGGGTTGTTCAAAAGAAAGCCAATGCACTAGAAAAAGTCACTGACAAGAAGCTGATTTGTAAGATTAATAAAAAGAAGGAAAGATAGTGCAAGATGTAAAGACAAGCTGACTAGCTGGTTGTTAAATTACAGAAGTCCTGAGGAGCCCGAAGTAAAGGTGTAAAGTATTATTAGTGAACAGACTGATCTCGAGCTAGAACTATCCATGGAGTCCTTTTCTCTTGTCAACAATGGCAAGTCTTTGCCAACTAGATCTCGCTGTGCAGTAAGTGAAGATTAGGTTTAAAGTTTTGATGTGGTGGCAAGTAATAATGACCCTGTGTTTACAATTAAGCAGAGCACACAGGGGGCACAGAGTATAAGCCACAAATTAACCATTCAGACTTTCTGAAACTGATGCATAAGATTCTCCCATTAAGAAATTGGATACACAGGACTTTGATTATTTTGACCCAATTAAAAATGCCAAGTACTAATTCAGTAGAGGTCATTGTTGCAGGATAGAGACTGCAATATGGTGAGGCTACATCAGAGCAGGTTTCTTGATCTTGGGTATGAGCTTGATGTGACAGTTGATTGTTCACTGTTCCACAATAGATACTGCCAATATGGTGAGGCTGCATAAGAGCAGGTTTCTTGATCTTGCGTACGAGCTGGATATGGCAGTGGAGTTCACTGTTCCACGATAGAGACTGCCAATATGTTGAGGCTAGATAAGAGCACGTTTCTTGATCTTGGGTAGGAGCTAGATGTGGCAGTGGAGTTCACTGTTCCATGATAGAGACTGCCAATATGGTGAGGCTACATTAGAGCAGGTTTCTTGAATTTGGCTACGAGCTGGATGTGGCAGTGGAGTTCACTGTTCCATGACAGAGACTGCCAATATGCCAAGGCTACACAAGCGTAGGATTCTCGATCTTGGGTAGGAGATGGATCTAGCAGTGGAGGTCACTGTTCCAAGATAGAGACTGTCAATATGGTGAGGCTACATAAGAGCAGGTATCTTGATCACGGGTATGAGCTCGATGTGGCAGTGGAGTTCACTGTTCCACGATAGAGACTGCCAATATGGTGAGGCTGTATAACAGCAGGATTCTTGATCTTGGGTAAGAGTTGGATGTGACAGTGGAGTCACTGTTCCACGATAGAGACTGCCAATATGCTGAGACTACATATGAGCCGGATTCTTGATCTTGGGTACGAGCTGGATGTAGCAGTGGAGTTCACTGTTCTACGATAGAGACTGCCAATATGATGAGGCTGCATAAGAGCAGGATTCTTGATCTTGGTTCAGAGCGGGATGTGGCATTGGAGTTCACTGTTCCACAATAGAGACTGCCAATATGGTGAGGCTGCATGAGAGCAGGATTCTTGATCTTGGGTATGAGCTCGATGTGGCAGTTGATTGTTCACTGTTCCACAATAGAGACTGGCAATTGCCAAGGCTACATAGGAGCATGTTTCCAGACCTTGGGTACGAGCTGGATGTGGCAGTGGATTGTTCACTGTTCCGCGATAGATACTGCCAATATGGTGAGGCTGCATAAGAGCAGGTTTCTTGATCTCGCGTACGAGCTGGATATGGCAGTGGAGTTCACTGTTCCACGATAGAGACTGCCAATATGTTGAGGCTAGATAAGCGCAGGATTCTTGATCTTGGGTAGGAGCTGGATCTAGCAGTGAAGGTCACTGTTCAAAGATAGAGACTGTCAATATGGTGAGGCTACATAAGAGCAGGTATCTTGATCACGGGTATGAGCTCGATGTGGCAGTGGAGTTCACTGTTCCACGATAGAGACTGCCAATATGGTGAGGCTGCATGAGAGCAGGATTCTTGATCTTGGGTATGAGCTCGATGTGGCAGTTGATTGTTCACTGTTCCACAATAGATACTGCCAATATGGTGAGGCTGCATAAGAGCATGTTTCCAGACCTTGGGTACGTACTGGATGTGGCAGTGGATTGTTCACTGTTCCGCGATAGATACTGCCAATATGGTGAGGCTGCATAAGAGCAGGTTTCTTGATCTCGCGTACGAGCTGGATATGGCAGTGGAGTTCACTGTTCCATGACAGAGACTGCCAATATGCCAAGGCTACACAAGCGTAGGATTCTCGATCTTGGGTAGGAGATGGATCTAGCAGTGGAGGTCACTGTTCCAAGATAGAGACTGTCAATATGGTGAGGCTACATAAGAGCAGGTATCTTGATCACGGGTATGAGCTCGATGTGGCAGTGGAGTTCACTGTTCCACGATAGAGACTGCCAATATGATGAGGCTGCATAAGAGCAGGATTCTTGATCTTGGGTCAGAGCGGGATGTGCATTGGAGTTCACTGTTCCACGATAGAGACTGCCAATATGGTGAGGCTGCATGAGAGCAGGATTCTTGATCTTGGGTACGAGCTGGATGTGGCAGTGAGTTCACTGTTCCAAGATAGAGACTGTCAATATGTGTGAGGCTACATAAGAGCAGGATATCTTGATCTACGGGTATGAGCTGGATGTGGCAGTGGAGTTCACTGTTCCACGATAGAGACTGCCAATATGGTGAGGCTGCATGAGAGCAGGATTCTTGATCTTGGGTATGAGCTCGATGTGGCAGTTGATTGTTCACTGTTCCACAATAGAGACTGGCAATATGCCAAGGCTACATAGGAGCATGTTTCCAGACCTTGGGTAGGTACTGGATGTGGCAGTGGATTGTTCACTGTTCCGCGATAGATACTGCCAATATGGTGAGGCTGCATAAGAGCAGGTTTCTTGATCTCGCGTACGAGCTGGATATGGCAGTGGAGTTCACTGTTCCACGATAGAGACTGCCAATATGTTGAGGCTAGATAAGCGCAGGATTCTTGATCTTGGGTAGGAGCTGGATCTAGCAGTGGAGGTCACTGTTCCAAGATAGAGACTGTCAATATGGTGAGGCTACATAAGAGCAGGTATCTTGATCACGGGTATGAGCTCGATGTGGCAGTGGAGTTCACTGTTCCACGATAGAGACTGCCAATATGGTGAGGCTGTATAACAGCAGGATTCTTGATCTTGGGTAAGAGTTGGATGTGACAGTGGAGTTCACTGTTCCACGATAAAGACTGCCAATATGCTGAGACTACATATGAGCCGGATTCTTGATCTTGGGTACGAGCTGGATGTAGCAGTGGAGTTCACTGTTCTACGATAGAGACTGCCAATATGATGAGGCTGCATAAGAGCAGGATTCTTGATCTTGGGTCAGAGCGGGATGTGGCATTGGAGTTCACTGTTCCACGATAGAGACTGCCAATATGGTGAGGCTGCATGAGAGCAGGATTCTTGATCTTGGGTACGAGCTGGATGTGGCAGTGGAGTTCACTGTTCCACAATAGAGACTGCCAATATGGTGAGGCTGCATGAGAGCAGGATTCTTGATCTTGGGTACGAGCTGGATGTGGCAGTGGAGTTCACTGTTCTGCCATAGAGACTGACAATTTGGTGGGGCTACATAAGACCAGGTTTCTTGATCTCGGGTACAAGCTGAATGTGGCAGTGGAATCAGTGATTCCTATCCCTGCCCAATCACAGGCAACAGGAAATATGTGGGAATGTCTGAAGATCGCTAGTAACATGGTGGGGAGTAAGAGTCGCCCCAATACTTTGCAGGAGAATACAATGGTAGTTCTGAACTGGATGATCCAGAACAATGAACCTAGGGCTCCACCAAAGAATTGAAACTGCACAATAAGCTCTTGGAACTCCCACAGATTCTGACATTTGTTAGACATAGAAGGCTTGCTAAGCCTATTGCTTTAGAATGATGTTTCAGGAATGTTGGCTGCTCTCCGAGCTTCACATAAATGGATACCAGATATTCCAAGTTATGGCCAAAAAAGGCCTTAGGGGCCTCATTATTGGTGTGAAGAATAGTAGAAAAAACACTAGAATTAAATATAGTGGAGGAAATTCATCTATGTTGGCTGTGAGAGTTTGCTTTACCGAACAGCAATGTGTCTGCTATAATTATGAAAGTTTATAACCTCCCAGGTCTACAAAGAACTGACAATATTGATCTGTTGTGGAAGTTATTAGTTGTACTGAAGCTTCTGGGGCACAAGAAGGAGTTGATCATAATAGGAGGAGACTTTAACTCTAGGTTTTGTTTTAAGTATGAAATTGGGGAAACTTATTATGTAAACAGTTCATCTGAAATGGAAATCCTATTCCGTGACATGAAAGGGCAATGCATAGATAGACATTTGGTATGATAGGGATTGCTATATGCTTAATGGCCGAGTGATTGGAGACAGGCCTGGTAAATGTGCATGGAAGAGCAGGGATAAGGTAGCCACACAGGACTATTTTTTTCTGTAATGAGCCTGCAGTTGTACACGTGAGAAAGCTTGAAGTGAAGGGAAATGAGCACAGTGACCATGTAATGCTCACACTTGTAATATCAATTTGGAATCATTGTGATGTACTAAGATGTATTGGTGATCTTGTAGTCAATAGAACACAATGGACTGAGAAAAATCTAGAAAAAACGAAAAGGAACGTTAATCTAAATTTGGTTGCCTTACTGGACCAATTCACCTGCCTGGAGGCAGATGGTATACAGTGCCTTACTGGACCAATTCACCTGCCTGGCAGCAGATGGTATACAGTGCCTTACTGGACCAATTCACCTGCCTGGCGGCGGATGGTATACAGTGCCTTACTGGACCAATTCACCTGCCTGGCGGCGGATGACATACAGTGCCTTACTGGACCAATTCACCTGCCTGGCGGCGGATGGCATACAGTGCCTTACTGGACCAATTCACCTGCCTGGCGGCGGATGGCATACAGTGCCTTACTGGACCAATTCACCTGCCTGGCGGCGGATGACATACAGTGCCTTACTGGACCAATTCACCTGCCTGGCGGCGAATGGCATACAGTGCCTTAGTGGACCAATTCACCTGCCTGGCGGCGGATGACATACAGTGCCTTACTGGACCAATTCACCTGCCTGGCGGCGGATGGTATACAGTGCCTTACTGGACCAATTCACCTGCCTGGCGGCGGAGGACATACAGTGCCTTACTGGACCAATTCACCTGCCTGGCGGCGGATGGCATACAGTGCCTTACTGGACCAATTCACCTGCCTGGCGGCGGATGGCATACAGTGCCTTACTGGACCAATTCACCTGCCTGGCGGCGGATGACATACAGTGCCTTACTGGACCAATTCACCTGCCTGGCGGCGGATGGCATACAGTGCCTTACTGGACCAATTCACCTGCCTGGCGGCGGATGGCATACAGTGCCTTACTGGACCAATTCACCTGCCTGGGCGGCGGATGGACATACAGTGCCTTACTGGACCAATTCACCTGCCTGGCGGCGGATGGCATACAGTGCCTTACTGGACCAATTCACCTGCCTGGCGGCGGATGGCATACAGTGCCTTACTGGACCAATTCACCTGCCTGGCGGCGGATGGCATACAGTGCCTTACTGGACCTGGACCAATTCACCTGCCTGGCGGCAGATGGTATAGAGTGCCTTACTGGACCTGGACCAATTCACCTGCCTGGCGGCGGATGGTATACAGTGCCTTACTGGACCAATTCACGTGCCTGGCGCCGGATGGTATACAGTGCCTTACTGGACCAATTCAAGTGCCTGGCGGCGGATGGTATACAGTGCCTTACTGGACCAATTCACCTGCCTGGCGGCGGATGGTATCCAGTGCCTTACTGGACCAATTCACCTGCCTGGCGGCGGATGGTATCGAGTGCCTTACTGGACCAACTCACCTGTCTGGCGGCGGGTGGTATACAGTGGCTTACTGGATCAATTCACCTGCCTGGCGGTGGGTGGTATACAGTGCCTTACTGGACCAATTGACCAGCCTGGCGGCGGATGGTAGACAGTGCCTTATTAGACCAATTGACCTGCCTGGCGGCGGATGGTATAGAGTGCCTTACTGGACCAATTCACCTGCCTTGCGGCGGATGGTATACAGTGCCTTACTGGACCAATTCACCTGCCAGGCGGTGGATGGTGTACAGTGCCTTACTGGACCAATTCACCTGCCTGACGGCTGATGGTATACAGTGCCTTACTGGACCAATTCACCTGCCTGGCGGCGGATGGTATACATTGCCTTACTGGACCAATTCACCTGCCTGGCGGCGGATGGCATACAGTGCCTTACTGGACCAATTCACCTGCCTGGCGGCGGATGGCATACAGTGCCTTACTGGACCAATTCACGTGCCAGGCGATGGATGGTATACAGTGCCTTACTGGACCAATTCACCTGCCTGGCGGCGGATGGTATACAGTGCCTTACTGGACCAATTCACCTGCCTGGCGGCGGATGGTGTACAGCGCCTTACTGGACCAATTCACCTGCCTGGCGCCGGATGGTGTACAGTGCCTTACTGGACCAATTCACATGCCTGGCGGCAGATGGTATGCAGTGCTGCCTGGCGGCAGATGGTATACAGTGCCTTACTGGACCAATTCACCTGCCTGGCGGCAGATGACATACGGTGCCTTACTGGACCAATTCACCTGCCTGGCGGCAGATGGCATACAGTGCCTTACTGGACCAATTCACCTGCCTGGCGGCGGATGGATACAGTGCCTTACTGGACCAATTCACCTGCCTGGCGGCGGATGGCATACAGTGCCTTACTGGACCTCACAATTCACCTGCATGGCGGCGGATGGTATAGGGTGCCTTACTGGACCTGGACCAATTCAGTGCCTTACTGGCATTTCACTTGCCTGGCGGCGGATGGTATACAGTGCCTTACTGGACCAATTCAAGGCCTGGCGGTGGATGGTATACAGTGCCTTACTGGACCAATTCACCTGCCTGGCGGCGGATGGTATCCAGTGCTTACTGGACGAATTCACCTGCCTGGCGGCGGATGGTATCAGTGCCTTACTGGACCAACTCACCTGCCTGGCGGATGGGTATACAGTGCCTTACTGGACCAATTCACCTGCCTGCCGTGCGGTGGTATACAGTGCCTTACTGGACCAATTCACCTGCCTGGCGGCGGATGGTATACAGTGCCTTACTGGACCAATTCACCTGCCTGGCGGCGGATGGTATACAGTGCCTTACTGGACCAATTCACCTGCCTGGCGGCGGATGGTATACAGTGCCTTACTGGACCAATTCACCTGCCTGGCGGCGGATGGTATACAGTGCCTTACTGGACCAATTCACCTGCCTGGCGGCGGATGGTTTACAGTGCCTTACTGGACCATTTCACCTGCCTGACGGGATGGTATACAGTGCCTTACTGGACCAATTCACCTGCCTGGCGGCGAGATGGTATACAGTGCTTACTGGACCATTCACCTGCCTTGCGGCGGATGGTATACAGTGCCTTACTGGACCAATTCACCTGCCAGGCGGTGGATGGTGTACAGTGCCTTACTGGACCAATTCACCTGCCTGGCGGCTGATGGTATACAGTGCCTTACTGGACCAATTCACCTGCCTGGCGGCGGATGGTATACAGTGCCTTACTGGACCAATTCACCTGCCTGGCGGCGGATGGCATACATTGCCTTACTGGACCAATTCACCTGCCTGGCGGCATATGGTATACAGTGCCTTACTGGACCAATTCACCTGCCTGGCGGCGGATGGTATACAGTGCCTTACTGGACCAATTCACCTGCCTGGCGGCGGTTGGTATACAGTGCCTTACTGGACCAATTCACCTGCCTGGCGGCGGATGGTTACAGCGCCTTACTGGACCAATTCACCTGCCTGGCGGCGGATGGTGTACAGTGCCTTACTGGACCAATTCACATGCTGCGGCAGATGGTATGCAGTGCTGCTGGGCAGATGTATACAGTGCCTACTGGACCAATTCACCTGCCTGGCGGGGATGGTATACAGTGCCTTACTGGACCAATTCACCTGCCTGGCGGCGGATGGCATACAGTGCCTTACTGGACCAATTCACCTGCCTGGCGGCGGATGGTATACAGTGCCTTACTGGACCAATTCACCTGCCTGGCGGCGGATGGTATACAGTGCCTTACTGGACCAATTCACCTGCCTGGCGGCGGATGCATACAGTGCCTTACTGGACCAATTCACCTGCCTGGCGGCGAATGGCATACAGTGCCTTACTGGACCAATTCACCTGCCTGGCGGCGGATGACATACAGTGCCTTACTGGACCAATTCACCTGCCTGGCGGCGGATGGACATACAGTGCCTTACTGGACCAATTCATCTGCCTGGCGGCGGATGGCATACAGTGCCTTACTGGACCAATTCACCTGCCTGGCGGCGGATGGCATACAGTGCCTTACTGGACCAATTCACCTGCCTGGCGGCGGATGGCATACAGTGCCTTACTGGACCAATTCACCTGCCTGGCGGCGATGGCATATACAGTGCCTTACTGGACCAATTCACCTGCCTGGCGGCGGATGGCATACAGTGCCTTACTGGACCAATTCACCTGCCTGGCGGCGGATGGCATACAGTGCCTTACTGGACCAATTCACCTGCCTGGCGGCGGATGGCATACAGTGCCTTACTGGACCAATTCCTGCCTGGCGGCGGATGGCATACAGTGCCTTACTGGACCAATTCACCTGCCTGGCGGCGGATGGCATACAGTGCCTTACTGGACCAATTCACCTGCCTGGCGGCGGATGGCATACAGTGCCTTACTGGACCAATTCACCTGCCTGGCGGCGGATGGTATACAGTGCCTTACTGGACCTGGACCAATTCACCTGCCTGGCGGCGGATGGTATACAGTGCCTTACTGGACCAATTCACATGCCTGGCGGCGGATGGTATACAGTGCCTTACTGGACCAATTCACCTGCCTGGCGGCGGATGGTATACAGTGCCTTACTGGACCAATTCACCTGCCTGGCGGCGGATGGTATACAGTGCCTTACTGGACCATTCACCTGCCTGGCGGCGGATGGTATACAGTGCCTTACTGGACCAATTCACCTGCCTGGCGGCGGATGGTATACAGTGCCTTACTGGACCAATTCACCTGCCTGGCGGCGGATGGCATACAGTGCCTTACTGGACCAATTCACCTGCCTGGCGGCGGATGGTATACAGTGCCTTACTGGACCAATTCACCTGCCTGGCGGCGGATGTATACAGTGCCTTACTGGACCAATTCACCTGCCTGGCGGCGGATTGGTATACAGTGCCTTACTGACCAATTCACCTGCCTGGCGGCGGATGGTTACAGTGCCTTACTGGACCAATTCACCTGCCTGGCGGCGGATGGTGTACAGTGCCTTACTGGACCAATTCACTGCCTGGCGGCAGATGGTATGCAGTGCTGCCTGGCGGCAGATGGTATACAGTGCCTTACTGGACCAATTCACCTGCCTGGCGGCGGATGGTATACAGTGCCTTACTGGACCAATTCACCTGCCTGGCGGCGGATGGCATACAGTGCCTTACTGGACCAATTCACCTGCCTGGCGGCGGATGGCATACAGTGCCTTACTGGACCAATTCACCTGCCTGGCGGCGGATGGCATACAGTGCCTTACTGGACCAATTCACCTGCCTGGCGGCGGATGGTATACAGTGCCTTACTGGACCAATTCACCTGCCTGGCGGCGAATGGCATACAGTGCCTTACTGGACCAATTCACCTGCCTGGCGGCGGATGGCATACAGTGCCTTACTGGACCAATTCACCTGCCTGGCGGCGGATGGTATACAGTGCCTTACTGGACCAATTCACCTGCCTGGCGGCGGATGGCATACAGTGCCTTACTGGACCAATTCACCTGCCTGGCGGCGGATGGCATACAGTGCCTTACTGGACCAATTCACCTGCCTGGCGGCGGATGGCATACAGTGCCTTACTGGACCAATTCACCTGCCTGGCGGCGGATGGCATACAGTGCCTTACTGGACCAATTCACCTGCCTGGCGGCGGATGGCATACAGTGCCTTACTGGACCAATTCACCTGCCGGCGGCGGATGGCATACAGTGCCTTACTGGACCAATTCACCTGCCTGGCGGCGGATGGCATACAGTGCCTTACTGGACCAATTCACCTGCCTGGCGGCGGATGGCATACAGTGCCTTACTGGACCAATTCACCTGCCTGGCGGCGGATGGCATACAGTGCCTTACTGGACCAATTCACCTGCCTGGCGGCGGATGGCATACAGTGCCTTACTGGACCAATTCACCTGCCTGGCGGCGGATGGCATACAGTGCCTTACTGGACCTGACATTCACCTGCCTGGCGGCAGATGGTATAGAGTGCCTTACTGGACCTGACCAATTCACCTGCCTGGCGGCGGATGGTATACAGTGCCTTACTGGACCAATTCACGTGCCTGGCGCCGGATGGTATACAGTGCCTTACTGGACCAATTCACCTGCCTGGCGGCGGATGGTATACAGTGCCTTTACTGGACCAATTCACCTGCCTGGCGGCGGATGGTATCCAGTGCCTTACTGGACCAATTCACCTGCCTGGCGGCGGATGGTATCAGTGCCTTACTGGACCAATTCACCTGTCTGGCGGCGGTGGTATACAGTGCCTTACTGGATCAATTCACCTGCCTGGCGGTGGGTGGTATACAGTGCCTTACTGGACCAATTCGACCAGCCTGGCGGCGATGGTATACAGTGCCTTATTGACCAATTGACCTGCCTGGCGGCGGATGGTATACAGTGCCTTACTGGACCAATTCACCTGCCTGGCGGCGGATGGTATACAGTGCCTTACTGGACCAATTCACCTGCCAGGCGGTGGATGGTGTACAGTGCCTTACTGGACCAATTCACCTGCCTGACGGCTGATGGTATACAGTGCCTTACTGGACAATTCACTGCCTGGCGGCGGATGGTATACAGTGCCTTACTGGACCAATTCACCTGCCTGGCGGCGGATGGCATACAGTGCCTTACTGGACCAATTCACCTGCCTGGCGGCGGATGGTATACAGTGCCTTACTGGACCAATTCACCTGCCTGGCGGCGGATGGTATACAGTGCCTTACTGGACCAATTCACCTGCCTGGCGGCGGATGGTATACAGCGCCTTACTGGACCAATTCACCTGCCTGGCGGCGGATGGTATACAGTGCCTTACTGGACCAATTCACCTGCCTGGCGGCGGATGGTGTACAGTGCCTTACTGGACCAATTCACATGCCTGGCGGCAGATGGTATGCAGTGCTGCCTGGCGGCAGATGGTATACAGTGCCTTACTGGACCAATTCACCTGCCTGGCGGCAGATGGCATACGGTGCCTTACTGGACCAATTCACCTGCCTGGCGGCAGATGGCATACAGTGCCTTACAGGACCAATTCACCTGCCTGGTGGCGGATGGCATACAGTGCCTTACTGCACCAATTCACCTGCCTGGCGGCGGATGGCATACAGTGCCTTACTGGACCTCGACCAATTCACCTGCATGGCGGCGGATGGTATAGGGTGCCTTACTGGACCTGGACCAATTCAGTGCCTTACTGGACCATTTCACTTGCCTGGCGGCGGATGGTATACAGTGCCTTACTGGACCAATTCAAGGGCCTGGCGGTGGATGGTATACAGTGCCTTACTGGACCAATTCACCTGCCTGGCGGCGGATGGTATCCAGTGCCTTACTGGACCAATTCACCTGCCTGGCGGCGGATGGTATCGAGTGCCTTACTGGACCAACTCACCTGCCTGGCGGTGGGTGGTATACAGTGCCTTACTGGACCAATTCACCTGCCTGCCGGTGGGTGGTATACAGTGCTACTGGACCAATTCACCTGCCTGGCGGCGGGTGGTATACAGTGCCTTACTGGACCAATTCACCTGCCTGGCGGCGGATGGTATACAGTGCCTTACTGGACCAATTCACCTGCCTGGCGGCGGATGGTATACAGTGCCTTACTGGACCAATTCACCTGCCTGGCGGCGGATGGTATACAGTGCCTTACTGGACCAATTCACCTGCCTGGCGGCTGATGGTTTACAGTGCCTTACTGGACCATTTCACCTGCCTGACGGCGGATGGTATACCGTGCCTTACTGGACCAATTCACCTGCCTGGCGGCAGATGGTATACAGTGCCTTACTGGACCAATTCACCTGCCTTGCGGCGGATGGTATACAGTGCCTTACTGGACCAATTCACCTGCCAGGCGGTGGATGGTGTACAGTGCCTTACTGGACCAATTCACCTGCCTGGCGGCTGATGGTATACAGTGCCTTACTGGACCAATTCACCTGCCTGGCGGCGGATGGTATACATTGCCTTACTGGACCAATTCACCTGCCTGGCGGCGGATGGCATACAGTGCCTTACTGGACCAATTCACCTGCCTGGCGGCGTATGGTATACAGTGCCTTACTGGACCAATTCACGTGCCTGGCGGCGGATGGTATACAGTGCCTTACTGGACCAATTCACCTGCCTGGCGGCGGTTGGTATACAGCGCCTTACTGGACCAATTCACCTGCCTGGCGGCGGATGGTGTACAGCGCCTTACTGGACCAATTCACCTGCCTGGCGGCGGATGGTGTACAGTGCCTTACTGGACCAATTCACATGCCTGGCGGCAGATGGTATGCAGTGCTGCCTGGCGGCAGATGGTATACAGTGCCTTACTGGACCAATTCACCTGCCTGGCGGCGGATGGTATACAGTGCCTTACTGGACCAATTCACCTGCCTGGCGGCAGATGGCATACAGTGCCTTACTGGACCAATTCACCTGCCTGGCGGCGGATGGCATACAGTGCCTTACTGGACCAATTCACCTGCCTGGCGGCGGATGGCATACAGTGCCTTACTGGACCTCAACCAATTCACCTGCCTGGCGGCGGATGGTATAGGGTGCCTTACTGGACCTGGACCAATTCAGTGCCTTACTGGACCAATTCACCTGCCTGGCGGCGGATGGTATACAGTGCCTTACTGGACCAATTCAAGTGCCTGGCGGTGGATAGTATACAGTGCCTTACTGGACCAATTCACCTGCCTGGCGGCGGATGGTATCCAGTGCCTTACTGGACCAATTCACCTGCCTGGCGGCGGATGGTATACAGTGCCTTACTGGACCAATTCACCTGCCTGGCGGTGGGTGGTATACAGTGGCTTACTGGGCCAATTCACCTGCCTGGCGGCGGGTGGTATACAGTGCCTTACTGGACCAATTGACCTGCCTGGCGGCGGATGGTATACAGTGCCTTACTGGACCAATTCACCTGCCTGGCGGCGGATGGTATACAGTGCCTTATTGGACCAATTCACCTGCCTGGCGGCGGATGGTATACAGTGCCTTACTGGACCAATTCACCTGCCTGGCGGCTGATGTTTACAGTGCCTTACTGGACCATTTCACCTGCCTGGCGGCGGATGGTATACAGTGCCTTACTGGACCAATTCACCTGCCTGGCGGCGGATGGTATACAGTGCCTTACTGGACCAATTCACCTGCCTGGCGGCGGATGGTATACAGTGCCTTACTGGACCAATTCACCTGCCTGGCGGCGGATGGTATACAGTGCCTTACTGGACCAATTCACTGCCTGGCGGCGGATGGTATACAGTGCCTTACTGGACCAATTCACCTGCCTGGCGGCGGATGGATACAGTGCCTTACTGGACCAATTCACCTGCCTGGGCGGCGGATGGTATACCGTGCCTTACTGGACCAATTCACTGCGTGGTGGCGGATGGTATACAGTGCCTTACTGGACCAATTCACCTGCCTGGCGGCGGATGGTTACAGTGCCTTACTGGACCAATTCACCTGCCTGGCGGCGGATGGTATACAGTGCCTTACTGGACCAATTCACCTGCCTGGCGGCGGATGGTATACAGTGCCTTACTGGACATTCACCTGCCTGGCGGCGGATGGTATACAGTGCCTTACTGGACCAATTCACCTGCCTGGCGGCGGATGGTATACAGTGCCTTACTGGACCAATTCACCTGCCTGGCGGCGGATGGTATACAGTGCCTTACTGGACCAATTCACCTGCCTGGCGGCGGATGGTATACAGTGCCTTACTGGACCAATTCACCTGCCTGGTGGCGGCGGATGGTATACAGTGCTTTACTGGACCAATTCACCTGCCTGGCGGCGGATGGTATACAGTGCCTTACTGGACCAATTCACCTGCCTGGCGCCGGATGGTATAGAGACCTGGATAGAAGAACATTTGACTACGGTAACCATCCAAAAGGGTATTATACCTGTCTGCATTCCCATAATGGGAGACACCATTATGATAAAACCGCTCGAGATGTTAAAAAGGGCCATGAGAGGAGAGCTGCGATGCATAAAGGAAAACGCTCTCTCGCACCAAGGTGTGCTACTAGCGACCCGACGGGTGAGAAACAGATGTAGGAGATGGGTGAGGGGATGGATATCGTCACATAGAAATGCACAATGGCAATATTAAATCATGTCAGCTACAACCAAAGACATGAAAACGATATGAACATTCTTGGAGGTTTAATTCTAATAAAACTAAGCAGGTCACATGTTGCATAGCAGATGTTAGAACAGCCTTTCTGAGGTCCAACTAAGGGCTTAGGAAAACCATTCAACAGAGGGAGTACAAGACTCCACTCTTAGTATAAGGCTATACCACCTGAGTACATGGTAGCGTAGGCAGAGCAGCCAGGCTTATCTTAGAAGGGGGAGAGGGATGAAGAATCAGTACACATGAAATTGTAATACAAATGGTCCAAAGAAACACTGAAATACTATGTATGTACAAATAAATGATTTAGTTAAATACAAGTAGGTCCAGATAAATCTAGAGGTTAAGTAAGTACTAACACAAAACTATACTTGAAAGTACACAGACCCAAGTATAGAACTTAATTGAAGTACCTAACAGTAGTTCTAGGGTAGTCAAAACCTGTTCATACATATTTAGGAAAGGTCAAGCCTAGTCTTGGGGAGTAAAAACCAATGGTTACTTTTTACAATTACATTCAGTGATGCAAGGACAGTATACTCTTGCAGTCAGTCAACTGGACAATACATTTTTGGTGAATAGTGAAACACCTATCCTAGGTGCAGTAAAAACATATAACTACTTTTGTCATAACACAGTTATACTAGGTGAGTAAAACCTAAGGATGTAATATACAATTACAGGTGCTTTTGAAATCAGGGAACCCCATATTGAGTTAAGCAGTAACTCTTGTGACTTGGCACACAGCTACCACAATGTAAGCAAAATCCACATACTTTGTTTAACCTCACAATGAAGGGGGAAAGTAAAACCCAATGTCAAACTTTATTGAATGACTCCAAGTTATTCTAGGTAGGCACCAACCTAATGTAGACTTATTCTGGACAGGCTAACAGCAAGTCAGGGGAAGCAAGACCCAGTTTGGGGACACTTTTGATACCAAGACTTTACTTTTGGGAAGAGGCACAACCTAATCACAGGAGAGTACAATATCTTCACATCTACTTTCTATTAGACTGACAAAACAGTTGCTAAGGAAGAAAATATGTTAACCATACTTTTAAGGATTGTGCATCACACATTCAAGATCAGTAATAACTTTTGTAACTGTTCACTCTTACCAACCAACTCTTTACAAGTAAGTCACTTTTAAACACTTATTTTCTTTTCTAGGCAGAAGTCCCAAACCCTTGTAAGTCTTTCCCTTATTTTTGGAGCATGAGTGTTCTCAGTGGCATAAGGGGGTTCACTAGGACTAGTGACCAACAGACAGTGTCAGAATAGGTTCGAGGGGATCAGGTCCTCCGACGTATTCCATATCTATGACAGTAATCACCACAGCTGTGCTCCTTCTGAAAATCTTTTGTCGTCTGTGTCCTGCGTCGATGATGTTGATAGGCCGCCCTCGAGGACCTCCTCCAACGGCTGACGTCACTGGATGTTATAAGTAGGACGCACGAAAACCGTAGTCTCTGTTCGGTTTTTTCTACGAATGCTTCGGAGATCTCGGCGCGCCTCGACTCTTTGGAGTTTCTGTTCTTTCGGTTCTTCGAACCTGTTTGTTTGTGAAGTTTAAGTCCTTCGAGATGGCTACGTCTTCTTCCACCCCGTGTCCGGACTTCAAGAAGTGCCGGGACTGCGGGTCCAAGATCTCGGGGAGGCCCATGACAAGGATGATTGTGTCGACTGCAGTCGCTTATGACAGGTCATAAGCGACTGCCAGTCGACACAATCATCCTTGTCATGTCCGGACACGGGTGGAAGAAGACGTAGCCATCTCGAAGGACTTAAACTTCACAAACAAACAGGTTCGAAGAACCGAAAGAACAGAAACTCCAAAGAGTCGAGGCGCGCCGAGATCTCCGAAGCATTGCCGGATGCCAGAGGAACAGGCTTCCTTCAGTAAGAAAATGTTAGCGATTCTCGAATTGCAGGGCACTGGTCCGTCTGTGCCTCCGAGTGTGGTCGGTCTGGATCGTGCTAGTACGCCTTCGGGCTCGGGTGGTCAGTATGATTCGTGGGAGCGGTCCCGCTTGGACAAGGGGAATCGTTCTAGTCATGTCCGGTCCAAGTCCCCGTCCTTGACGCGCTCAAGACCGTGTGAGCCTGTGATGTCTTCGAGGAAGACGTAGACGCCTGTGGCTCTGAGGTTGTCGAGGGACTCTCTCGAGGCTCTGCCTCTGAGGAAGCCGCCAAAGCCATCGGCGCCCAGGATGTCGAGGGACACGATCGGGTCTCCGCCCTCGAGTCTTGTGTTAATGCCGTCGATGCTGTCGTCGCCGCCGCGTTTGGCGTCAACGCCGATTCACTCGATGTCCTCGACGCCTTTCGAGACTGTTTCGATAGGGGTACCCCGGGGCATGGTGGAACCCCATAGAAAGGCTCTGGCCAAGGTCAAGCATGGCTTTGTTCCCGATTCTGTGCCCACTTTTCGCCATCTTGAGTACATTTCGGAGGTGGATGAGGGCTCTGATGATGGCATGGTTCCTGATACGGTGCCAGATGAGATTCTCTCCATAGCCAGATTGAGGACCTGCATCAGTCCCTGCATTACGCCAGTGGTCTGGACACCTCTCCGGATGTGGAGTTTTGTAGGCCTGAGTCTGGCACCCATGCCAACTCCTCGTACGGGCGCCTTATGTCTAGGGTTCTTGGGGTGGTCTGCTCCCCCAGGGGATTTTCTTCAGGATGACCTCACGGATATCCTCGACCAAGGTCCACCAACTGACCCGGTACTGCCATTCCATATGGCTCTACAGAGGAGGGTGGCGGTGGCTTGGGCTGCTCCGGAGAGTCTCCCGGCAGTGGGCAAGTCTGTGCCACGAAAATACCACCCAGCCAGTAGCGACCCCTGCTACTTGACCAAGCACCCCACTCCATAGTGTTTGGTGGTGCGGGCGGCTATGGCCCCAGCAAAGCAGGCGTTGTATCCTACCATCCCTCCTGATAGGGACGACAAGTGTTTTGATGGTTGGGTGAAGAAAGTGTTTTCTTCAGGGGGTATGGCTCTTCAGGCGGCCAACTCCGTATGTGCCTTGTCACGTTTCACGCACACTCTGTGGAACTGTGTTTCCTTAGCGGCTGAACATATTCTTGAAGGGGACGAACGGAATGGTTTTCTTGCTATGGTCCAGGATGGCAAGGATGCCATGTGTGAAGCCGTTCAGTCGGGTTTGGACATGGCAAATTGCTTCAGCCAGTCCATGGCGGCGTGCACCGTAATACGCAGGTTCATGTGGTTGCGGAAGTCGTGGTTTGCTCCTGATGTGCAGGCCCGGCTCCTCAAAATGCCCTTTGATGGTGAACATCTTTTTGGCAGCAAGGCCGACGAGAGCCTTGAGAGGTTGCAGACCTCCAAAGCTGCAGTGAAGTTGTTGGGCACTGCAGTTCGCCAACCTCTGCCTTTTCGTCCTTGTGCAGGAGGTTCAAGCCCTGCTGGAGAAAGGCACCATAGAACCGGTGCCTGTAGCGGAGAGGAACAAGGGATGGTATTCCCCTTATTTTTTGATTTCCAAGAAAGACAGGGATTGAGACCCATCATGGACTTGCGCGGTTTGAACAAACTCCTCAGGAAGGACAAGTTCAAGATGGTTACTCTTTCTCAAGTCCCTCAAGGATGCTTATTTTCATGTGCCGATCCATCCAAAGCACAAGAAGTACCTGAGGTTCGTGGTTGGCGACTTGCACTTTCAGTTTTGGGTCCTGCCGTTCGGATTGACCTCCGCCCTGTGGGTCTTCACCAAGCTCATGCTAGTGGTGGCAGCGCATCTCAGGAAAGGGGGGGTTCACATCTACCCCTACCTGGACGATTGGTTGATCAGGCCGCACTCTCCCGAACAAGTCCTGGATCATCTGTCCGTCACCTGCCACTCCCTCCACAAGCTGGGCTTCTCCCTCAAATTAAAGAAGTCCCACTTGACGCCAACTCAAAGGCTCCAGTACATCGGAGCAGTGCTTGACACGTCCCTGGGGCAGTGTTTTCCTCCCCAGGTGAGGGCTCATCACATTCAGCAGATGGTGCGCAACTTTCAGCATGCCCAGAGTCTCCCAGCGTTCGAGTTCTTGAGATTGCTCGGCCTCATGGCATCCTGCATTCTTCTGGTGCCAGGTTGTGGATTAGATCTTTGCAATGGGCACTCAAGCTCCAGTGGTCTCAGTCCTCCGGCAGGATGTCGGACCCTGTTCAGGTGCCGTCCTCGGTCACCCAGGACCTTCTGTGGTGGGCCGTCGAAGGCAATCTGATGAAGGGGGCTCCATTTTGGATACCCTGCCCAGAGGTGACGATCGTGACGGACGCATCACTCACGGGATGGGGAGCTCATGCCAACGAGTTGACAGTCAGCGGTCGTTGGTCTCCATCAGAGTCCAGACTCCATATCAATCTGTTGGAGCTGAGGGCTGTCAGGCTTGCCCTGAATGCTTTTCTGCTGACTGTGCGAGGAAAGTATGTCCTGATCCTGATGGACAATACAGTGGCCATGCACTTACTCGACAAAAAGGGGGGGCAGGGTCACTTCCTCTGTGCAGGGAGGCGATGCAGCTCTGGTTCTGGGCAATCCAGCAGGAAGTTTCGTCTTCGGCAGTTCATCTGGCCGGAGACGAAACGAGACGGCGGACGCTCTGAGCAGGCGGAGCGCAATCTCGCATGAGTGGGAGTTGGCTCAGGAGATTCTCCCGGAGATCTTCGCCCATTGGGGGACCCCTCAAGTGGATCTCTTCACCTCCAGTGTCAACCGGAAGTGCGAAAGGTTCTGCTCATGGGAATTTCCTCCAAGAGGAGTCTTAGGAGATGCGTTTGTGGTGGAGTGGTCATTCCCACTGCTGTACGTGTTTCCTCCAGTCCCCGTCATCCTGCAAGTGCTGCGGAGGTTACGAAGGTTCGGTTCCCTGGATGATCCTCATTGTTCCGACATGGGCCCAGAGGACGTAGTACCCAGACCTTCTCGACTTGTTCATCTGCCCTCCACGTCGTCTTCCCTACCGAGACGATCTGCTCTCACGGGAGGCGGGTCAGGTTCTCCATCCAGAGGTCAGATCCCTCAACCTTCAGGCTTGGTTTCTGAAAGGTTGAGGTATAAGGATTGGGACCTCCCTGAAGAGTGATGGAGGTGTTGCTTTCGGCCAGAAGGCCGGCAACAAAGTCCTGTACCGTTGCCGTTGGAGAAAGTTCTGCGACTGGTGCAGAGTTCAGAATGTGGATCCTTTTGCATGTGACATCCCATGGTTCTGTCCTTTTTACTTTCTTTGGCCCACAGGGGCTTGCAAGTGGGTACCATTAAAGGTTACCTGGCGGCGCTGTCCATATTTAAGCGCTCGTCTGAAGAGTGTTCTTATTTTAAAATCCCTTTAATTTCTCAGTTTCTAAAAGGGCTCACTAATGTGTTCCCTCCGTCACCTTTCCAGGTTCCCGGTTGGGATTTGAACCTTGTCCTCAAGTTTCTGATGGGTGCTCCGTTTGAGACTTTGCATTCGTGCGCTTTGAGACTATTAACCCCCATTACAGAAAACAACCCACAGCTACACATAAATGCTAACAGGCTTAAGGTAAGTACTTACCCAAGCCAACATAGTACCTCAGCATTGAGGAAGATTTTGCAGCAGGAGAATTTCAGGGTCTGCAGCCAAATACCCAGCCAGTGGATTCCTTGTTGTGGAGACTGAAAACAAGAACTCAGAAGGGACTTTGCAGCTGGGATCAATGAAGAAGGCTCTATGCAAGGTTTCCCACATCGTTGAATGCGGTTCTGCGGATTTGGCGCCTTTTCAAGGAGCACAGAAGAAGACAGAAAATTGTGGTTGAATTCTTGTCGTTTTAAAGGTCCAACACTCTAGTGAGGGGACTTTCTGGACTTGATTTGTGTGTCCGGAGATCCACCAGGATGCCCAACATGTTTCAGCGAGATACGTAATTCGGACATGCACCGCACAGTGGCTGGAGGTCCCAGGGTATTGGGGTATTGCAAGAACGCAAGGTCGCAGCAACCGTGGGATGGCTCAAAATGCAGGTCTTCTATTGGGTCCATGGCTCTTGGTTGTGGTCATCATTTCAAAGTCCCCAGTTCGTTTGGAAGGAAGGGCTACAGCAGGCTCTGGTTACACAGCAGGCTCTCCGGTCGCTGTAAATTGTTTCAGACACTTTTCCTTCATCATCCTCTTTGGTTTCGGTTCCAGTGGTCGACACGTCTTCAGCTTCCAGTTTTGCAGTATTTCTCAGGAACTACAGCTCAACCTCTGTATTCTTTCCCTGCATTTTACAAGAAGGGGCGGTCTGGGTGTCCAATCAGGACAGCCAGCCCCCCACTGGGATTGGGTCCCATTCAAACAAGGAGTAAGACAAAGGGCTGGGGTGCTTTGGACTCCTCCCTCACTTCCTGCTCTCACAGACAGACTGGAGCCTGGGCAGGGAGTACAGGGGAGACCCGCTGAAGACAAAAATCACACAAAGGAATTTCCCACCCTGGATGTCGGGGAAGGAACAAGAAATGACAAGAAACACTAAAATGGCAGAAAAAGAAGACAGGGATCATTTTGGTAAAAATGGTCCCTTTACTGCAGCTGTGAACACAGCCCACAGTAAAGGTGCACCAAATTAATACAAGGCATAACTGCCACCAGCTATTGAAGGTAAGCTTGTCACTGTAACAGAATTGTTACAGTTTTAGTGTGAAAGGCGATACATTGTATCTCCCCAGCACTCCACATAAGGTGGGGTGTGCTGGCTTCACTTAACAAAATGTTCAAGGGATCCATAGATCCTTTCTACCCTTGGGAACTGTAGTTCACTCAAGGTTAGCACAAGAATGTTAAAAGGGGAGCCCCTAGGGCAACCCAGCAACCCAGCAACAACAGGCACGTATTGCCATTAAGTTGTTAAAGAGGATAACTTTAAAAAGACACTATGGAGAGTCTTAAAAATGACACCCATAAAAAGAGTTAAAGATTATGGGAGTGTGGAAAAAGGTTCCCACTCACTGAGGTATTAATGAAAAATATCCCACTAGTAAAGCAAAATGTTCTGGGGTTGAAGCAGCAAAGGAAAATTACCTAACAGGGTTGCAAGTCTGGGCAAACTATTGGTGACACATTTAATTTTCCCAATGTCCCAATAGTAGTAGAACATCTTCCTAGCGACAAACTCAATATTGTCTTTGACCAGGATGACATCGAGATAGAAATGTATAGAGTTAACGACTCCAGCGCCTAATGGCCTCTCGAATGCATCATTGTAAACCTTATCTGAGATTTGGGCAAAATTGCTGTATGTACTGTTGGGTGTCTTGACCCATGTTCAAGTTATTATGCTGCAACATTTGGTGCTGTGGGCTGAGAAAATCCAAGATGGCCGAAAAGCCCACATTTGCGCCAGAATCCAGGAAAACCGCGCAGTTTTTGCGCACACCAAAATGGTCGCCTGACATGCCACCCACCAGTGCGAGCGTGATGGGCCAGAAGCGCCATGAGTGAAACGTGGTGCCAAAGGAAAAACAGCAATGCCTGTTAGCTCAAAAAGCGCTTTGAAATCACCTTTGTTTCTCTGAATGCAAACTAAAAATGACTATTTTAAACATTGCAAGATACTCAAAAATCTCACTGAACACCAGCAGACATTTGGCAGAATGTTGTCTTGTGTGCATACAAAATCTGGAAAGATGAAGAACCTAAAACAATGTTTATAACAAAACTGGCTGAGCTGAGGATGTCAGCAGCTGAAGTGAAATTGGACTTAAAGCCACTAAAATCGAAATGTTTAAAATACATGAGTGACCTACTTTGAGTGTCACATAGGTTGCAACTGTTTAAATGCCATAGTTTTGAACTTAGAATCAGCGTTCTAGCTGCATGTGTAAAAATTGTAAGTCTGATTTGAATGAAGAGAAACTGGGAACAAAAGTGACATTTGGCTGAAGCCTGGCTTGAAGAGAGTGAATTCTGCCAGGCAACTACCCCCGACAGGAGTTGAAACTTGCCCAGCCACTGCATTCGCAGGCCTGGCTGCCTTCTGCTGTTCCCACCAAAAGGAAATTACACCCCTCTGATTGAATCAGGGGAGGAGCACGTGGGAGCAGGGAAACAGAACAATAAGCTTTCCTTGGCTCAGGCAAATGTTAAATTAGGGGGGTCGTAAATGGCTTCCTCTTGGAAGAAACTGGGAGGAGCAGTGCCTCTGTGAGCAACCTGAGTTGGAGGAAGTGGACAAACCAGAAATTCCACCATGTGCTTTTGGAAACCACACCCCTCTGGGCCAGAGCATCATTTTAAAAAGATGGATAATTTATAGTACGGACTTGTCAAAATTATATAATTAATATCATTATTCATGTGATTTTTCTGTGCACATTTTAAGAGGTGTTAGGACTCTCTGGTATGTTCTGGGGGGTAGTAGCGGAAAATAAGGTATTACTCCAAATGTCTGTATGTTTAAAATCTGACTCTTTATCATCTGATGCCCATATTCCTTGTGCATGTTTGTGTAAATTCTGGAAAAGTTGTGTTCTTGATGAAAAGGACAGAATTCTGTCATAAGTGGACACAACATCTTACAAAGACAGGGATTGGATGGTCTGGTGCTACAGAAAATATGTTAACTGGACATATACTATTAGAAAAATGGTACATAGATAAATATGTATTTGGATCAAAAACAGATTTGTGTGCAAATTGACAAGGGGAGTGTTCTTTCTGTATGCCATAAAATTGATGCCTGATGACACTCCATTCCTTCCTCCAATCAAGGGAGTGAGGAGAGTTTGGCCAATGATAAGTTGTGAGGGGCAGGCTTAGTTATGCTCACGCACACACCCATTTTCAAAAGGCATAAAAGGAACACTGAAACCCAGGTAGAGACACTCACTTTCCATTTTCTTGCGAAGCATTTTGCCGGACCAGACAATATCCAGAAGGACCATCTCCAGAACTTAGAAAACCAGACTCCAGATTTCAGAACATGCAGCAGAGAGACCAGACCGCTGTGCAGTGCCAAGAACTTTTGCCAGAACCAGAGACCAGACCGCTGTGAAGTGCCGCTCGCAGACCCAGACCAGATCGCTGTGAGCGCAACCAGTACCAGAGAGAGCAGACCTGACCAGACCCTGACGGCCTATTTCAAATTTATAGTGTGAGTACTCAGCTAGAACTGTGCCAGAACCAATCTCTTAGTCTAAAATAATCTGATTCAATGCATTTTAACCTGTCCAGAACTGCATCATAGAATTGTGTATCCCTTCTTCGATTTTAAACCTGTAAAAGTGTCATTTTGCCATTTTAAATCATTATTTAATTTCTGAAAAACTACCTTCACAAAATTGTCTGTATCTTTGAAACCGCGTGTGCTAGGAACGAGATTTAACTTTCATTTGAAAGCTAAGATTCTAATCTTTCCAACAAGCCTAAAACCGACTGTTCTGTGATGGCACTCGACGCACGTGACTAAATTGCCACGAATTGAAAAATTAGCTCCTGTCAAATAGCTGTCTTTTGCTCGCAACTGCTGAAATCCGTTTTCCCTCTGATAATCATTCCAGAATCATTGCCAGTGTGACTTGAACTAATCTTAAATAGCTATCACCTACCCTGAACCACCTACAGGGAATTAAAATCATTTTTAGCATATTTTTCCCTTCTTTGCATACCACATTTAAAAGTACTTTTGCCTGTGTTTAAAACCATCCCTGTTTCTCTAAGCTTGCTAGGGGTGAACTGAAATTCGTATTTTATTGTGATTGTATTCCTGAAAACTGTGTGCTTTACTTCCATCTCCTTATATTGCATAGGGGGGAGTGAATTGCCACAAGGGGAAAAGTGAACATATTATCTCGTGTGAAACCCTATCAGTTTATTTCTGTACTGCATTTTTATTCATCATTGCATTTCCTTGAAATCATAAAAGTATTCTCAGCTACCTTATCCTCCCTATACTAACTAAAGTAATTAAATCAGTGTGCTAGTGTAACATCATCCATTGTTGATCACTGTCATATGCCTAAGTGTGCTATCAAATATTAATGTATTCATAAAAGTGTGGTATATATATATATATATATATATATATATATATATATATATATATATATATATATATAATATATATATATAATATATATATATATATATATATATATTGTTTACTTTCTCAATAAACCTTTAAAGTGCAAAACAAAACTACTTCTTGGCTCAGTGAGGTCAGGGGGATTCAAAGAGAGGGGCGTCATATAAGGGTTTATCCTCCAGATTATAACTTGTCATAAAAATATATAAATAAGGGCTAGCCTTGGGCGTCTCAGACGAGGCACTGACTTAGTGGGATTGCTGAATTGAAGTCACTTAACAGTACTTTATGTAAAGGTATGTGAAGAAGGCAATATACCATCTTCCCAGATCAGATCCTTACTAGTTCCCATCTGCAAGAGCGGCGAGAGATATCTGCCTGGGTTTTGGCGATGCTCGATGTCCCGGGTGAGATCTGTGCCTCTCTTGTATTGGATGGACTGGTAAAATGGGTACAAACTGCTAATATATTGGGCACGTTCCAAATGGGGTTCAGGGTGGGCTCAGGTATTGCTCATTGTCAGTGGCTTCTTGACACATTTGCCAGGTCTAATAACAAAGACGAGCTCCAAATACCCCGGGAACTGGAAAGGAGCAAAAGACTGAAAATAAAGAAAGGAGTTTTCCTGTGTATACTCAATTAGTCAAATAATTTAATTTAAAGACTCCCAGTATTTACTGAGCTGGTTGCTGTAATGAATCAATCACATAATTTAGAAAACATCTGGTATCTATCACGCTCTGCTTGTGCAGTATATGCTTTTTGGCAAAGATCTAACAAAACAGACACATCAAAAACATATACACACCGTTTTTTTAATTATATGTCAGTGGTACACAAGAAATATTGAAATCAACAATAACATAATAAATATCATAAAAAATCAAAAAAACAAATATAACAAATGATTAATTCACAGAATATTGACCGGAGCTGGTATATTCCAGATAAATATCAAACAATACTTGACAGAATGCAAAAATGCACTTTAGAGAAGTGAATTGAATTGAGCCAATGTGGCTCAATGTGACACATATATTGTACCAGACTACATTTGTCTGTAAGTCGTAATGTGGTGGCTTTTCCATAAATAGCTACCTGTCCCTGACTTAACTAAAACTGATTATTTCAGTCTCTAGTGACTGATAGGCATCCAAGAAGCTATTTTATTATGTTTAATACTGCGTAGATGCTAGTCACAGGGCTATTGGAAATAAGGCTAATGTACAGCAAAAGATGAGGCTGATACATTGTACTACGACATCCGCTGCTATGAGTGATGAAAAGCGTGGTTGGCCACGATCACTGGTCACAAGTGTAATCACAACCCCCTTGTGTAGACAGTGGCACAAATAGCGTTTCAGTGGTGAAGTAGAAAAAATAAACCAGCTTCGTCAGGATAATAGATCATTTGTTCAGCCCCTAGAGCACAACCAAATAAAAGTGATAATTCAGTTGTGCCTATATTGTAATACATACAAGCTGACGTATGAACAGTACCCAAAAAGAAAGAGGAGCACTATGTAAAACCTGCATAACTGGACATACTGAGAAGTTAAGCCATGGAGATCACCATCTAACTGATCCTAGTGTGCCTACACCCCCGAGTCAGTGTACGCAAAGAGAAACACCATGTTCATTAAAGGAAATCTCGGTGAAGCTACAAACATGAGACACATGCAAAGAGAAGCAGAGTATTATGGTGCCATTCCTGTTAGATTATTTATGAAATATATATAGAAAGGAAAGGGTACCAAATTGGTATGAAACAAATTGAAGAAAAGCCTGTGAAAATAAGGCGCTGCTACCTACCAGGGTGATTGCTTCAATATCAGGCATACACGCGTGATAATGCCGTATTGTTAAAGGTCATGCCTCCATTTAGTAACTCTAAAATTGCAAGGTGTCTCCACTAGAGTTCAGTGAAATCTGGTAAAAATAGATTAGACCAGGGCAGTGTTAATTTTTTGCCTTTCCATATGTTCCCTTCTTAAACTGTCAGAGAAGAATTTGTAAGTGGCGCAGGCATCGGAGTGGGTTCAACATACCTGCTATAGGTGCTGCAGGCTCGCGGTAATCAATGCCGTTTATTTAGAAGATGCCTGTGAGTGAGGGGTGGCTCCAAATGGCTCACTCCATGACGGCGAAATGCCAGTAGAGAAAAGGTAAACAAACCTATGGAACAAAGCGTGCAGATAAGAATGAGAGCTTATCTTAGTACAAGAAAGCCTAAAGGAAATTGCTATCTCTAGGCGACTGAACTGTGGACCGGAATTCTCAAGCTGCGCAATGAATGTGCTGTCGTTCTACTGCTTGACGTACTTTCGAGTCTGCGCGGGAGAGGAGACAGCTCCGCCAAATGCGGGAGGCGTGGTTCCAGGTACGAAAATGAATACAAACATGGAAAGGAAAAGGACTGTAGGTGAACAAATGTGGAAGGAAGAACAAAAGGGAGACACCTCCTCCGTAAGCATTAAGGAACTAGATTGCTGTTCATTACTATCTAGGGACAGGACACCCAAAGAGGGGAGCAGTGCTCAAGCATATACCAAGTCAAAAAATAGCTCTTAAGGAGTACAAAAAAAGGAAAAAAGTATATAATATATGGCAGAGTAGGCTGCAGGCTGGTAGATCAATGGAAAAAAACATCAATAGTCCAAGAAATGAATATAACAATAAGATACTGAATAGAAGATCTATGTGTCCCTGTGGGACAATTGTTAGAAAGAATATCACCAAGGGGCAACCCTACCAAGCAGAAATGCTTCATTTAAGCCATGATCAATGGTGTTCCTTTGAAATATTCAACTCTTCCAAGATTGCCTCCATTTTCCTTACAAATTTACACAGAACAGGTATTGTTTCCAATTTAATCATTTCATGTAAATCTACGTAGAGTGAGTTTCTAGTGGGACTTAGCATTTGTTTCTGTAGTTTGTAAGCAACCTCCAAATTAATCATTTCATGTAAATCTACGTAGAGTGAGTTTCTAGTGGGACTCAGCATTTTTCTGTAGTTGTTAGCAACCTCCAATTTCTTTTCACAGAGATCGGCAAGAGATCAAGCTCATGTCTGATTATATCATTCGGTATGGTTTTTGCTATACATAACACCCTTTTCCACAAATACGCCCTGAAGCCTGTCCAATATGTCATCAAATATCAACAGTGCATAAATCAAGAATATACAAAATATTGCTCAATTTTTAACAGATAGAATTGTCTAATCGGTATTATAGACAACTTACAATATTTTCTGTAAAGAATACACATCTGAGCAGTGAGAGGTTTCATTTTCCTTAGCAGTACTCCACCATCTTTTGGAGTTCTTGATCGGTCAGGGTGTATCGAGGTATCGTATGCTCATTCACCACCTCGAGTTCTATAGACCCAATTGACCAAGAGAATTTCCTGATTCTTTTATTTCCATCATTGAATATTAAAATTTTGGATTTGGTTTGATTTATTTTTAGATTATGCTCTTCAGCAAACAGGAATAATACATCCAACTTATTCTGTAACCCAAAGGGCGTTCTATCGAGAATCAGTAAATCATCCGCGAAGTAGATACAATTCAGTTTTAAGTCACCCAGGCAGACAGGATAATTTATTCCATCCTTCCAAATAATGTCCATATAAGAGAGGTATAGATTAAATAATACCGCTGCTAGACAACATCCTTGTTTTAATCCAATTTCCGTAGAAATTGCCTGTGTTAAGTTTCCGGTCTTATCCACCCGTACCCTATAGTTCGTCTTTGAGTACAACATGGCTATCAGAGCCACTAAATGTACCGGGATCCCCAGATATTTCATGATCTCCCATAGTTTAGATCTAATTACTGTATCAAATGCGGAGTTCAAGTCAAGTGCAGCCATATATACCTTCCCTCTACCCCCCTTGCTAGTTTGACACTGCACATACGCAAATATGGTCGCATTAAGAGTGCACCCCATATCTTTGCGAAACCCAATTTGAATTTAGATAATACATCATTGCGGTACAAAAAATTCTGTAATTCTTTTAGGATTAATTGGGCGAAGATTTTATATGAAGTATCCGTAAGCGCAATTGGTCTAAAATTCTGCGGATCGGTTGTGGGACCTTTCTTATAAATCGGCACAATAATGGCCGAGTACCATGAGCTAGGAATTTTTTTTGTACTAAATATCCTTTCAAATTTTGATTTAAAGATTTCAGCCCAGAACATTGGGTCCAGCTTTACCACACAATCCCGGGATCCCATCCGGACCACATGCCTTAGAATCCTTCAGTTTAGTTATAACATTGGTTATATCCTCTATCGACCACGGACATAACTCCATAATGTGTTCCGAAAAATCAACATTTTGTTCACTGATAAATCTATTTGGCAATTCAAATTTTTTAGTCAAATATTGTACCCATGTTGATGGCAGAATCGATGGCTCCAATGAGAGAGCTGGTGCCGATATGGTTCTGATCAGAGACCAAGTATTCCTAATATCTTGAGACAAGATGGTATGATCTGATTCTTATTAGATAGAATTATCCGTTTCTTTTCTACTTGATAAGTAGCATAACCAATGTTCATTCTAATTAAATTCCTTATTTTTATGTTTTTTTCAATCTTTAATTTATAAATTCTCAGATCAAACGTATGCTTATGCTTCAGTGCATCAGGATATATCACGTTCTCCCGGGCAATATGTATCAACTGAGCCTTAATACAACTATTCAGGTCTACTTCTTAGTCAATTATCGAATGCTTAGAATTAAGACTAAAATATCTGTAGCGAGCATCCTCCTTGATCCTGGTTGATTAGTCTTAAACAAATCTTCCTACTCCATCTTATCGATGTGACAGGCCTATCAACCTCTGTCAAACTTAAAGGTGGTTCAGAGTAAACACTCCAATTATGAATCTTCAGATTGATACATATGGCAGAGTGATCCCCATACCCGAGATCCAAAATTCGTGTGGGTTCACACTGCCTACGTAAGATGGAGGATATGAAAAAATGGTCTATGTAAGATCACCACGTTTCCATGAGATCGGGTCAAGACCACCCTCAGGCTCCACAAGTTGCAGATCCCATCCTAAAAGGTGTTCCACCCACTTCTGGCCATGTTTCCATGAAGCCGGAGCTCTATTTTTTCCTTTTCTCTTACGCATACTCTGATTCTCATAGCACAAGGAATTAAAGTCCCCACCCAGTATAATCCCTGCACGACCTATGCGCACACACACATCTTCTAGAATTCCATCAATAGTATCCACAATCTTATCCCATGTTATTCGACCTTTGTTCCAATATATGCAAATGATCACCAGCACCCAGTCCTGGGTTTTGTCTGGATTCATTTGAATTGCTACAATACTTTCATCTTTGTATAACAAAGAAACATCAAATTTACATCTGTTATTAACGAGTATGGCTATTCCACCCGAGGACCTACCCTTTGGGCCTCTTGTCGCATCCATAGAATAGCAGGTGTATCCAGCAACATTGAACATAGTCGTATGCATCGTCTCTTGCAGCAAAATAACTTCAGAACATTTCTTTAAGTCGAATTTACCATACCAAAGATAGAAATTCGATAATCCACAACAGTTCCATGAAGTGACCACGAAAGGACCATGCTACGCTGACGCATCTTCATTTGTTTTTGTTGAAGGCCCATTTAAAGCACCACCCACCGCTGAAATTCCATTTAGTGCTGCCACAAGCGCTAACAATTGTTTCAAAGTATCTTCACTAATGTTTAGCTGTGAGGTGCTTTGTACCAGAATCTCTTTTATAACTTCAGTTGCAAGAGGAATTTCTAAATATTCCTCAGCATCTTTTGTGTTCAAAAATACGTGTGGGGTAATGCCAAGTGCAATCAAATTTTCCCTCTGTTCCCACACCATTTTCATAATTATCATCGATTGGAACCCACATAACATGCGATGATTATAATTGGTAGCAAGTCCTTTCCAGTCATATCATCTGAACGTAGGGTTCTTAAAGGAGGGATGGCTTGGAACGTTTTCAGCATATAAGTTCTATTTAAATTTATTTTACCATTTTTCCGGACATCATTTTCCCAACCCATAATTAATGGCATTCGTGCATCCAATCTCTCTTCATCACAACTTTTAGTCGAATCGGACCTCATTCGGCCTTCTACATTCATCGGTTTGTTTTCCCTCTGCTCTTCTTTATCAGGTATTTCAGCTCTGGAGATACCATCCCCCTCTAGGGGTTTAGGCTTGAGTTTGTACTTGTTCTCTAATCCAATTGTTACTTCTTCCAAGGTCACCTCGTCTCCATCCACACCATCACCAATATTCACCCCTCCCATGTTTTCTTTATCATCCAATTCATTACTCTCTGCATCTGCTGAACAGCGTGTATAATCTTGAACCACTTTTTTGCTTTTCTTCTCTGTTTATTTATTCTGTACTGGGTAGAACTGTGACAAGGCAGTTTGTCCTTCTAATGCTTTCTTAGCAACTGGGGCATCACACCCCTTTTTTTGTGAAAGCAGATCAGGTTCATTACCAATACCCTCCGCAGTCCTATCCTGCATCATCTGAAGATGTTTTTTGTTTTATGCATTTTTTATAAATTTCAGGCACCTCTCTTTGATCCTCAACTTTGATATTCAAATGGGCCTTGGATTCTTCATCTAATTGATGAAGATCAATGCCAGTCTCCTCCTCTTGATTCTGAAATATGTTTTCCCTTGAGTCTACAAAAAGCTCACCTAATTGAGTCTTTGTTTGTTTCTTTTTTTTAGTATTTCTGGACTTATTGGTCCTCGCCTCCCTCTTCTGTGCTTGGGCCATAATTCTTTTTTCCCTCCTCGTCAGTACCACAACTTTCTTCTCATATTCACAGTCTGAACCCGGATTCCACATATCCACTTCTCTTTTTTCTAAATCATTATCAGTTAGGTCAATTAAGTCCAGAAGTGCTGATGGACTATCCAATCCCCCTTTCTCCGGTATCACACCCATCTGCAGTTGACATAAATCTGCAGTCTCATTTGAACTCCCAACCACAAAAGATTGTTTTACCTCAATTATATCAGCTTGCATCTGTTGCATTACACTTGTCAAAACTTCCAGGGAATCCATGACTGATTTATTTGATATTACTTCCGGTTTCTGCGCATTCTCTTTGGGTAATGCAGCTAGTTCAGCAAAGGTTCTATATGTTGCATTCACCATTCTTGCGTCTCCAGGGGTTTGAGTATAACTATCCTTAGAGTTTACTCCTTTTTTATTTTCCTTTGTCAGGGAAGCTATCACATCGCATGCAAATAACAGCCCCTCAAGTTTATTGATCTTACATAGCATGCCTGTCATAGTCGTTCTTAATTCTGCCATTTCAAGATGTGTTATTTCATGGCCCTTATCCAGCAGGTCTAAGATCCTGGTTATTACTGGGAAATGTTCACCAAAACCTGGTACATCCCGTGCATGTAAATCCAGGATTTCATCCTGCACCGTTACCACAGAAGTCCCTGATTTAGGCTGAGAGTCTACACTTCCTACAAATTGCTCAATTTGTTCTATAGGATTAGTGAATGAGTTACTGGAAGTCCAGGAGTGTGCTGTATCGATCGGTAAACTCTTTCGTTCTATACACCCTTCCTCATTATCCACCTCCTCTTTATTACCTCCAGTCATCTCCTTTAAGGGAGATTGGAACCTATACTTACTTTCCAATGGCGGATTGTGAATATGTACATCCTCCCTACCTCCCATTCTATTTGATACCGGAGTCGATGGCCCCAGGGAGAATCTCATTCTTCTACCCACTTCGGCCTCAATGGTCGGACCAAGGATAGAACAATCATTCATGTCTCCCAGCATATTTTTTAGCTAAATTCCGCGTACCCTAATTTTTTCTCATCCATTCATCCATTTCTGAGCCTATCAGACACTGTTTACTCAGTACGGGACAGACATTTATCTCTTTAACATTAAATTTAATCGGGGAAGATGCAAGCGTGATAGAAGCTCTATCACTCCGCTGATGGTCATTGTGTGTGTCCAGTAATACATCATCTCCTTCCTTAATACTCCTTACCATAGGAATATTAACTATACTCTGTTCACTACATTCAAGGTTAACTACCTCAGCTAAGATAGCACTGTGGTTCTGTAAATCCTCACATAACACCCCTTTGGTGGGTAATTCCATATTTGCGATCACTGAAGCATCCACCCCTGTAATCTTCCGCCCACTTCTTAGACCATTCACCATATTTAGACACAAGGGAATTTGAGACTGGATATGGGAAATAGCCTAAGATGATTTCTTCCCCCCTCTGACAGGTAATTTCCGCTAGGGCAACGTTTGAGGCTTAACCTCTGTCTATTAGGACAAGGGACTAAGCAGTATTTACAACTAGCCACTCATAATTAACAGTCTATCATTTTATCATTCAATAGCAATTTCTATTTTCAGCACACTCGTACTTGAGGAGTACCTTCGCGGTGCTCACACGGGGGTAGCTGCACACCAGGATGATTGACTAAATTCGTGCTTAAGGAGAATATACTACCGAGCCCACTCCGCGCTACACGCGAACCGCGAACAGCCAACAGCACTTGGAGGTACTCGGCAGGTGCGCGGCGCAGGTGCGCGGGTGGGCAGGGTTAAGTACACTCTTCCTGTACGGCGTGCACGTCACGCAATTTAGGGGCGGGACTTCCTGATACGGGGAAGCCTAGGAAAAAGAAACAAAAAAAAATACAATACTAATGAATAACTACACCTCCCACAATCAACACCTCCCAAAAGCTGCCTTTCCCTTCCCTTCCACTACTGATGGATGACCACACCTTCCACAATCAACACCTCCCACAAGCTGCCTTTCCCTTCCATTCCACTACTGATAGATGACCACACCTTCCACAATCAACACCTCCCACTGGCTGCCCTTCCCTTCCCTAGTGGATAAGAGTCTGGGGGCTCAACCAGATAGTCACCTTTGTCCTGTGCACATTAAAGGTCAGGCAGTCCTTGGTGCGACTGCAAAAGATGTCCTCCTGCTGTGAGGCAAACGTCCGTGACAGCAGCACTCCTCTTCCAGGAAAACGCGCAGACCAGACCACAGCCAACAGTACTTGAAGGTACTTGGCAGGTGCGCGGCGCGGGTGCGCGGGTGGGCAGGGTTAAGTACACTCTTCCTGTACGGCGTGCACGTCACGCAATTTAGGGGCGGGACTTCCTGATACGGGGAAGCCTTTGTCTTGTGCACATTAAAGGTCAGGCAGTCCTTGGTGCGACTGCAAAAGACGTCCTCCTGCTGTGAGGCAAACGTCCGTGACAGCAGCACTCCTCTTCCAGGAAAACGCGCAGACCAGACCACAGCCAACAGTACTTGAAGGTACTTGGCAGGTGCGCGGCGCGGGTGCGCGGGTGGACAGGGTTAAGTACACTCTTCCTGTGCACATTAAAGGTCAGGCAGTCCTTGGTGCGACTGCAAAAGACGTCCTCCTGCTGTGAGGCAAACGTCCGTGACAGCAGCACTCCTCTTCCAGGAAAACGTCGTAGTCAGATAGTAGCGTGCAGTTCCGCCTAAGTCTCAGAAACTTAGGAGGAACTTAACTCAAAAATATGTGTGCCATTCTGCCTGCAAATCCCTGTTTAACAAATGGGGATTTGCGGGCAGAATGTCGCACAAATCTCTTTTTTTCAGCAGAAATAATTCCATGAATCAGCCCCTTAGAGTAAGGCAAGCTTTCATTTTGATTGAGTGGATGAAAGCTGTCACAATGCAATAGAGTGTTGCGATTGTTAGATTTGGTTAATAGTGAGCAGATGAGTTTGTTGGCCTGATAGCGAATCAGGAGGTCCAGGAAAGGTATCTGAATGTTACTCATGGTGATCGGAAATTTAATGGTATTGTGGCATTGATTGAGCCATAACAAGAAAGCATTAAGGTTGTCTGCAGTACTATGCCATATGAAAATAATATCGTCAATATTCCTACACCAGCTGTCGATGTATTGATATGGATTAAGGTATGAAAAGATGAATTTATCTTCAAAGGCAGCCATAAATATGGTGGCCAAGCTTGCTGCAAATGCTGCCCCCATAGTGGTACCTTGGGTTTGTTCAAAATACTGATCTCGATATTTGAAGTAGTTTTTGGTAAGAGATAGTGAGAGTAATTCCATGATAAATTCCTCTGGTGCCTGGCTCTATACTGTAGACTGTGTCAGGCTGGAACGTATGCATTCAGTAGACTCATCATGAGGGATGTTAGTGTAAAGTGCTACAGTATCAAGTGAAACAAGAAAGCTGGTGGAGGGGTCAAATGGCACGCCTTCAAAAAGCGAAATCACAGAGGTACTATCCCTGAGGTACGTGGCTATTTGCTGGCTAATGGGTTGAAGATATTTATCATGAATTGGCAAATTGGCTCAAGGATAGTACCACATCCTGGTAGAATAGGTCTACCCGGTGGTTTGGTAGCATCCTTGTGGATTTTGGGAATAGCATAGAATTTAGGAGTAGAACCATGAACTCTGTTTAGAAATTCAAACTCTTTATGGAAGATCTAGGAGCTCTGGAGTGCATAGTATGTTAGTTCTAAGATAGTGCTCTGGATTTCCTTGGTGGGGTCTTTACGGAGGAGGCGATAGCTACCAGGTGTATCAAGTAGTTCCATTACCATAGTGTGGTATTGTGCATGATTCATTACAACAATGCCTCCGCCCTTGGCAGCAGGCTTGATGACAATTTGGGAATTATTTGCTAAAGACTGAAGCGCCTGTCTTTCTTGTTGTTTAAGGTTGTAATGCATCGAGGTGTGCTTGGTTTGCATCTTTTTAACGTCATTCAGTACACATTTTCAAATGTAAGTAGTTCCTTAGGCATGGTATTGTCTTACAGTGTGAATGTTGATTGTGAGCGTAACCCTGTGTCACCCTCATCTGTTGGACTCTCTCTTTCTTGAAAGATGATTTTTAGCCTTATAGACCTAAAAAATCTTCTGATCTCAGTCTGCACATTGAACCAATCTGTAGGATGAGTAGGAATAAATGCCAACCCTTTGCCAGGGCAGCAAGAACTCAAGGGAACCCTGGCCTTGGTATTTTTACGATCGACTTCCGGCCTGCGGTTCACACAGTTGACAGAGGAAAATTGTGGGAAAAGATGGAGGCCCTGCAGTGTCCGAAAGATCTTCTGTCTGCTGTGCGTGGCCTGCAAGAGAATACCACTGTCCAGATTCTGCTGGATAGTAGGGGCTCTGTGGCAAGACCTAGGGTGAATCAGAGAGGACAGCGTTGTGTCAAAGCGTTACTGCTGCTCAACATATACATATACGACCTGCCTGAACATCTGCAGCAAACGTTATGGGTGAAAAAGTGTCATTCTTGTCCTACGCTGAAGATTGCACTCAATGGGACCACACTTGTTTGGGTCTTAAGTGATCATTGCTAGAACTGCAAACATATGCAGAAGAATAAACTTTGAGAAAACAAATGAAATGCCTTTTGCCCATAAACAGACCACTATTCCTAGGATGCCTGTTTCAAACATTTGGGCTTGGAATTTACAACTAGATCTGACTAATCTGCAATGATTGTGGGGAAAAAGCATAAGCTATAGCTCTGAGGAATATGACATCAAGGTGTATTAGAGAAGCTTCTAGCTTTAGCTGGCAGGGCATGATGACGCTATATAACATCAGAATATTGGAAGGATGTGGCGGAGGAAAGAAGACGGGTAGATGGATCTTTTGAGAGAGATGGAAATCAGAGGCAACCTTGATGAATCTGTTGATGTCGTCCTTTATCCCCCATGGGGAGACCTTTTTCATGGGGCCAGGGCAGTGCGTCCAAAGTACAATAGTCCCCCTGGGGGTGGTGCACAGTAGTAGGATCACATGGGAGAGAAAACCCCTTATGGGATCAGGGAAAACCTAGTTAGGACACTGGCCAGGGGAACTATCAGCCTTCCCAAATTCCCATCTCCATGGGAAATTCCCTTCTCCCTAAAGAGCAAATACTGCGAAACCTCACAGGACACCGTATTCATGTCTCTCTCCTGGGGCGATGATGACATAACATCCGGAAGAGAGAAGGAGGATATTTCTCACCTTGAAAAGGAGAACATGTTAGATCCATCTATCCGATTAAAACCCCTCCATTACTCCAGTGATTGACGGACCCCCGAAGAACCCAGCTATAGTGAAGGAGACACCAACACTGTCAGAGTAGAAGGTGAAGATAGATATATCATCCTCCAGTCTCCCATCTCCTACCCGAGACAGACCGTGTTTCTTGTGTATAGCATCCAGCTATCTTGCAAGGCATTGCCAATTATAATAAGATGGATTTCCCAACCATACCATTGATAAAAGAACAAACGCCAGAATGGGCAAGTTAAGGAGTCAAGGGCCGAACCACCCAATGCTCAAATCCACTATGCCGAGATTAGTGAAATAATATCCCATTGGGAAGAAAAGCTGGAGAAATGTCTCAAAAAAAGGGAGGAAAAATATGAACACCTTTCTATATGCAGGGAACAAGCCCTCCTACAGAGTCCTTGCCATCATAAAAGGAAAATCAATCTGGTCCAAATTAGATAGCGGAAGCAAGGGGTGTGCCCTAAGATCAGAACCACTTCCCCAAGGGTGGATGAAAATGAGGAAAGAAAGAGTCAGATGCATTTATTTATTTACACGTTTATAAAGCGTGCAAAACCACAGGGATGAAGGCGCTGGATCCATGGTCATGTGGTGAGATATCCCCAGACTAAAATGCCCATTACCATTGTGGTGACAGACCTCCTGACAACCAGACACAGAATAAATATGACCCCCTAGCAAAAAAAGCTTGGCACACCTTTTACTTCCAAAGTAAGCAGAGGTATTCAAACCCTACTGCCACAGAGCCAACTGGTTAATTTAAAGCAGACAAGGCATTTTAAGGCAGGACAACGCCACTTGTGACAAAAACAGCAAACAGTATCATCTCATCATTATCATTGGTGGGACCCCTACATACATACAGTCGGCCCCTTATTGACCACCAGATGATTGGCTGCCGTGCCTTGTGTCGATCTTCTTCCACGTGGAATTAGGCCTGGATGAGTTCAGACCCTAGCAACACAATTGCTTCATCAGATGAATAGCCCTTACTTTTCACATTTCGACCACGTGATGTGCACCTGGTAATTCATACATGAGCTCAGTGGATACGCTTGAGGTCAAGATAGTCCTCACTAATGCAAGAAGCTTTGTTCAATCCCAGATGCTGGGGCGCCCTCACCATGCCTCCCCATCGTTGACTAAATTTGTTATCCTCACCTGCACACCTCACAGTACAAATCACAGGACATTCTATTTTGGCCCTCCCTTTGGCATCTGCCCCCTCCCTGGGTTGCCTGTTGCGGACACACTAATCAATCGACAGTTGAGGGATTTAGAAGTTTGGATAGTGAGCCTCCGGTAGTTCAAAAAGAAAGGCTGGAGGTTTATGGGCATGGGTGCTCTAAATATGGTATACGTGTTTTGGCAGCCTCAGACCTCTGTCCTTCTTCTCGTGAAATTACTCTTCAAAACCAGGCACAACCCTACACACGCTTGACTGTGCACATTCCTTTCAGATTAACTGGGCCTACAGCATGAGATAAGAAAAAACTCTGTTCTTAATTGATAGAATAACCTTCTACGCTATCACCTGGGATGATAGCAGGAGTCGGCATTTCTTGCAAAGGCCTATAGTTATTATTCCCTAGTACTGGGTACTGGCCGTGCAAGGGGCCTACATTCCAAACTTGCAGTGGTCCAGGCTGCCTTTGCCACCTAGAAAACATAACATCTATAAACCCTACATTTCTGGCAAGCTCTATTATCCCTTCTATACACCTCACCCCTTACCCCTGCCACTGTGAGCCATTAGGTACAAGCACTCTTAGCATGTTACTCTCAGTCTAAACTACTTGGGGCAAATGGGATCTGGGTATCTATCCCAACACCATTTTAGGGAGAGAAAGCTGGGTCACAGTAACGTGATTCCTGATTTGCCAACTCAGTTGGTCATTTGTGGCCTGGTTCCACAATTTAATCAGTGGATGGCCCAAATCGCCCAAATAGAGGTAAGAAAGGGAATGCAGGAGACTGGTGCTGCAACCTTGACTAACCCATCTTCTGTGGGAGCACCAGAAACCCTGTTATCAGCTTCAGATGGAGAACCCACCATCCGAAAGGAAAAGTTATGCGATGAATATGTCAATATCGCCCCTTCTCCCCTAGGGGAGACCTTTTCCATGCGGTCAGGGTAATGCGACCACAGTAGAATAGGCCCCTTGGGGGTGGGGACTCCCTTATGACATTACCATTCCCAGTGAGTGCAATACTTTTATGCCTTGTCACCTCTTTCCTCTTTGCCAAAAAGTGCAGGGGTAAGTGTGATGTGCTGACCCTGCCTGCCTGCCTGCCCCGTAGATGCCAAATGATCTGTGCGGCCGTGGCCTTCGCAGCACCTACTGAAATAGTGTTAAATCTGTGCATCCGATAGCATGCCACGAGCAGCCCAGCTAAAGTGGAGGCTTCATCTCATCTTTACACGTTGCCTAGCAACATACAGCAGGCCTGATTGTCCAGCAGAGCCAGCCGAGTGCTACTTCCGTGAGCTTCACTCACAGGAAGGTGTCAGTCGGGCCTTCCTACAAAGGGCCGCTTCTAAGGGCCTTGCCTGTGTGTGCCTGTCCGTGGCAGGATAAGGCACACCCTATTCTTCCCAAGCACCTGGATACTACCCACCACTGCCCCATTAGGCACCCCTCCTGCTTGTCAAGGAGCTGCCTATGCACGCTATGCATCGTGCCAGAGCACCACTAAGCCCCGCAGTACTCTAGATCCCCGCAGCTGCTGACCCTCTCACTCTCCCATGCTGCCAACTACATAGTGGACTCTACTACAGCAGTCTGCTGATGTTCAAACACTGCCTATGGTGCAGTAATATACAGGTACCACTTTCCGCCTAACAGCCCACTCTGTGACAATATGTGTGACTCTGAACGGCTGGCCACCTCACGATATTGCTTTTGAATATGCCGGCCGCCCAATAGCATTTCAACTTGTGATTGTGCCTGCTGCCCGATAGCATTTCAACTTGTGATTGCACCTGCCACCCGATAGCATTTCAACTTGTGATTGCACCTGCCACCCGATAGCATTTCAACTTGTGATTGTGCCGCCCAATAGCATTTCAACTTGTGATTGCACCTGCCACCCGATAGCATTTCAACTTGAGATTGTGCCTGCCGCCCAATAGCATTTCTACTTGTGATTGGGCCTGCCGCCCAATAGCATTTCAACTTGTGATTGGGCCTGCCGCCCAATAGCATTTCAACTTGAGATTGTGCCTGCCGCCCAATAGCATTTCTACTTGAGATTGTGCCTGCCGCCCGATAGCATTTCAACTTGAGATTGTGCCTGCCGCCCAATAGCATTTCAACTTGTGATTGGGCCGCCCAATAGCATTTCTACTTGTGATTGCACCTGCCACCCGATAGCATTTCAACTTGTGATTGTGCTGCCCAATAGCATTTCAACTTGTGATTGCACCTGCCACCCGATAGCATTTCGACTTGTGATTGTGCCGCCCAATAGCATTTCAACTTGAGATTGTGCCTGCCGCCCAATAGCATTTCAACTTGAGATTGTGCCTGCCGCCCAATAGCATTTCAACTTGTGATTGGCCTGCCCGCCAATAGCATTTCAACTTGTGATTGTGCCTGCTGCCCGATAGCATTTCAACTTGTGATTGTGGCCGCACATAGCATTTCAACGTGTGATTGTGCCTGCAGCCCAATAGCATTTCAACTTGTGATTGTGCCGCCCAATAGCATTTCAACTTGTGATTGGGCCTGCCGCCCAATAGCATTTCTACTTGTGATTGCACCTGCCACCCGATAGCATTTCAACTTGTGATTGTGCCGCCCAATAGCATTTCAACTTGTGATTGCACCTGCCACCCGATAGCATTTCAACTTGAGATTGTGCCTGCCGCCCAATAGCATTTCAACTTGTGATTGGGCCGCCCAATAGCATTTCAACTTGTGATTGCACCTGCCACCCGATAGCATTTCGACTTGTGATTGTGCCGCCCAATAGCATTTCAACTTGAGATTGTGCCTGCCGCCCAATAGCATTTCAACTTGAGATTGTGCCTGCCGCCCAATAGCATTTCAACTTGTGATTGTGCCTGCCGCCCAATAGCATTTCTACTTGTGATTGTGCCTGCCGCCCAATAGCATTTCAACTTGTGATTGTGCCTGCCGCCCAATAGCATTTCAACTTGTGATTGTGCCTGCTGCCCGATAGCATTTCAACTTGTGATTGTGCCGCACGATAGCATTTCAACGTGTGATTGTGCCTCCCGATAGCACTTCAACTTGAGATTGTGCCTGCAGCCCAATAGCATTTCAACTTGTGATTGTGCCGCCCAATAGCATTGCAACTTGAGATTGTGCCTGCAGCCCAATAGCACTTCAACTTGAGATTGTGCCACCCGATTGCACTTCAACTTGAGATTGTGCCGCACGATAGCATTTCAACGTGTGATTGTGCCTCCCGATAGCACTTCAACTTGAGATTGTGCCTGCAGCCCAATAGCATTTCAACTTGTGATTGTGCCTGCCGCCCAATCGCATTTCAACTTGTGATTGTGCCTGCCATTTAGCATTTCAACGTGTGATTGTGCCGCCCGATAGCACTTCAACTTGTGATTGCACCTGCCACCCGATAGCATTTCAACTTGTGATTGTGCCACCCGATGGCATTTCAACTTGTGATTGTGCCTGCCATTTAGCATTTCAACGTGTGATTGTGCCGCCCGATAGCACTTCAACTTGTGATTGCACCTGCCACCCGATAGCATTTCAACTTGTGATTGTGCCACCCGATAGCATTTCAACTTGAGATTGTGCCTGCCGCCCAATAGCATTTCAACTTGTGATTGGGCCTGCCGCCCAATAGCATTTCAACTTGTGATTGGCCTGCCGCCCAATAGCATTTCAACTTGAGATTGTGCCTGCCGCCCAATAGCATTTCTACTTGAGATTGTGCCTGCCGCCCGATAGCATTTCAACTTGAGATTGTGCCTGCCGCCCAATAGCATTTCAACTTGTGATTGGGCCGCCCAATAGCATTTCTACTTGTGATTGCGCCTGCCCGATAGCATTTCAACTTGTGATTGTGCCGCCCAATAGCATTTCAACTTGTGATTGCACCTGCCACCCGATAGCATTTCAACTTGTGATTGTGCCGCCCAATAGCATTTCAACTTGAGATTGTGCCTGCCGCCCAATAGCATTTCAACTTGAGATTGTGCCTGCCGCCCAATAGCATTTCAACTTGTGATTGGGCCTGCCGCCCAATAGCATTTCAACTTGTGATTGTGCCTGCTGCCCGATAGCATTTCAACTTGTGATTGTGCCGCACGATAGCATTTCAACGTGTGATTGTGCCTGCAGCCCAATAGCATTTCAACTTGTGATTGTGCCGCCCAATAGCATTTCAACTTGTGATTGGGCCTGCCGCCCAATAGCATTTCAACTTGTGATTGTGCCTGCCACCCGATAGCATTTCAACTTGTGATTGTGCCGCCCAATAGCATTTCAACTTGTGATTGCACCTGCCACCCGATAGCATTTCAACTTGTGATTGTGCCTGCCGCCCAATAGCATTTCAACTTGTGATTGGCCCCAATAGCATTTCAACTTGTGATTGCACCTGCCACCGATAGCATTTCAACTTGTGATTGTGCCGCCCAATAGCATTTCAACTTGTGATTGTGCCTGCGCCCAATAGCATTTCAACTTGTGATTGTGCCTGCCGCCCAATAGCATTTCAACTTGTGATTGGCCTGCCGCCAATAGCATTTCAACTTGTGATTGTGCCTGCCGCCCAATAGCATTTCAACTTGTGATTGTGCCTGCCGCCCAATAGCATTTCAACTTGTGATTGTGCCTGCTGCCCGATAGCATTTCAACTTGTGATTGTGCCGCACGAATAGCATTTCAACTTGTGATTGTGCCTGCCCGATAGCACTTTCAACTTGAGATTGTGCCTGCAGCCCAATAGCATTTCAACTTGTGATTGTGCCGCCCATAGCATTTCAACTTGAGATTGTGCCTGCAGCCCAATAGCATTTCAACTTGATGATTGTGCCAGCCGATTGCATTCAACTTGAGATTGTGCCGCACGCAATAGCATTTCAACTTGTGATTGTGCCTCCCGATAGCACTTCAACTTGAGATTGTGCCTGCAGCCCAATAGCATTTCAACTTGTGATTGTGCCTGCCGCCCAATCGCATTTCAACTTGTGATTGTGCCTGCCATTTAGCATTTCAACTTGTGATTGTGCCGCCCGATAGCACTTCAACTTGTGATTGCACCTGCCACCCGATAGCATTTCAACTTGTGATTGTGCCACCCGATGGCATTTCAACTTGTGATTGGGCCTGCCATTTAGCATTTCCACTTGTGATTGGGCCTGCCATTTAGCATTTCCACTTGTGATTGGGCCTGCCATTTAGCATTTCAACTTGTGATTGGGCTGCCATTTAGCATTTCAACTTGTGATTGGGCCTGCCATTTAGCATTTCCACTTGTGATTGGGCCTGCCATTTAGCATTTCAACTTGTGATTGGGCCTGCCATTTAGCATTTCAACTTGTGATTGTGCCTGCCGCCCAATCGCATTTCAACTTGTGATTGTGCCTGTCCATTTAGCATTTCAACTTGTGATTGTGCCTGCCATTTAGCATTTCAACTTGTGATTGCACCTGTCGCCCAATAGCATTTCAACTTGTGATTGGGCCTGCCGCCCAATAGCATTTCAACTTGTGATTGTGCCTGCCATTTAGCATTTCAACTTGTGATTGTGCCTGCCATTTATAGCATTTCAACTTGTGATTGTGCCTGCCATTTAGCATTTCAACTTGTGATTGTGCCTGCCATTTAGCATTTCAACTTGTGATTGAGCCTGCCATTTAGCATTTCAACTTGTGATTGTGCCTGCCGCCCAATAGCATTTCAACTTGTGATTGGGCCTGCCGCCCAATAGCATTTCAACTTGTGATTGTGCCTGCCATTTAGCATTTCAACTTGAGATTGTGCCTGCCATTTAGCATTTCAACTTGTGATTGGGCCTGTCATTTAGCATTTCAACTTGTGATTGGGCCTGCCATTTAGCATACCCACCAGAACCACGCCCAAGCACAATGCACCAGCCCCCCCAGCCCTAACCAGCTCATCCAGACTCCTTAGCAAAGAAAGACTGTGCCCCGTCTTGGAGGAGGCACAAGCCCTGAGGCCTGTTGGGTATTTTGTATAGATTTGGGGCATAGCAGTATTTTCTTACCTCCAAAATGAAAATAATTCAGTAATAATAACTCTTTGCATTCAGATTAGATTTGGTGTATAGTACTACAGTATACATACATTATTTCAGCACACCGATACATTTAGTGGTATACATTATGTTGGTATGCGTTATTGGTGGTATTTCTCGTGAGCATAATTCCTTTGTTTTATATGTGGCCCCAATATCCAGAACCCCTTAATTTTTCTTAGTTTGTTCGTGTGATCATTAGAGAGGCCTCAGGCTTACATTTCAGGAACACCACATTTTCAATTGGAGTGCCACCATGGGCTGTCCTCGCTGTCTTATCTATGGCAGTGAGCTAAGATGCGGTATTTATCACCAACTTATCTACATCGGTGAATTATGTCCAGGGCCTCTCTTTCTGCTGACTCATGTACCTCCAGGAGTAGTCTATTTCATTGTATTATTATTATGTTCCGTTCAGAAAACATACACTTATATACTGAATGGAATCATGCACACAGCTGCAGCCAAGTCTTATTTTTAGCTACCTTAAAAATGACAATTGCACTGTCTAAACATCTCCCCACATCATCAGCACTGTAATGGTAAATGCACAAAGGAAGAGAAAATAAAACACACTACCCGTCTGCTTTCAGATATTTTTGTGTATTATAAAAATGCATTTAACACGATCTTACTCTTTTACAGAGATAAATGAAATAGCACAGTCAACATTATCTGTAACAAAATGAGAAGAGGGCGACGAGAACAGTCGCAACATTAAACCTGTTGATAAGACACTGGAATTCTTTCTTCTACACTGACTGAATAGTTTTGCATTCACGCACACTGCCCCCGTACTTTGCAATGTATAATTACCTAATCTGTTCAGCATGTGAAATTCTTCGGCTGGTCGCCTTCTGGATGTGGCAATTCCCTCTTCAAGTACCCCGAGTGAGAACAGGCATCTGCCGTTACTCAAACCGGGGATTATTGTCTGGGATTCCCAGTCTCTGCAGCAGTGCATCTGGGATCTGCTTTTTCAATCAGGAACTCAGCCACCAGCCAGGTCTTTCTCCCAGCTGTGTGAAAACTCTTCTGCCTCTCTCCTTCCCCCAGATTCTACAGGAAAAAAACTTGGTTACAGCCTCTAATATGATGCTTGTCCAATAAGAATCCCCTATGTCCTATCCTCCTCCTGCACACAATAGAAATCTTTTACAGTAAGCAACTGTAACAAAACTGATTTCCTGCTATTCGAGTCTTTGCTTCCTGCAAATACTGTGGACAGAGCAGCACAGAGCAGCAAAAAGAAAAAAAAAATCTGGATGCGCGTTTAAAATGACTTTCAGAGCCTGTCTTTTCCATCCATTTTGCACTGGAGAACACATTATTTTATTAATGAGTTAGCATGTTAGTTTTTTGTTAATGAGGTTAGTTCATTAATCCTCAAATGTGTCTCCTGCAACAGAGGAATTTCAGGTAAAAAAATATATGCTTTTAACTGTGAAAAAAAATTATTTGCATTTTATATGTAGAAATCGTTTTTGACTGCATAGCCTGTTTTCATTTACATGTCCATGTTACACTGGCAACACATGCCTTGCTGTACCACCTTATAGCAATGCACCAAACCCATGCAGTGGTGCTGCACTTCAAAAAACATGCTATACATTGATCCTGTGCAGTGGTGCTGTGCTCTGTGCTCCCAAAACACGCTAAACAATCCTACATATCCCCTCCTTTTTTTTAACTTGGCTACGATCCAAGCCAATTGGAAAAAAAACAATTTGCTTCTTTCTTCTTTTCACAATATACAATCCAATAAAATGAATATTCATGTGCATCAATGAAAAAGTTGCAATCAAACAGTATTCATCTGAGTTCATTAGTTTAAAAATGTTCTACATTTGCCTTCCCAATGGAAGTGTCCATAGTCCAGTGTTCCAATTTTATAGTCAATTAAAAACAATAAAATAAACAACTAACTAAAATAAATAATTAACATACCAATTAAAATAATTAATTAAAACAATAAATACGTGGAACTCCATATGCCAGGACACTTGTCTGCCTCTTTTGTTTCATTCGGGTACTCTTTCATCTTGGCATTCTTGGATCCTTTTTCCATAGGAGTCATCTCTTTTGGCATTCCGGTTATTTTGTCTTCACCTCCACCCGGAGGCAGGCATCTTTTGGTCTTCATCCAGGGGACTCCAGGACTCCATCGTCTCCCGTGACCTCCGGTACAAATATGTTAATATTCTAAATCAAATAGAAAAGAAACAGATTAAGTATATAGTACAATACTAACTTCACCCTTTTGCCAAAAATAAAACATGCTTTGTAAAACATTTCGCCCTTTTTCTTTCGCCTTCTGAAATTAAGCACAGGTTATAGAGAACAAGCATACATAAAACAACATTCAATATTTAATGCATTTCATTCTGCACACCGACTCCATAAACTTCAGCTTCTTTTTATATATATATATTATTACATATATTACAGTGTTTATGTGCCATTATAATCAACCATCTTTTTTAACTTCTCTGTCACTGCCTCCTGACTTACCCATTTATTTTACCTTTTTGTGTTCAAGGGACTTTATCTGTTTCTACACGCTCCAGATTTTTTATCTCATGTCTTGGATGACATGGTTTGATTGATTTACATGGACAAACTGCTCTATTGCTGTTTCACCTTCATTTTTCAAAATTTTATAAACTACAGGAGAGACCTTATCTATAATTCGAAATGGCCCCTGCCAGGCTGCTAGAAATTTAGAATTTTTCTGTTTACTTTTTCCAAAATGAAACTTATACACCTGATCCCCTACACTGTATTCTCTCACTGATGTTCTTTTTATCATAGTAAGACTTTGCACTGTCAGCAGCCCTTTCCAGATTTCTCTGCACAAAAGCAAATGCATGTTGCAAATGCTTCCTCAGTTCATCAATGTACTCATGAACTGTGGATGCACTCACAAGTGTCTGCTCATGTGTTCTGTTATAGTAGGTGTTGTGGTAACACCATTTTCCTACCTGTCAAGACCTCATGGGCTAACACCTGTTGCTTTGGCAGGAGTTGATCTGATTGCCATCAAAACCAACGGTAAACGTAAATCCCAGCTGGAACCTGCTTCTGCCACAAATTTCTTTAAATGTCCACAACAGACCTATTGCTCTTTCAACTCCACCTGAAGACGCCGCCCGATATGCGATATGTAGTTTCCTTTCACACCCAGTATTTGCCATACCTTACTCATTAGAGTACTTGTGAAATGACTTCCTCTGTCTGACTCAATTCTTTGTGGCAACCCAAACCTTGAGAACACATGTTCACCAGCAATGTGGCTGCTGTTTGCGCACTACAATCTGGTGCAGGAATGCATTCAATCCACTTCGACATCAAACATACCACACTCAAAATATAACGGTTTCCTCTGCTCGACCTTTTTAAAGGCCTACATAGTCTATTTGCAAATCTGACCATGGAGAGAGTTAGGCCTCTTTTCATCAATGGTGCTCTGCATTGGTGAAGCAGGTTTAAATTGGGCGCATACTAGACATCCTCTAGTATATAATTCCACATCTTGGGACATATGTGGCCAGTAAGCATAATCTTTTAGTATTTCTAATGTTTTTTGTGAACCTCTGTGGCCTGCAGTTATGCATCATGTGCATGTTGTAGCATTAGCCCTCTGAATGAAAGGGTACCACCCACTGTATTTGTCCTGTTATGGACTCTCTAATCATGAGTCCATCCTGTAATCTAATTCGTGTTTTGTTCTTTAATAGCACCCTCAACTCTTCTTTTCCCATACAATCATTTTCTGTTAAAGGATTTTGTTCAGGATCTATCAAATGATTATAATAGATTCCCAAAATTCGATCATTCTTTTGTGCCTCAATCAAATCTTGGTCTGGCGTGTCATGACTCCACTGTACCACTGGTTGATCTACCTCCTTTGGTGCTTTAGAACGTGTTACTGCATCAATTTGTATTTCACCCATTAAATAATCAATAGGTAGCAATTCTCCCATCACAGCCCCAATCTTAGCCAGGTGGTCTGCCTTATCATTTCCCTCCTTATCCTCTCCTGGTGTTTTTAAATGCCCACGAATTTTTCTCCAGTATATTGTTAAATTATTCTCTGACACCAATTTGTCTATGGCTTGTATCATTTTTCCATGTTTAAGTGGCTTTTTGTTGTATGTAACCATGCCTCTTGCTTCCCAACCAGGCAAATGCTCCACAAAGCTATTCCGTGCATAGTCAGAATCAGTCACCAGGACAATTTCACTGAACTTTTTATCAACTGCAGTAGCAATTGCTTTATAAATGGCTGCCAATTCCGCCACATGAGTGCTCCTATCTCCAATCCTCATCCCTATACTAGGGACGCCTTCACATTTCAACCAGACATTTTCAATGTGAAAAGCACAACCATCCACATATACAGTTGGCAAATCCTTGCATGTTTTTTCATCAAAAGCTTTGTGTGGTGATTGTTCAAATTCCTGCAAAATAGTTTCCACTTCCATTTCATTTGGTATTTGTTCAGCTGCACAGTCATGTAAGTCAGCTAACCCTTGAGCAATTGGGTTCTTTTTATTTTGTCCATATCTCACTTCTACGGGAAAACCTTGTAATGCCAGCGTCCATGAAGTGATTCTGGACTGCGCTAGGATTACCTGATCTAATTCTTTTACTCTCTAAAAATTGCAAAGGTTGATGATTTGTTTCAATAATCACCTTTCTCCCTGAACAATGGGGCGGAAATGTTGTAGCGCCCACACAGTGGTTAATAGGGCCTTTTCACATTCATTAAATTTCATTTCAACTTGGGAAAATGCCTTACTTGCATAGGCAATGGTTTTGTGATTCAAATCGTGTTTTTGTGATAACACTGCTGACATACAATGTTCAGAAAAACCTATTTCTATAAAGAAATCCCTGTCCTTTATGGGTATGCTAAACATGGTGCCTTTACAAGACATTCTTTAATTTAGCCACTGCATCAGACTGCTCTTTTCCCATTTCCAGGGAGTATTCAGTTTAAGCAGTTTAGTCAATGGTTGAGTGATTTCTGCATAATTTTCAATGAACTTTCTGTTATAGCCTGTCATCCCTAATAAACTTTTTACTCCTTTCACATTTTTAGGATCTTTTAATCTTTGTATGGCCTCTATTTTCTTCTTTTGTGGATTTAGCCCATGTTCAGTCACTTCATGCCCTAGAAAGTTCACTTTTTTCTTGCACCATTGTGCTTTTTGCAAAGATACTTTGGCGCCTGCTTTCTGCAATTGGCCAAGTACATGTCTTATTTCATCAAAATGGCTTTTCAGGCTTTCATTTTTTATCAGGACATCGTCCACATAAACTATTGTTCCTCTTTCCGCTGCATCCGGCATGGCCTTTCTCAAAATATGCCAAATTCACTCCCACTATTGATGTACCCGAACGAGTTCTAAGCCAGGCTATTGAGTCTGTATCAAATGAAAGGAAAATAAATTTGTATCTCCTCTGCCAATGGCACGCACCAATATCCAGAGGTGAGATCTAATGTGGTAAATACATTTGAACCATGTACCTGAGCTAGGCCCTGATCAATGAATGGCAGTGGCCATCTAGATACTGGTACTCTTTTATTTAACTCTCTCAAGTCTGCACATAGCCGCCATTGACCATTTGGCTTTAACACACCTAAAATAGGTGTATTGGATGTGCTATGAATGGGCCTGATGATTCCCCGCGATTCCAAATTTTTATAATCTCTGCCAATGATTCTAAACATGCCAGCGGTAGTCTATACTGGCGTACAAACACTGGATTTCTGCTACACCCTTCTGGTAGTGTGGCCACATGTAAATCAGTTAAACCACAATCATAAGCATCTTTTGCAAATACATCCTTAAACTCCATAAATATCTCCCTCAGATTGTCCCTATCCTCATTGCTTTCACACGCATCCGCTAAGGAGATCTGCTCTTCTACCATTTTGGAAAATTCTGGAAAATCTTCTGGTAAGGGAATCTCGGCGCTTTCTCTAACTGTGTGGCTGTGTCTTTTTGTAAAGCTGCCACTTTTAAATATTTTGGCATATCAGCTTCCACTTCAATGGGCTGATTTTCTGTTTCATTTTCATTTAAATTAAATATTATGCAATCCTCTTGATGGCAGCACACTGTCTCATTTGAATCATAAGGTACACAGAATGAATTTTAAATATTCCTTTGGGCTGAGAGTCCAGGTGTTCTGGCAACTCACCCTTGGCATCTACATACTTTTCAGGGATATTTCCAATCACCATGTTATTTAAATCTGCCGTATAATGTGATTTTTGTATGGCCATTCCTAATGGGGAGTTTTCCTCTAAATGAATATCCTGACAACCTTTATTATTTACCATAATTTTTACAGATCCTTCACCAATGTCTACCAATGGAATGTATTCATAATCCAGGCCTTGCTGTTTTATGGATTCATTCAGGCATACAAATGCATCAGAGCCTTTCATCTGCTGTCCATTTTTGCATTTCAGTGTTATTGCAAACTGTTTTGTAAATGCAGGAATAATAGTATCTTTCCTCATTTGTAATTCGATTGCATAAGGAACCAGTTGTGCACAATGATAAGCCCTTCTTTTGTCTTCAAATTCAGGTGCCGGCCCACCTAGGCGTGACCATATTTTTTGATTAAGGAAATCTAACACCATACACATTCTGTGCATGATGTCATTGCCCATGTAAAATTCATTTTGTGCTCCACTCACTATCCATACATTATGGTAAATTGTTTTCTGCCCAATGCTAATTTTAAGCATGCATCTGCCTGCAATTCGGTTTTCAAAGTCTGGACTGTCCACCAGAAACATATTGGTTTTTAATCCTAAATTCGGGATTTCTTCCCTCTCCATTATTTTTGCAACAATTTCTCATTAATGAAACTCCTTCTCATGTTCAAGCGCTAAAGTGGCTTTTATTGTTTTAAAATAGTCATTTATACCAACATGAACCCATGGTTGCTCATCTTCCATGTGTATTTCTGCCAGAGTGGTAATGTGTTTTTCTGAATCTGTTTTAGGAGCACTATTCTGTTTGCATTTTTCTCTTTTAAATAAAAACGTAATGTGTGCTCATCTATGGCAGTCTGCCAATTTTTCCTTGGGTCCAAGTATATTTGTACAGGTAGTTTTTCATTGTCGCTCTGCATTTTGTCTTGACACATTAATATAACAGTGACACTAGGTATGCAGCTATTCTGGAGATATACCTCCACAGCATCATTTGTTTTGGCAACGGTGTGACATTCATTTATATTGCTGTTTTGTGATTTTAGTTTCTTAGGCCTCAATGGTTTTTTGGTTAAGGACCACAGCACTCCATTCACCCCATCTATGAGAGGAGACAATCTTTTCAGGCAATCTGTCCCCATCAGAATGGAATTTCACAAATAGATGTGATCAATACCTCTTGTTTCATTCTGTGCTTTCCTATTTTTATGTCAACCTCAGTTACACCTATGATGGGCACCTCCTCCCATTAAAGTTATGCACTGGACCTTGATTTTCCTTCACTGTGATCTGATTCTGTGGGGTCTCCCTTCATTGATACTCTTTACCAGCTCCTTGGACATAATTGTGGCCTGTGCGCCAGTGTCAATCATGCAAATGTTTGGCATTTTTCTTCTACAGTGATGGAGCATAATATCTGTCCTCAACTTCCTCTAATACACATAAGAAGTGTGAATTCTTACTGATTTCAGGGCTCACCTTTCTCAGGCCTTTTTCACTTTTGGCTAAGCACATTGGTAAATGGAAAGACATTTTCCCTCCTTTTTACCCATTTCTGCGCGAGAGACTTTATTCATTTCTCCATGTTCAGAGGTTTTTTGGAGTGTGGCCACTGTTCGCCCATCCATCTGGGTATCATCAGGGACCACATTACAACCTTCCAACTGAACATGTGTAACAACATCATTTAGTAATTTGTCATTGTTTAATTCTGTGCATTTGTGATCATTTAGTGTGGTACCAGCCCTTTCAGCCTCTTCAAAAATATGTGGCTCAAAGAATTCTTCAGGTGATTGACTTGTACCCTCCTTTTGAGTATTTCCTTTTTCTGCCTGTGTTTGGTCATTGTTTTGCTTGCCAGGGAAGGAGCTATAGCATCCCCACTTACTCCCTGTTCACTGGTATTCCCATGCATGAGTCATTTTTCTTAAATCTGTCTCTTTGTTCTCTTGAGTTTCAGGTTTTCTTATTTCATTTGTACAAATCTCCAATGTTTGATTTAGCTCTAGGTTAAACCGTACCTCTCTTTTAGAAGTATTTGCACTTTCTGTTACATGTTCATTTACTGGCATTTTCACTTTTAAATCATTAGACATCTCAGAGTCATTATGCGAAATTACATCAGGGCAATCTGTCTTTTTGGCACTGCAGGTATCATGAGTACTTAGTCACTTTTCAGAAGCCCCCCGGTCATTGCTATGGCCATCACCCCTCTTTGGATGGTTGTTTTTGCGCTGTATAGAGCTTTCCTATTTGCTCAGCTAACATTTTCACTTGGGCCTCAGGCACTGGAACCTTTCCATCTCTCTAGAATCCTCTCTCTGTGGCCTAGATCGATATTGGTTGCTTTCTCCCTGATTGGATCTATTCTGATACCTCTCAGGTGAGTGATTTCTATTGGATAGTTTCTGAACTCTTGATTCATTTGTGGAGGGAGCGGGGTGCACCCATCCTTTGGTTGTAGTCCCCTGGTGGGGAATCATTGTACTGACGTGGAGTGTAATTCAATGTTCTGTCTCATGTCCTGTCTCTCATGTTGTGGGTACTGACCACTATGTTGATTCCCATTATCAGCAAATCGATCCACATATCGGGGTCTATCCTGATTACCATATATCATGGTGTTGGGATCAAATTTGCTCTGTGTCCCCAATGTCTGGTAGGGACCATCATTTCTTTGATCTTGATTTTGTCTCTGATTATAGTTCATACCTGACATATCAGGCCGATAGCCTGCCGGGGCCTATCTCCTAAATACCTAGGACTGATGTAGCTCTCCCTATTACTAGGATCATGTGATTGGAACATTGGTACAGGAAATGACCATCTTTGTTGATTACCCCTTTGTTCAGGTGTCACATTATTTTTACCTGGCTTTGAGCAGACTCAAGGGACATTTTGGGCTGACCTGATTTCCATTACTGTGGCTGAGGGTTCTTTAGATTTAGGTCTAGTATCTTTCATTTTATCACTTTCTCTACCCTGAAAATAGAGTACCTCATATAGTTTGTGCTTTGATGTACAATCCATTCAAGGGACTTGTCACGGTCAAATTCACGGACCAATTGGGATATGATGTCTTTCTGTAGCCCATAGAAGTAGGCAGTTTTAAACTCATTAGAATTGGGTCAAAAGATACATCAAAGCGAGAAATGCTCTTTTTAAGTCTTGTAAAAACTGGCGAGGGGATGTATTAGGCCAGCAGTGATTGTGTAAGCGACTTTCTTTGCCTCCTGCAATGACTGAAAAGGAGAAAAATGACGCCTAATTTCTTTTTCAAACTCCACCCATGTCATATTCTGCTGTTCATTTAATCCCCTTATGATGCTGGCCGTCGGAGCATCTAAAGTTTAAATGAAAATATTGTCTGTACTGTTCCTTAGGTATCTGGAGTGCTTTAAAAATGTCATGAACCGCTTCTAAGTGATCCTCAATGCAGCATTCCCTCCTTTTTTAAATGGTTTGA